>CM061541.1:170038612-171276826 GCA_030864215.1 Capsicum pubescens
ATACTTGTTTTTACTAATTTTTAAGGGATATTTTATCCATTATTGTGTATGCTCTTAATTGTAAAAAGAGTCAATTATGGATCATGATGTGTTGAAACTACATGAATTAGCTGACAATTGAGTGGTTGTGTCATGCATAGCTAAATGGTTGAATGCCCATCATTGTTCTTGTTCATGCATATGATATGGTGTTGGTTGTTTGAAGACAACCAATTGTCTTAAGTTGAGGGTGTTGATGTTATGACTTTTGACGTAACATTTTTCATCTTTTACTAGGAATAATTGTGCCTTTAATCAACTATTAGTGTATTTGATATTGGGTTTTACTATTTTTAGGTAAAGGACTCAACAAAAGAAATAATTTGGAAAAGTAGAATCCAAAGGATATTGACGGTCTAACTAATAGTCCGTCAACCTTGTAAAGGACTGTTAGGATGCCCATCAACTCTAAATAGATTGAAAGAATTGGATGACCCAAGCGGTGGTCAAAGTGATGGACCATAGGAACTAAGAAGAATGCAGAACATCCTGGAACTTAGAGATGGTCCAAGTGATGGACCGTCAGGACACTGACGGGCCATCAGAACTATGACAGAACAAGACAATTGAGGATCAAAAGGACGGTCCAAGTAATGGACTGTCAGGATACTGATGGGCTGTCAACTTGGCCTTCAACTATGATGCGGCAAACTAAAGTTCAAATTTTGAATTCCTAATACTTGGGAACATATAAATACCCAGTTTAGGGTTATATTAGGAATCTTTTATCTATCTTTCATATTTTTAGTAACTAGTAACCTATTTTCCTCCAGGAAACAAGATGATATTTTGGATCTTATCATTTTATTCACTATTTCACTGAAATCAAGAACAATCCTTTTAATATTTTGTAAGTAATTTTTTTGATTATCTATGAGAAAAATAATGGAATCTTCTTCTTCTATGATGTGTTGCTAAAACTCCCATAACTAGGGTTATGGAAGACTTAATATTAATTGTTGTTTAGGGTTGTGAGAATACCTAAATTCTATAACTAGTTGCAATCGTATAAACTCCTATTCATAATTATGACCTTTGTTGGTTTCAAACTTGAAGGGTGTGCCCAAGAACACCACTTGTTTGAGTAGAAAAGTATGTGTTGGGAAAAGAGGATATTTACAAGTAATCCAAAGACTTTAATCCTTGGGTTATGGGTTGATGTATTAATAGGATCAATGTACTTGAGAAATAAATTGAACAATTCACTATATTCTTTAAGTTCTAAAGAATTAAAGGGTAGTGATCTATTAAGACTGAGTAACAAATAGATAAACCATAGATTTCAATCAATCTTGCAATTGAAATATTTTATTAGTTATTTAGGATAACTCATAAACCTAATTGATGTAACATCCTAGTGAACATAATCCAAGTTTATTTATTCTCATTGAATAAAAACTTGCAAGAATACTCATTAGGTCGAATACGACTCGCTATAAGTATCAAATACTATTAATAAATAAACCCCCTTATTTTGGAACCTTCGATCAGTAGTCTATTAATAATCATAAAACTTAGTTTACACAGTATTCCCTGTGGGATTCGACCCCAACTTAGTTTGGTTCTATATTTTACAGTGACCGCTTATACTATTTAATGAGAGTTGTAATTTTTGCGTATCAATAAGGGACGGGAAAAAAAGGTGCCTACCTCCATTATTCAGGAAATACCACAACTTTGAAAGAAAAATCTCTCCTACATTGTGAGGGATACCAGATAGGATGCAGGCCACCATTCGAGCTCTCAAATCTCTAACATTGGTCATATGGGTGCATGGCGATACACGGCTGCATATGATATTCAGCTAAATCTTTGCTTCAGCTATGAAGTCCTCCATCAAAATAACTCTCTTGATGATGGACCATGGAACTTCTTTTCTAGGACATCAAATTTTTGCCATCCAGGTCCCCGGCTGATATGCCCTTACCACGAACTGCCCCATGTCGGCATCTGGGAGCCCATACACCATATTAACCTGCTCCGCTTAATAGTTCACTCGATTAACCCAAATTATCATCACTGTCTTTGTGAGAGAAACTATTTTGATATTTGCGTAGAACTCACGCAGCCACTGCTCATTAGCATAGAAGGGTTCTAGGATAAAACACATCCACCGAATTGTAGTGAGTCTAGAATGGAATTCTTGAAGCTTCTCCTCTACCTTGTCTAAGATAATACCTCTTTTAGGGAGTATCTTAGTCCTATCATAATCCTTATTGTAGAGGTGTTGGCATAGTGCGATCATGAATCAGGTGTCGTTAAAATTTCCCATCTTTGGGGCTGAGAAACTATAAGCAATATAACTTAGACCAATGTTAGTATTATCATAAAAAAACATGTTAGATTAAAATATAAGCTTATGTGGTAGTGTTATTGAGGTTTTGGGGGAAATAAAGGGTGTGTTGAAATTTTTAAAGTCAGTCAAAGTCTTTCCTCAGTTATGGCGATCGCAAAGTATTGACCGAGATCGCAGAAATCAGGACTGTGATCACGGTACCTAAGACTATGTTGTACAATTTTCTGAACGGTGTTTCAAACTCAATCCTCATTACAACTAGGCATAGCAAGATTGTAAACTAAGAATTTCAAGCCTAGAGAGTGTGATCACAACCTAGAACATAAAGAAATTGAACATGGAATTCATAGGGGCATTTAATCGCACACATGGATTACATTTCAATTTAAGTCGGTTAAGTATTAATTTTTTGTACTCAAGACTTCCCCACTAGTGTGTAAACAAAGTACAACATATAACCATAGTAATAATTATAACTAAGCATGCATTTGGTAATGAAAAAACTATTTCAGGCCTTTCTCTATTATTATAGGTTCTAAGCATACAATTATATATAACCTAGGGAGCTGAGACAACTTACCAAATTAGATGATACACAGGGTGAGTTGACACTTGGATACACAGTGAAATGCCAAAAATTGAAGTGAATTTTTAGAGAATTTTAGAGAGGGGCATGGGAAAATTGGGTAGTCAAATAGTTATTTAAACTGATTTAACTGCGATCGTGGTCCTAGTTACACAGTTGAGGTCACGCGGCCTTCGTGGTCACAGTGGCACCTACCGTGATTGTGGCAACTGAGATCAAACAACCGGGTTTCCTGTACTTCTTGTTCAGTCCAAATTACCAATTTCACACTTTCTTTTTTTTCAAACTCCATCAGAATTTCTCTGACCACCAATGTTTCATGGATTATGCATGCATGAGCAAAACAAAAATATAATCAACCTGGCATAATTAAAAAGGATATGTTCCACTAGTAGTGGCGTGATGGGTTGCCTCACATCGAGCGTTTATTTTAATGTTTTATCAAGACGCCCCTTCCACTTTCTTTTGTGCTTCCCCTTAGAAGATTTGGTTCACCGTCCAAACTTTCTATCAATATGTAATAAGTGGCAGAGGGACAAAAGATTCAGATCTTCCAAGATGAGGCTTGGAAGAGGTGATGAAATGAAATGCAAGCTTCGATCCCACCATTGTGAAGATTTGATTCTTTTACACAACTTTACATCAAAATTTTGAATTTTCTCCTTGGGTAAAAGTAAGTACACCAATAGGACATTCTTTGTACTTAGGAAATTGGGCATCTTGTCCATTGATGGATCGGATTCTATATCCTACTTTAGAGTGTCAAACTACAAAATATAGGGATTTTCCTTCTTCTCCCCAGAATCCATAATTTTCATAGGTAGATGGATTCTCCTCAAATTCTCCAAGAACAATGTTGAGAAATGTTTTTAATGAGGTCCAACTCCTAGTTTTTGAATAGCCTCCTCGAAAGGATCTTTACCCTGAAATGAGATAGAGTCATCATAATAGATTTTCTTTGTTTCTTCTTGAGTCTCTAGCACCATTCCATTTTTTGTGTCTTATTTCATTATATGACTCAGCTGATTGGGAAGTTACCGAGGTGTCATCACTTCCAAGATCAGTATCATAGCTTGGTTTTTCTAGTTTATGAACCACCTCTTGGGAAATGGGAAAGGATGTGAGGTTTTCATGAATGATGTTCTTGCCCAATTCCCTTGACTTGACATTTGCCCATTTGAACATCCCGTAAGATTGATGCAAGTATTGCGTATTCTCCCTGTTTATAGTTACCTAATCCTAAATAGTTTGAAGCATTGTTCCAACTCCAATGGGTCCAGTTTGTTGCTCCTCATTCTTTCAATCATAAGACCTATCATTCCCATAAGAAGAACTAGCAATTCAGTTAGTATAATAAGTGGTGGGGACATTTGTACAATCCTCCCAATTTCCTTCTCGACCACTACATAACGAGCACCTATACTCCTAATAGGGAGTATAGTTACAATCTCTCCTGAAGTGTTATCCTTCAATGATTGGACATTGGGGGTCAGGATAGAAATCATAATTACCGATATCATACATGTTAAGATACGATAGAGAATACTAAAAATAAATTAAAGTCTACCTGCAAAGAAAAATCACAAACAAATATATACAAGTTTGAATTCAAACAAGTAGTAAGATTTCAAACTAACTTAATATGCCAAATTGTTCCCCGGCAACGGCACCATCTTTTGATAATGCTTAACTGATACATTAAATTTAGTGAAAGACGGTCATTGTCAATATATTTACCCATCTTTAGGGTCGGGGTCGAATATACGAGGAATAATGTGAGTGGAAATCAAGTTAATTAAAAATAATACACCCAATTTAAATTCAAACGAATGTTACACAAAGATTAAAATGGGGGAGATATATATCTACACTATTGTTTGTTTTTTGTTTTTTCTAGTATAAATTCGGGGCTATGAATAATTAGAGTTGTAATAATTATGCATGGATCTTGGGATTATTCATTACAAAGGAGTGATGTGTGGGTGTTAGCAATTAATCATCAATTTAGTGGGTCAAATATGGGTAGGTTTAGTTATAGATTTTTATGCAAGTGTTTAAACAAAACACCAAACTTTAACCCATTTATTCTCTTGAATACCTGATAGGTATGTTTAACAATTAGTAACCACAACCTCAATCTAGGCATCCCTATTTCTAGGATGATACTCATGGTATAGTCAACATCATATTCACCCATATGTATAACATATTGAAGATTTAGCAAACTACACACACAGTTGTCTATCATTTCTTTGGTCTCCACATCCCTCTTTTGAGAATGATATGGATTCCTAAACCTACCCCAAAACCCTTCTTTCAATGATAGATTTGGGTTTTTAGAGCATGAGGCTTTCACTTATCATACCCATGTAGGTATTTACGGCTTTAGCCCATCAAATCCTAACAATATTTGCATAGCAATGAGAAAACCCATAAACATGAATTACTAATGGATAAAATCCCACACACACTTTATTCCCTGTTCACACATAGACCAAGAGGGAGATCTATCTACATATAAGAAAAATAAGCATAAATATACCTATAATCTCCATTGAAGTAATTTATTGAAGCCTAAGTCAATATTACTACAAACTTGGCACTCCCATAAATCAACAACAAAAATGAGCTAATCTTCCAGTTAAGAGGTCTCTAATGTATTCTTCACCCAAAAATTATAAAATATTTTTTTCTCCAAAAATGGAGGCTATGAATCCAAGAGCTAAAACCTAGAAAAAATTGGGAAGATGGAATGTTTTTCAAAACTAGGGTTTGGGGCTTTTTTGTCAAAATTTGGATAAGCCACGTGCATTTCTAGATTTTCTCTTGGGCTAATTTGTTCCGCTAAATCACGATCGCGTGGTTCTAGTAGCAACTGTGGTTAACTTCCATGATTGCATTTGATTGACTTTTTCTTAACTGCTGCGATCAACGGTACGTGACCGCTGTACCTGAGGCATTTTTTCTGTAAGTCTTTAGCTGTACTTTTCTGCTTCCTTTTCAATCAATTTAACCTCCATTTTACTTCTTTCTATCTTTTCAACTCTATACTTGCAAAGAGTGGATATTACTGCATTTGCTCAAAACTATATCTCACTTATTCATTCAAAACAAAGTAATGTGCATAAATGTTGAGTGCGGATGAGTGGTAAAATCAACACATATCACCTACAGGGACATAATCGTTCTTATAAAACCCTTACCCAGAAGATCCTAAAGCTAACAATTTAGCTCCTTAAGCTTAACAAGAGTCATACGGTAAGGTTCAATAGAAATAGGTCGGGTTCCAAGCTCAAGGTCAATAGAAAACTCAATCTCACAGTCCTGGGAATACGAAGTAGGTCGATAGGGAAAACATTATAAAACTAACATACAGTAGGAATAGAGTCAAGTAATGGACTATCTACATGAGTATCATATACAAAAACGATAAGAATCACAATTACTCGATATAAGTCTCCTAGCACAAAAGAAATAATCCTCGTCGGCTCGTGGCTAACTTTCCCTACCACACAACTAAGGGTATGTTGGGCATGGCTAAGGTAATGATTTAGGAAAAACAATCCATGACCGCATGATAGTGGGATAACCATTCCATTCCCAGAATAACATCGAAATCCAGCATATCTAAAATTATAAGATCAACATAAGTATCAACATCACTCAATGTTACAACACATGATCGGAATACTCAATCCACTACTAAAAAATAACCTATAGGAGTAGATGCACTTAATGGAACGGATAATAAATCACTTTTCAAGTCCACCCATGGTGCACAATAAGTTGAATATAAGAATAAGTGGATCCGGGATCAAATAAAGCAAGATCCGATTTGTGCCTACCAAAATCATAATTGTAACTACAACATCCATAGTCTCAGCCTCGATTCTAGAAGGTACTATATATAACTGACCATGCTTGCCATCTGGATGGCCACCTGACCAACTTTATTCCCTGCCTACTTGATTACCACCTTGAGCACCCTGATAACCACCCTGTGACATCGTGAACCACCTTTACCTGAGGGATAAACTTCTCTAATATGAGTGGAACCCTGGGCTAAAACAACCAGTGCCTCTAGACTAGGGAAATCTCATAAAAATGACTAGTACGCCCACAAGTAACACAAGAGTCACTAGTAGAACTAAAACTCTTAGATTCGGTTGAACGGGATTAGCCACAACATTTAGCACTTCCTGTAGATGAATATATCAAAGATTGATAACCACCATTACTAGGGAGACCACTAGTAATGATCCAGTACTACCCCCTAGTCGTTACACGGTGCTTAAGACCTCGAAGGACCATAAGCTAACCGATGAATGATATCTGTTGTGAGCACTAAATAATAATACTGTAATTAATGTTGAAAAATAGGTTAAACTGCCGTAAGGTTCAAAACATCCGAAATACTTATAACATATAACATCTGTAAAACTAAATACTGACTGAAAATCTAGTCTGAAAAGCCTCTAACTAAATCTGTCTAAAAATTTGAGTTGATAGGACAAGCCCCCAACTAACTCCGACTACTAAGCTACTCCTAAATTAAAATACTAAAAAAAAAGCATATCATTGATAGATGAGGACTAACTGCTAAATTTTCTACTGCTGGATGAATCTGGATAAGCGCGGCCAGGAACCTGAATGTCTGAACCTAGGATATAAAATAAAACAACACAAGAAATGGGTATGAAATGAGTATGTGGGAATGTACTGGTATGCTAACTAAGGTAAGGCTAAACAATATACTTTAATAATAACTGACTAAATGATAGAGAGTAACTGAATATAAGAGTACATTTATACTATAACTAATCTTTTTTGAAGCTAAGTACTGAGTTCTAATAATTGTATAATTGATATCTAAAGTTATCGATAACTGATTTACTGAAACTATTTGACTATGCCTGACAATCATGAACCTGTAGAACTGAACTGAGTTCTAGACTGAAGACTAAAAATGAAACTGTGGGAGGTAATCATCTAACCGACATGCCCCAATTAAGATAAGGCAACTGAGTTCGGGTCCAATCTGTAACCCTAATTGGGAGGGATTCAGTACTGTGACATGGCTAAAGACAACTGTTGTGGAGTCAATCCTAACTAGCGGGTGACCCCTAAGATCAGTCCTAAACTAGTGGGTGATCCCTGAGTATGTCAGTCCTATATAACGGATGACATCTCATAACCTACGCTGGCTATGTAGTTCTGGAACTTAGGGATTGCTTTTAGGGACCCAGTCCTAGCTAACGGGTGAGACCTCATCCCTAGGCTCGCTTGGTACTGAATTCTACACTCAACTGAAAGACATTAACCTGATCATACTGAACTGGAATAGTCTTATACAAAGGTTACTGAGTTTTCCTAAGTTCTGTAACTGGCTGAGAGTACTACTAATCATGACATGACTGATACTATTCTATAACTAACACTGGATCTAGATAAATAGCTAAATTTTTGGGTATTAAATACCCCCAGGACTCGATAGCATGAAAAGTAAAGCAAAGTATAATCTTAAAAAGCATAACAATGTTCACTTGGTCATAATTCATTTATAGAGACATTCCATCAAACACTTGTAATGCATTAACCTGTACGTGAATGGGGAATACACGTTAGCATGCTATAATGAAATTGTTTCATTATCATAGAAAATTTATCAAGAAAATGGAAACATTCTTTGTTTATTAAATTATAAACACTTAGGGTTAACATGGCTACAACAATCATCCTGCAAATTGAAGGGTTTATTATGAATATCATGTAATTCAACACATACTAGAATTAATTCTTGGAACTTGTAATCTAAATCATGGATTAAAACTCAAAAAACATCATGAACATGAAATCAATCTAATTAAAACCTGGAAATCATAAATCATAAATTTTGTAATTTGAAAAAAGAGGATTCTTGGGATCCATGAAAGGTAAGGATCCATGGATGAACATCTAACATACCTTAATTTAATAGTTTCTTGGAGTTCTTGGAAAAATTCTTAGGATTGACCTTTATTATTAAGTTCTAGGGTTTGTTTTCTTGATAGAGAATTATATTTTGATTTTGGGGAAAAAGTGAATAATGAAGGGTTTAAACGTTTTTAGTGCTTAAATCCCACATCTGGCAGAATAAAATCAAATGAAAGGACTACTTTAACCCTGGGCGCAACCTTAATTTTTCGTCAAATTTCCCAATATGGACCCCTGTGGTGACGTGCCACTATCGCGCAAAGACACTTAAAAATGACAACTGGGAAATTGCATGGTGAAGCAACGCGGATTGAGACCTGAAAGTTCATCGCAATGCGGTGGTATCGTATTGGAACAGTAGAAAAGGACAATTCTAAAATTGAGCCTTGGTGAGAAGAGCTAATATCATGGAGGTTCACTGGGTTTTAACAATTTCCATTTTGGCTGGCTCCGCAACGCACTTATGGCTCAGGCGGTACATTGTCTTACTAAAATGGCCATAACTCTTCGCCCGAGTGTCGGATTTGGGCGAATTTTATATCGCTGGAAAGATTATTCAATTTCCCACACAATGTATAAAAGTATATTCATACTTAAAGCTTGTATTTGAAATTTTAGGGATGAATTTATGCTAGGTAGTTGTATGGGGTATTACACCACTAGTACCAAACTGACCTCCATCAGTATTCTGAAGAACTACCTGAAATGGTTGACTAGTCTAACTATGAGGCTGAAATAATGAATGCAGAGGATACCCAACATGAGAACTACCACCTCTAAATTGAGAACTATACGACTCCCACCAAATCTGCCCTGGTACTTGGGTATCTTATCATGACCCTCACGATGTATGGCCTCCATAACTCTAGCATGATCTGAAACCTTAAAAAAGGTCCTAACCACAACAACTAGACTCTGAGTATCCATCCAACTAGGGAGTCTTATTCTTCTCACAATGTAGAAAATTCTCTATTACTGGGTTTCCAAAATAAAAATAGCATGCCGGGACAACTCATGGAGATAGGCCTTATACTTATCGACTGCCATAGATCTTTGCTCTAATCTTGTGAGTTGATCTCTTAATGGATATCTATGGCCGTATGGTATAAAATTCTCCAAAAACATCTTTGAGGACTGAGTCTATGATAGTGGAGAATATCCAACTGCCCTAGAGCTCATAAAACCTCTCCACTAGTGTCAAGTAGACAAATTCAACTGAAATGTTTTGGAATCCAAAACATGAGTCTCAACAAGGCCTAATCCACGGAGCATATCGTCGTTAGCTGTAAGAAACTCAAATAAATCCTCTCCAGGAGCACCAGAAAAGCTAGGCAGATCCAACCTCAAAAATCTACTCAATATTTTCTGCCCTTCATCAGACATAACAAGCTGGGTGACACCTGGATGAGCGGCCATCGACTGAACTACTATCAGCATAGGAGGAACCTCAACTCTAGGAGCTACAGCTACAGTATGCCCTGCTTCCCTATAGTTTTTGCACCATCAACAATACCCAACATCTGAACTAAGGCATCTCGGAGCAACAAAGAAGGAATAGAACCTGGTGGATCCTAGGTTGGTCCCTGGCCTACCGCTGGCTGTATCGAAGGTATATCTGGCTCAGGTACCGAAATGGGGTTTAGTGAAGGTGGCCCATCCTAGTCCCTAACTGGGGACACATCATAAGGTTTCCCTCAAATAGGAGTAGCATCCCTGGGCTCAATTTCAGAACCCTCATGATGAATAACTATAACATGTGTCCTTGAGATCTGTGAAAGAGTAAAGTTAATAAAATACATCAATACAAACTCTTAGAAAAATATGAGTGAAAGAAGTTAAATACTTCTAAGAATGTCCCATATCATTCCAACATTATGAAATGAATGTCAACGTTTAGATCTATAGGACTCTATTAGACACTTGCTCTTGTACAATCAATACCGATGAAACCTATGTTCTAATACCAATCTTTCATGACCCAATTCATAAGACATTATTGAATCTACTAAAATACACCAGTATTTAAGACAACACCATAACTCAAACTTAAGGAAATGTGTTACTTCAATAAAATTCCCTATCGGGCCTAAATATATGAATAAATTTAATCATCAATCTTGTTCAATTCAAAGAAGTCAATCAACATATGAATACCGATCCCATGACTTGGTTTTATCAATTGAAGAGCATCTAAGTATGATAATAGAAAACAACTCAAATGTCTAGAATAGTGAATAATTCTACCTCAAATTCAAAAGACTGGACAAGGATAAAGGGAAATGAGCAACTCGAAACTTTGAGAGTTCATCCTATCTCCAAACGATTAATACTGCTTAAAATCAACTCGACGGTGGCAACTAGTACTCGAGTTTGAACCAAATGGTATAAAATTGTAGTGTGAGTACCAAAATAATGGTACTCAGTAGGCATTGTCGGCCAACTGAGCTAAATTATGATATAAAGATGTTATAAAGCAATGTAATATCTATAGGAAAAGGTACAGAATCAAAATTGAATCATATTCATCTTCATTGTATGAATAAATAATTAGCTAGAAAAATAATATAACTCCTCATATAAATACATACCAATACCGTCATATAATATGGGTAATCGATCCAAAAGTGTAAAGCGACACTAATATAATTACAATCACATAAATACCAAGTTCAATGTGCATACATTTATTAGAGGATAAAGTAAAAGAACTCACCATGGAGTACTATACCACTAGGGAGTACACGCAAATTAACATCAACTAATGAATTCATCACGGTGTCCCATACCATCGGAGAGTGCATCAATAGTTTAAATCATCAACGTATCTAGCTATACACCAAATTTTCATTATCAATGGATTATCACCTTTCATGTCATGGTCATTTGCCAAGATTCATAGATATCACATCTACCGTAATTTAAATAACATATTCAAAAGCAATCATAACCATAATCATAACACCATTAGGATATATATCTCATCAATATACTCTATATAACACTTATTATTAAATATACTGAGTCGCTAGTCATCATAGGACCTCAAATCATTAGCCTAACTGATTCTTTAGATAATCCTTATTCACGGATTAGCAACTAACTATTATTCTCTATTGGCCATTATCCACATCTAGCCAAGATTTATTACTAGACCATTAACACCGGTTAAGCAAAGCTTATTTTGAATCTTCATAGTCGTATTAGCCCCAATCTAGAAAAATGGGGGGTCAGTAATAAACATTATAACACCTATTCATCAATTAATTAACAACACTTTTTATCTAGAACCATTACTCTACGAATCTCCATGTAACCGCTAACTACATTATACTATGTCATCAATGTCAGTATTATTCATTCATGGCAAACCTATTATCACCATTAGTTACATAACAACCATAATTTCTAATTACTTTATTTCAACTAAACTAGGTTCAACAACAAGAATTCTAGACTTAAACCATTAAGAAATAATCACCTAGTAGTTACCTTATTACCACATAGCTCACTTTAATAACAATATACCTTAATTAATCTATTTATGAAATGCTATCTGAACTCACAAGGCGCATTCTCAAATGCCATTCAGCATATACCACTTGTACTCACTATTCAACACTAAATTAAAGTATTCATACCTTAGATTCTATGTTAATCACAAATATACAAGTTATTCAAGCTTCCAATCAATACCTAAGACTCAATTTGAGGTCTTTACACTCTATTAGGGTTTATAGGACTCAAGGCAAAAGATAAATGGCCAATTCTTGGCCAAAAGAGAATTTAAATACCCCTTACCAAGATCTCTGTCTGTGCGGTCACAAACATACAAGGTGTGATTATGGCATCATGATCACGATACACACTCCATGATTATGGTACTTTCTGCTACATCAGATAACAGTTGAAATTTGGTATTTATTAAAAGTTTTTGCTAATGCCTAAGGATGCATTCAGAATCTAATAAGCGCAACCAAAATATGCAACTACATTGATTTTGACATTTTGGATGTGTTGGAAAAGATAGATTTTCCATCCGAGGTCATTTCAAACAAAAGTGGGCCCCACATCAAAATTTCCCATTTATCAACTTTCTGACTAATAGGTCGAAATGAGTTTGGGTTCACCAGACACAAACAAAAGGTCTCCCAACATAAAATCAATATTTTAGAGATATTGGCACAGTCATAATTCATATCCAATATTTTTTACTAAGGTTTTTGCTTGGTGGACATTTGGAACTAGTGAAGACTTCTTAATGGGAAAATGGTTCTAAAAACAAACGGGCTGCCCGACAATCGAATTATAAGTTCCAATAAGTTATAAATGACTTGGGGAAACTATGGAAATGTTCTAATGGTAAAAATAAGAAAAATTCACAAGAAATGACCTGAAGGGTCATTACACATTTTAAAGCTACTAATAAAGTAGTCATGTACCTAAAAGGACTAAAGGTCAAGGCATATTGCTTAAAACTCAGACCATTAAAGTGTTAACTTATTCGTGGGATTCAGATTAGGCTGAATGACCTATCACAAGGATATTAGTTACTTGGTATGTGATACATTTTGGAGGATCCTTAGTATCTTGGAAATCCAAAAAGTAGCATAAAGTATCTAGGAGTCCAATGGAGGCAGAATATTGGAGTACGACTAAAATATTAGAAAATATTACCTATTTATAAAGTTTATTTTTTGAGTTAAATGTCCCTTCATCAAATGAATTAAAATTTTTAGTGACACCTAGTCTTCTATTCAATATAAAGTTAATCATATATTTTATGATAGGAAAAACATATAGATATTAATCGCAATTTTGTAAGGGGAAATATTAAATCAGGGTTTTTGAAGACTATGTATTTCCTACTCTATACAAGGTTGCTGATATACTCATCAAGGGTTGTAGTTAAGATAAATATCGCCATTTTTTAGCAAGCTTGGTGTGCTTAAAATTTTTCACCCTTTAACTTGAGGGGGGTGTTAAAATCTACACAATTAGGAGTTATTTATCTTTTACTATTCCATTAAACTTGTTATTGTAGCTTGTTACTATTAAATTGAAGTTAGTTGCAGCTCGCTGAGTTCGTTTTTTAGGAAAATTAAAAGCTTCTAGAATAAGTTGTGATGGTTTATAGTTTGTTATGAAGGTTAAAAGCTTTTAGAATGATATCTGATGGTCTATAAATATCCAAATAATACTCATTGTAAACTAATTTTCTCTCTTTATACATAATAAGTTGAATACGGTTTTATTTGCGTCTTTAATGTAGTAAGTTTCTCAGAGAAATCTCAATTTCTATCATTTGATCTAAATTGATTTTAACAATTTGTTCATTCTTTAGATACATAACTTTTCATTGTATGAATAAGAAACTTGGGAATGTTTTGAACGCAAATAAAATCATTTTTTTAATCTGTTTGGGTTTGCATTTTTTTTACTTCACTAAACTCCCTCTCTCTCTACATATATATATATATATATTTGTTAAGTTTTTGTTTCCTATTAGGAAAGTATTATGTTTCCCTTCATTTCTCATTTTCAACTCTATCATATAGAAATCACAAATCCTTGAATGCTCTCACTAATGTTTTGCATTTTTACATGGTTCTTTGTACATTTTTACTGTAGGAAAAAATCTGCACAACTATTTATATTAATGTGAAACCAAGTTTAATTAGGAATTAGGAAACCTATTCCTGTATTATTCAAACTAGAAATTATATTTAGAAATTGGATACAGAAAAAATTCAATTCAGATATGAATTACATAAATATAAAATCCTAACCAATTTTCTAAAGCATGAATCATCAGAAAAACACTTGTCAGTTCCATTTTTAGTTAACGTCAATTTTTTCTTATTCACTAAGGATTAAAATTGATTTGGCTTTATACATATTAAAATATCTTCAAAATATCATGATAATAATTTTATTAGATATAAGAACTCCACCTTCTAATTAAGAAACTTCAATTCCTATAAAATAAGAAATTAATCGTAAATAATTCATCTCAAACTGGCTAATTGACTATAATGATCCGAGGTTAGCTCCCATATGTCACATGATGCTTAGAACCATTAGTTATTCTAAGCTAACCCGTGATATCTACTTGCATAGACTAAATAAAAAGAACTTTTATGGACGTAAGCAAAAAATGTAAACTGATAAATGAAAATTCATTTAAATATGAATCTCAATAAAATAAGACAAATTAACATCAACTGATAGTCTGAATATATACAACAAGACAACTGATAGGATTGAAAAGTCTCTAAATAAGATGAAAAGCTCATAGAATAGAACCTAGCTAACCTGAAGGAAAACATAAAGTGTATAATTCTACTTATTAGTTTTTATAGTCTTAGCCCTCGGAGCATGAGGACTTACCAACTAGAAGGATGTAGAAAATGGTGGTCATGGCTAATCATACTAGTGAGGATGAACAATAGTTGTTGTATTTTGAAATAATGTAGTCATACTGACTTATATATGGCTAGTATTTATGGAATGCACTGAGTATGAGGGTTAGAATGTAATAAGTGTTTACGGAATGCACTGAGTAGGAGGGCTAGAATGTAATAAGTAAAACAGACATGTGTCATAAATTATAAATATGCATGCTAAGTATAAATAGACTCAGTTTTCTCATGAAAGAACTTAAAGCCAAATTATATTAAACTATGAACAGTAAAGCATAAAGTAATAATCTAAGTTAAAATGAGCATAAATCATAAAAGCAACAACTAAATAAAGCCTGTGATCCAAACACACTTAATTTATAAATCTTTTTTACTTTTTTGTTAGATATTCTTATATCCAACATAAACCATGTAAACTAGTATGGAGTCCAATGCCTTACCCATGCAAAGAAGAGTTGTTCTACCGTTGCCATTTGTATAGAACATTAACATTGAGTGATTACTAAACTTAGCCTCTAGGAAAGGAGACACACTCTGGTGAGGCCCTTTAAGCTTAGTTGGCAAATAGTTCTTGGAAAATATAAAGTGTTACATGCACATTCCTTCTCGGGTTTAAAAATTAATCTTAAAACATAAATATACTTATGCACATAGTTATGAAATTCACCTTAAAGTAGCATATGAGTTTATAAATGAAAATTAATTATGCTTCTCTTACTAAGATCATACTCATAAAAAACATGTTAATTTCATATCTTATTTGAGATCATTAGATCAAAACTAAAGTTTCAATAACGTTGTAATACTTTGTAACGTGAACTTCTTGTATACTGAGTAAGTCATGCTAAATCATAGATACTTCTTCCAGCTAGTGGAATTTCAAGTCAAAATACTGAATATTAATGCATAAGATAACTTTTATGGATATGAAACATCCTGGATTTTGACCCTTAGAACATTTCCCAGAATTTCCATTCTCCAGACCCAATGCGACTCATGGGTACAATCCGTATGTCGGGGAGTGATATGGTCCGGTCGTATGTAGACCAGTGTTACTTGGTAGGATATTCTTGATCACTAGAATGGGTAAGACTTAGGTGTATGAGTCGTAGGACTTGGTACGAGTCGTATCAGGGACTCGTATTGTTGACAGTGTTTGATCCACCAGGTATTTCATTCTGCTAGGGATACGAGTCATTAGTATGGATCGTATTCTTTTCATAAGACGTGGATAGATGATTCATATGCTAGACAGTTTTGGATCCAGTGGTTGGGGTAGGATACAAGTTGTGGGTACCACTCGTATCGAAAGAGTACGACTCGTATAGGTAGTCATATCTATGTGATTGGATTTTGTGCAACTTATGTAGTGGTATTCTGGACATTTTCCTACTTACCCTAATTAGGACCCATAACTTCTATTATACTTAGGAGGTTATTTACCCTATTATTATATTCATTAACAATTAAAAACCATTCCAAAACACTTCATAATTCTTGCAAGAGCTTTTGGGGCAAAAGAGCTAGGGTTTTAATTAAAGAATTACTTTGGGGCTTGTCTTGGTTATTTTCTTCCCTTATCTAATTTAGTATAAGGTGTGATTCTCTTCCATCATTGAAATTTAAACTAAAGGCATGGTATATTTGATTGATTTCATGATTTTACTATTTCATGATTATGGTTTTAAATTATTATTTGGAGTTTTTGATATTAAATGCTTGGTTATGGTTTCCTATGGTTTCGATTATGCCTTTATATGCATTAATGCTGGATTTTGACAATTGGATTGCATGGTAATGGTTTAATGGTATTTGGAATTAGTTTTTGTTATATTATGAGCCTAATTTGTTTGATAAAATGCTTATAATGATATGTTCATTACATTGACTTCTTTTAATGGAGCCCTTATATGTTTAAACTTAGTAAAAAAATAAAGCATGGTTTAAATTGTTTAATAAGGCTAAAGGCTAAATTGCTATGCTTGTGGGGAACATGGAAGTCTCCCAAGTTGTTTAATATGGTGTATAGAAGGGCACTTAAAAGTCTCCTTAACCTAAATTATTTTTCAATGGATATTACTTGGATGTATAGGTGGTATGAAGATACCACTAATATTGGACTTGGTTAAATAAAATGGAAAATGGATTGGATGGTATGTTAGAAATGGTTTTAATGGGGCATTAATGGTGGTATATGTTGCAAAGATATTGAAGGTGGCGGTCTCGAGGGACCAAAATTGGAAACTCGTATTTGCTGATATAAGGATTAGTCTTAATGTACCGTGTGTATGATGTCACACTATTGGGGGATGTACTTGTCATCCCATGGGATACTTCACTAGTTGTACCACAACATGTACTAGTTCCCTTTTAATAGGGGGAGCTTAACCCATATAGCCTGTTGGTAATTTAGAACGACCAAGATACACAACCTAGGTAAAGGTTTTTAATACATTCTAAACCAAAATTCTCTTTCGCGACACTTGTATATATGTATGGTTATGTACATTGGATAGTTTTACTTTATTTTATAACTTGCATTATTTTATCCTTATCTGAGATTCATACTAGTGGTCACTCGCTAACCCATCTACTGGGGGTAGTATAACCATGCTATGCAGTAATCGACCATTCTACTCCTCCTGTCTAGCATGTGAATTAGATATCAGTATTTAGACTAAAATTATGAGCTTCCATCCTTTTGAACTGCATCATTTAATGTTATGGACATCTTTGGACATTTTTATTCCCTTTTTTATATTGGTTTGATTCATAGTTTGGGGCATGTCCTAACTGAATTTATTTACTCTTTTGGATAGAGGCTTTATGGTACTTCTGGGGATTAGTATGGGTGAGATCAGTATTGGTTACAGCCTTGGCATTGGAATAAGATGGGAGATTTCCATCATCGGAAATGATTTTTGATTGTTCCATTATATTACATTATAAGATTGATTATCATATTATGTTTGGCTATTCGTTTTGTTTAAGGCCTGGTTTATGGCATTTGGTTTGGCGTTTTCTTGTTGAAAAGTTGATTTTGTATGGATGGACTCTATTAGGACGGTCACGGTTGTGACCCTATTCTATAGTCTTTATGAGAGCATTTATTCTATTTTGTTATATTCTTAAAATTCAGCCCATTTAAGGATAGATATAGGTGGTTGGGTTGGGTAACAGGGTTTGGTCCCTGTTCCTGGTTGAACTTGGGATGCCCATTATGACAAGGCTCAAGGTCGTGTTGTGTCAAGTGGGTATCAGATCCTAGGTTCATGATCACTTGGGAGTCTACAAAGCCATGTCGATAAGTGTCTCTTTAGGGGTATGAAGTGCGCCACACTTATAAGAGAGAGACTACAAGACATTTAGAAATGTTTTACTTTCATGGTATTCTATCTTCAAGCTTTAGTTCTCATTCTTGAATATGTTCTTTAATCCTTGTTTGCTCGTCTTTCAGATCATGCCTCCTAGATAAGGAACACAAGAAAATTCTTCCATCATATCTGGGGATAATGCTGAAAGGGTACATCCAATGTTTGGAGTACATATTCGATCTCATGGTACTGTTTCTGATGGTGCTGGAGTTCCTCCTAGTCCTAATAGTTCTCTTCAGGTCCGTTAAGGCAACGTGACGAACGTAAAATATCATCAGTGTATTTATGTCATTTCTTAACTTGTTACTTGTTAGGCTGAGCGGGGTACGGATGGTGCTTTGTCTATTGAGGACATAAGGGTTGGTCAATTTATAAAGATGGGTCCTCCTACTTTTACTAGAGTGAATGCGGATGAGGATCCGTAAGGCTTCTACAATGATATTGAAAATATCTTTCGAATATTGCAGATTATTAATATAGAGGGGGTTAACCTTGGATCTTATCAGCTCAAGGATGTTACTTATTAGTGGTATGAGGAGTTTGACATGGATATAGTTGATATGGAAGAAGAAGCATTATAAGAGGCTTTTTCTAATGCCTTCTTGGATCGATTCTTTCCTCAAGAGTTGAGGGATGTTAAGGTGGAGGAATTTGTAAACCTCAGGTAGGGGAAAATGTCAATAAAGGAATATGCTTTAAAGTTCCATCAATTATTAAGGTATGCTCTTGACTTGGTGGTTCATTTGAGGTTGATAATGAGAAATTTTATTTTTAGGTTGAATAGAGATTTGATTCTGGAGAGAAAGACCGCCTTAATTATTAAAATATGGACATTTTGAGGTTGACTATTATATGTAGTAGGTTGAGGATGAGAACAGAAGGAAGGAAGAGTTTGGGGATAGGCAGGGCAAGAGTAATAGGTTTTTTTATTAGGGAGGTGCTCATTATTAGGGTGGCAGACATGGTGGCAAGTGGCTAAAAAAGAGGTGGGGGATTTTTTGCTCCTTTTCTGCTAGTTCTCCTTACCAGTTAGGAGACAGGCATCATCAAGGTGGTGACAATTATCAAATATAGGTTGCCTAATCTCAAGAGAGAGGATTTCAGTTAGTTTTTTCGTATCCTTATTATCGATTTTGTAGTCATCCTCATTAAGGTTATTATGATGAAAGAAGGGACAAGTGCTTCAAGTAGGACCAGGCAGGCCATAAACTCAGGGATTGTCTGGTCAACAAGGTTGTTACGGGGGAGAATAAGATTCCTGTGGCTACAACTTCTGCTTCTACACCTGTTGGTGTGGAATATTCTTCTATTTCTGCTCCTATTTCAAGTATTTGTCCGAACAGGTTACATGCTTTGGCATCCCAATAGGAATTCGAGGCATTATCTGATGTCATTACTAGTATGTTACAACTTTTCACTCATAAAGTATATTGTTTGCTTGATTCGTGGACCACTCTTTCTTATCAGACTCCATATTTGTATGTATTTTTTGATTTCGATTTGGAAGTTATTTTGGATCCTTTTTCTATTTCTACCCCTGTAGGTGACTCGATTATTACTAAGAGAGTCTATAAGGAGTGTGTGGTATCTATAGGTGGCAAGCAGACCTTGGCAAATCTATTTGAGTGTGATATGGTGATTTGATGTAATTCTTGTATGGATTGGTTGCATTCTTGTTTCGCATCTTTGGATTCTCCAACTTGTAAGGTGATCTTTAAGTTCCTTGGTTAACTGGTATAGAATTGGAAGGTATTTCCTTAGCTCCTAGGCGGAGGTTTATTTATTATCAAGAGATCGGAGGTTAATCTCTCAGGGTTGTCTTTATCATATTGTCTGGGTTAAAGATTCTAACATTGAAGGGCTTTCTTTGTCTTCGGTCCCTGTGGTTAATGAGTTTCCAGAGGTCTTTTCGGATGATCTACCTGGTGTTTCTCCGGATAGGGAATTATCGTTTTGTATTAATTTACTTTCTGACACTCATCTAATTTTTATTCATCCATATAGAATGGCTCTGGTTGAGTTAGATGAACTCAAGGAGCAACTTAAGGATCTTTTGGACAAGGGCTTTATTCGTCCTAGTGTTTCTTGAATGGGTGCACTGATGTTGTTTGTGTTCAAGAAGGATGATTTCCTTCAGAAGTGCATTGACTACAGGCAGTTAAATAAGGTAATGGTCAATAACCAGTATCCTCTCCCGAGGATAGATAATCTATTTGATCAATTACAGGGTGCCAAGTTTTTTTCTAATATAGATCTTTGATCGGTGTACCATCAGCTTATGATAATATATGTGGATATCCCTAAGACGTATTTTTTTACAAGGTATGGGCTTTTTGAGTTATTGGTGATATCATTTGGGATGACTAATTTTTGACAACATTTATAGATCTGATGAACAGGGTGTTTAGGAAATATTTGGATCTTTTCATTATTGTGTTCATTAATGACATTCTGGTTTATTTGAAGAGCGAGGTGGATTATGCTAATAACCTCTGTGTGGTGTTGCATAACATTAAGGAATAACCATTGTAAGAAAAATTCTCTAAGTGAGAGTTTTTTTTGAATGCTATGACTTTCTTAGGTCATATAATTTCCAGTTAAGAGATTCTGGTCGATCAACAAAAGGTTGTTATGGTGAAGAGGTGGCCTAGGCCTACGACTCCATCTGATATTTGAAGAATCTTGGGTTTATCTAGGTATTATAGGTGGTTTGTGGAAATATTTTCTCTGATCGTTGCTCATTTGACTACGTTAACTCATATGAAGGTTATGTTTTCTTGGTCAGATAGCTGTTAAAGAATTTTTGAGAAGTTGAAGGATAAGTTTTCTTCGATTCCAATCCTGACTTTTCTAGAGGGCAATGATTAGTTCATGGTTTATTGTAATGCATCTCGGGTAGGTCTTGGTTATGTGTTGATGCAGCATGGGAAAGTAATTGCCTATGCATTTGGGAAGTTGAAGGTACATGAGAAGAATTATCCTACTCTTGATTTGGAGTTGTTGGCAGTTATGTTGGCTCTGAAAATATGGCGGCATGATTTGTATGGTGTTCACGTGGATATGTTTTTTATCATAAGAGTCTTCAGTACATGTTTACTTAGAAAAAACTTAATATCAGGTAGAGGATATGGCTTGAGCTTCTCAAGGATTATGATATGAGTCTTTACTACCACCCAGGTAAGGCTAATATGATTGCTGATAATCTTAGCAGGTTATCCATGGTGATTTTGGCTCTAATAGATGAAGGAAGGCGAGAATTGGTGAATGATATTCAATGATTTACCAATATTAGGGTTCATGTTTTGGACTCTAAGCATTGTAGTATGATGGTGTAAGATGTGGTTCAGTCATCTCTTAGTACGGAGATTAAGGAGAAGAAATAGTTGGATCCTATCTTAATGAAAATCAAAAGTGACATTGGTGGACAAAAGGTAGTAGTGTTTGAGATCAGTGGTGATTGTACCTTATGGTAGTGAGGAAGGTTGTGTGTTCCTGATGTCGACAAGTAAAGGGTTTTGGATGAGGTGCATGATTCATGCTATGTTGTTTATCCTGACTTGACTAAGATGTATCATGATATCAAGGAGATCTATCGATGGAATGACATGAAGAGAGATATAGCAATTTTTTTAGCCAAGTGTATGGTGTCTCAATAGGTTAAGGTTGAGAACATGAGGACATGATGGTTATATCAGGAAATTGATTTGTTCTAATGAAAGTGGAAGTAATTAATATGGACTTCTTTACCGGTCTTCCTTGATCTCAGAATTAGTATAATTTGATTTGGGTCATTATGGTTAGGATGACTAGGTCTGCGCACTTTGTACTAGTGCAGACTATCTTTTCGGGAGAGGATTATGCGAAGCTGTATCTTCAGGAGATTATGAAGCTTCATGGGGTGCCTATTTTGATTATTTTTAATTGTGGTACATAGTTTACATCTCACTTTTAGCAGTCTTTCCAGAGAGGGTTGGGGACTAAGGTTAGTCTCAGTATTGGTTTTCATCATTATTTAGATGGGAAAGTGAAGAGAACTATTCAAAGATTGGAGGATATGCTTCGGGACTATGTGATTTATTATGGTGGCAGATGGGTTGACCAAGTAACTTTGGTCTAGTTTGCTTACAACAATAGCTATCATTTGAGTATTTCTATGCCTACTTTTGAGGCATTGTATGTTGGGAGGTGTGAATCTCTTGTTTGTTGGTTTGAGCTTGGGGTGGCAGACATATTTGGCATGGATTTGGGTTATCAAGCGATGGAGAAGGTTAAGGTAATTCGGGATAAGCTTAAAGCTACCCAAAATCACCAAAAGTCCAATGCAGATATTAGGTGTAGAGTCTTGGAGTTTGAGGTCAGGGATATGGTGTTCCTTAAAATGTCTCCTATGAAGGGAGTGGTGCCGTTTTCAAAAAGGGGATGCTTAGTCCCTGATGTATTTGTCCTTATGTGTTCTTGCGGAGAGTTGGCAATGTTGCCTATGAGTTTGAGTTGCCATCTAGCTTAAGTTTAGTTTATCCGGTCTTTCATGTTTCTATGTTGAGGATGTGCATCGGTGATCCTTTTTAGGTTGTTACTTTGGAAGGATTGGGTATATCGGATTCTCTGTCTTATGAAGTGGTCCAGGTTGAGATATTATATTGGAAAGGTCTTCGGTTGTAGAATAAGAATATGGCTTCAGTTAAAATTCTATGACGGAACCATAATTTGGAATAAGCTACTTGGGAAGAAGAAGAGGTCATAAAGTCCGAATATCCGCATCTATTTACTGCTTTTAGGATTCGTGCAGAAGGTATGTCTTCAACACATCTTTATTTTTTGAGTTTGTTAAAGAAAATATTAACATCTTTGCCTCTTTATTTTCAAACTTTATTAAAAGGATATTTGATAATGCAAAAGATTCAATGTGTGTTTACCCCTACCTTGTCTGTTATTCGGAGATGATTGATACTAGTGGGGGACACTGAAACATCTTAGGTTTTGACCTTTAGAACATTTCCTAGAATTTCCATTTTTTACCCAATATTACTCACGGGTACTAGCCGTATTTTGGGGTATGAGTCATATGGTCTGATCGTATGCTGACCAGTGTTAGTTGGTGGGATTTTTTTAATTATTCGAATGGGTATGACTTAGGGGTATGAGTCATAGGGATTTTTATGAGTCGTATTAGGGACTCGTATGGTAGGCAGTGTTTGGTACTCGTGGTATTTTATTTTTCCAAGGATACGGGTCATTGGTGCGGATCATATGCTTTGGATACAACATGGTTGGATGAATCGTATGCTGGATAGTGTTGGGTCCAAGGTTTGGGTTATTCTATGAGTGATGGGTACCACTCGATCAAAAGGGTACGACATATATGGGTCAGTTGTATCCCTGTGACAGGATTTTGTGCAACATAAGTGGGGGTATTCTGGATATTTCCTTACGTATCCTAATTAGGACCCAACACTTCTAACACACTTAGGATGTTATTTACCCTATTATTCTAATCATTAATACTTAGAAACCATTCCAAAACACTCAATAATTCTCTCAAGAGAGCTAGGGTTTAAACTAAAGGATTTCTTTGGGGCTTGTCTTGGTCATTTCCTTTCATTATCTACTTCGGCATAAATCATGATTATCATCCCTCATTGTAATTTCAACCAAAGGCATGGTTTATATAATTGATTTCATGGTTTTACTATTTCATGACTATGGTTTTCAACTATTATTTGGGGTTTTTGTTATTAAATGCTTGGTTATGGTGTCCAATGGTATCAATTATGCTTTTATATGCATTATTTGTGGATTTGGACAAATGTATTGCATGGTAATGGTTTAATGTTCTTTGGAATTAGTTTTGATTATATTATGCCCCCAATGTATTTGATAAAAGGCTTATGAAGATATGTTTATTGCATTGACTTCTTTTAATGGAACTTTTGCATGATTAAACTTGGAAAAGGAATTATGCATTGTTTAAATGGTTTGAAAAGGCTCAAAGATAAATGGTTATTCTTGTAGGGAGCGTGGAAGTCTCCCAAGTTTTTTAATATGGTATATGGAAGGTCACTTGAAAGTCCCCTTAACCTAAATAGTTTGGTTATAGATATTACTTTCAAGTAATGGGTGGTATGACGATGCCACAAATATTGGACTTGGTTAAATAAAATGGTGAATGGATTTGTTGATCATTTGGAAATAGTTTTAATGGAGCATTAATGGTGAAATGTGTAGCAAAGTCGTGGAAGGAGGCTGTCCCGGGGGGACCAAAACTGGAAACTAGTATTTTCTAGTATGAATTTTGGTCTTAGTGGACCGTATGAATTATGTCACACTATTTGGGGATGTACTAGTCATCCCATTAGATACTTCCTTGGTCGTGAAGCTACACACACTGAGGCCCTTTTAGTAGGGGGATCTGAACCCATATAGCCTAAGGCTTATCCCAACTAGATATATTTACTCTTTTGCATAGAGGCATTGTGGTACTTCTGGGTGTTGGTATGGGCGGGATCGATATTGGTGTCGGCCTTGGAACTGGAATAATCAAGGAGGTTGGCATCATTGGACATGATTTCTCACAGTTCCATCGTATTACATTTTAATATTGATTATCATAATATGTTTATGTATTCTTTTTTTTTAGGCCTAGTTTATGGCCTTTGGTTAGGCTTGGTATTGTTGGAGGGTTGATTTGGTAAAGGTGTACTTGGTTGGGTAGGTCACGGTTGTGACCCTATCCATGAGTCTTCATTAGAGCATTTATTCTATCTTTTTATATGCTCAAAATTCAGCCCATCTAAGGCTGGCTATAGGTGGATGGGTTAGGTAGCAGGGATTTATCCCCGGTCCTAGTTGGACTTGGGATGCCGATTACGACAAGGCCTGGGGTCGGCTCGTGTCAGGAGACAACTTAGTTAAACCTAAAACTTGTGGTAAATAATGTTTAACACATGATGAAACATCATAATCTTAAAGCATAATAAAAGTCTCATGAACCCTAGTAACTCCATTCATTAAATTAAAGTAAAAATGAATTTTTTGGCACAGGTATGGAAGAATATCCTTTTTCAAACCACACATACCTGAACTTGATGAAAATTCTTGAGAGGAACTTGAATTGCAACCTTGGAAGCTTGAATTTTGTAGAAGAACACTTATTTGGTTGTTCTTGAGAATTTAGGGAGGAGATGAATCACTTATTCTAACCTATGTGGGTGGGAATCATGTTTAGTATTACTGTTTGATCAATTAGGATGTAAAAAACCAAAAATCCCTAAATAAATCAAATAAAAGGTAGTGTCATTAAGCTCTTGGGTATGTCACTCCTTTATCACACCACACCAAGGGTGTGGTACACCATTAACATGAAATCCAACCAGTATGTCATGCCCATTATAACGCTAGGTCACTGGTTTTCATATCAAGATGTGTCATGCCTCTTTTGCCCAACCTTATTGTGGATCCTTACAATTTTAGTGTCCTAAAATGTCCAAAAATGCATTCCAAAATTCTGAAACACTTTCTAATGGACCAATAATATTCCTTATCATTATTCAACTCAGACATTGCATTAAAACGCAAAGGAACTATCAAAATAAAATTATTGAAAATTTTAGGGTGTTATATATCTCCCTATAGGGACCATTCATCCTCTAGTAAAATTTGGGATGGGGCATGATCTATCTTATTTACTCACTAATATGGTGTCTAAATCTTATCTTGTTCGACAGCTGGACAACTTGACACAAACATGAACTTACAATTGAAATGTCTTGTTACACTTGAACTTCGTAGGATAAACTATTGTGAGTAGGAATGTCGTTGAGTAGAATAAATTATAAGGTATTTCTTACCTCAATATGACTCTGTTCTACAAGTGAAAAGATGAGGATATCGACTGATCATATCAGCGTGTGCTTCTCATGTTGCTCTCTCAACTAATTGATTCCTCCAAAGAACTTTCACCGAAGCCACCTCCTTATTCCTTATGATTAAAACTTGTCTATCAAGAATTTTAACTGGGGTCTACTAATAGGACAATCTTTCACTCCAATACTTTGTATGGGAATTACTAAGATAGGTGTCCAATGCACTTCTTTACATAGAAACATGAAAAAATGGATGAACGACGGCTAATTCTGATGGGAGATCTAGCTCATAAGCAACATTTCTAGCATAATTATGATTTCATACTGACCAACATATCAAGGACTAAGATTTTCTTTTCATCCAAACCTCATTGCTCCCTTCATGGGTGGCACCTTTAAAAATACCCAATCAGCCATAACGAATATTAATTCTCTTTTTCTTATATCTGCATATAATTTTTGATGACTTTTTAGTAAATTTCAACCTCTCACAAATCAATAGATCCATATCCATGCCTTCGAGAATCGAATTCGACCCAACCAAGCATTTTACCAACCTCAATCCAACTTATAGGTAATCATCCGCACCTACATCCATACAAGGCTTCAAATAAAGCCATCTGGATACTAGCGTAGTAACTATTGTTGTAATCAAACTTAATGAAAGGTAGATAATCATCCCAACTTCCCTTAAAATCAATTACATAATCTCTCAGCATATGCTCTAGAGTTTGAGAAGCTTGCTTTGCCTTACTATGAATTTTATTATAAAATACGGTACTATGTTTTACCTTTAAACTAAGGCCTCTCTAAAATAATAGTTAAAAATACAACGTAAACTGAGTACCTTGGTTCGAGATGATGGATAAGCGAATCCTATGGATCCTAACTAATTCAAGGACATACAACTTAGCATAATCATCAGTTGTAATCTAAAGGCATAACTGGTAAGAAATATGCTAACTTTGTTATTCAATCCATGATGACCAAACTCAAATCATACTTACATCTAGTGTGAGAAAGTACCATAGAAAAAACCATATTAATGACCTCTCACTTCCAATTAGGGATGCCAATATCCTAAAGCATACCTTGCAATCTTTGATGGTCATTTCATTTATTGACAATTGAGACAGTTAGTCACAAACTCTGGCATGTCCCTTTTTATACCATTCCACTAATAAACTTTGCATTGATAGCGGTACATTTTTTTAGAAATAGGGTAACTTTAATACTTAGAACTTTTATATTTTTCTATTATCCTTTCTGTTAACCCATCAACATTGGGAGCACACATGTGACCGTTATAGTGAAGAACAGGAACTCTCCCTTGGGAAAAAATCTCATCCTTTTGTTGATGAATTGCATTGATTTATTGGTAAAGTATAGGATCATTACGTTGTTTATCTTGTACTTAAACCATTAAAAATGACTCTTAACTATTCTAAAACATGAAACCAATATTATTATTGATTTATATAGGTTTATTAAGGCTTGAGATACTCAAGGATTACGACATGGGTCTCAAATATCATCCAAGTAAAGCTAACGTAGTTGCTGATGCTCTTAGAACGTTGTCTATGGGTAGCTTATCACATGTGGAGAAAGAAAATAAAGGGTTGGTGAAGGATATTCACTATTTAGATAATCTTGGAGTTCATCTTTTAGACTTTAAGGATAGAAGTGTGATTGTACAAAAAGTGGTAAAATTATCTCTGGGTGCTGAGTTAAAGAGAAGTAGGTTCTAGATTCTATTTTTACACAACTCAAGGATGATGTGGGTCACCAGATGGTGATCACTATTGAGATTGGTGGTGATGGTATCTTGAGGTACTAAGGTAGATTGTGTGTTCCTAATATTGATGTGCTACGAGAAAGGATTTTGATTGAGGCTCACAAGTTGAGATACACGGGTCATCCTGGTTTAACCAAAATATACAATGATTTGAAAGATATTTATTGGTGAAATGACATGGAGAGGGATATAGCCAATTTTGTGGCAAAATGCATGGTTTGTTAGCAAGTGAATTTGGAACACTTAAGCCATGGTGGTTTTCTCATTAGATCAAGCTACACGTGTGGAAGTGGAATTTTTTACTAGTCTTCCTCTATCACAAAGTTAATTTGATTCAATTAGGGTCATTATTGATAGAATGATTAAGTTCGCTTATTTCATGTCATTGCAGACTGATTATTATATAGAGGATTATTCTAACTTTTCATTCAGGAGATCGTCAAGTAGCATGGTGCGTATGTTTCTATTATATGTTATTGAGGTAGGTAGTTCTCATCACACTTTTGGTATTCTTTTAAGAGAATTTTGGGGACAATGGTGAACCTTAGCACCGCTTCACTCTCAGACTGATGGACAAGTGGAGAGGACTATTTAGATTTTGGAAGATATACTAAGGGCCTGCGTGATCGACTTTGGTGGTAGTTGGGCTGGTCATTTTCCTCTCATAGTGTTTGTGTAAGATAATAGCTATCACTTGAGTATTTAGATGTCCCTATTTGAGGCTTTATATGTTAGGAGGTATAGGTATCCTATTAGGTAGTTTGAAATTAGAGAGACTCAATTATTTGGCTCTTATTTGGTTCACCAAGAAATGAGAAGGTGAAGGTGATTTCTGATAGGCTTATAACCACCCAAAGTGGCCAAAATTCCTATGCGGATGTGAGGTAAAGGGAGTTATAATTTTATTTGGGTGATTGGGTGTTCTTTAAGGTGTCTCCCGTGAAAGGACTAATAAGGTTTAGAATAAAGGGCAAGTTTAGTCCCCACTATGTTGGCCCGTATTTGATTTTCAGGAAGACTGGGCAATGTGGCCTATGAGTTGGAGTAGCCTTTAATTTTGGGTTCCATTCATCTGGTATTTCATATTTTGATGTTAAAGACGTGCGTGGGTGATCCTTTCTTGGTAGTCCATTTGGAGTTTGTGGGTATTTCGGATTCCTTGACTTATGAGGAATCATAAGGATGTGGTTTCAGTGAAGGTTCTATGGAGGAACCATAAGGTTGACGAACCTACTTGGGAAGTGGAAGAGGACATGGTGTCCAAATATCTATTCTTTTTTCTCACTTTGGATAATCGTGCTTTAGGTATGTGTATCCCTAAACATCATTGTTTTCTATCTTTGTAAAAGGTATTGTGGTCTCATTTCTATGTTAAATCATGCTAATGGATGCGTTGATTTCTTCCTTGGTTATGATTTGATTATTACAAGTCATAAGGACTCATTACGAGTCATAAGGTATGACTCATAGGAAAAGTTGTGTTGGTGTCTAACTCTCTGTCTTGATCACAACTATACTCAATGAGTCCTAAAGATTCATTATAAACATAGTTTGTGAATTGTAGGGTCGCCAATGTGTGTGACCAAATTTTCTATGGAGGTCATGAATATGACCATATAAGTCGCATGGTCTGGTCATAAGTCAGACCCTATAACTTGTGACCAGACCAACGAGGATGTCCTAAGTCACTCACTAAACCATGAGTCATGGTAGCAAGTCCTAAGGTTACCCAACGAGTCTTAGGTCAACCGTCATGACTGGCAATAGTTCCCTATAATTTTAGTAGGGTCACTCTGTACATTTCTCTCTTTTCCAAATAGGGATTCACTACTTAAAATACCCTAAGGGACCCTATATCCTCTCATTTCTCAAATAATTGATCTCTTCTCTTCTTTTAAATTCACATTTAAAGACAAAACCAGGGGTTTAAGAGTTTGGTCTTTAAGGGTTTAAGGGTATTTTCTTCTTCAAATTTCTTTAAGATTAAGGAATGTATCTCTCCTCCTAAACTTGTGTTTTAAATTATGGCGTGAATTGATTTGAAATTCTCATGATTTTTATATTGGTTTTAAGTTATAGGTTAAGTTTCTTTGATAATTTTTTCTTAAATATATTCCCCATGACTTTTAGGAATGATTCACGGTTTAAATTAATGGTTTTGAACTATTTAGGGTGCATGGGTGTGGTTAATTGGAATGGGTGTTGTGGATTCCCCAAATTGATGGTTTTGAATATTGTAATAGGCATGACATCAACCTAACCTTGTGAAATTTGGTTTGAATATTTGTATATGCACATTGAACTACTCTTGAATTATGGGAATTGCATAAAAAAGATGATGAAACATGAATAGATTGAAAGGCCTTTATGTCCATAGATTTATTTGGAAATGTGTTTGAGATCCAATTGGCTAAATATTTTGAAGGCCTATTAGCTGATGACTTTGAGTCCTAGTTGGCTAAGTGGGATAAAATCTTAGTGGTTAGCGGGTTAGATTCCCATTGACTTTTTCATTTGGCATTATGATATTTGCTTACAAGCTATAGTCGGTATTTCGATACCCCTCGATGTTACATAATTAAATAACTCCTTGATTTAAAAAATGGGTTATGTGCTAAATGTTTTTAATTATGCTTAAAGGGGGTTGTATAGGTCACTGTGAAAATAGAAAGTCCTAAGAAGACTAATATTGAAAACCATGTTTGGCGGCTTAGTGGTCTAAATGGACAGGTTTTTGAGGCACCCTTTCTTTTGATCGGATATTCTTGTCACCCTTAATGTATAACTAGGAGGTTCCAGTCCCCTGTTCATAAATATTATAATTATTTTCTGATTTGTGTGTCTATACAAACTAGGGCCCAACCAGGGGGTGAGAGCTGAGGTCCTTATAGCCCATGGGTACTATTACGATCGTTATGCTACACAACCTAGGATAATGTTTTAAAATTCATGCTAAGCCTTGTTACCAATCCTAGCATATTATATATATATATATATAGATATGACTTTATGCATTGGCATTGAATGAATTTGAACTATCGAGCATGGCACTATTTTATCCCTTTATCGCTAAGTTACATGTTTGCACTAATCTCGCTAACCATTATTGGACACTGTATCCCAAGGCGATGTAGGGAACAAAGATACTTCTACTTTTCTTGCATAGTTATAGGTTGTTCTTGGATTGTTCATGAGTCATTTTGAAAGTTGTGAATCTCCTTCTTCTGGATGGTCTATTACTTCATGATGAAGTTTTTTTCATACACTGTTTCTTTGGTTATCTTTTTAGCTATCGTCAGGGGCATGTCCTGACTTAGATTGGATTTTGTCTCTACATAAAATGGATTAGGAGTTGGTCTTATGGATTTTTAGGACATTCATTTTGTTTCTGATTTTGTCTTGTCAGAATTAATTCGTTGCTAGCTGTATAGTGTTCTATTTGACATCCCAAAGGGGTTTATCTTTTGTCCACAATTTTCTTGAGATACCAATCGCTGCCAAGCCCTAGTTCGGGTCATGAGATTTTATTAGACCAAGTGTGTCCCATTAGTAAGCTCTTTTTTTATTTTTTTGTGAAGAAGAAAAATGGCTTCATGAGTATGTCTTGTTATTAGAGGAATTTTAATAAGGTGACAGTGAGAAACCGTTATCCTATGCCTCACATTGATGATTTATTTGACCAGATTTAGGGAGCGACATTGTCTTATATGATTTATTTGAGATCTGGTTACTATCAGTTGAGGATTCAGTTAAGGATATCCGAAGACAGCCTTAAGGACTTATTATGGTCATTATGAGTTCTTGGTGAGGACATTTGGGTTTATTAATGCCTCACCCCTTTCATGCATTTGATGAACTGAGTATTCAGGGCTTATTTGAATTTCTTGTGATTGTGTTCATCGACAACATCCTTGTGTATTTGAGGAGTAGGGAGGAGCATGTGCAACATTTTAAGATTGTGTCTAGACTTTAAGAGATCATATGCCTTTTTCCAAGTTCTCTATGTGTGAGTTTTGGCTGGAGTCGGTGACATTCATTCGACATGTGGTGTCAAAGGATTGTATTGTGGTGGATCCAAAAAAATTTTAGGTAATTCATGATTAGACTAAACCTGCATCTCTGATAAAGGTTCGTGGTTTCATTGGTTTGGCCAGTTATTAAAGGTGATTCATTGAAAGTTATGGTATTATTTTTGCGCTAATGACTAGATTGACTAGAAAGAAGGTTCCTTTATGATTGTCTGAGGATTGTTAATAGAACTTTAGAAAGCTCAAGGATTTTCTCACCTCAGCTTATGTTTTATCTCTTCCTGTTAAGGGGGAGGGATTCACCGTGTTTTGTGATGTTTTTTGTGTTTGTTTTGGTTTTGTATTAATGTATCAGGATCTTGTTATTGCTTATGCTTCTAGATAACTTAAGGTGCACGAGCGTGAGTACCTCACTCATGATTTGGAGTTGGCGGTGGTAGTCTTTGTGCTTAAGATTTTGAGGCATTATCTTTATGGTGTGCAATATTAGATTTTAACCGATTATCCCTGTCCTCGGCATCTTATTACCAAGAGGGATCTTAATGCTAGGCAGTGTAGATGGATGGAGTTGCTATAGAATTTTGATATTTCCTTTCAGTATCTTTCGACAAGGAAAATATTATAGTAGATGCCTGGAGTCAAAAGATAGTCAGTACAAGTAGCTTCGCCTGTTTTTTAGTTTCTCAAAAGTAATTAGTATGAGACATCCAGTCCTTAGCTAACTTGATGGATCTCCTTGATATTTCAGATCCTAGGAGGATTTTGGCTAGTATGGAGGCGAGATTCTTATTATTAGAGAAGATTAGAGATCGTCAGTTTGAGGATTATAAGCTTCGCTTTCTTTGTAACCAAGTGTTAAGTGGGGAGTATGAGAGGAACACCATAGGTTATGAGGTTGCTCTGAGATTTGATGGTCTCATTTTTAGTTTTGAGGATGGATGACTTGATTCTGTAAATTTTTCATGAGGCTCACAAGTCTAGATATTCCATTTATCTCGACTCATCCAAGATTCATAGAGATTTGAGACAACATTATTGGTTCAGTGGTATGAAAAGAGATGTGGCAGACTTTGTAGCTCATTTCCTATGTTATCAGTCGGTAAAGGCTGAGTATCAACGACTAGGTAGTTTGATTCAAAGATAGCCCATTCCCAAGAAGAAATGAGAGCGGATTACCATTAATTTTATTAATGGTTTTCCTCTCACTTAACGTGGTTCTGATGGTATTTTGGTCATTGTAGATTATTTGACCAAGTCAGCACATTTCATTCCTATTTGAATATCCCTCAGTATTCAGAGATTAGCCTATATCTATGTTTAAGAGATAATCCATTTGCATGGTGTGCATATTTCTATTATTTTGCACCATGTTTATGTGTTTACTTCGAGGTTTTAGATATATTTTCTGGAGGAATTGGGTAATCAGGTCGATCACTGTACAAATTTTCATCTGAAGCTAGACGGTCACTTATAACATATTATTCAGGTGCTTGAGAAAATGCTTTGAGCATGTGTTATGAATTTTTTATGAGAGTGGGAGAAATACTTAGCCTTGGCATAGTTTGTTTATAATATTAGCTATTATTTAAATATTAAGATAGTGCCTTTTGAGGCTTTGTATGGTAGGAGATTCCATTCTCAAATTGGATGGTCTGAGACTACTAAGGTTCGGCCCCATTGTATTGATTTTCTTCAGTAGTTGTTGGATAGATTCGGGGTGATTTAGGATTGGTTGAGTGCTTCTTAGGGTAAGTTGAAGGCCTATGCAGACTACAGGCTTCGTGCCTTAATATTTGGAGTTTTTGATCATGTATTCCACCTTATATCACCCTTGAAGGGTGTGATAAGATTCGGGAGGAAGGGAAAGCTCAGTCATAGATATATTAGATTTTTTAAGATTCATCGCACAGTTGGTGAGGTTTATTATGATTTAGATATTCCTCAATATTTTTTCCCTGTTCATCTAGTTTTCTATGCCTATATGTTGTACCGATACATTCTTCATCCTTCTCATGTTCTTATATTGGACTCAGTCCAGTTGGATGTACGTTTTATCTTTATAAAGGAGTCAATGCTCATTTTAGTTAGCAATGTCAAACGATTAAACACTAGAGAGATTCTTGTAGTTAATATACTGTGGAGGCACCTCCCTATTGAGGAGGCCACTTAGGAGATCAAGAGACATATAAATACTCAGTATCATCACTATTTTGAGACGTCAGGTAAATTCTAATCATTAACTTTTGCAAATGAAAGTTCCTTTAGTAGTGGATATTAAAATGACCCTTCAGGTTATTTTCCATATTTTTGGCTATTTTCTCCGTTAGAGCTTATCCATAGCTTCCCCGTGTCATTTATGACTTTTTGATATTGACAACTTACTAAGCAATTTGTTTTTTTGTAGAGCGATTTCCTTATTTTGATGTCTTCACTAGTTCAAAATGGCCATCGGGAAAAAACTTTAGCAAAATGATCTAATATGCAAATTTTAACTGTGACAATAGCTCTGTAATGTCAATTTTAGGCTAGGTAGAACTTTTATTTGGGCCCCAAGGCACCTAGTCTAATTTTGACCTATTGGTTAGAAAATTAAGAAAATGAAATATGGTTAAGGGACACATATTTAGTTGAAATTATCTTGGATGGAAAATCCGATTGCGCCATTGATTCTGAAGTGTTGAATTTAGTATGGTTGCATAGTTCATTTGCATATATGGGATTCCAAATGAATCCCAAGACTTGACTGAGCCAAATTTTGACATGGAAAATCTGGAGGACTAGGTTTCTGGGTCACCGCGATAGTGGCAATTGGGATCATAATCTAAAATTTCTTTGTAGATGAGATACATCAATCATAAAGGTGTTGCAATTTCAACATTAGTAGCTAAGGAAAGATGTTGTGATTGCTAGCCTCAAGGTCGCAATATAGACCCTCGAGTACAAGGACTAGGTCTAAAAAAACCCCATATCAATAATTTTTGCCATTCTTCATCACTTTTTGGAGAGCTAAAAACTGTAAATAGTGTAAAGGCTTAAAATTAAAGCTTGTTGGTGATTGGGAATCTAGATTAACATTTATTTTAGGAATTATTTTTTTCTTTGAGGTATGAATTCACCTATTTTTGGTGAAATTTCGTGATTTATAAGTCAAGACCCCAAAAACATTAGTGAAACACCATGGGTTTTGGTCCTTAGAAAATTTCCCGAATTTCTTATTTCTATATGTCATATGACTAAGGATTACTAGTCGTATTATCGTGTATGATTGGTTTGGTCTTCGTCACACTCTAACTAGTGTTGGTTGGTGGGTTGGATTGGTTTCAATCCAAGGTTTGGTTGGGGCATACTAGTCGTACCATGGGGTATGAGTGGTATGTTTCCAATCGAATCTTGTCAAGTATTGGATGGTTGGGAAGGATTGGATGGTTAGGTTTTGATTCAGATAAAGGACATGGATGTTTCTAGGTTGGGTGTTCATGTGCAATAGGTGGAAGATAAAAAGAGAAAACATGTTGAGTTTGGGCAAAGGTGGGGTAAGAAGTTTAGGTCATCTGAATAGGGAGGTTCTCAACAACAAGGTGGTCTGGATGATGTAAATTGGCAAAAGAAGAATTTGGGGAGTTCTGGTTCTTTCTTGACAACTAGTGCTCCTTACTCGAAATAGCTGGGTGGGGATAATTTCTAGGAATAGGGTGCCCAATCTCAGGTGAGTGGGGCTCCGTCGGCCTCATCATGCCATTATTTTTGGTTTTGTGGTAGGCTACATAGGGGTTTCTATGATGAGGGAAAGGACAAGTGTTTTAAAAGTGGTCAGCCAGGCTATATGCTCAGAAAATATTCGGTTGGTAAGGGTTCTTCGAGATCGAGTAAGGATCCAGTTGCTTTATCTTCTACACCTGCACCAAAGAGTGGTGTTTTTACATCTGTTTTTTTTAATGTACTAGCGCAGGTCGAATTAAGTTATACGCTCTTATTCCTTGATAGGAATCTGACGTATCACCTGAAGTTGTTACTGGTATGTTACAACTCGTTTCTTGTGACCTATATTGTTAACTTGATCCGGGGTTCATGTTCTCTTATGTGACCTCATTAGTGGTTGTGTAGTTTGTCTTTCTTCTGAGTTTATTTTGGATTTTTTTTAGTTTCTACTTTCGTAGGTGACTCTATAATTGTTAAAAGGGCCTATAGGGCGATGTGGTATCTTTTTAGTAGTCTAACTTTTGTGGATTTGTTTGAACTCAATATGGTAGATTTTGACATTATATTAGGGATGTATTGGCTACACTCTTGTTACACTTCCTTAGATTGTTAGACTAGTAATGTTATCTTTAGGATACCTAGTGAACCGGTTATTGAGTGAGAAGGTGGTTCACTAGCTCTAAGGGGGGGGGGGTTATTTCTTATCTTAGAGATGAGATATTAATCTCCAAATGGTGTCTCTGTCATTTTCTTTGATTTAAATACTCCAACTCATAAGGTCATTCTTTGCATTTGGTTTTGGTGGTAAATGAGTTTACAGAGGTCTTTCTAGATGATCTTGTAGGTGTTCCTTCAGATAAGGAGATTGATTTTGGGATTGATTTGGTTCCAGACACTCATCAAATATCTATTCGGCCTTATAGTATGACTTCGATCGAGTTGAGGAAACTCAAGGAGTAAATTGATTTTTTGATTGATTTGGTTCTGGACACTCATCAAATATCTATTTGGCCTTATAGTATGACTTCGATCGAGTTGAGTAAACTCAAGGAGTAACTTAAGGATCTTTTGGATAAAGGTTTCATCCGTTGAAACACCCGAGAATGTGGTCTTGCAAAATCCTTGGTTGATTTGTAGTGATCATTGTATGTGTGTTGTGTTTCATCCTTGTAGTGTATGGTTTCTAACTTGTGTAAAGATTTATTTGGTGTATGTTGAGGTGTGAACTTGTATCTTTACTTACCTATCAAAGTGGAAGATAGTTGAAGCACCTAGACCTTGGAATCATTTAGAAAGGAATAACATTTTTTTCTCTGGAGTGGATATGGGAGGGGGTGCTTGAGTCATACCCTTGGTCACGACTCATACCAACCATGCCCTCGCCTTTCATATCCTAATAATTATATTAAGGTATCATATTATCATCCATACGACAAGGTCATCCCTTGGTCATAACCAAACTGAAGAGTCATAACCTACCCAACCGTATGGAGTGAAACCTAACCTAGAGTGGACTATTTTGGTTATAGGTGATCTATATGAGGTAGGTCATGAGGTGTAACCTTAGGATATGACTCAAGGGTTCCTAGTCATACCCTAACCAGTGTGATTGACCTAGGGTAAGCCTTTGGTATGAGTTAGTGTACCACTAGTACCCTAGGTTACGATTACTATGAGAACCGTGAGGAGTCGTACCCCGGCATGTGTGTGTTTTCCAACTTTTAACCAAGGACCTTTTGGTCATTTCCCTTTCCTAAAAAACTAATTCCTTGACCTTCATAGGTCTTGGTAGCCTCCTAAGTCTTCATTTGTAAGTCATAAAAACTCCTAAACTCTCTAAAGGATCTTGGAAACAAGCTTGGATGGTAGGGTTTGAAGGTGTTAATCTTGTGGCAAGAAAGAACAGTGAAGATTGTTGTTTAAGGAATGTATCTCTTCCCCTCTTTAAATAACTTTAAACCCATGTATTTCAGACTTGAATTAGTAAGTGTACATGGTGGTTTTGAATAAAATTAAAAGTATTTTATTACCTAACAATGAACAATGATTATTCATGCTTGAACTTATGTTGATTCATGTATTTGATGGTAGATTGTATCAGTGGATGCTTATTGTATGTTTTTTTACATAAGGGTCTTGAGTAACCTTAGTGGTGATAATTTATTCCATGAACATGACCTTGTCAAAGGTATGAACACAAGGTGTTTGTGAAAATATCTATGTGAAATGACTAGTTTTACATTAACAATGTATTAAGCTAGGGAAATGGCCTAAATGAATATGATTGATTGTTGAATGATATTGTAAATGTATTATGAGTCATATATTGTATAATTTATAAACTTGTTGGGTGATGACTAATGAAATGTCCAAAGATCTAGACATTGAAATGAACTTGAGTTGTGTATGTAACCAAGTTTGGTGTTATTGTGATATAATGTTGCTAATGATATATGAATGGTTTGTGTGAGTATTGTGGGTGACATATAGAATTTTATGATGAATTGAATAAAGGCATTGGCCTTTTGAGAAGATTGAGCAATGAAGATTCCCAGGAAGACCATATGGTCATGTAAAATATTAAATTGGCTAAATTGGCTAAAAGCCCTAATGTGATAGGAATTGTGTGAATGTGAATGCATGAACCTAGGGGACGAGGGATTTATTTTCAATCAATGATTCCAATGAACAAAGGGACATTCGAGTTCCTCATCTAATTAAATTACAAGATATTTAAGTTCCTAGTCCAATGAACAACGGGTGATTCGAGTTCCTAGTTTAATAACATGGCTAGTGATTCAAGTTCCAAGGTCGGTCATATGACTAGTGATTTGAGTTTATAGTATGGAGAGATCTATTATGGTTAGAAAACCTCATCAAATAACACATCTAGTCCTTCGAGTTCCAAGGTTGGTGGTATGGATAGTGATTCATGTTCCAAGGCCAATGATATGACTAGCGATTCGAGTTCCTAGTTCGATACAATGATAATGAGATTAGTCGAATAGGCCAACAGTGTCGAAAGTTTGTCAATCCATGTATTTTGAGAGAATTAATTAAGAATGTATGTTATGTCTTGTACCCTCTGTGGTGAATATTAACATGTTGTGAATATCCATGCGTATAAGTAAGAATGTTGATGAACATTGAACTTTTGTGTAGCATGTGAAATACCTATGTGTGAGGATAAGTATCTGACTATAAATGATGATATGTAAGTATATTGTCTTGTTGTTTAATGATGATGTTATTCTATCCTTACCCTTGAGTTATATGCTAGCGTTCGAACAGCTAACCGTCTCCGGATGCTACATCCCCATGCGACTTAGGTGCCAGAGATTCTTGTTCTTTTCCCTCTTTGTGACTTATAGATCAAGGCGGTTTGTGCTTTACTTCTTAGTCTCTATCATTATACTTAGTCTCTTTAATATTTAGTTCAGCTATAGTTAGGGGTTTGACCTAATATATACATTTATTAACTTCGGTTGTATAAAGGTGTTTTGAACAACTATGAAATTGGGTGTAGTTATTATTATTATAATGTATATAATGTTGACTTATGATATTGTTCCATGAATCTTGAATTGCTTGTTGGAGTTCCCTCAAATCCTATGATATGATGAGGTTTTAGGGTTGAGTTGCGGGGCGACCTCCGGTGCATATGTACTTTAGGTGCCCATACAACATGTTCCAAAGTTTGGGGCATGTCAAAATTGTATCATATCTTAGGTTCATGGTCGGTTGGGTGTTCATAATACCGTGTCAAGTAGAGTTTTTTTTATGGGTGTGAAGCATGCCATACTTATAAAAGAGGATCTATAAGACATTTTAGGAAATGTTTCCCCTTCTTGTATTTCAATGTGAGGCTATAAAGTCTAAGGTCTTGGATTCTACGATTACTGTTTGCTATCTTTTTGGTCTTGCCCCCAAGAATATTTAAAACTCAGGCATATACTACTAAGGGTCATATGGATGAAGCTAACTTTTAGAGTTCAGACTTAGGCTAGGTCTACGACATCTGGATATCCTCATGGGGTTCTACCCACCAACCTAGATTCATCCCCTCAAAGGAATTCTACTAATGTGGAGTTTCGTCGCTCCATCAACCTCTTACCAAAATTGATAGCCTCTCAAGTGGAGTATGGTTCCCTAACTACCATATCTTCTAAGGCCATAAAATTGGCCAATTAATGAAGTTGATCCCTCCTATGTTCTCTGGAACCAAGGTTGATGAAGATCCTTTAGGCTTCATTGATGAAATGGAGAAAATCTTTTGAATAATGCATTCTTTAGAAATCGAGGGTGTTGAGCTTTCTTCCTACTAATTTATAGATGTAGCGTACCAGTGGTATGAAGGGTGGGAGTTTTCTAGGGGTATTGATGCTTGTTCGGCTTCTTGGGTGGATTTCTCTGAGGCTTTCCTTGATGACTTCTTTCTTCAATGTTGAGAGAGGTAAAATAGAAAACGTTTGTGAACTTTATGCAAGGGAGAATGTTTGTGCAAGATTATTTGTTGAAATTTCATCAATTGTCAAAGTATGCTCTCGAGATGGTCTCTAGCATGAGGACTAGGATGTGCATGTTTTTCTCGGTATTGTCCAGTGAGTTAGTCCTCGAGACAAAGATGACCGTTTTATTGATAACATAGATATCTTTAGGTTGATTATGAATATCCAACAAGTCAGGGATGAGAAGAAGAGGAAAGATGAGCTTAGTGAGAGGCAAGTAAAGAAGGTTAGGCCTTCCGAGAGTAGTGGTGGAAATGGTGGAAAGTGACCACAAAAGAAGTGGAGGAGTTTAGGTTTGTTCTACTAGCCTAGTGTTCTCTCTTCTTACCCTACGTTCTCAGGAAATTTTTTATCTTAGTTTCATAGTGGGTCCCAATCACAAGGTGCCTAATTCCAGTCTACTGGTACTTAGATGACTCAACCCCGCCCTCCTTGCAGATTTTATGGTCACAGTCATCGTGGTGAGTGTGAGATGGGAAAAAGTAGATTTTTAGATTATTGTCAGGTTGGGCACATGGAATGAGAGTACCTTACTCGGATGACTACTTCGACAAACAGGGACCCTATTGCTACTAAACCTCCTCCCATACCAAAGGGTGTTTGTCTACTTCTGCTTCCGCTTCTGGCACCGGTGTTACCCAGAACTTCTTTTATTCACTTTTTACTCACCAGGATTCTGAGGCATCTCCCGTTGTTCTCATGGATATGTTGTGACTTTTCTCCAGTGATGTGTATGTTTTGCTTGATCCAAGGTCTAGTCTTTTTTATGTGACCCGTATATGGATGTGCATCTTGATTGTTGTCCCAAAAGTCTGCCCATTCCTTTTTCTATTTCTACCCCAGTTTGAGACCATGTGATTATTAGAATGGTCTATAGAGGGTGTGTGATATCTTTTGGCAGTAGAGATACTCTTATTTATTTGATAGAGTTAGACATGGTTGATTTTTATGTTATCTTGGGAATGGATTGATTACACTCTTGTTATGCTTCCTAAGATTGATGAACCAGTAGGGTCATGCTTATATTCCCTAATAAGATGGTTATTTTATGGGAAGGTGGTTCCTTAGTTCTTAAGGGAAGGTTTATTTCTTATCTCAAAGCCCGAAGGTTTATTGTAAAGGGGTATTTGTATCATTTAGTCAGAGTTAAAGATTCTAACTCGAAAGAGCCTTCTCTAGAATCCATTCACGTGGTAAATAAGTTTCCCAATGTGTTTCTTGATAATTATCCTGGCGTTCCTCACGATAAGGAAATCGATTTGGGTATTGATCTTGTCTCGGACACTCGCCTGATCTCTATTCCTTATTATGGAATGGCTCTGGCGGAGTTGAAATAACTTAAGGAACAATTGAAAGACCTCTTAGATAAAGTTTTTATCCGGTCTAATGCAAGACGGATGGTATCCTTCTTATGTGCATTTATTATCGCCAGTTGAACAAAGTGAACGTAAAGAATAAATATCGTCTTCCTAGAATAGATGATTTTTTAAATCTACTTTAGGGTGTGAATTGTTTCTCTAAAATTGATCTTAGATCGGGTTATCATAAACATAAAATTAAGGATGTGTATATCCCAAAGACTGCCTTTAGAACCCGGTATGGTCACTAGGAGTTTCTTGTTATGTCCTTTGAGTTAACCAATGCCCTAGAGGCATTCATGGATTTGATGAATAGGGTCTGCGGTCCTTTCTTTGACATATTTTTCATTGTCTTTATTGATGATATCCTGGTCTATTCTAAGAGTGAGGCATATCATGGAGATCACCTAAGTGCCGTGTTGCAAACTTTAAGGGGTCATTATTTGTATGCCAGGTTCTCCAAGTGTGAGTTTTAGTTGAAAGCCGTAGCTTTTCTTTGTCATGTCATCTCTAGTGAAGGGATCATGGTGGATCCCCAAAAGATTATGGAGGTTAAGAAGCATCCTGAACCTACCACTCCAACCTATATTCGGAGCTTCTTGGGTCTAGATGGTTATTATAGAAGGTTCGAGGAGAGTTTTTCTTCTATAGCCGCCCCGTTGATAAAATTGACCAAAACGAAGGATAAGTTCTTATGGTCCGATGCATGTGAGGGAAATTTTGATATGTTGAAAGATAAATTGACTTTGACTTCACCTTTCACCTTGGCCGAGGGTAGTGATGGTATTGTGGTTTATTGTGATGCTTCTCGTGTTGGTCATGGTTGTGTATTGATGCAACATGGTAAGGTGGTGGGCAATGATTCTAGGCAATTGAATATTTTCAAAAAGAACTACCCCACCTATGACTTAGAATTGTTAGCCGTGGTCTTCGCTTTGAAAATTTGGCGACATTATCTCTATGGTGTTCATGTTGATATATTTTCCGATCATAAGAGACTTCAATATGTGTTTACCCAAAAAGATTTGAATCTCTAGCAAATAAGGTGGCTTGATCTATTGAAAGACTATTATATGAGTCTTCATTACCATCCCAGTAAGGAAAACATAGTCGCCGATGCTCTTAGTAGATTATCTATGGGAATCTTGGCCCATGTCGATGAGAAAAAGCAAGAATTGGTAAGGGATATTCACCCTTTGGAAAATCTTGGAGTTTGACTTGTAGACTCCGAGGATAGTGGTGTATTTGTGCATCCATTATCTGAATCTTCGCTTGTTGTTTAAATAAAGAAAAAAATGTCTTGGACCCTGAATTGATGAAGATCAAGAGTAATTTAAGTCAACATAAGGTCACAGACATTATGATTGGTGGCAATGGTACCCTGAGGTACCAAGGTAGGCTATGCATTCCCGACATCGATGGATTAAGGGAAAAGTTCATGGATGAGGCTCATGGAGACCGTTATGCTATTCATCCCAGTTCCACCGAGATGTATCATGACCTTTGATAGATCTATTGGTGGAATAATATGAAGCGTGATATTGCTAGCCTCGCCACTTATTGTATGGTGTACCAACAAGTAAAGGTTGAGCACTTGAGGCCCAATGGCTTATAAAAAGAGTTTGTGTTGCCCGAGTGGAAGTGGGAGTCGATTAATATGGATTTCATTACCGGTATTCCTAATTTTCTGAATAAATGTGATTCTATTTGAGTCATTATTCATAGAATGACCAAGTCCACTTACTTCTTGCCCGTGAGAACAAATTTTATCGGTGGAAGACTATGGTAAGTTGTATCTTGCAGAGAAGTTGCATAGTGCTCTGGTTTCTATTATCTCAGATCGTGGTCCTATATTTTTATTCAACTATTGGAAGTTGTTCCAAAAAGGTTTGGGAACTAAGGTACACTTTAGTACAACTTTCCACCGGCAAACTGACGGACAAACAGAGAGAACTATCCAAACATTAGAGGATATGTTGGGGGCTTGTGTAATTGATTGTTACAGGAGTTAGTATGACCACTTGTCTTTGATTGAGTTCACATATAATAATAGTCGCCACTCTAGTATTGGCATGACACCTTTCGAAGCATTGTAAGGTAGGAGATGTCGATCTCCTATTGTGTGGTACAAAGTTGGCAAAAAGCCTTGGATAAGGTGAAGGTGATTTTTGATATATTTAAAACCACTCAATAGACCAAAAAGTCCTATGCAGGTGTGTGGCGCTGGGACTTAGAGTTTAATTTGGGTGATTGGATATTCTTGAAAGTTTCTCTTATGAATGGAGTGGTGCAATTTGGTAAAAAGGGGAAGGTTAGTCCCTGATATGTTGGTCCCTACTTGATTTTGAAAAAGTTTGGCAATGTTGTCTATGAGTTAGAGTTGTCTTCTAGTAAGAACTTCATTCACCCAATTTTCCATGTAGTTATGTTGCGAAATGTGTGGGTATTCCTTCCTTGGTTGTTCCCTCAGAACATGTTGGCATTTCGGACTCTTTATCCTATGAGGAGATCTCGCTAAGGATCTTGGACCGTCAAGTTTTCCGGTTACGAACAAAAGAAGTTGTTTTGGTGAAGGTTCTATGGAGTAACCAAAAGTTTGAGGAAGCTACTTGGGAGGCATAAAAAGACATAAAGTCCAAGTACTTGCATTTATTTATCATTCCGAAAGCTTGTGGTCGAGCTATGTGTTGATCTCTTTGATTTGATAAGTTTTTTCTGGGTTCAAGTTCCCTTTTGATAATGGTATCGAGTCCTTTAACTTTTAAGAAGACATGTGGCCTTAATAAATGATGGGATTGGATCCCATAGTTAATGAAATGAAATGGTTAAATTGATAATGACCATGCTGTCTGTTGTGTAGTGTTTTAATGTTCTTGTGTGCTTGGAATTTGTAATGTGTGTTAATGTGTTGAATTGTGTTCATTCTTTCCTTACCCATCATTCATGGATGAATGATCTTAAGTGGGGGATAATGAAACACCCGAGAATATGGTCATGGAAAATACTCGGTTGATTGGTAGTGATCATGGTTTGTGTGTTGTGTTGTATCCTTGTATAGTGTTTCTTCTAACTTGTTTAATGATTTCTATGGTGTATGTTGAGGTGTTAATTTTTATCTTTTCATACCTATAAAAGTGAAAGAGACTTTAAGCACCTAGACCTTCAAACCATTGAGAAAAAACAACCTCTATATCTCTTAGTTGATACAGGTGGGGGTGCTTGAGTCATACATTTGATCATGAATCATACTCACCATGCCCTCTCTTTTCATATCCTAAGCATTATATTAAGGAAACATACTATCTCCTATACTAAAAGGTCATCCCGTGGTCATATCCAAGGTAACGAGTCGTAAGCTGCCCAACCATATGGAGTGAAACCTAACCTAGAGTGGACTATTTTGGTTATGGGTTGTCTATACGAGTTAGGTATCGAATCTTACCATTAGTATCCAACTCAAGGGTGCCTATTCGTACCCTAACAAGTGTGGTTGACCTCGGGGAAGCCTTAGGTATGAGTTAGGGTACCACTCGTACCATAGGTTATGATTGCCAAGTGAACCGTGAGGGGGATTTGTACCCCTGGACTTTTGTGTTTTCAAGATTTTAACCAAGGAACTTTTGGTCATTTACCTATCCAAAAACCCTAAGTTCTTGACCTATATAAGTGTTGGTATCCTCCTAAGTCTTCATTTTCAAGAATTAAACACTCCTAAACACTCTAAAGGCTTTTGGAAAAAAGATTGGAGACTAGGGTTTAAAAGTGTTCATCTTCTGGTAAGAAAGAAGAGTGAAGATTGTAGTTGATACAAGTTATTTAAGGCATTTATCTCTTCCCTTCTTTAAATAACTCTAAACCCATGTATTTAACACAATAATTATTGATTGTATATGATGGTTTTGAATCAAATGAAAAGGGTTTTGTTACCTAACAATGAACAATATTGATTCATGCTAGAACTTCTATTGATTCATGCATTTGATGGTAGATTGTATATTTGGAGGCTTGTAATATGTTGTTTTACATGAGGGTATTCTTTAACTCTAGTTTTGATGATTTCTACCAAGAACATGACATTGTCAAAGGTACGAACATAAGGTGTTTGTGAAAATGTCTAAGTGAAATGACTAGTTGTTTGTTAACAATGTGTTGAGCTAGGGAAATGGCCTAAATAAATATGAATGAGTTTTGAATGATATTTTGAAGGTATTATGAGTCATGTATTTTACAATTGATAACCTTGTTGGGTATTGACTAATGAAATGGGAAAAGTCCTAGACATGGAAATGATCTTGAATTGTATATGTAGCCAAGTGTGGTAATATTATAATATAATGTTGGTCATGATGTGTGACTTGTTTGTGTGGGTCTTGAGCACCACAAATAGAATTATATGATGAATTGAATAAGGAATTGACATATTGAGATTGTTGAGTAATGAAGGCTCTCATGAAGACCATGTGGTCATGTAAAATGTTGAATTGGCTATATGGGCTAAAAGCCCTAATGTTATAGGAATTGTGTGAATGTGAATGAAAGAACCAAAGAGATGAGGGATCTATTGTTAACTGATGATGCCAATGACCAACGGGATATTGAAGTTCCTTTTCTAATGAAATGACTAGGTATTCTAGTTCCTAGTTTAATGAACAACGGGCGACCAGAGTTTCTCGTTTAATGATAAGGCTAGTGGTTCGAGTTCCAAGGCCTATCATATGACTAATTATTTGAGTTCATATTTCAAAGAGATCTCTTGAGTTTAGAATATCTATTCAAATGATACAACAAGTTATTCGAGTTCCAAGGCTGGTGGTATGGCTAGTGATTCCAGTTCCAAGGCCAATGATATAACTTCCGATCTGAGTTCCTAGTTCGATGCAATGGTGATGAGATTGGCTGAATGGGCCAACGTGGTCAAAAGTTCATTACTCTATGTCATATGAATGAATGCATTGAATGCATGCTATCTATTGTACCCTCTATGGCTAATATGAACATGTTGTGAATATCCATGCGTATGAGTAAGAATGTTGATGAACCTTGAACTCTTGTATAGCATTTGAAGTGCCTATGTATGAGGATAAGTATATGACTATAAATGATTATATGCATGTATATTGTCTTGTTGTTAAAAGATGATGTTAATTTATTCTTAACCTTGAGTTACATGCTAGCGTTCCAACCACTAACAGTCTTCGGACGCTACGTCCCCACGTAACGTAGGCGATTGTGCATCTTCTTCTTTTTTTCATAGTGACTTATAGATCAAGGAGGTTTGTGTTTTACTTGTAGTGGTGAGCTTTCTTACTTTAAACGACGTTATCTCTTAGTCTCTACCATTAGACTTAGTCTCTTTAAGACTTAGTTTGGCGCTAGTCAGGGGCTTGTCCCAACATATACATTTATTGACTTCGATTCTATAGAGATGTTATGAACAACTGTGAACTTTGGCATATTTATTATTATTATAATGTATATAATGTTGACTTATGATATTTCTGCAAATCTTAATGAGGTGTTTGGGGTAAGTTACGGGGTGATCTTCGGTTCATGTGTACTTGAGGTGCCCATACGAAATGGCTCGATGTTTGGGGCGTGTCATCTGTCCTAGTGTATCCCCATGGGGTGCATTGGTATTATTTGTGCGTAATAAAAATGGTTCCCTTCGAATGTGTATTACTATAGATAATTGAATAATGTGACAGTCAAGAACAAGTATCCTTTTCAAAGGATAGATGACTTGTTTGATTAGATGCAAGGTGCCAAATTCTTTTCTAAGATAGATATTAAGTCTGATTATCATTAACTTAAGATAAGGGAAGTGGATAACCCTAACATAGCTTTTCATACTCGATATCGGTACTTTGAGTTCTTGGTTATGTCATTAGGTTCGACTAATGCCCTGGCTGCATTTATAGATTTAATGAACAGGGGTTTTAGGAAGTTCTTCGATCTCTTTTTCATTATTTTCATTGATGACATTCTAGTCTATTCTATGATTGAGATTGATCATGCTAATCACCTTCTTGTGGTGTTACAGACGTTGAAAGAGATGCAGTTGTATGCCAAATTCTCCAAGTGTGAATTTTGGTTGAATGCTATAACTTTTCTTGGTAATATTATTTCTAGTGAGGGGATCATGGTGGTTCCAGACAAGGTTGAGGTGGTTAAGAAGTTTGCTAGAACCATGACTCCAATTGACATTCATAGACTCTAGGGTTTCGCTGGTTATTATAGGTGGTTCGTGGAATACTTCTCAACGATAGAGGACCCATTGACTTAGTTGACTCAGAAGAAGGGAAAATTCTCTTTGTCAGATGTATGTAAAGGTAGTTTCAAGAACCTTAACGATAAGTTAACTTCGCCTCTAATTTTTTCCATTGCCCAAAGAATATGAGATGTTTGTGGTTTATTTTGATGAGTTTCGGGTGGGATATACTTATGTTTTGATGCAACATGGGAAGGTGATTATCAATTCTTCAAGGCAGTTGAAGTTGCGTGAGAGGAACTATCCTACTCATGATTTGGAGCTTTTGGTAGTGGTTTTTGCTTTGAAAATTTGGCAGCATTATTTGTATGGAGTGCACGTGGACATCTTTTCTGATCATAAGAGTCTACAGTATGTGTCCACTCAGAAGGAGCTATATCTAAGGTGTGGAAGATGGCTTGAGATTCTCAAGGACTATGATATAAGTCTTCACAATCATCCAGGTAAAGCTAACATTGTAGTTAATGCTCTTAGAAGGTTGCCCATGGGCAGTTTATCTCATGTAGATAACGAGAAGCGAGAATTTGTGAAGGATATTCACCTTTTGGATAATCTTGGAGTTTGTCTTTTGGACTCCAATGTTGATGGTGTGATGGTATAGGAAATGGTTCGGTCTTCTCATGGTATAAAGATCAAGTTGAAGTAAATGTTACATTCTATCTTAATGAGAATTAAAGATTAGGTAGGTGGGAAAAATGTAATGGTATTTATGATCAATGGTGACGGTACTTTGTGGTACTAAGGGACATTATGTGTTCATGACGTTGATGGGTTTTTATAAAGGATATTGGCTGAGGTGCAAGAATCACGCTATGTTGTGTATCCTGGTTCGATAAAAATATATCTTGATCTCAAGGAGATATATTGGTTGAATGATATGAAGAGGGATGTGGCTGATTTTCTGGCCAAATAAATGGTGTGCCAATAGGTTAAAGTCAAACACATGAGGCCAGGTGGTTTATATCTGGAAATTAAATTGCCGAAATAGAAATAGGAGGTGATCAATATGGATTTCACTATCGGTCTTCCCCAGTCTCGAAACCAATTTGATTTGGTTTAGGTCATCATGGAAAAGATGACAAAGTTTTCTCACTTTTTTCTAGTGTAGACTAACTTTTTGGTTGAGGACTATACACAATAGTATCTTCATGGGATTGTAAAGTTGCATGGGGTACCTGTTTCAATTATCACTTATTGTAGTATGTAGTTTTGATCAAACTTTTAGCTGTAATTTCAAAGAGGTTTTGGGACTAAAGTTAGTCTGAGTACTTCTTTTCATCCGCGGAGGGATAGGCTAGTAGAGATGACTATTCTAATATTGGAGGATATGTTTCATGCATGTGTGATTGATTATACTGGAAATTAGGTTGAACATCTACCTTTGGTAGAGTTTGCTTAAAACAATAGCTAGTATTCTAGCATTATGATGGGCCCCTTTTGAGGCATTGTATGGTAGGAGGTGTAGATCTCCTATCGGTTAGTTAGAGCATTGTAAGGAGAATATGTTTTGCCCAAATTTGATTTATCAAGCTATTAAAATAGTGATGATGATTTGGGATAGACTTAAGGTTGCCCAAAGTCGGCAAAGTCCTGTACAGATATGAGGCATAGAAACTTGGAGTTTAAGATTGGGTATAAGGTGTTCCTAAGGGTGTCTCCCATAGAGAAAGTGATTCAGTTTGTTAAGAAGGCAAAGCTCAGTCCACGGTATGTTGGTCCTTATGTTGAATTGTGGAGGGTTGGTAATATTTCTTTTGAATTGAAGTTGCCTTCTAGTTTGATCTCCATTCATCCGGTATTTCATTTCTCTTTGTTATGGAATTTTCTTGGTGATCCTTCTTAGATAGTTCATTTGTAAGGATTAGGTATCTCGAATTCTCTACCTTATGAAGAGGTCTCGATTGAGATATTGTATTGGCAGGTACATCGGTTGTGTAAAAAAGATATTGCTTTAGTTAAGGTTCTACAGAGGAACGACAAGGTGGAAGATGCTACATTGGAAGCGGAAGAGGACATGAAGTCCAAGTATCTGCGTTTGTTCTCGGCTCCAGATATTCATGAAGAATGTATGTGTTTTTGATCACGTCTTTGTTCACATACTTGGTTAATGGCTAGATTAATGTTTGATATTGGAAATGACTCTATTTGTGTTTTACATACCTAGTCCGTCACTCGAGGATGAATGATCCTAGTGGAGGAGACCGAAACACCTTAGGTATTGGTCCTTATAGAATTTCTTGGATTTCTGGTTTCTGGACATCATACAACTAGGGATACTAGTCGTATGATGGGTATGGTTTATATGGTTGTGGTTGTATGAAAACCCATGTTGGTTAGTGTGTTGGATTGGTTTTTATCCAAGGTACATTTAGGGAATACTTGTCACACTATGGAGTACGAGTAGTATGTTTCCAACCGTATTTTGTCAAGTATATTATATTTTTGTTTTTGTTTCTGGAATAGATAAGGTTTGTGGGTACCAATCATATTATTGGGTACAAGTGGTACTTCGGAGTCGTATGTGGGTCAGTGTGGGGTGTTGGGGTTTTGGTAGGATACAAATGTTGGGTACCACTCTTACCCTAGGGTACATATCATGTGGGGTGGTCATACGCACCTACGGGAATGTTAAGAAGTTTAAGTTGGGGGTGATGTGGACATCTTCCCACTTAAACTCTTAAGTCCCCATGATTTATAACTCTTTTGGGACATTATTTACCCTGTTATTATAATCTTTAACACCTACAAACACTCTCTAATTCATAATAAGTCTCTTGGGTAACATAAATCTAGGGTTTCTTCAAGAGTATCAATTTGGGGCTTGTATGGGTGATTTCTCTCCATCACCTTTGTAATCTAAGGCATGTACTCCTCTCTCTTTGTTAGTTCTAACTAAAGGTGAGTTTTATGCAATGTTTTCATGTCATAATTATTGTATGGCTTTGGGGTTTTCATATATATGTTGGATTTTTGGTATAAATGCTTGGTTATGGTTTTCTCATGTTTTAATTATGTTTTTACATGCTTTAATGGTGGTTTTAACATTTGGTTGCATGTGAATGGTTAATTGGTAATTGGAATTGGTTTTGGAATGACTATGCCACCAACATGTTTGATAAAATACCTATGAGAATGCTTTTACTATATTGTTGACATTTAATTGAACTATTGCATGGTATGATTTGGTAATGGAACCTTAAATGACATATATGTTTTAAATGGCTTTGAATGGTTAAATGGTAAGTTTGGTTGTTATGGTTATGCTAAATTAAACCAACTTGTAGGGTACATGGGATTCCCCAAAGAAAATATAATAATGGAATATATGGGGTACATAGGAATCCTCTAAGTTATCTTAATAATGTGATATATGGGTACATGGGAATCTCTTTACCTAGAAAGGTTGGCTAAGGACAATTCTTTCAAGTTATAGTTTGTATGATGATACCACTAGTCATATCCTTGATTAATAATAATGGCAAATATTTTGGTTGGATGGTAATGGTATTAATTTGGCAATAATAGCGGGGTATGATTGGTTATCGTGAAGGTCCGAGTCCAATGGACGGACACTGGAAACTCATGTTTTCTGATAAGAGGGTTTGTCATAGAAACCATATATGATAGTATAAGGTACACATAAATCCTCTATGTACACTATACATATGTATCATGTAGAGTGAAGGGCACTTGGGAATCACCTACTCTTATGGTATCTCCGGTTCGTGTGACTACATACATCGGGGCCCGTTTGGGGGGTTACACTGGACCCATATAGCCCATGGGTGGTTCTGGAATGGTTAAGCGACACATACTATGTTAATCATTTTAATGGTATGTTAAAACTGTCACCCTTTCCTGGCATGGATATATATATATATATATATATATATATATATGTATGTATGTATATATGGTTGTGTGCAAATGATTGGTTTACTTTGTTTTACTGGATCCATTTTAGCATAATCCTGAGTGCATTCCAGGATTCACCTACTAACCCATCTTAAGGAAGCTATATCCCTATGTGAAGATGGAATCGGTTGTTCAACCCCTCCTTCTTAGTGATTGGATTTGGGATCACCTATTGGATTGAAGTGGTCAGCGCCCATATTTTGGAATGCTCCATTCATATCATGGATGTCTTTACATACTTTGGTTAATTTATACACATTATTTTTTGCTATTATTGGGTCAGGTCCTATACGAATATTGTTTTTCTTTTGGCTAGACGCTTTCCGAAACTACTATGGGTTTGTATGGCCGGTGTTTGTATTGGTGTCAGCCTTAGTATTGGAATTGGTATTAGGGATGACACTAATGGAAGGGTATTTGACTTTTGATTGTTCTATTTTTTTTGGATTTTATATATTATCATTTTGGTACTCAATTGGTATGGATGTATGGTTCTGGTTTGTGGTATAGTTATTGGTTGGTTTTGGATGGTTGGACTCGATTTGGTCGGTAATAGTAACAAACCTATCCTAGTGTTTAGAATTGGACAATTATGCTATCTTGTTATATACTAAAAATTCAGTCTACTAAAGGTAGGAGGTTGTGTTGGGTAACGGGGGTGGTCTCCAGTCCTTGTTGGACTTGGGATGCCTATAACGACAAGGCCCCGACGTTGAGGCGTGTCAATTAGGGATTAATTTTATCCCCAAATTGGCTTGGTTTTTACCTATTTATGATGGTAATTATTCCTTGAGCTCGTTATTATGTTGGGTTGGTTTGAGAAATGCAATTGTCGTAAATGGGACCAATATGGGGTTTGGTATCTTTTTTTTACTCAAATCATAATGGTGCAATATAGGTATCATTATTCTCATATTGATGATTAGAATGTGTTTATGATAGTTCAACATCTTTACGAGGCTTGTGATAACGCTTAACTTACACGTCAATTTAATTGCAAGGCGGTCGTCATCAATATATTTTCCCATCTTTGGAGTCAGGGTCGAATCCATGAGGAACAATATGAGTGGCGATCAAATTAATTCAAAATGATAGATACAAGTTAAATTCAAACCAATGGTATAAAAAGGTAAAATGGGGGAGATATGATCCTACACTAGTATTTCTTTTTGGGGTTTTCTAGTATAAATTTGGTGCTACGAATAATTAGTTTTTTACAATTAAGCAGGGATCTTGGGATTATGCACTACCGAGGGAGTGACATGTCGGTGTTAATCATGAACATCAATTTAGTAAATCAAATATGAGAAGGCTTGGTTATAAATTTTGATTCTAGTATTTCAACAAAACACCAAACTTTCACCCATTGATTCTTTCGAATACCTAATAGGTGTATTCAACAAGTGGTAACCACAACTTCAACTTAGGCATCCCTATTTCTTTGATTATACCAATGGCATAGTCAACCTCACATTCACCTTTATGTCTAAGATAGTGATTATTTAGTAAAATACACACATAATTGTCTATCCATGCTTTGGTCTTCACATCCCTCTTTTGAGGATGATATGGACTCCTAAAGTTCACCCAAAAACCTTGTTTCAAAGATAGCCTTGATCTTTCTAGAGCTTGGAGCTTTCACTCATCAAACTCATTTGCGTATTTAGGGCTTTCACCCATCAAATCCCAACCAAAATAGCATAGCAATGATAACCCATAAATATGAACTACCAAATAGATGCTAACAATAACAACCCACACACACTTAAACACCTATTCTCACATAACCCTAAAAGGGATAATTAGCTACACCTAAGATAAATAAGCATAGATATACCCATAATCTCCATTGAAATAACTTGTTGAAGATGTAAGCGAATGTTACTTCAAACATGGCTCTCCCACAATATCAACAATGGAAGTTAGCAAATCTTTCACTTAGGAAGCCTCCAATATATTCTTCACCCAAAAATTTATACAATATTTTCTTCTCCAAAAAATAGAGGCTATGAAGTCTAAATCTAAACCTCAAAAATTGGGGAAGATGGAATGTGCCCATTGAGGATAGGGTTTTAGTTTTTTTGTCAAAATTAGAATCAGTATTGTGCATTTCCAATTTTGCCCTTGGGCTGAACTCCTCCGCTAAGCCGCAATTGCGTAGGTCTGGCTGCGACCGCGGATACTGACAGCGGTTTACATCCCCAGTTGCGATCAATTGACCATCCTTTACTTCCTTGACCGCGGTCAGCGGACAGCGACCGCGGTACCTAAGGCTCTTCTGTTGTAGGTATTCAACTGCACTTTTCCTTCTCCCTTTTGATCATTGTAAGCTCCAATCCACATCCTTTTGTCTTTTGAACTCTATACCTTCAAAGATGGATATTAGTGCAAGAACACCAAACTACCAAATATTCAATAAGGATTTGTATGTGCAGTAACTCTTTCCCTCTCAAAAGAAATATCGATGCAACGAGTTTCATACCATAGGCTTGCCCTTATTTTCAATTGCCACTATGAAGAAAGTACATGCTTGGAGATCTCGAAGGACACTCTAAGTTGTAACGTAGGTTCCTTTTAGGATAGGATAATATTTGGGAAAAAATGGCTACACCCTCCCTTGAACATCTACATCACACAATAAAACCCCCTTTTTGACTATGGGCCACTCCACTTTGTTTTCTCTCGTTTTATATGTGCCAACTTTTTGCTTTGATTGTTCACCCATTTTCTTCTATTTCTATATCTAGTAATTTTCATCCAATTCATTCCTTTATTGGATCCTTTCTTTTTCTATTCCTTTATTTTCATTACCTAGGCAAATTAGGCATTTTACTAACACTTTGTTGCCCCAAACTTCCTTCCATTAAATTTCACCACCCCAAACTTAGGCTTTTTAGCCTCAAGTTGCGTTTTAAGTTCAAGGAGGGTGTGGTTCAAAATAGGTATAGAAAGAAGGGTTGATGGATTGTAAATTGTTTATCAATGAAAGTTCCAAAGGCTCAAACTGGGTAACTATGTATTACAATCATGCACGGGTAGGATTTAGGCTAGAGTTGGTAGCAAAGTCACAAAGATGGCCTTAGATCATTTCTCCAACCACATACAATCAAAATTAGCTTTTAAAGACTAACGGGGAAAGTTATAGATAACACAAGTATACAAGAGATTAATGCAAATATCTCACTACACATGGCATGTAAAATTCGCCAAAGGAGCTCAAATGCCCTTCCCACTAGAGACAAAAGTTAAGTACCTATCAATATTAACAAGTTAAAATTTTTGGAGTCACAAAAAGAGAAAAAGATTTGTTACAACGTTGCTCACGTCCATTCCCTTAATTTTTTTGAAACGTTTTGGACGGAGGGAGTTGTTTGTTTTTCATTTGCACCACGTTCAATTTGCTAAGTCACGACTACAACCAGAGCGTTTGCCATACATTTTGGCATAATATGGGCAAACCAACCATATGGTTACTAAAACTTCACTAATGGTATAAGTGCAATCCCAAATTTACAATGCTATAGGTACTCAGACTTCCTTTGCATCCATGGCTCAAAACCAAGGGAAAATGTTTTTCCCATAATAATGATGTCGCTCAGCCTATCATAGGGAAAGGCTCACCCAAGATTATTAATCAAAGAAATAGAAAACTACAAGCAAAAAAATCAATTCACTAAATTTTGATGCTTTTAGTGAACTAAGTTCAAGTATTGCAAACAAATGATTATAGACAAGGATAGGGCCGCACGCCTAACTGTAAGGCTTGTAGTGACCTCACTATATAACACAAAAGCATAAGAAGATTAAAGGGCTCCATGAAACTCAGTGATAACCAACGTGCAGGTTGTAGAAAATGTCGTGATCGCGGCATATATATTGCAATCACGTTACTGTGATCGTGATCCTTAGGTCACGATCGCGGTACTTGAGAATTTTTTCTCCCCTATTTTTCCCTATTTTTTGTAGGGCTGACACACTCTTGAAACATTGTTTTCCCCTATTTTGTCTTCCAATCCTATCCAAAGTACCTACAAAACATCAAAAATATGTGACTTATTTAAAAATAAATCATGCAAACATTAAAATGATAGGTTGATTCCCATCAAGCACTTGGTTTAACATTGCGAAACGACACGTCATTGATACTCATTTGTGTCTCCACTTAGAGGATTTAAACTTTCTTCCCCTTTTTTAGTCATTCAATCTTCGAGGCTCTTGGGGCAAATGTAATGGCACAATAATACACGCTTGATCACGCCACTTTAAAGACTTGAACTGTTTGCCCAATTTTGCATCAAACATCTATTTCCATTCATTGGTTAATAGTAAGAGCATAAGAAGGACACTACTTGGACATTGATCATTAAGATTCTTGGCCTTAAAATTTGGGGCTTTAGAATGCCCATTTGGAAGGTCAAACTCCAAAATATGAGGAACTTGCTCCTTCTCTCAAATATTCATCACTGTCTTGGTTGGATTGACTTTTATCTAATCCACCAAGCATAGTATAAAAAGATGGAGAGAATGAAAGCTTTCCCTTAATTTTGAAGTTTCATTCCATTGGTCATCTTCACAGCAAAATGGGCGAGAGTCTTCATAAGAGATTTTCCTTGATTCTTCTTGAGACTCTAGCATCATTCCTTTTATTTTGGCTTTTTCTTCCTTATTTGACTTAGTAGATTGTTAATTAACCGAGGAGTCATCGCTACCAAGCTCATTATCATAGCTTGGTTTCGTTTCAAGATAAACCTCATCTTGAGGAATGGGCATGGTTGTGATGTTTGCAAGAATTATGTCCTTGCCTAATTTCTTTTCCTTTACATTTTACCTTTTAAACACCCCATAGGATTGATGCAAGTCTTGTGTATTCTCCCCGATTGTAGTTACCTGATCCAAAATGATTTGAAGCATTGCATCAATAACAGTGGGTCCAGTTTGTTACTCCTCCTTCTTCTGTTTATAAGACCTATCAATCTTATAAGAAGAAATAGCAATTCGGTCAATATAATGGGGGAGGGGTTATTTATATAATCACTCCAATGTCCATCTCGACCACTATATAAAGAACACCTATACTACCTATAGGATCGAGATGGTGAATCCATCGCTCTCTAGGGAACATAGTCATGATCTCTCATAAAATGTGGTACATCATAATATAGTCATGGAATGTAAAGATAGGACTTCAAACTACCAACATCATATTTATCGGAAGCTTCCATAGAGAAAGGTAAGATAAAATAAAAATCTACCTACAAAAGAAAATCATAAAAAATATTTACAAGCTTTAATTCAAGCAAGTAAACTAAAATTACAAACTAACTAATACTCCATTTTTTCCCTGGCAATGGCACCATTTTTATGACGCTCAACTTACACGTTGTGCAGGGCAGTCGTCGTTAATATATTTACCTAACTTTAGAGTCGAGGTCGAATCCATGAAGAACAATGTGAGTGGCGATCAAATTAATTTGAAATGTCAGATACAAGTTAAATTCAAACTAATAGTACAAAAAGATAAAATGGTGGAGAAAGGATCCTACACTAGTATTTCTTTTTTTTTCTAGTATAAAGTTGAGGCAGTGAATAATTAGAGTTTTAACAATTAATAATGAATATTGGGATTATGCACTACCAAGGGAGTGATATATGGGTATTAATCATTAACATCAATTTAGTAAATCAAATATGAGTAGGATACATTATAGATTTTGATGCTAGTCTTTCAACAAAATAGAAAACTTTCACCCATTGATTCTTTCGAATATCTAATAGGTGTGTTCAACAATTGGTAACCATAAACTCAATCTACGCATCCCTATTTCTAGTATGATACCAATGGCATATTCAACCTCACAATCACCCTTATATCTAAGATAGTGAAAATTAAGCAAAATACACAGATAATTATGTATCAATGCTTTGGTCTTCACATTCTTGTTTCAAAGATGGACTTGAAGTTTAAAGATCTTGGAGATTTCACTCATTAAACCCATGTGGGTATTTGGGGCTTTCACCTTTCAAATACAAACCAAAATAGCATAAAAATGAAAAAACCCATAACTATAAAATAGATGCTAACAATAACAACCCACACACACTTAAACCCTATTCACACATAACCTGAATAGGGAGATTTAGCTACTCATTAGATAAAAGAGCATAGATATACCCATAATCTCTATTTAAATACCTTGTTGAAGATCTAAGCAGATGTAACTTCAATCTTGTCTCTCCCACAATATCAACAATGCAAGTGAGCAAATCTTCCACTAAGAAAATCTTAAATGTACTTTTCTCCAAAAATTTATACAATATATTCTTCTCCAAAAATGAAGGCTGTGATGTCTAGATCTAAAACTCAAAAATTGGGGAAGATGGAATATTCCCCTTGAAGATAGGATTTTAGTCTTTTTGTTAAAATTGAGATCAGTCATGTGAATTTCTATTTTTTCCCTTAGGTTGAAATCCTCCGCTAAGTTGTGATCGCACAGGTTTAGCTATGACCGTGGATATACCACCGTGGTTTACATATGTGACCGCGATCAATTGACCATACTTGACTGCAGTGATCAAGGTCAGCGAACCGAGACCATGGTACCTGAGGCTCTTCTATTGTAGGTATTTATCGAAACTTTCCCTTCTCCTATTGATCATTGTAAGCTCCAATCCACATCTTTTTGTCTTTTCAACTCTACCTACAAAGAGTGGATATTAGTGCATTTACTCATGAATATGTCTCATTTATTCATTCAAATCAAGGGAATGTTCATGAATGTTGAGTGTGAATGAGTGGTAAAATCACCACTCATCAACTTCTCGATAGTAAAAATAGTGCTTTAGCGGTTCTTTGAGCATTCTTTGGCATCTAGGTAGGCTAGATTTATCCCTTCTTAGACTGAGCTATTTCGTGGTAATATTATGATATTAATTTAAATTAGATATGGGATTTAGGTGTGTTATAGATGAAATGCAAGACTTGGGTTAGTTGGAACGTTTAGGCCATTTGGAAATCATAGAGTTGAAACACTTGGCTTGTTTTCCTTATTTCTTAGGTAAATTAGACTTCATTACTTATGTTTAGCATGCCAATACTTTAGATCATTCAGGATTGATTATAAATGCTTTAGTCACTCCTATGTAGGGTATGATTGGCCTTAGTTGCTTACCCTAACAAAGGTTGACTTAGTTTTCATTGGACTTAGTTAATATGTTTGGATAAGATATCTGCCATAGGACTAACTGTGGCTTGTTTATCATCTAAAAGTGGATTTAGGTACCTTATGCCTAGTTTGTGTAGAAATTGGCCAAAAATAGAAGTCGAGGATTAAAAGAGGACTATAAACCCACTTTAGGCTATGACACATGATTAATTTTTGGGAACCTTTTTTGCTTATTAGTCTCTTGGAATTTCCTGTTGAGGTCATATGGAGAAATCTTGATGCTTGATGGTCGTGTTTGTTAAAGTGAGGGTTGAAGCTTATTGATTAAACTAATATTTATGCATATTAATGGTACTATTTATGATATTGATTATATATGTATATATATCTATATCCTATTCTAGTCAAGAAAATGATTATGTTTTTGATTATATATAGCCAATTATTGTCCAGAGGATGATTATGGCACTATTAATTATTTACCAATTTGTGTCCGGCTATTGATTATATACCAATTTTAGTTCGTCTATTGATTATTTACCATTTCAAGTTTGGCTATTGATAATTATTACTACTTTGAGACTAGATATAGATTTTATGCCATGATAATATGCTTTTTATGATTAATGATATCAGGGTGTGAGATTCATAGTAGAAATTTGGCTAAGATGGAAAATGAGGAAATAGTTATAATGTGGCAAGACATAAAATGACTCTAGAAGTAAAATGACTAGTTGATAGATGATACTTAGTTGATAAATGATGAACAATTGATAAATGATGACTAGTTGATAAACGATAACTAGTTGATAATTGAGGTAGTCATAAGATATGGATAAGCTGATTAATGGACTATACTTTAAATATTAATAAGGTTGCTTTATGTTGATAACTATTGAAATATTGGTAAATGAACGTTTGATGATAATTATGGGATGATGGTTAAATAATGGTGAAGGTTAGTTAAAATGTTGTTTGAATTCATTATTCAATATTAAGCATTCTCTCCAGGTTATTGATAACGCTCAAACTACCCCTCCCAATGAGAATGTAAGCGATCGTTGTCAATATAAAACCCAACTAGGTTGGGGTCGAATCCCATAGGGAATATGGTGTGAACGCAAGTCATTTGTGATTTAATCAACTGATAATTGGATATTTCCAAAAACAAGGGGGTTTTAGTTAACAAGTAATTGTTGGTCACTTTAGCTTAAATATTTGTAATCAAGAGTTTATGAAAAACCAAAATTATGTTCACTAGGGGTTTTGGTACTTGAAAGATGCTACTAGTGGTTCAAGATTCTCACACTAAGTAGGACAACAAGTTATCCTTAGTGAAGTTACTCTTAAATGTCTCTCTACCTACTTAAGCATTTAATTACCTAATCCTCTCGGACGTAGGGAATTTCTATTCACTGCCTAGATTTTACCTTAGGTTAACCAACCTTGTTACAACGCTGATTATTAAATGGAAGTTTTGTGCTTCCAAGTCCCTGTTGATAATTCACTTTTTGATTTCTTTCTCAAGCTGATCAAAGTAAGTGTTATCTATCATTTTCAACCAACAGACAATAATTAAAACATCAGAATTTTCAAGTAGTCCTTCCACCTTTCGAATATTAAACACTCAACACCTTATCAAGAGCTACCCCTAGATCCTATAAATCATGTTAAAGGAATTTAGTTACTCATGATGTAATAATCGAAGCAACTAGATGAATTTATGCTTTGAAAAATAAACTTACCAAAAGATGAATAGAAACTAGAGATTGTCAGATTAAATCACCAAATTAAATCCCCATATAATAAAGATAGTCTCTTAAATTAATTGCTTTCTAAAGACAAAAGAAGAGGGACAAAAATATCAAAGTATCGTGTCTCAAAACTCAAGGTTCGGAACCCTTAATAAAACCCTAAGCAAGGCTTTATATAGTTCACCCTAATTATGGAAACAAAATATTAAAATTCAGAAATTTGTCGGATTAGGTGAAGGCATTTGTGTAAGCCTATTAGGAGGCTGACGACTTATCACAATTGTCGTCAGCTTCCTTTATGCTTTTGGTACTTGCTGCCTAACGCTTATGACAAACGGTGATGCCCAATCAGTTCCTTGATGACCTATCGCAAATGTCGTCAAGGTTTTTCCTTAGATCTCATGTTTTGCCTTAGGATGATGGCAATCTTGATGACTTATCATCTCCTTGATGTCCTATCACAAAATGTCATCATAGCTTTCAACTTAGGCCAATTCTCTGTCTACTGCTGATGATGACGTTGATAGCTTATCACAGGGCTGACGACTTATCACAAATGTCGTCAGCCACACTTCACCTTTATTTACTTCAGATTTAAGCTCATTTTCTTCCATTCTTGTAAGTTCTATTGCATCTTAGCTTCTACTGCAAAATTAAACATAAAGTAATCAAAAACGACAAAAGTGGCTTAAGACTTCAAAATTATTCTTAGTTAAAAGCCTCAAATGTTTTAGCATTAGCTCACACATAAACACCCTTAACATAAAACAATTGTTTGTCCTTAAGCAACTCAGCACAACTAAGAGAATACAAAGCACATTTTGTAGTCAATCATCCATATAATCTCAAAATACTTTCACCATCTCAAAAGTCAGTCAATTTAAGTACAATGAAGAACACCAATGCAACACATAGGAATCAAGATATGGGATCAATTTAGCTATAACAACCATGCATAGACCAGTATTACATTACCCGAACAAGTTAGAAACTAGCAATATAACCAGTGTTCCCTCACAACAAAGAAATCCCCCTCATCTCATATCAGGAATTATATATGTAACCATGGGGACAATCAAAATATTCACACTCAGAACAAAGTTCCAATTAGTATATGCGAAGTACCATAGGCTTGCCCTTATTTTCATTACCCAGATCTTCAGATAGGTCAGCTAGGATCACTTTAGGACTTCTCTTAGGCTTGTAATGTAGGCTAGGGGCTGGTATGATACTGGATGGTATTTAAAGTGACTAAGCCTCCTTGACACTACACTATCTTTTTAGGGTTTCACTCATTAGCCTTTTCTTCTCTTCTCTTTTCTTGATCACAATTATTTACGATGGGTGCAGTCTTTTCTCAATTAATTATTCTTTTACAAATTTTTTCTTTTTCTTGCTCTTTTCCTCTGCACCCATATTTTTATTCTTTTCTTTTATGCTACCTTTCTTTATACTCATTCTATATCACAAACCCCTATTATAGCCACCCTCAACATAGGCTATTTGCCTAAGTCAAGGTGCATAGTGTCCAAAGAGAACCAGGGCCAAAACAGGTTCATTATGATCTAAATGAGAAGGTGACAGGTTTCATACAGATAAATAGGATAATTAGGCTCAAAACAGTGATCAAGGGATATGATATACATAGGGAAGGTCATTTAGGCTAAAGTGAGCTAATATTAAAATGGCCTATGATCCTTTCCTATCTCCTATCCTTCAACCTAGGTAAGACTAACCGGGCAAGTTTTGGCTTCAGCATACAGAGGGAACTGAGTAACATCTCACACACATACATGGCACATAGGTATATCACACTCGACAACTCATTCAGTTCGTGCAGCTGTTTAGCAATGATTATTATGTTACTTTAACTAATTTAATACAAAGATGCACGATGGTCACACTTAAATGCAAATCACTCATTTTAAAGTAGTAGACCACTTGAAGAGGTGTACAAAAATCACAAAAACAATTCAACTTCCTCAAGTACAAGTATTTCTCATAGTTGAATACAAAATTTTACAACAACAAATTTACCCTACACCCTCAACTTACAATCAAAGAAAATCTAGACAAACGGTTAGAGTATACCTAGAATAGATCAATCCCAGGGGTCATGGGTTCCTGACCCTGCTATCGTATCTCCATCAGGAGCCTCTCTCTATTCTGGTGCAGCTGGTCTATCAGTCTTTGAAGGCCTACTAGTAGAGGCAACTTTGGCTCTCGCTTGGATGGATGTCTCTCATCTCTCATTTTCCACTAAGGACTCAATTCTAACCTTTTTCATCTCCTACTTTTCAGACTTTTTTCTTGCCCTCTTTTCTACGTTTGTTTCTTCATCACTGTTGGGCCTCTCTTTCTTTTATTTACCTTTCTTCTCATCTTTCTTCTTCTTTTTATTCACTGGCTCCTCCGTGAGATCAAGCATTGGTATTTCTCCCTCATACTTCTCAGCTACTGGATCTACTGACACCATAAAGTGGTGCTGCTATAGCTTTCCAACCTCTACCTTTACTTTGTCTAGGTATGATCTGACTAATTCTATCTCTGGAGCTGACCTCTCTCTCAATTGTGCATTGAACCAGTTCTCCAATTCATCAATATGGCCCGGCAGAGCCATGTAAGGCTCAAGTGTAGCATTAACTATTTTGTCAACTGCAGCTGTGAATTGCTTAGCAAAGAGTTTAAGCTGAGCCTCGCAGCACTTGGATTGCTTTACTACTCTCCTAAAATTCATAGGTTTGAATGCAAATTCTGTTGTAGGAACTGCAGCTGAAGGAATTATCTTAGTTATGGGTACTGATGATTCTTCCATTGTTGCAGATGTTGGAGGCACAACTTTAGAATCAGGAACCTCTGCATTAGGTGCTAAACTAGTACCTGCCCCTATCAAGTATTAGCCTTGGTTGATTTACCTCATTTCGAATAATATTGTGGGTCTTCCTGGCAAAGAGTTCTTCTTCTAATCCTACAATCTTTTGCACATTTGATGCCCTACACAACCTTTTTTTTAAACAAGGGAAGGGTTTGTTGTATCAGACCTTAAGACCTAAATTTTTATCTCTTCGGCGAGAATCTCTCTAAAATTCAATTTGAGGTTAGGGAAAAAACTTGCGACTAATATTGCTCTATCATCCCCGAGGATATTATCACTATTTGTGGGCATCAACCACATAAGTTCAACACCTCACCAAAATCTTGCCTCTGAAGTCAGGGAGGCCTTGAAGATACTTTCACTCGGATTTGTTAGCCATTTCGGTTCTGCATCGTCTATGAGTATGGCTAACCATTTCTGCTGATTTTCTCGATGCTTCAACCGGGCATAGAAAGTAGGTAAATTGGACTAAGGAGTGAAGTTCGGGCCATGAAGGAACTTATTGATTGTTTCTTTAGAAACAACGACCATTATGCCACGTACCAGAACTTTATCCAACAAAGGTTGGTCAGCTGCTTTCTCTCTTTCTATACATATATTTTCCAATCGATCTTGGTAGTTTGCATAGAACTCCCTAACTAGTGTAGGGAAAAAGGAATTTCCTCCTCGTGTAGTGCATCCCAAATCATACCCATGAAATTTCTGCTCCACCTCCGGGTATCTACTCAACCCCTTAGTTATGATTCTCTTCTCCTTAAAGATTGGCCTCCTGACAGCTCTTCTGTTGGTTCTACAAATCCCATCAAAGAAGATTTTCTAATCTTTGGAAATCTACCATCTAGTTCCATCTCGAACTTCAGGATTCTTGTATTTTACATAGTTCCCCAAATCGAAGAGTCTTCATCATCATGTGGCTCAGCAGAAGGGGACTCAGTTGATGGTCCCTCAGACTTATGCCCCTCAGAATTAGGATGATTAGAATTATTTTCTTCAAATTCATCATGTTTAGTCTCTTGTTGCTCAGAGACCGTCTGCTCAGAAGTTGTATGCTTGGATATTGTAGGCTTAGTATCACTTTCTTCACTCTCCTCTACCTAAACTGGTGGGGTGGTGGAGTCTTTTTAGGGATTTACTTCCTGAGCAGAGGCTTTTGCTCTTCATAATCAGACTCTTCATTGAAGAGTCTCTGTGGTACACTTCCCTTGTTCACTTTCTTTGTGGATTTTGAGTTCTTTCCTTTAGGTGCAATTTCAAGACCTTTAGCTAGAGAAAAACCATTAGTTGACCCTTAAGAGTATAAATACAAACACATCGATCGTTGAAATTCCACACCTCTTGAAAGGATTTAGTAATACTTCAGGTCCCAGGTGTGACGACATTTTTGATAAGCTGCCACAGTTGTGATAGCTTATCATGAATGTCGTCACCCCTAAACAGAACCAAAAAAATTCTTATCGACTTCTCACGATATTTCTGACAAGCCATCACAGTTGTGATAGCTTATCACGAATGTCGTCAGCTATAAAAAGAACCACAACTTTATTTTAACTCAAATGTTGGTCCCATGTTTTTCTTGAAATCCACTTGATTTTTATTTTTAAGCCGAACTTTTAAACCTTAATCCTGCACAACAAACCCTAGTTTCAATTTTTAACCATTTTTGCAAGCTGAACTTGGTTCAAGCTTCTTGGAAACTTGAATTTTCATCAATTTATCACTTACCACTTGAAAAAAAAGGCTAGGTTTCGAGCATACCTGATAGGAACCTTTAGAGTGGTTACAAGAACAAGAGAAAATAAATAGAGGTTCTTGATTTTGATTGAAAACCCACACATACAAGGAAACTTTCTTTTGTTTTAGTTGAAGAGACTTTGAAAAGGGAACAAAATAAACCAAAGATGGAAAGAGAATAACTTAAAGGAAATAAAAACTAAGAGGGAAGGTAGAAAGGCCAAGCTATGGGCTGGGTCGGGTCTTTTTAATTTTGCCCACAGTTTCAACTAATGTTGGGCTTTTTGTGACGATATTTTTGATAAGCCATCACAATTTTAATAGCTTATCACAAATTTCATCAGCCTTAACAAAATTTTCCTTAGAGCTGTTGTTTCTGATGACAAATCTGACGGCTTATCACAATTGTGAAAGCCCATCAAAAATATCGTCAGGAGCACTTGGCTTGATATATCGATTCCACCTACTTTGAACTAGAACCTAACAACAAAAATAAACAATTTACTGGAATATAAAATTTTTTGGTTTCCTCCAAATAGCGCCTAATTTACTGTCGCGGTATGACTTGGTTATCTGCTCAGACTTCGCCAAGACAACCTGTTGATACCCCTTTACCATCTTCATAGAATACGTATACGATTGAGAAAACACTCATCTCCTTTACTGGTGTCATGGATTATTGTATTTTGAATCTTGATTCCTTGTCATTGAACCTGAACTTTAGCTCATTCAGTTCCATATCCACTATCACTCTTCCAGTTGCAAGTAATGGTCTACCCAAAATTATGGGCACTTCGAAGTCCACCTCATAGTCCAGGACTACAAAATTAGTAGCCAGAATTAAGTCGGCCACCTTTACCAATACATCATGTAATATACCCACTGACCGCTTTACATACCTTTCTACCATCACCAATCATATGTTCGTCGGGGTAGGATCCCCCAAACCCAATTTCTTGTACACAACGAGTGGAATTAGGTTTATACTAGCTCCCAAATTGTATAGTGCTTTTGTGAAATTCAGGGACCCAATTGTAAACGGGATGGTAAATGCTCCTGGAACTTCCTTTTTCTGCACTAAAGACCTTGTAGAAATAGCTCCACAATGAAAGATATTGTCCTCCGACTCATGGCTAACCTTACATTTCTTAGTCACAAGGTCTTTCATGAACTTCATGTATATTATTATTTTCTCAAGTGCATCAACCAAAGGCACTTTTATTGTTAATTACTTGAGCATTGTCGTGAATTTGTTGAATTTTGCATCATCAACTTTTTTCTTCAACCGCTGAAGAAATAGAGGTGGTGGCCTTGGGATAGTTTTTAGTACTACCTCCTTCTCCTTCTGTTTGTCTTTATCCAGAGCATTATCAGAATTATTCAGCTTCTCAGACTCTACAGGACCACTTTCTTCCGGTTCAACATCAACTACCTCATCAATTACAGGTTTGCCCACAGAAGGGCCAGGTAATATCTTACCACTTCTAGTGATAATAGCCATGCATGAACCATCATTCCACAGATTCTGGACCATCTCACTTGGTAATGTTCCACTCTTCTTCTTGGTGAATGATGCGGAGAGGTGGCTTATTTACTACTTCAACTATTTGATTGCGGTAGAGTGTGAGTGCACCACCTGACTGATCGATTCCAGATTTGTCTTCATGGTGGTCACATCATAGTTGGTATCCTCCACTCTCTTCAATAACATAGCCATCATGTCTTCTATGGATATTTTTTTAGAACTTATTAAAACAGCCTTACGATTTCCAAGAGGAACATGTAACCCGCTCCTATCATTGTTATTCCTCCAATTTCATTTCTCCTTATCTTTATAAACAGGCTTATCATAGTAAGTATAAACTTTATTTCCTTGGCTATTGACTCAGAAACCCCCTGATTATTAACATAGTTAGCCTCTTCATCTGTATCAACCTCACTTCTATCCTGAAATCCCATAACTTTCACCTTTTAAATATTGCCTGATAACAAGTGCTTGGTTAGTAAGTCCATCTATGTTTTAAGGTGAGACATATCTTCGTCACGCTACTCTTCTGTTTTGCATTGTTTCGCAGTAATACCTACAGAAACAGTGGGGCTGTCCATCACAGAGTCTCTAGTATGCCAGGCCTAACTCTGTTTGGTCATTCTGTCCAGCATCTCTGAAGCCTTTGGGAATGTAAGATGAACAAATGAACCACTAGTAACATTGTAGAAGGTTGTCTTTGTAACAAAGTTAATAGCCCTGTACAAAGTCTCCATCAAATGTATGTCCGTCATGTTGTGGTTTGGACACTGTGTCAGCTTCTTCTAGAATCTTTCCCAGGTTTCATGCAAGGCTTCAGTCGGGATCTACCTAAAGTTTCTAATTTTGTCCCTTAACTGTACCCTCCTGGAAGGTGGAAAGAACCTTTCTAGGAAAGCTCTTTTCATCTGCCTCTAGTTAGTTATAGAATTGAGTGTCAGCTCATTTAGCCACAATGTTGCCTCCCCAGACAGAGACAACGAAAATAATCTCAACCGGATAACATTCTGTCCCAAACCTAGGTTATCAAAAGATTTGTAGATGGTGAAAAAATTCACCAGATGCAAGTTCGGGTCATCCTCAGGAAGGCCACCAAACTACCACTTCAGATTTAGGATTTGAATCGTAGTACTCATAATGTTGAATTTTGCCCTAGGTTCTAACGGTGGAGGAATAATTGCACCTGTTGCACCTGATCCATCCATTCTATCATCATTATTGAGATTAGACTGGACCGGCTGGTACTCTTTCCTTTCTCGAAACAGACGGTTCCTGTTAACATTACGTCGTACTGGTTCAACTATTTTTTTTGCACACCTTGAGTTACCAGGATTCAGGAACTCTTTTTCTCCTAAATCTTCATCCTCAGGATTTGAATGTCGTGCTTGTTGACCGACATTTTGCACATTCACCTGAGCTCTAGCTAAGGCTGCCAATCTGTAAGCCTCTTGTTGTTCTGCCATTCTTCCAATTCTTTATTGTTATGGATTACGTGCTAATAACGGTTCTCCAAAACTTGGGGTTCTTTGTATACACTATAAAGATCCTGCAAATAAATAAAAACAATAAAATAAATGTAAAACTAGGACACTTGACTAATAGTCAATTAACACACACAAACTTCAATTTTCAACCGTATTCCCCGGCGACGGCACCATTTTTTGATATCACTCAAACTACACCTCTCAACTAGAATATAAGCGATCGTTTACAATTTAAAACCCAACTAGGTTGGGGTTGAATCCCACAGGGAATATGGTGTGATAGTAAGTCGTTTACGATTTAATCAACTGATAGTTGGATGTTTCTAGAAACAGGGGGGTTTATTTAACAGGTAATTATTGGTCACTTTAGTTTAAATGTTTGTAACCAAGAGTTTATGAAAAAATATAATTATGTTAACTAGGGGTTTCGGTACTTGACAGATGCTACTAGTGGTTAAGATTCTCACGGTAGGTAGGACAACAAGTTATCTTTAGCGAAGTTATGCTTAAATATCTCTCGACCTATTTAAGCATTTAATTACCTAATCCTCTCAGACCTAGGGAATTTATATTCAGTGACCAAATTTTACCTCAGGTTAACAAACCTTGTTACAGCGCGGATTATTAAACGGAAGTTTAGTGTTTCCAAGTCCCTATTGATAATTCATTTTCCACTATATTTTTTATTTTTCTCAAGCAAATCAAAGTAGGTGTTATCTATCATTTGTAACAAACAGACAATAATTAAAACATTAGAATTTCAAGGATTCCTACCACCTTTCGAATCTTGAACACTCAACACCTTATCAAGACCTACCCCTAGATGCCATAATTCAGGTAAAGGAATTTAGTTGTTCATGACGTAATAATCGAAGAAACTAGATGAATTCATGCTTTGAAAGATAAAATTATTAAAAGATGAATAGAAACTAGAGATTCTCAGATTAAATCACCAAAGAAAATCCCCATATAATGATGATAGTCTCTTTAAATTAATTACTTTCTCAAGACAAAAGAAGAGGGAGAAAAATATCAAAGTATCATGTCTCAAAACTCAAGGTTCAGAACCCTAAATAAAACCCTAAACAAGTCTTTAAATATTTCACTCTAATTATGGAAATAAAATAATAAAATTTAGAAATGGTGTCAATTAGGTAGCGCCATTTATGATAGCCAATCAGGAGGCTGACGACTTATCACAAATGTCGTCATCTTTCTTTTATCGTTTTGGTAATCTCCTCTTAATGCTGACGACAAACAGATATGTCTTATCATCTCCTTGATGACCTATGACAAGTATAATTTAGACTTTTTATTAGCTCTCATGTTCTGCCATAGACTGACGACAATCTTGATGACTTATCAGCTTATTGACGTCCTATCAAAAAATATCATCACAACTTTCAACTTATGACAATTATTTGTCTAGTGCTGACGATGAAACTGATTGCTTATCATAGGGATGACGACTTATCACAAATGTCATCAGCTACACTTCGTCTTTATTTACTTCAGATTTCAGCTGACTTGCTTCCCTTCTTGTTGGTTATCTAGTATGTTAGCTTCTACTGCAAAATCAAACATAAAGCAATAAAAAATGACAAAAGATGATTAAGACTTCACAATTATTCTTAGTTAAAAGCCTCAAATGTGTTAACATTAGCTCACACATCAGTTACGGGAGTCTATGATGAGTTATTTACCTTTTTGCACTAATTGGGGTATGAGAGCAAATTTTATAGCTATGACTGTATGTGTAGATTCTTTATGATACATTATTATTTAAATTTATTTACTTATCATTGCACATCGATGTTGGAGCTACTTTAGTTTTTTTTATGTCGTTACTTAGTTATGTTATCTTGTATCTTATCACACTTATATCATAATTTAGCTTATCCGGATGATGATGCCTACAAAGTACCCATGGTTCTGGTACTCATACTATACTTCTATATCTTTTTGGTGTAGATCCAATTACTATATGTCATCATTGATCTTAGATCGTGCTATGTAGATACTTTCTGAGGTAGGGTAAGTTGTTGGAATTTGTGTCTCCCATTTCCCTCTTTTTTATATTTAGTCTTTTGCTATCGAGAAAAATGTTGTTGACTATACTAAGTATTTAAGTAGTAATACTATTTATTCTCTTGTACTGGCTCTAACAGGTTGTGGGATGGTATCTTGTATTGATATCTTTTATCTATTTAAAACTCTTTGCTTATTTATAACTGTGTTGTTTATTTTTGCCTATGTTGGGCATTTCCAACAAAATTAACCCATTGCATTAGCTCCAGGTTAAGGTTTGTCATACCTACTTACGGGTTTTAGTATGTACCATCATGACTCGTAAATCAGGTCATGACAGCAATGAACAAAACACAAAAGCCCCTGCATTTGAAAACAGTCCAGAAAGCTGACAATAAACAACAACCCGCATAGTGGTAAAACTATAATTCTTCACTACTTCCAAGCCTCTTCTACCAATTAAATTATCTCCATGTTGTTTTTTTAATCCTAGCTAATTTTTCCCTACACACTCTATACCATTTTCTTCAGCTTCAACACAAGGTATATTAGATTTCATAAATAGGCCCCTTCCACCCATTTATTCCTAAAAACTTTTAAATCCTCAAGTTTAATATCCTTCAAAGAATTGAGTTCCAGGTAAAATATGAGTTTGCTTAATTCCTCAAGTTTATTTGAGTAAATAAACCATGAGTACATGTTTTCCAATAGGATTTGCATCTTCCCAGAGTCACCATAATGAATTTCCTTATTATTGATTAATTGTTGAGTTTGGGATATGTTTTATAAAATTCACTATGATGATCAGCTTTAAATTATTATCATGTTCGGTTGCATTGGACAAAGCTTGAGTGGTACTTAGCTCCGAGTGAATGCAGGGATGAAGGCTTACCCCTATTTGTTTGTTGAGACCTTTAGTAGAAGTCCCTATGTTCTATAACTACGGTTCCACCATAGGTTATTAGAGGTCACCCTATAATTGAGGACTGACCCCCTAGTCCTTCGGAACATAGGTTTAGTGGATCCACGCTAGCTAATGTTGGTACCTTTCGCAGGGGACTAGCACTATTCCAACTAGGGTTATGGTTGGATCCTAGTTTTGCTCAGATTTGGATATTTCGGTTATTCTTACCTCCCAAAGTCCTCAGTTCATTTTTCGTTTTAGGTTTGCTTCACCAAGTATTCAGATATTCAGTAATTTAATATTTTGTTTTTTCCAGTACATGTTAGTACTTTGTTTTGCATTTTGTTTACATTTTCATGAATTCATTTTCAATTTATGTTAGATAGTTTCCCATCTCACATACTTTGTAAATTCAAAGAACTAATCATATAATTTCCTATGCTATATCGTCTCATAATGTAGGTTCGAATGCTCAGTACCCGGACCACACTTAGTACATTCCCGTACCACATTCAATGATAGATTTTGGTGAGAACTCATCATTCTTGGACTAGATATCAATTCATTATTTTCTTGTTAGTTTATTTTAGTTTTAGTCAGTTGGAATTAGAAAGGGGATTGTTCCAACAACTCATTATGAGTTGAAGCTTTCAAACATATGTTTAGATTTTTAACATGATTTTATTGTTAGATAGTTCTTTATTCTATTTCAAGTTTTATTAGGTATTAAATTTTATATTATTATGGTTTCCACTAGTTGTTTCAGTAATCTGCCACCCAGTGTTTTATTACTCGGTTCATTATTCTAATGCATGCCAGACCATGGGTTAGCTTGGGGTCACTTTTGACTTTAGGCACCATCTTATGCAAAGAGGGTAGTCTTGTCTCTTGACAATCTTTGTATCAGAGTTGCATTTTCAATGTTTCCTAGGTTGATTTATAGCCACATTAAGTAGAGTCTTGTTCATGGGTGTGAAGTGCGCCATACTTATAGATGAGAGATTATAAAACATTTTAGGCATGTTTCACTTCTTTCATGATTGATGTCATGTGATAGAGTGTGAGGTCTATTAAAATTCTTCTTCAGACTCGTCCTCTATCCATACACAGAAAATGCCTCCCAATAGATCCAATGAAATAAGTAACAGGAACTAACAAGAACCACCGTCATTTCCCAAAGATCATCTGAATGAGCAAGTTTTACAAGTTGAGTTCGGGCTTATTTTGCCACACTAGCCCAATCTATGACTACTCATAATAATTAACAGGTCATTTCCCTAGTCAATCCATTCATGAATACGACAACATCCATAATCTAGGATTTTGTATGAATAAATCCACCAACGTTCTTTGGGTTTAAATCAGAGGAGGATCCACATGAATCCTTAGATGGTGTTTAAAAAGTAAGGAACATCATGGGTGTCACACATAACTCGAACTAGGTATTAGTCATGTAGGGTGCCTCAAGCGAAATCAGGACAAGAGAGCACACCCAGTACACAACCATAACTACCCTACACCATAATTTGGATGAATTTCTAACACACATATATATAAAATATAACAAAATGGAACAATCATATATCAATTACAATCAACCGGTGTCATCCTTAATAGCAATACCAATGTTAAGGCTTACTCCAATACTAACACTGCCTATACCAATCCATTGTAGTCTCACAAAGTCTCTATTCAAAAGTAAAACAATATCCATTCGGGACATGCCCCCGACCATTGCCAAAACCAAAGTATGAGAAATAACAAAAGTAGGAAAAAAAGGCCATAACATGAAATGGATCCTTTTGAAGTAACTTCAATCAAATTTTAAGTTGTTCTTGAATCTGATCATTCATCCAGAATACAAGTGTGTTCGATTCCTGTATCGCATGGGGATACAGGTCCCGAATACAGGTTAGTGGGGGAATGCTTGCATGCACTCATGAAATGGATAAAATAATGCCAACTTTTAAAACTAAGTAAATAACCATATGCATTCATATGTATGCATATATATACATATACATAATTCATGCTAGGAAGGGAACCGAGTTTAGCATGTATTTAAAACCATTAACTTGTATTTTTGTATCCTAACAATCGTTGAACCACCCATGGGCTATATGGTTCCAGTGTTTACCCCCTGAACGGTCCCCAGTGCGTGTAGCCACATGAATTAGAGCTATCACAGGGGCAGAGGATTCACATGTACTCTACACCCTTCATAATAAATATATACAAGCATAACTTAGGGTATTCCCGTGTACCCTCTTATTTATATTGTCTCCATGACCAATCCTTATGTCGGCAAACATGAGTTTTTATTGATAGTCCATTGGACTCAAACCTTCACGGTTAGCTATAACCACCCTCCATAATTACCCAATTAAAACCATTAGCACAAAACCAAACAACCAATTCCATATATTATTAACCAAGACTATAAGAAATGGTATCGTCATAACTACTATAGCTTGCAAGCAATCTCTTTAGATAATCACCTTGGTGATTCCCATGTACCCCGTAGGATTAATTATTAGATTATCTTAGGGGATTACCATGTACCCTACAAGGTTTTTAAATCAAAGATGTGGCTATTAAGGCCTTACAATTTATCCATTAAAACCATTTAACAAACTTAGGTTCCATTACCATATTATTCAATGCAAAATTTTCAATGAATGTCCAACTATGAAATAAAAGCATTATCATAGGAATTTTAACAAACATGTCGAGAGTATATAGTTTCCAAAACCAAAACAAAGTATCAATTGACCATTTCCATGCAACAACATGTTAAACCCCCCATTATAATATGAAAACTATAAGTAAAATATAAATCAACCATTAATAACCAAAACCCCAAACATATAATTTAAAACCCAAAACTATACAACAATTATGCCATGAAAACCATTCATAAAACATGCATATAATTGGAGTAACAATGAGGGAGGAGTAACATGCCTTAGATTACAAAGAAGATAGAGAGAAATCACCCTTTGGAGCCTTAATTGACCACCTTGAAGGAAATCCTAGCCTTTGCTTACCCTAGATCTTGAGAGAGATTTGAGAGAGTTTTGGAGATTTTAAGATTAAAATAAAAAGTTCAACAAAGACCAAATAGGGTTTTAGGTCATGGGGTCATAATGGGTATAGAGGGGAAATGTCCAAAATACAGAAAATGCTCACCTATACCATCTAATATTGTAAAGGATGGTCATTGTCAATATCTTAACTTTCATTGAGGTCGAATCGACTAGGAGTGAAATTAGAATTCTAAACTTATGGGTCTTAACACATACTAAGAAAACACCCAAAGTACAAATAAAGTAAAAAACATGATTTAAAATTAGGGGCTTAGACTTGGGATAGTGTTGGTCAATAGTAAATCTACTCCACAAACTACACAACAATTGTAATTTAACATTAGTATAGCAAGAATCTTGGGATTATTTCTACCTAAGGGAAAATTAGGTATTGGTATAAGAAGGTTTGGTGTAAATGCTATTTGTTAACAATATGGTAGGCTAGGTCTAGGATCCTTGAAGCTAGTTTGTCGAAAAAACCTAAAGAATTTCACTTATTGAACCTTTCAGATACCTAAAAAGTGTGTTAATTATACTCACCTATTACCTCAATTTGGTATCTTTATTTCTAGGAAAATACCCAAGATATAGTCAACTTCATAATCACTCTTTTGTATAAAATAGTGAGAATTAGAAAAATACACCTATTAATTGTCTACTATTGTTTTGGTTCCCACATCCTTCTTTTAATAATTGTATGGGTTTCAAAAGTTCACCTAAACCCCTTTTTCAAGGATGGTTTGTTCTTTCAAGAGTTTAGGGTGTTCACCAATAAAACCATTTTGGGTATTTGGGGATTTCACCCACAAATCCTAACAAATTTAATCAAGAAATAGTAGAACGCATCCTAACCTAACTAGCATATACAAAAATACATCACAACCCATAACTAATTGCACCTTAGTTTAATATAATCCCAAGACTATTAAATTAATCTACGCATGAAGAAAAGAGAGAAGAATATACCATAAGGGTTGTCCAAAGCATCCATTCTTCAAAGATACTAAATTCAAACTCTCCAAATAATATTTCAATTATTTCCCAATTTAGTGTTTCAAATTTAAATTCAAAATGTTGCAAGAATCTAGAATGCCCAAAAGGAGAAAGGGTTTTAGGATTTTAAGGGATTTGGGGTCGGCTGCTGTGAATTACAAAACTGCCCTTGGGTCTGATCCCGCATCGTTGCAATTGCACCAGATAACCATGATCAGGGTGGTTGACCATCTTGACTGGATGCAATCACGACCTTTAAACACTGATCATAGTAACTGAGCTTCTTTCTATACGTGCTCCTTCAGCTATGCACTTTTATTCTCCTCTTTGTTCCTTTTCAAATCAATTCAACATCCTTCTATCTAATCATATGTATGGCTTCAAAATGTGGAAATTAGCGCATTTAATCACAATGTTGTCTCATTTATATATTCAAATCATAGTAGTGTACAGGAATGGCAGGTGAAAGTGAACGGTAAATCCACTACTCATCAACACCCCAAACATAAAGCTTTCCTTGTCCTTAAGAAACACTACTTCTTACTATGAGACTATCTATATTTATAACTGATATAAATTACCCAATGATCATAATGACTTCAAGCTTAGTTATTACCTAAATTAGCTCTTAAACAATGTGAAAAACTATTTTCATGACACCTCTCAACATAAAATGTGATTTTTAAGAATGCAAAAGACTTTAAAGAGAAACCATGCAACAATCACTAATACTCTAGAAATGATACATCTTTGACCTCAACTATATTATACTCCTTTAGACTCATCTTCTAGTACCTCAACTTGTTTATATGCCTCCTCACAAAATAGAAAATTCCACGCACCAAGTTATCAAATATGCAATAAAGAACTTAAGTGCAAAGCCCTTGCACTCTCAAGAAATCTCGAAGCTAACAAGTACAAATCCACAAGATTTCCCCTATTTTCAATCCCCACATAATGAAAATACTTTGTTGGAAATCATGAAGAGCTTTTTGAGCTTGTAACACTGGTTTGGGATAGGGTGGGATATTATTTAGGAACAAGGTTATATCCTCCTTGAACATCTACATCACACTATTCTATCCAACTTTAGATCACTTGCCACTTCATTGTGTTTTCACTCTTTACACATGTGCCTACTTTTATTTCCTAGGTTCACCCATTTTTGTTTCATTTCTTTTTCTTGCACCCTTTGTTCTTTTGTTTCCTTTGTTGGATCCTTTATTTTTATTATTCATTTTTTTATCAATGCTTAATCCCATGGGCATTCACTTATAACATTGTGTCCTAAAGTTACCTCTTCTAATGATCACCACCCCAACTTAGGCTTTTCGCTTTATGTTGAAATTTTAAGTTCAAGAAGGATAGGGTTCAACAGAGGGATAAAAATTGAAAGGAAAACATCTTGCAATTTGTTTTCCAAAGAAAATTCCAAAGGATCAAAGTGGGTTAATCGAGGTAACATCTATGCAAAGGTAGTCTTTTTAAGCAATAGTGGGCTTCCAATGTCACAAAGATGGCCTCAGGTGATCTCCCCAACCGAGTACCATCAAAATTATCTTTTAGAGACTAATGGGGAAAGTTTTAGATGGTACAAGTAAGCATGAGATTCAAAAAACTATGCTAACCAAACACATGGCATGCAAATTTTCCATGGAGGATCAATTGCCCCCCCTCCCCCACTACATAAAAAAATGGAGTATCTACCAATTTTTACATTCCTAAATTTTGAGTAACAAAAAGAGAAATATTGTTGATACAAGGTTACTCACGTCTGTGTCCTTGATTTTTGATAACCTTTTGTAAGGAGGGGGATATTTCCTTTGCATTTGCATCACCCATAATATGATATTTATGGTACCAGCATAAGTCTTAGTCTCACATTTTTTCTCTTACACGGGCAAACAATATGCTTAATAAGATTTTTCCATAGGTATAACTGTGATCCCAAATCCAAAATGATAGAGGTACTCCGATTTCCCATGCATTTATGACCTAGATGCTACGGGTACTCAGATTTTCCCTACATCTACAGCTCCGAACCCTACCATGATGCTTTTATCTAAAGAATGTAATTACTTAATCTATCATAGGGAAATGCTCGTCAGATATTATCACAAGAAAATAAATATAAAGAAAAAAATTGAGCAATAAAATAAAACGACCAATCCATTCTAATGTGGTCACCATCAGAGCACCCGAAACATAAGGATTGGACCACTCTGTAGGAGCCTCATCGTTACTCTCCACTAGGAAGGAAAGGAGTCTATCACGGGGTTTAAGGAACTTACATAGGCCCTTAATCCCTTTGACATATTGTTAAAAACCTCATCTTTCTTCTTCTCCCTTATTACCATCTTCTCATGTCCAACCCGAAGATCATGATATATGACTCCCCCAAGTAGGAGTAGTCTCTCTCAAGCCTAGCAATGGTACCTATCTTTTTTTTTGTCGTCCTGATACTCTTCATATTTAGATCAAGATACATATGAATAGCGGGTGGTGGAGGGCTCTCCCGACTCCTGGGGAAAATCTGACATGAATTTCTAGATGACAGTAATATCAACTCTAATATCCTCAAGAGGACCGATGGTGGATGGCCTACAAGACTTGGTCTCCTCACATGTCGACTTCCCCAAATCAATATTTCTCTTCTTGTTTTTACCTAGAGCACCCTCTCCTCAAAATTTCACAGGATAGATGGTGTATATCGGTTCACCCAAGTATATAAAAAGTATTCCTCAACCCCAGCTCTCCTGCAAAGCTCAATAATCAAAGAGGGAAAGAAAAAGATGTTTCGCACCCTGGTTCTTGAAAAAATTCCTGACAGAAACCACGACATAACCAATATTCAAAGGAATTCCATCTAGAATACTAGCAACCATTTAATACCGCAAATATAAGATTGTTGCCATGTGGGTGTAAGCGGAGACTCGACTACATATGATGTTCAACCAAATACAAACCTCGGCAGTGAAGAAATTCATATGGATATTACTCTTAGTTTCCACCCATGAGGCTTTCTTTGTAGGGTAAAGTCTTTTTTCCAACCAACATGATGGTTTGCACTTTGTTTATTTTCACTCACCCATGTTTGCATTTGTGAGCCCATTGATATCCTTTGTTCTCTTTTCCCCAAAGTCCACTTTTTTCACCCGAATTATGATAGTAGTGCTGTATTGATCTGAGAAAGACACTATGCTATAGTTGGCGTACAATTCACGGACATATTTCTCATTTACCTTTCAAGGATCTAGGGAAAAACAACGCCACTATGTGGCCACGGGCTTTTTATGAAATGCCGAAAGATTTCCTAGAACATTCTACAAGCATATTTATCTGTCCGGGAGCATCTTTGTCCTCGGAAGATCACCATAGTACAAAGTTTGGCACTTTGGTGCCATGAATCGGATGTGGTCGTACTTTTCCATGAGATGATCCTAAGAAATAATAGACAACACAAAAAAATCAATCATTGACATATCCATGCGCAAACTATGATATATTGTCCACTAAAGCCCATTTGATGGTTACTTAGTGGAGTTTGGACAAAAATTAGAAGTGTGGAATTTTTGGCATAAGTAGAAAATTTTCCTCGATTATCGCATTTATGGGACAGGAGCTGCGATTGCGGTATTTGAGACCAGTTTCAACCCAAATTTTTAATGTCAAAAAATAAAGATTTGATTCCTAAAGAATGTTCTATAACAAGGATTTACACTAAAAGCATTGAACAAGACTACTAGGTACTCGATTATGCCCCTAGAATGCAAAAATCATTAGTCAATACTCATTCATGAAACATATCGAGAACTTGATTAGAACTCTTCATTTTTCACAATGTTAAACAAAATTTGGGTACTAAAAACTTCCCCACTCATGTACACACAATATTCTAATAGCGAAACACCACGCAAGTACAATTTAAGAAGCAGTTAAACGTAAAAAACATAATTTCAAACCTTTCCTAGAACATGCATTCTATGGCCTATTTTCTTTAATCAAGGCATAGATTTGAGGCTCCTACCGAATAAGTGTTGCAAGACGAATGTAAATATGCTATTGGAATGCTGACAATTTGGCCAGAACTAGGTCCAATTAGAGAGACCAGTTGAGAAGGGAGTGTTAGCAAGAAATAGATGATCAGATAGTCATATAACTAATATGACCGCAATAGCGGTTAGTGTTCTGCGATAACAGAAATATAGGTGACTGTAATCACAGCCAATGTCTCACGATTGCGGTAACAGGGGGCATTTTTGCTCCATTATTTCCCCCTATTTATCTTATTTCACATTTGGATAGATTTCCCCTATCCCATTCAGCATGCAAAAGTTTCACACTTTTCTCTTCTCAAAATCATTTAGCACAATCTATAATACCATAAATTATTGGGTTATTGAATTGACGAAACTAAAATCTACATAGCTCCTTAGTATCTGTCATGGAAAGATGACTTCTCTCTTTCTCTAGTTGGGTCCTCAAGGGCCTGATCATTCATTTCTTCAATTTCAACAACAATCACCGATATCACTTGAAGTTGCACGGGATGTTTGTCTATTTTTCATACTCTCAAGGTGACCTCATCATCATGAACTCTATACCTCATCAGAACCAACTCTGAGTTAATGTTAGATCTTCTGGTGGCTAAGAAAGGTCAACAATGATGGAAAGCTTTTGGTCTATTTCAAAATTTAAAACCATGAAGTCCGCCAGAAGTATAAATTTGTCCACTTTTACTAGCACATCAAACAATATCTATACTAGCCTCTTGATAGACAGATCCTCCATTAAAAGTCTAATAGATATTGGATTTGGGGTATTCAATCCATGTTTTTTATAAATTATAAAAGGTATAAGGTTTAGACTCACACCGAGGTCGCATAGAGATTTCACAAACATATGCGTTCCAATGGTGCAAGGGAGCTCTCACCCTTAATTATTTGAATACAAAAAGGGTATAAGGTTGATACTAGCCCCTAAGTTAAATAATGCTTGAGTAAAGTTGAAAGACCCAATAGTATAAGGTATTGAGAAAGCGCCAGTGTCCTCCTTCTTATCTACCAAAGATCTAGTAACTATAGAACTACAATGATGAGTATTGTCAATTGTCTCATATTTGAATAACATTTTCTTGGTGATCAAATCCTTCATGAATTTTGCATATCCTGGCATCTCCTCAAATACCACTACAAGCAATATGTAGATAGTCAACTCTTTAAACATAAATAAAAATTTCTAATACTTACCTTTTTCTTGTTTATTTCTCAATCTTTTTGGATGGGGAGGGAGAGATCTTGGAATGGGATTTAGCAGTGGCTTAGTAACCTTCTTATCTCCTATATTCTGCTTGCTTCAATACCCAAAATCAATCAGCTCATCCTCAATCTTTTGCTCATCGGCTGTGGGTACAGGTGTGTCTAAAGTAACCTTACCACTACTAGTGATAATGGCATGTAATTGACTATTATTTCTAGGATTTACCACTATGTTATTTGAAATAACGCTAGGTTGTTTCTTATTCTTTGTTGCTAATATCTGACTAAATTGTTGCTTCAATTACTTAATTGTTGTAGCATGTGACTCAACTTTCTAGTTCATTCATGACAGATTAGCTTTTATTTCCTTCAGGTAGTTCTCTTGACTTTCTTGCCCTTTCACCAGCTTAGACAAAAGTGCTTCCATTTTGGACTCTGTATCTCGACTACCTGGTTGAATATATTCTCCACTTCTCATCTCTTTATAGTGATATTTAAACCACCAATCACCATCCCTATCTCTATATCTATCTTTATAATGATTTGGACATTGATTCCCCTATCATTGGTCTTAGAAATCCGCCAATCTACGATCAAGACACTTTGCCTCTTCTTCAGATTCAACCTCGAATGGTTTGGAAGTAGACTGTTATACCTCAACTACATTTACCTTATCAACACCCATAGATGCAAATTGTTTTATAAGCAACCCAACATCTGTATGAAGCTGTGCAACTTCCTATGCTACCATATCATTAGTTTCTCTATAAGTATTGGTTGCTCTAATATCATATGTACCACCACTATATTATGAATCTCTCGTCTTTTATCCACTATTAGTCACTGTAATATCATCCAGCATCTCCTGTGTAGCATCCTAACGAGGTGCATGAATGCTCCTACTGAAATAGTGTCTACCATAGCTCTTGAACTGTTATTCAGTGATCTATAGAAGATTTCAGACAAATTAGATCCTCTGATTTGGTACCTTTCTCAGCCTTTTCTTAAATCAAAACCATGCCTCATACATAGACTCTACAAGTAGCTATCTGAAATTATAAATTTCATCCTTCAACTATAACATCTATGTTAGAAGGAAGAATATACTCAAAAAAAGTGTCTTTAACTTATGCTAGGTAGTGATAGATCCTCTTGGAAATTTCACTATCCATAGTGATGCTTCACCTATCAAAGAGAATGGGAACAACCTTAATCTCAATGCTTCTTGATTAACCCTGGAATATTATAATTTGTGCATATCCCGAGAAAATTTGTAAGGTGCATATTTCTGTCATACTTTGATATATCAAAAAATACACCCTTCAGATTCAATAATTGGATTATAGAACTAGTGTTATCAAACTTCACATTAAGGGATAACGCATGAGGAATAGTGTATCCAGACTTCATAGGCTCAACATAACCCATATCTTCATTATCTTCCTTATATGGGTTTAAGTGTTGATATGCTAGATAAATGGAGCCCTACCTTTCTAAACTCGATGGTCAAAAACCTGTATTGGCCTTACTATTACTTCCTGTTGAAATATTGTTGCCTCTGCAGCAAGTCTGGCTTCTTCTACTTCATTACGTTCTTTGTCCAATAGTTGTTGTGTCTGTAAGTCTGTAATATTCTATGGATCTAAAGGAACACGTAGGAGTTCAAAATTTTGATCCACTTGTGGGGGATCTTGAACCACTTCACAAATTTGTCCTGATATCCTTTTTAGAGTTTGTAGGATTCTCTCTGGTTCTAGATCAAATGGGAGAAAGGGATTGCCTCTACTCCTATACTTGGCATACAGTGGAGTATGCCAAAGAGAACAAAAACTTAAAACCCTCAAAATTCACTAATTTAATTCACTACTCAAACTGTCTCCCCCAAAAAAAGTCCAAAAATTTGATGTCTCCAAAAACTACACTCATTTCAGATATATAATAGGGTCGATTGCAAATATAATAACCCAACTAGGTTGGGTTTGATCCCATAGATAATACATGAATAATTTCTTGACTCGATGTAATCCACGAGCAATACAAGAAAGTAAATGAAGGGATTTTTAGAATAAATTATATGCCATAACCAAATATTGAGTGCTTTTGAGATGTAATCAATATGAGACTAACATTGGGTTTGTGTTCCCCCTGGATTCTCAATACCGTAAATTTCTTTTGATAAACCCAACTGTTTTGGTGCTCTTCTTTCAAAGTCTACAATATAAGTCTTATCAATTGGCGAGTAAGCTTGAAGATAAATTTCACCCTTTATCGGGTATGTCTCAGGGTGTTGCCTTATTTCCCCTTTCTAAGACCTCAGTTCACTCATCGAGGTAGGACCAAGTGATTTGATGTGATGCATGGATGAAGAGGTGGAGGTAGAAGTTACAAATAACTATCTTAACTTGTTTTCCCAATCACAAACTCCTTTGTGGGGATGAATGCAAATATAGACTATCTCAAGGTATGGCCTATACGTGAGATTAATTTTTGCGAAGAAGATTAAGGTGCATGCAGAAATCATAGAACAATCACTTATTCTACATAGCTAATCCGCAAGGGTTCCTACAACCTTAGGTAAGGAGATTGGCTTCTTATGTTTGTGCAAGAAACCATGATTATCATTGAAGAATACATAATATCAATTACACAAGTATAAGATGAATAAACTCTAAAGTATTTAATTGAATAAACACTAAATTCTCAAGAAAAATTATAGCAAAATTGTAGTAATATGTAAAAGTATGTAAGAATGTGTAATAGAATGTAAACTAACAAAAGATAAATCCTAGGGTATTTATAGTATCTCGAAAATAATCAAAAATCCTAATAACAGAGGGAAAGGTAAAGTAATGTCAGAAGTTGGTACAACTAGATTTTCACTGATATCGGTTTAATATGAGTCATTCTCTACCCTCTCATATCGAATACAGTGTTTGATCTTCCTAAGGATTTAACTTTCTACTCAGCATACAACTTCCCCATATGATTTGTAACCTAGTGTATGACTCGTGTCATTTACTCGTATTAACCTGGGACTTCACTCTTGAAAACTGGTTTGTATACAACATCCCAATACGAGTCGTACTCATACTTCTGACTCATTAACTTTTGACACTTCACCTCCTGGCTTGAAGTTTAGATTTTGTTATGCTTATGACTATCTTGTACTACTCGTATCCTGACTTACAATTGATATAGTTAATTCGTATATTCCTCATACATAGATCATCAGGTTGGCTTTTGGTTCTGTTACTTGTATGATTTAACATATGAATCATATCAGATGGTTACAACTCAGGTGTTGACTCATATGCTGATCAAAGTTGGTCTTTTTTAGGTCTTTTTCTTCTTTTTCCATTCAAATACTATTGTAAACCTATTTTACCTGCAATTTACACCAAAGATCATCATATCCAATAAAATATCCTAAGGTCACGCAAAAATTCATGGTTTTAACCATCAAAATTGTCTTGTTTACATGCCATATTATCTTTCTGGCCTTGAGATAAGAGATGAAATTACCTTTGGAAGACACAGAACTACCCTTCTACTAAAATCTACCTTATTAGGAAATTGAAACTTCACAACACGGGTGCAACAATCTATTGATGCATTGCATAAAAGGAACTAACCATGCTCATAATGGCATCAACGTCTACCATCTCTAATTCTAATAAATTCATTAGTGTTACTTTATGGTGGACAGTGATAGGACACTTCTTAAAGACTCATCTTTTAACAAATGGCTCACCTACTGGGTAGAAACTAAGAAGGGCTAAGAAAGATTTTTAAGGCCTACCCTGAACATTACAACAACCAATGGATTTATGTATGAGAGATTTTATCTAAGGTCTAACAACACAAATACATCAAGGTGAAATGCATGAATCATACCAGTGACAACATCTAGTTAACACTCCTACTCCTAATGGGCTGGTAAAGCATAGAACTGATTCTGGCATTGACCGGCACCAGTAATGGATTATGTACCTTGTAGAGGGACTGGGCGACCTTGTTGAGCTGGTGCATTAGTAACTTGAGTTTGGGGATGAACAAACCTACTCATATTCTTAGCATAAGGACACTCCTTGACTTTGTGGCCCAGCTTGCCACAACCATAAAAAACCCCTTTTCCCATCAAACACTTACCTGAATGGGTCCTCCCACATTTTGCACATGTCAAGTAACTAAGCCTCCCGAAAACACTGTTCGGAGACCTAGAATTTAATGTCCTACCCCACTGCTCCTACCTGGTCCTGAGTACAAGTGAACCTGATAAAGATGGCATAGGAATTAATGAATAACCCTAAAATAACAAATGGCTTCCCCCTCTAGACGTTGGCTGACTGTAGTTAAACTGTTTAGTCCTAGCCCTCTTGTTTCTCCTATCTCACTCCTTAACCTTTTATACTTTAATATTTTAAGCATGAGCTATCAACTGAGCAATATCCTTTTGAATATTAGTATGGTAGTGCAACACGCCTTGACCACCAAATCAAACAACCTAGTAACGAAGTTACTCATACACGCTTTAGAGTTAGATATCATCTCAGGAGCATACTTAGACAACTAAGTGAACTTAAGGTAGTATTCTTTCATTATTATATAGCCCTACCTTGGGTTCATGAACTCCTCTAACTTAGCCTCCCTTAACTTACTTGGAAATAACCTATTGAGAAAAGTATTCTAAAATACCTACCAACTCATAGTAGATACATCCTCACCCTTACCTTCATTCCACATTACAACCCAACCATAAGAAACATTCTTCATCCCATAGGATGCCAACTCTACACTCTCCGATGTAGTAAGATACATAATCTGAGTAATATTTCTCACCTTATCAATAAGGAATTGAAGATCGTTATCCACCTTTGACCCATAGAACTCTGGTGGATTCATCCTCATAGAGTCTTAAAATTTGGCTGAGCTAAATAACCATTTGGATGAAGTGGAATTGATGCCAGTTGGTTTACCTAAATATTGGCATTAACATCTTGGGACAATGCTTGAAAGGCAACTCAAAATTCAGCATGATACACATTCTCATTCAGAGGGTCGGTGTGTTGTGGTACCTAGTCCCTATTCCTATGGGCATCAGCTCAGCGTGTAAGCATATTCTGTCACATAAATGTATGAGTTAAGGCATATAGACACAGTTGTAAGCAGGATATATTATGAAAGAAATAATTATTCCTAAGTCGTCCCATAGCCTCTTTAATAAATATGGCACAATTCACATCATTGATCAAGATTCTACATAACACAACTTGTCTAACTCTTTAGGACTATGATACCAAGTTTGGAATGCCTCAAAAGTACCCCGTGGATGTCACATGGTGCTCAAAACTATGAATAGTCTTAAGCTAACCCATACTTCTTACTTAACTTCAAATTCATTTGTAAAGTGAATTGTCATATTAGAATCTGAAGGTAAATGAATTCCTATTTTAACTAAAATTCTCAAACTTGGAAATCATTAAAAAATTCTTTGAACTTAAAAACATAAAAATTCTGACAAGCCTCTACTACTGACTAGAGAGTCACTAGGACAAACTCTAGCTAACCCAAAAATAAATAGAAGCCAAGTAACTAAAACACTTCATCAATGAATAAGAGTCTAATAAACTGTGTCCTCAGACTCACCAAAAGTAGGGATGTAGGTGATGATGATGCCCATAATCAATCGTGCTACTGGAAACGAGCACCCAAACATACATTATAAGACAATATAGCACAAAGACATATATGTAGTTTAGTACCTTTGGAATGTATTGAGTATGTGGGGTTGAATGCATAAGCAAAATAATAACTGAATATTCATATCAACTTTCAAATAATGCATGCTAATTTTAAATGACTCACCTTGAGCTTTAATAAAAACAAAAGGCTGCGAAAATATAAACATGAGTAATGAAGCATAATAAAAACTTTGTGAGCCATAACACTTCGTTTTTACAATATTTACTTTTTTATTCTTTATTTTGGGATATTCTTCTAACAGACATTAACCATGTGAGCTGCCATGGAGTCTAACGTCTTACCAATGTAGGGGAAAGTTTCTCTACCCTTTCCATAGAAATAGAACCTTAACTTTATGATCACTAAACTTTATCCATATTAGGCAAAATCTTAACCTATGGTGGCTCATAGTTTCTAGTAAATTAGGATACCCTCAATTGCATTCCCTTCTTGGTGCTAAATACGACTCCCAGAACATTTATATGCTTATACTTTAAGAAATCCACCTTAAAATAATAAAAGTGTTTGTAGAATGAAAACTAATTATGGTTCTTTTTACTTAAAATCAAAATCAAGATAAACAATTATGTATTTCATATCATATCTAGGATGAAATGATAAAGCTTCTCTATAAATTATGTTATAAAACTTATCAATGGAGCTTAAGAGCATAATATTTTTGTAAACACAGTACTTGTACTCAGGACTTAGAATTCATGCTTTACTTCATAGAAATTCATAATAAACCATCAGGATAAATAATTACCTCAAAATCATTTAATAATATCCAGTAAAGATAATTAAATTCAAATCATAATATAAATCTTACAAGTCAAAACATGAATATTTGTAAACCTTCATGCACTTAAAGCTTTCAATAACATAGTAGTATCATAATTCAAGAATATACTTATTTGGATATGAACCCAATTAAAAATAAATAAATTTAATATTAAAATCAAGCACTTTTGGCACAAGGATGGAAGAATAACCTTTTTCATAAGCCCCACATACCAGAGTTTCTTGACTTATGAAGAGAGTTTGAAAATTAAAATGGCCCTTTAGGTGTTGAAAATTACCCCTTGAGTACATATTACCGGTTCAAGTCTGGATATTTATGATATAATTACTGGTTCAAGTCTGGCAGTTGATGATATATTTACCAATTCAAGTCCTGCTATTGATAATATATTTATCATTTTAAGTCCGGCTATTGATTATAAATTATCGATTCCAGTCCAACTATTTATTATATATATATATACCGATTCGAGTCCTAATATGCATATTATGCAATGATGATATACTATTAAGATATTATATATCTGGGTATGAGATTGAAAGTAGCTATTTGGCTAAGTCTAAAAATGAGAAATGACCATAATGTGGCATGATATAAACAGATCCTAGTTATATTATACTTATTCAATAAATAAATGGTTCGTTGATATATAATGGTTAGTTCTAAAATATAGATAGCTATATATGAAGATTAGTTGCAATATGATAGATTAGTTCATAAGTGTTGATTAATTGACAACCGATGAATATGGCCATTGATGTTTATTGTGAGCCATGACTTGGATGAATTCTATTAGTATTATGAGAGTTATAAGTGATGATGGTAGGATATACTAGCTTGTTTGCAACTTCCAGGCTTATGAGGGATTGAGATGGGTTATTTACTTTTCCACACTAATAGGTGTATCGGCATAAATTTTATAGTTATGTTTGTGTGTGTTGATGCTTTATGTTAAGTTATACTATTATTTTTGTTCATTTACATATGTATGCACAACGATGTTGGAATTTATGTAGGTCTATTACCTTACACTAACTTAGTTATGTTATATTGAATTCCATCATTCTTATATCATAATTTAGCTCAGTCAGCTGATGATGCCTATTAAGCACCCATTGTTTTGGTAGTCATACCATACATATGTACCTTTTTGGTGTAGATTTGAGTACTAGTTGTCGTTGTCGATCGATGTTTGTCCTATGTTGATATCAAAATATAGGGTGAGCTCTTAGAGTGGGAGTCACCTATTTCTTTGTATCTTTTTGGGTTCAGTCTTTTATTTTATGATAGATGTTTTTGACTATTCTAGATACTTGGGTTGTATTTTTATTACTAGATGCTCTTGTACTAGATCTTCTAGGTAGTGGGATGGTATCTATGTTTACTATCCTTATTTATTTCAAATACTATGTTTATTTCTAAGTTATGTTGTTGTTTTTCTCTCTCACAAAGAATTTCCACCAAGTTAAACCATTATGTTTAGCTCTGAGTTATAGTTTGGCTTAACTACTGGCTGGATAGAGTAGGTTTCATCAAGACTCATAAATTGGGTCGTGACAAATTAGTATCAGAGCCAGTTTACACTGGTACTATTGGAATAAGAGCAAGAGTCTAGTAGACTCCTGTGCATCAAAAACATGATGCTTGTTTCCTATATTTGGGAGGATAAGGGACGTTCTTAGGAGTTCTTCACTTCTTTGACTCATATCTTTTTAAGAGTCTAAGTTGGTTTATAGAACATTTCATAAATTTCACTCTTTCGCATTTGGCTAGGACATATGCCACCGCTACATGCGTTAATGTCCCGAGATCGAGCCTAGGGATCCTACTTAGATTTGTGGATTATCCAGAGGTCGTGGATAGCCTAGAGATGTGTCCTCAACTAAGGGTCAGGATAGTGGTCCATCACAAAACCCTATTCTTGCTCTTCAGCCAAAGAATCTTCTGCCAAAGCCAGCAAAAGGCCAGGGACCAGTCCCGGCCCCACGAAGGTTTATTTTTTCTTCAGTGATCAAAGATGCCTTAGTTTAGCTTTTAGGGATAGTTGTGGTGCGCTATTTGATGGTGCACAGTTTACAAATTAGAGTTGTATGGAAGTAGGGGCACAACCCATAGCTGGGTCTTCCAGAGTTGAGGTTTCTCCTGCTCCGGTTGTTGCTCAGTCAATAGTTGCTCAACCAATAGTTTTGCAGCCTGCTGTGTCTCTTAAAAAGTAAAAGATGTTGGGTAGATTCTTGAGTTTTGCTCCACCTAGGTTTTTTATGCTTCAAGCGAGGATGTATTTGAGTTTCTAATTTTTTATGGGGATAGGCTCAATAATTTTGGCTTTCTTGAGACTCATTGTGTAGATTACACCATAATTCAATTTTATTTCGATTGTCGGCATTGGTGGAGAGGTTATATGGATTCTAGACCAGCTGGATATTATCCCTTTCATGGATACAATTTTGCAAGATGTTCTTAGAGAAGTAATTACCTTGCAACCTTAGGGATTAATTCTCTAGATTGGAGCAGGGATCTATGATAGTGCGGAGTATGAGGCTCATTTTCATGAATTGCCTAGCATTCTATATCTAATCTGGACACTGAATATGAAAGAGTTGGCCGCTTTGTTCAAGGATTGATATTTATTATTCGCATGTCTACTAAGAGTTTTGATGTTATGGGTATGTTTTTTGCTAAAATTTTAGATCACACTCGAATGATGGAGAAGATGCATCATGAGGTCCAAGGGGAAACAATTAGAAGCCTAGATATAAAGGCAGTTTTAGTGGGAGCCATAGTAGTTCCCAATCTGAGGTAGTAGTTCTCATGATGGGTATGCTCTGCGTCTGTCCAATTATCCTCAAAGTTAGCCTAGTTGATTGGTTTATGTAGTTCTTTAGATTATTAATGGAGGTCAGTGTAGTTCTAGTGATCGTCCTGGTCAGGTTGGCAGTCAATCTTCGAGGGGTTCATCTTTTGGCTATTCTAGTAGTGGTGGTTACTCTGGGCCAACCAAATTTATCTATTCTAGTACAGCTCAAGGAGGATGTTAGCATTGTGTATCTTTTGGTCATTATTCTTGTGAGTTCCCTAATAGTGGGGCGATTGTAGCTTCAACTCCGAGTGTTCCCCCTATTAGAGCAATTTAACCCCCTTTTGGTCATTATTCAACTATTTCTTAATTTAGTCTAGGTTCCAGTTATTATATTTTTGCTTATTATACTCCATGGTTAGAGTTATCTTCAGATTTATTATCCATGACATTACGTGTATCTACTCCAGTGGGTGATTCTTTTGTTGTGCTTATTGTTGATGATTTATCAAGGGTTTTGTCACTATTTCACTACCTATGACCAGACTGACTCAGAAGAAGGTTCATTTTTTATGGTCCAAGAAGTGTGAGTTGAGCTTTTCAAAGCTTAAGGATTTTCTTAATTTGGGTCCTATTCTAGCTCTTCCAGTAGAAGGTGAGTGATTCACCGTATTTGTGATACTTCTGGTGTTGGTCTATGTTGTGTTTTGATACATCAGGATCTTGTTCTTTCTTATGCTTGGAGACATCTTAAGGTGCACAAATGCAACTACCCAACTTATGATTTAGAGTCGGCGGCTGTAGATTTTATACTTAAGATTTAGAGGCATTATCTCTATGGCTTGCATTGTGAGATTTTAACTGATCATCATAATTTTTAGCATCTTATAACCCATAGAGAGCTTATGTCTAGGAACCGTAGATGGATAGAGTTTCTTAAGGATTATGATATTTCCATTTTGTAACATCAAGGTAAGGATAATATAGTAGCAATTGCCTTTTGTCGAAAAGCTATAAGTATATGTAGTTTGGCTTGTATTTTAGTTTCTCAGAGGCCGTCGGTACGGGATATTCAATCCTTAGACAACCTGATAGTTCTGCTTGATATTTCAGACCTTAGGAGGATTATTTATATTGTTGAGGCGAGGTATTCGCTCTTTGTGCATACTTGGGATTTCCAGTTTAAGGATAGTACACGTTACTTCCTTTATGATTAGTTGTTGAATAGTGAATCCGGAAGGAACACCATAGATTTTGAGGGAGTACCATAGATTATGAAGGCTTTATGACATTTGATGGGCACATTTGTGTTCCAAAGATCGATGACCTGATTTAGTAAATTTTGTATGAGGCTTACAACTCTATATATTCTATTCATCCAAGCATAACTAAGATGTATAGAGATTTGAGACAACATTATCGGTGGAGGGGTATAAAGAGAGATATGTCAGATTTTGTAGCACGTTGCCTATGTTGTCAGCAGGTGATAGCGGAGCATCAGCATCTAGGTGGTTTGATTCAGTGATTGACCATTCTCGTATAGAAATGGGAGAGGATTACCATGGACTTCATTAATTGCTTACCTTATACTTCTCATGCTTTTGATGGTTTTTGGGTCATCATTGATTGATTGACCAAGTCAAGATATATCCTTACTATTCAGATGTTCTTTAGTGTTACGAGGTTAGCCTGTATCCTTATGAATGAGATAGTTCATCTATATGGTTTACCCATTTCTATTATTTTGACTCAGGGTTCCATGTTTACTTCTAGATTTTGGAGAAATTTTTAGGAGGAGATAGGTACTCAGTTAGATCAGAGTACAAACTTTTATCTACATATCAATGTCTAGTTTGAATGGATCATTCAGGTTATTGAGAATATTCTTCGTGCCAATATTATGGATTTCTTAGGCCAGTGGAAGGAGCACTTAGCCTTGGAAGATTTTGTATATAATAATAGTTATCATTCTATTATTGTGATGGTGCCATTTAAGGCTTTGTATGGTAGGAGCTTTCGTTCTCTGATTGGATGGTTTTACAGTTCCAAAATTTAGCCCCATGGTACAGATTTACTTCAGGAGTCATTGGAGAGAGTCAGGATGATTCTGTATAGGTTGAAAGTAGATCAGAGTAGGAAGAAGGCCTATGCACACTATAGGATTCGTGCCTTGAGATTTAGAGTTGTTGATTTATATTCCTATGAGTATCGCCCATGAAGGGTTTAATGTGGTTTAGGAGAACGGGAAAGCTCATACCTAGATATATTGGACCTTTTGAGATTATTCGCACCGTTGGTAAGTGGATTATGAGTTTGGTTTACCTTACGATTTTTTTGTTGTCCATCTAGTTTTCCATGTTTCTATATTTCTGCATTACATTCCTGATCCATTTCATGTTCACAGATGGGAATCAGTCAGTTAGATGAGCATTTGACCTTCGTAGAGGAGCCTGTGCTTATTTTTGCTAGTGATGTTAGGAGGTTGCAAACTAGGGAGATTCTTATTGTTAAGTTTTAGTTGAGGAACTAACCAGTGGAGAAGGACACTTAGGAGAGAGATAGTGAGTTGTGGACCCAATATCATTACTTGTTCGAGACTTCAGGTATATCCTAATTCTTAAGTTTCACAGATGAAAGTTCCCTTTAGTAGTGGATATTGTAATGACCCTCCAGGTCATTTTACATATTTCCGCTTATTTTTTCCATTAGAGCTTTTCTATAGCCGTCCCAAGTCATTTATGACATGCTGGAACTGATAGTTTGGTTATCGAACACAGTTTGTTTTGGTTTTTGAGCCATTTCCCTATTTGAAAGTCTTTGTGGTTCCAAAAATCCATCAGGCAAAAGCTTCAGTCAAATAACTTCGAATGCAAATTTTGACTATTCCAATATCTCTGGAATATTGATATTAGGCTAGGAGGACTCTTGGTTCTAGTCCCGAGGCATCCAAACTCATTTCGACCTATTGGTAGAAATCATAAGAAAATGGAATATTGTTGTGGAACACATATTTTGGGTGAAACAACCTCAGATGGAAATTTTGACTATGAAATTGAGTCTATAACATCAAATTTTGTATGGTTACATAGTTCCTTTGCGTATACTGGATTCCGGATGAATCTCGAGGGATTAGAGGAGACATAGAAAATTCCAAGTCTACTATTGTTATCTAGTGCATCGCTATCGCAAGCCAAGTGTCGCGGTCAGATGCCCCTTGCAGGACTCAAGTTCCATGATTGAGGTGGCTTATTGAGATTGTGATTCACCTGTGCGGTCCCAATATACTGTAATCACGACGGTTGGGTCATAATCATGGGGCACAAAAATCTAGGACAGGTATAAGTAAGCTATTTTAGTAAGATTTTGTTCGTTCTTCACCCAATTTCTGGAGAGCTTAAACCCTAAGGAGTAAGATTAAGAGGGATTGAGGCTTATGGGTGATCTAGGAGTTTGGCTAACATCTATTTTTGGAATTTTCCTTTGACTTGTGATAAGATTTCACCATTTTATAGTTAAATTTCTCAGTTCTTGTTCTAAAATCTCAAAACCCTAGGGCTTGATTTTAGCCCCAAATTAGCTCAGAATTCACCCTTTATGGGTAATGATTCCTTGATCATCTTAGGAATATTGGGTTGGTTTTGAAAATGTTATTTTTTTTGTAAATATGCCCCATATGGGATTTTGGGTGATTTTTTGACCCAAAACACAATAGTAAATATGTGTATCACTATTCTCATATTGATGAGTAAAATGTGATTTGGATTGCTTAACATCTTGCAGAAACTTCTCAAAAAGGAAAAGTGGTGATTTAGCAAATCATTTAGCTTTCTTTGATGATAAGATAGTCTACGTTTTCCCCCTTGTTAATTTGAGCTAGTTCATAGTATTTTTATGATATTGTGTTAGATTTGAGAGGGGATTTAGTTGTTTGTATTATAGATTTCAAAGCTTGGGTTAGTTGAATCGTTTAAGCTATTCTAAAATAGTAAATTTGTCATAATTGACATAGTTACTCATATTTTAGGCGTATTTTCTATCACAGGACTAATTTTTGCTTGTTTAACATCCAAAAGTGGATTTAGATACCAGATAACACCCAACTTACACTTTAATTTAGTGCAAGACGGTCGTCGTCAATATATTTACCCAACTTTGTAGTCGGGGTATAATCCACAGGGAATAATGTGAGTGGGGATTAAACTAGTTTAAAACTAAAGCTACAAGTTAAATTCAAACAAATGATATGAAAAGATAAAATGGTTTTTTTTATGATCAACAAATAATTGTTGGTCACTTTAGTTTCAGTGTTTGTAATCAAGAGTTTATGAAATAACCAGAATTATGTTCACTAGGGCTTCCGGTAAATGACAGATGCTAAAAGTGATTCAAGATTCTCACGGTGAGTAGGATAAAAAGATATATTTATCGATGTTATGCTTAAATGTATCTCGACCTACTTAAAAGCTTAATTCCCTAATCATCTCGGACTTAGGGAATTTATATTTACTGCCCAGATTTTACCTCAGGCTAACTAACCTTGTAACAACGCTGATTATTAAATGAAGTATTTCCGAGTCCCTGTTGGTAATTCACTTCCTACTACATTTGATTTCTTTCTCAATAAAATCAAAGCAGGTGTGTCTACTGTTTGCAACCAACATACATTAATTTAAACTTCAGAATTATCAAGAAATCCTACCACGTTTTGAATCCTTAATACTTAGCACCTTATCAAGACCTAACCCTAAATCCCATAACTCGGGTTTATGGAGTTTATCCACTCATAATGTAATGAACGAAAAACATAATTGAATTCATGATTTGAAAGATAAACTTACAGAGCAATGAAAAGCAATAATTGTTTCTTCGATTCAATCACTAAATAACTCCGCATAAAGCAATAGTAATCTCTCCCAAGTTAATGGTGACAGTGTATCCAAAACTAGAGAGAGAAATACTAAATTTTGTGAAGTTCAAGATGTCTAAGATTTCTCCCCTCAGCTTTAATGAAACCCTAAAAGTTGCTATTTATAGATGTAACTTAAAGGAAATTCGGAATAAAAATTTCCGAAATTCATCCCTTAGATGACTCAAACTCATAAGGAAAATCTAGACTTTGTCCTTAAATACTTAGGCTAATTATGGAAACAAAATCACAGGTTACAACATTTTCTGGGAATAGACGATGACATGTGTGTCGCCTTATCAGGATTTTGACGCCTTATAAGGAATGTGGTCAGATTCTCTTCAATTTTGACATTCTCTGCTTTAGGCTAACGATGAAACTTGATGGCTTATCAGAACTTTGATGATTTATCACCAATTTCATCATAGATTCCAGATGAAGTTCATTCTCTTCTTTAGGCTGACGACGAAACTTGACGGTTTATCAGAACTTTGATGATTTATCACCAATGTCATCATGGATTCCAGCTGAAGTCCATTCTCTGTCTATGGCTGACGACGCTCTAGATAGATTATTAAATTTGTGAAGATATATCAAGGGATGTCGTCACACTTCTGCTCCAACTTCATCACACTGCCTCTAGCTGACAATGGACCTGATAACTTATCACCAAGTGTACGACTTATCACAAAAGTCATCAACTGCTCTTCTGTAATATCTTGGGTATTTTCTCCATACTCACCTCTTTTTGTCCTTGTTGTCTTAGCTTATCTTGCATCTTGCCTTTCACAACAATATCAAAGAAATATCATCAAAAACAACTATAGTTACTTAAGAACTTACAATTATTCAAAGTTAAAAGTCTTAAATGTTCTAAAAAAATGCTACCACATCAACACCCTCAACTTAAAACATTTGCTTGTCCTCAAGCAACAAAAATATAACTAAGAGTATACAAAGTACATTAGGCAGTCAATTTTCTATTTTATCTCAACACAACTTCATCTTCTCCCATGTCAATCATTTCATACTCAACTGTGTATAATATTGAAAAACAACAATGCAACACACAGGAATCAAGATATGGCTTAAATTCAGAAATAGCAACAATGCATGTACCCAGATCACACTATCCAAACATGTTAGCAACTAGAAACATAACCTGTGTACCCTCACAGCAAAGAAATCCTTTTTTCACTCATATCACAAAACTCATATATACACTTAGGGAAAATCATGAGAATCACTCTAAGAATGAAGTTCCACTCAATGTACGTCAAATTCCATAGGCTTTACCTTAAGGTAAGTACCAAGGTTTTGAGAGAGGTTAGCTAGGATCACTATAGGTCTTTTTCTAGGCTTGTAATGTAGGCTAAGAGATGGTATGATATTCAAGGGTATTTAAAGTGACTACACCTCCTTGACACTACGCTAACCTCTTGGGGTTTCACTTATTAACCTTTTTCTCTTCCTCTCTTTTATTTGATCATACATGATCAAGGTGGGTGCTATCGTTTCAAAAACAAAATTAACTTTTTTTCATCTTTTACACAACTTTTTCTTTTCTAATTCTTTTTGCACCACACCCGGATATTTATTCTTTTCTATTATTATAACTCTCTTCATACTCATTTTTCATTATGTACCCCTATGATATCCACCCTCAACTTAGGCTATTTTCCGAAGTCAAGGTGCACAGTGTCCAAGGAGGACTAGGGCACAAACAGGTTCATTATGATTGTAATACCCCGAGATTCCCAACCTATAGTAGAACAATGATTCAAGATCATGATAAATAAATCTTAGTTAATTGGTAGTCTTATGATCAAGTTTGATGTGTATTAAGGCCTTAAATACATCCTAGCTATTAGACTAATAAAAACATCCCTTACTGATTGAAATATTGAGAAGGACATTGCCTTATTTAACTTCAAACGGCCATATCTTCCATTAAAAAAATAATTTTTCAGATTATGACCTACCAACATATATATAATTGAATTATATTTCTAACAATACTAATTTCGCCAATATCAAAAATCGAAGTAAGAAGTTATGGCTGTTTTACTGAGAGTTGTCCAAGAGTGACGGACAAACTGATGGACCGTCAAGTCAGTGATGTCCCACCACTTTGGTCGTCCAAACTGAAGCAGTAAGGCCCTTTTATGGACCAAAAGTGATGGTGGGAGTGACGGTTAGTCACCATATTGACGGTCCGTCACTCTGACCGTTAGATTTGTCTGAGACAGCGCTGAAACACCGTTTTAAAGAGATTTTTGGGTCTTTTTTCACCCTATTTTACACCCAATCATCCAAAATCAACCCACATAACTTATTATTCATCCAAAACATAAAATTAGTGTTTATTTCCAATATCAAAAGCCTTATTTCTCCTTCAAGAAAAATTAAGAGAGATGAAGAGAAGCCAAGTAATCAAGAATCTCTCCAAGAAACTTCAAGAAAGAAGTTTCCCCAAGGTATGTAGATGATAATTTTTAGGTCCCGTTCATCCAAAAATCTCAAGAACCCCTATTTAAAATATAAAGATTTTATGTTTGTGAGATTTCATGATTTGTATGAGTTGTTAATGATTTGTATGAGTTGAAATTGATGTTACATGTGTTGTTAAGTTTTGATTCATGTTTGTTTACAAGATTCATGAGATTTTACCCTATTAGGTGGAATCCATGTGATATTTTTGATGAATTATACTGATGTTGCTTTCTATGTGATGTGTTCATGATATTTGGGTGTAGAAATAGTTGAATGAGCGGAGCATATCCCCCATAGGTTTGATGAAAAGCTTAGGTGGAACATAAAGGTAATTATAGTATGTTGAATAGGAAATCCCAAAGTATGAGCTAGTTTATGAATGCCTAGTGTTTGATAAAATGCCCAAGTGGATAAATTATTCCATGATAGTAGGAAATACCCAAATACGTGTGGACCCGTGTATGACTAGTGTTTGTTGAAGGCCTTTAGTGAACAAGTGAAGATGTGATAGTAGTAAATGCCTCAATTATGTGCTTTTTGATGTATGCTAAGTTTTTAATACATGCCAAGTGGTTAGGAAGTAAGTTGTGACGTGTTAGTATGAAGTTTCCCCGAATCATGTGATGTCTCAATACATGTCTAGTTTGATTTAGGTGTGAAGTACTTGACGTAAGACCTTGTTGAAGGAAGTATAATATAGAAGCCTATTGTTACTACGCTAGTATAAATTTATGATTCCTAAATGCTCAAAGTGACCCCTTAATAATTGTGATGATGAATAAATAATGGTGATCCTTAAATGATTGATGTGATGTCCTAATGATTATGCGGATGAATGTATGTTATGATTCCCAATTGCGTAAAGAGTCACTTATGTGATTGTGATAATGAATGATTGTTGTCGTGATGATGAAAGAATGATTATGCTTTACTTTTATGTTATCGAGTCCTGGGGGTATTTATACCCGACAATAGAGCTGTTGTGTAGAGCCTGTGTCAGTTTCTCAATAATTCCAATCGAGCCATAATTCTTAGAACTCAGTGAATTATAGAACTCTGTATCCTCAGACAGTTGTAGAACTTAAGAAAGCTCAGTAATCTCAGTTATCTTTGTAATCTCTGTATCACTAGTAATCTAGCCTCAGTATTGTAATCAGTTCAGATCTAATAGTATTCAAGTGATTCAATTCTAATCTCAGAAGTGATTTGAGTAATTTATTCAAGCTATGTATAGTCAGTCAGATACCATGATTCAATACCATTTTCAGCAGATACGGAATTTAGTGATTTCAACTTATTCATTCTTATCCTTTGAAAAACATGATTAGTATCAGATTGAGTTTAGTTTCTTTTAGTTAATAATTCAGTTCAGAGTCTTTAAGTTAGGAGTAAAAACTAGCACCAAGTGAGGAAAGGGATGGTGACTCCTCCCATCAGCGACAAAGAGAGGCTGGAGTCGTTAGTAGGAATCCACTAACTCTAGAACTACGTAGCCAGCGCAGGATACAGGAGTCACTGCCAGAAAAGGTTGTCACCTCCAGAGAGAGAGTATTTGACTATTATATTTCCTTACATCGACTACTTGGTAGGATCATCCATCAGAGAGGATTGACCAGAGAGAGGTCTTTACCCGTGGCACGGTATTGATACCCTTTCAGCTGGGGTTACATGTTGGACCCTACATGTGGTAGGTTGGGGAATGTCAGTTAAGTAAATACTTCCCACAATTTCAAATTCAGTATCAATCTTCAAAAATCTGGACTGCCAGATACAGTCATCTATCATTATGAGGAACTCAGATAGTTCTATTGATTCATTGACCATCCTGACAGATAGGCTTGGTCACGTATACAGTTATTTGATATCATATTCAGAGATATGCCACCAGACAAGCTTGATTCACAGTCTCAGATTCTATTGAGTATCCTTGTTATCAGATTCAGATATAATCATATTTCTTATCATTGATAATAGTTTCTGAAAATCATCCGTTAGAAAGGTTGATATCTAATCCTGTTAGTCGAAAGCTGTAAAGCTCAGAATTCAGTCCTTGATGTAAGTACATCCAGATCCTTAGTTCTTAGTATAAGATGAGTCAGTAATGTGGTATCTCAGTGTCAGTAGTGAGTTGAGTCTGCAGTAAAGTGGTATCCAAGTTTCAGTACCAAGAGTTGTGATGATTGTGTTTATGGTATGTGCATTCATGTATGTGTTCTCGTGCGACATATTTATGATCATTCAGTTTAGATATTGTGTATGCATGAGCCTTTTCATTTATCCTTACCTCATCTACATACTCAGTACATCCCTGTACTGATGTATTTGCACTATGGTGTTTTATTTGGCACCATAGGTTCAGAGGCACAGGACCCAGAATTTCCTCAGCAGTTCAGTACCAGTCAACAGCAGTAGTCATAGTAGTGAGTCCTCTTTTTTCAATGATGAGTTTTTGTTTTCTATTATTTGTATCATATTTTTGTTATTTTTAGTTTACGGAGTTAGTTGGGGACTTGTCCCATCAACTCCACAGTTCATACAGTTTAGAGGCTTTTCAAACAGATGATGGATGTATTAGTATTTCATTTTCAGTTTTAAGTATGTATAAATGTGTTGAACCTTATGGCCAGTTTCCATATTTATTTCATATATTATGCAGTGTACAAGTACAAATATTAGTAAAGGGTTTACTTGTGGTCCTTCGGATCCATAAGCACCGTGTGACGCCTTGGGATAGGATCTCAGGGAATTAAAAACTTGGTAATAGAGCCTAAGGTTCAAAAGTGTCCTAGGGAGTATGAAAAGCCTCATCTAGTAGAGTCTTGCGCATGAGTGTGTAGCGCGCCACATTTATGTGCAAGAGGCTACGGGATGTTCTTAGGAGAAGTTTCCCTTCTTTAAGTGATCATGTCATGCGAGTGATCATGAGCTCAAGTTGGTTCTCAGTGTAATCCAATTCTTCCTTCTATTTACAGAATATGCCTCCTCGCAGAGATTTTGTTCATGGGGTTGATGACCAGCCCCCACAGCCAGTAGATCTCGAGAATGATAGTGTGTCACATGCAGAGTTTCGGGTAGATTTTCAGGCGCTAGCCCAAGCTGTGACTAATGTTTAGAGTAATCGTTCGGCTGCAGTCCTAACTCAGTAAGATGGGGATTCTGCCGCAGCCAGGGTTAGAAGTTTTATGAAAATAAACCCGCCAGAATTCTTTGGGTCAGTAGTAGGTGAGGATCCTCAGTGTTATTTAGAGGAGGTGAATAAGATCACCCAGATTATTCATGTTTCTGATGGGGAGAGTGTTGAGTTAGCATCCTATAGGTTAAAAGATGTTGCTCATAATTGGGTAGTGATGTGGGAGAAGAGTAGAGGGGAGAATGTAGCTCCTGTGACTTGGTCAGAGTCTCAGAGTACCTATCTAGATATATTATTTCCGCTTGAAATGAGAGAGTCTATGGTAGAATAGTTCATGAACCTACGGCAAGGTTCCATGACCGTGAAAGAGTATTGTCTTAAATTTAACCAATTAGCTAAGTATGCTCCTGAGTTTGTGGTTAACCCTAGAGCGAGTATGAGTAAATTTTTTTCTGGGGTATCGAGTTATGTGTTGAAAGAGTGTAGAGATGCTATGCTCAATTAGGATATGGATCTTTCTAGTCTAGTGATGCATGCGCAATAGATTGAGGAAGATAAGATGAAGGAAAGAGAGAGAGTGAGTAAGAGAGCCAAGATAGGTAGTTGTGGTTTCTCACAGTCAGGGTCCCAGAGTGGCAGTAGTTCTCAGCATGGTCAGATATTTTTAGCCCCAGCTCCATCTTTAGCTAGTGTACTCGCAGTTTGGGGGTGTCAGATCTGAGGGAGCGCCAAGATCCAAAGCCCATAGTAGTGCTAAAGGTGTTCGTACCCATCCGCGTTGTGGAGAGTGTTGCAGGCGCCACCAAGGTATGTGTAGAGACGGTAATTATATGTGCTTTTGGTATGGTGATCCAGGATAGAGAATGCGAGAATGTAGAGCGCTGAATAAAAGGGGTAGACTCCAGGTGCTTCAGGCTCGCCTTGATCGGGAAGGATTCCCTAAAATAGACCCGGGTAAGTTATGATCTCTTCATCTTAATGTTATGAATTGTTAGGTCCTTTGCTTCCATTTTGAGCTTATATGCTAGCATGAGTCATGCATGAGTTTTAGATCTCAGTCGGTCAATTATAACCTAGTCTGTAGGTTCCCCGCGCACCGCCCTAGTATTACAGCGAAGTGTGTTTAGTGGGACATAGATTCCCAAGGGGGAGATACCCCATAGTATTATGATATTGCATGTCATTAGATTCATCCATATGCATGTTCAGATTTTTTTTATGAAGTTAGCATCAGTCGTTATTGCATTGTCAAGTCTTTGTTTCAAAAATCAGCTTAGCCGGACATCCATGCATCTAATATGCATTTGTATTATGAGAATTCAGCTATGAGTAGGTTCAGTCGAGTATTCCATGCATCAGATGCATGCCCAGTGTGAGAACTCAGTATGTCAGTCGGTCCAGTTGCATAGTTATTCCTTGAGATGTTTTTGTGTCTTGAGTAAGTTCTGTTGATCCGTATTCTCAGTCTATCAAGAGACATTCGAGGACGAATGTTTCAAAGGGGGAGATAATGTAATACCCCGAGAATCCCAACCGATAGTAGAACCATGATTCAATCTCATGATAAATAAATCTTAGTTATTTGGTAGTTTTATGATCAAGTTTGATGTGTATTAAGGCCTTAAATACGTCCTAGCTATTAGACGAATCAAAACATCCCTTACCGATTGAATTCTTGAGAAGGACATTGCCATAGTAAATTTCAAATGAGAATATCTACCATTATACAATTAATTTTTTATATTATGACCTACCAACATATATATAATTGAATTACCTTTTCAACAATACTAATTTCTCCCAAATCCAATATCGGAATACGAAGTTATGGCCGTTTTACTGAGAGCTATCTGAGTTGTCCAGGACTGACGGACAAACTGATGGACCATCAAGTAAGTGATGTCCCGTCATGTTGTCCATAAAAAATGAAGCACTAAGGCCCTTTTATGGACCAAAATTTATGGTGGGAGTGACGGTTAGTCACCAGAGTGACGGTCCGTCACTCTGACCGTCAGATTTGTCAGAGACAACATTGAAACACCATTTTAAAGAGATTTTTGGGAAGATTTTCACCCTTTTAACACCCAATCACCCCAAATCATGGAAAATAACTTCTCATTCATCCAAAACATCAAATTAGGTTTTATTTCCTAGATCAAAACCCTTATTTCTCCTTCAAGAAATATCAAGATTGATCAGGAGATGTCAAAGAATCAAGAAACTCTCCAAGAACCTTCAAGAAAAAAATTTCCCCAAGGTATGTAGATATTGATTCTTGGGTCCCATTCATCCAAGAAGATGAAGAAACCTTTTTAAAATATATAGATTTTATGTTTGGGAGATTCTATGATTTGTATGAGTTGTTAATGATTTGTATGAGCTGTTAATTATTTGTATGAGTTCAAATTGATGTTACATGTGTTGTTAAGTTTTGATTCATGTATGTTTACAAGATTCATGAGCTTTGACCCTATTAGGTGGAATCCATGTGATATTTGGGATGAATTATCCTTATGTTGCTTTCTATGTGATGTGTTCATGATATTAGGGTGTAGAAATGGTTGAATGAGCGGAGCAAGTCCCCCATAGGTTTGATGAAAAGCTTAGGTGAAACATAAAGGCTATTATAGTATGTTGAATAGGAAATCCCAAAGTATGAGCTAGTCTATGCATGCCAAGTGTTTGATAAAATGTCCAAGTGGATAAATTATTCCATGATAGTAGGAAATCCCCAAATACGTGTGGACCCGTGTATGACTAGTGTTTGTTGAAGGCCTTTAGTGAACAAGTGAAGATGTGATAGTAGTAAATTCCTCAATTATGTGCTCTTTGATGTATGCTAAGTTTTTAATACATGCCAAGTGGTTAGCAAGTAAGTTGTGACGTGATAGTATGAAGTTTCCCCGAATCATGTGATGTCCAAATACATGTCAAGACTAATTTAGGTATGAAGTACTTGAGGTAAGACCTTGTTGAAGAAAGTATAATCTATTATACTGTTGTTCCTATGCTAGTGTAAGTTGATGATTCCTAAATGCTCGAAGTGACCCCTTAATAATTATGATGATGATGAAATATGGTGATCCCTAAATGTTTGAAGTGATGTCTTAATGATTATACGGATGAATGTATTTTATGATTCTCGATTGCATAAAGAGACGCCTATGTGATTGTGATAATGAATGATTGTGGTCATGATGATGAAAGAATAATTATGCTTTACTTTTATGTTATCGAGTCCTGGGGTTATTTATTCCTGACAATAGAGTTGTTGTCTTGAGCCTGTGTCAGTGTCTCGATAATTCCAATTGAGCCATGATTCTCAGAACTCAGTGAATTATGGAACTCTGTATCCTCCGACAGTTGCAGAACTTAAGAAAGCTCAGCAATCTCAGTTATCTCTGTAATCTCTGTATCGCTAGTAATCTACCCTCAGTCTTGTAATTAGTTCAGATCTAATAGCATTCAAGTGATTCAATTCTAATCTTAGAAGCAATTTCAGTAATTTTTTCAAGCTATGTATCGTCATTCAAATACCATGATTCAATACCATTTCTGGAAGATACAGAATTAAGTGATTTCATCTTATTCATTCTTATGCATTGAAATACATGATCAGTATCATATTCAGTTCAGTTGCTTTCAGTTAAGAACTTAGTTCAAAGTCTTTCAGTTGGTAGTAGAAACTAGAACCGAGCGAGGGGAGGGATGGCGGCTCCTCCTATCAGCAAGAGAGAGAGGCTGAAGTCGTTAGTAGAAATCCCCGAACTCCGGAACTGCATAGACAGCGCAAGATACAGGAGTCCCCAATGCATCAAACCAAAAAAATTGAGTTAGAAACATACCTGTAGCACCACGGGTGTGAAGATCTAATGTTAATCACATAATAAGAATACAAATAACAAAATACCTTGGGTTGCCTCCCAAGAAGTGCCTAATTTAGTGTCTCGGCATAACTCAGTTATCTTGACTACTCAAACTTCATCAAGATACCTTGTTGGTAATTATTTATGTCTCCACTTAGAGGATTTGAAATGTCGACCCAACTTTTGTTCATTACATCTTCGAGGTGTGTTGGGCAAATATAAGGGCATGATAATGAATGTTCTATCACGCCACTTGAAACACTTGAACTGCTTGCCCAATTTTACTTTGAAATTTCATATGGGCTCATTTGGAAATGGTGAGAATCTTAAACAGCCATTAAATATACATCGATCTTTAATCTTCTTGGCCTTCAGTATTGGGGTTGTAGTATACCCTTTTGGAAGGATAAACTCCAAAATGTAAGAATCCTCCTCCTCATTTTTAAAATTCATCATTTTCTTGGGTGATTGGATTTTTATCACATCCACCAAGAATAATGTTGAAAAGTGGTTTGAATGAGGACTAACTCTCAATTTTGGAGTAGCATCCCTATTATGATTTTTACCCCAAAATGGACTAGAGCCTTCACAAGGATTGTGCTTGATTTCTTCTTTTGACTCTAGTACCACTTCCTCGTCTTTGGTATCTTCATTCATAAATGGTTTGGTTGGTTGGGAAATCACCAAGGGTTGCTCAACATCAAGCTCATCATCAACATCAGATTAGTGCTCCTTATCTTCACACTCGTCCATTATGTTAAATGGTCCACAGACAAGATATCATCAAAACATAATGTGGAAAAGTTCTTTGAATGCTTGACCTCTATATCCATATCCTAAATCATTCTTCTTTCCTCATTATTTTCCCTTATGTCTTGATGTATATTACATATGATATCATTCATTGTGTCCACACACTCCAACATTAGTTAAAGCACAACTTTAATGCCACTCTTTTCGGTGCTTCATTCTTCATGTTCTTGACCATAATACCTATCAAAATCATAAGAAGAACTAGAATTTGGGTTAGCATACTAGGGGGAGGGGTATTTGGGTAATCACTCTAGTGTTTATCTTGACCACCACATAACGAACAATCATACTCCCGGTATGATGGAGATGGTGTACACATCTCCTTCCGGTGAGCATATCTACAAACTTGCCAAAAGTGAGGTCCATCACAATATGGACATGGATCATCAAGATAAGATTTCCAACCACCAAGCTCATATTCATTCCCCAATGTCATAGTAATAAGTAAAATAAAATTAAAAGCTACCTAACACAAGAAATAAAAGAAACCTAAAAACAAATATTTACAAGTTTGAATTAAAGCAAGTAGGCTAAAAATCCAAACCAAATTAATACACCAAATTGTTCCCCGGCAACGACGCCATTTTTGATAATGCTCAACTTACACTTCAATTTAGTGCAAGGCAGTCGTCGTCAATATATTACCCAACTTTGGAGTCGGAGTCGAATCTATAGGGAACAATGTGAGTGGTGATTAAACTAGTTTGAAACTAAAGCTACAAGTGAAGTTCAAACAAATGATACAAAAAGATAAAATGAGGGTTTTTGATGATAAGAAAATAATTGTTGGTCACTTTAGCTCCAGTGTTTGTAATCAAGAGTTTATGAAATAACCCGAATTATGTTCACTAGGGCTTTCGGTAAATGAAAGATACTAAAAGTGGTTCAAGATTATCGCGGTGGGTAGAATAACAAGCTATCTTTATCGATGTTATGCTTAAATATCTCTCGACCTAATTAAGCGTTTAATTCACTAATTTTCTCGGACTTAGGGAATTTCTATTTACTACCCAAATTTTACCTCAGGTTAACCAACCTTGTTACATCGCTGATTATTAAATGAAATATTTCTGAGTCCCTATTGATAATTCACTTCCTACTATATTTGATTTCTTTCTCAAGCAAATCAAAGTAGGTGTGTCTACTATTTTCAACCAACAGACGTCAATTTAAACTTCAGAATTATCAAGAAATCCTACCACTTTTTGAATCTTGAATACTTACCACCTTATCAAGACCTAACCCTATATCCCATGACTCAGGTTAATGGAGTTTCGCCACTAATGATGTAACGAACGAAACACATAATTGAATTCATGATTTGAATGATAAACTTATAGAACAATGAAAAGAAATAATTGTTTCTTTGATTCAATAACTAAATAACTCCGCAAAAAGAAATAGTAATCTCTTCCAAGTTAATGGTGACAGAGTATCCAAAACTAGAGAGATAAATACTAAAGTTCGTGAAGCTCAAGATGTATAAGATTTCTCCCCTCTACTTTAATGAAACCATAAAATATGTTATTTATAGTTGTAACTTACAGGAAATTCAGAATTAAAATTTCTGAAATTCGTCGCTTAGATGACTCAAACTCTTAAGGAAAACATATACTTTGTCCTTAAATACTTAGGCTAATTATAGAAACAAAATAACAGGTTACAACTTTTTCTTGAAATAGATGATGACATGCGTGATGCCTTATCAGTATTCTGACGCCTTATCAGGAATGTTTAACGACCCGATATCCCAACTCGAGACGTCACATGGTTCTTATGACCCGAAAGACCACAAACTAACCCTTTTACTAATACCTGTACCTGTGCTTGGTATAATATCTGAAATAAACGCGGAAACTCGCCATAAGGTTCAACACATGTATGAATACACAAAATTGAAAACTGAATACTAATAAATCCATCTGAAAAGCCTCTAAACTGTCTGAACTATGGAGTTGATGGGACAGGTCCCCAACTAACTCCGTCTACTGAAAATATAAACAAAGTCTGATGCAATAATAGTAAATTGAGATTCGTCCTTGAAAAAAGAAGGACTCACTGCTACGACTATTGTTGTCGACTGGGACTGAACAGCTGAGAAAACTCTGGGTCTCGTGCCTCAGAACCTATGGTGCCAAATAAAACACCATAGCACAAATGCGCCAGTATAGAGATGTACTGAGTATATAGATGGGGTAAGGCTAAATGCAAGGGCTCATGCATGCATAATATCTTAACTGAATAATCATGAAAATACTACACGAGAACACATACACATACATGAATGCATAGACCATAGTCACAATCATCACAACTCTAGAGACTGAAACACTAATACTGCCTTACTGTAGACTGAACTCAGTACTGACGCTGAAATACTGAGAAATTGACTCATCTGCTACTAATGACAGAGAAACTGGATGTACTTATATCGATGACTGAATTCTGAGCTTACTGCTCTTGACTGACAAGATTAAATATCAACCTCTCTAACGGATGATTAAGGAAGCTATTATCAATGGTAAGGAAATGATCAAATCTTAATCTGACAACGAGAATACTCAATAGAATCTGAGACTGTGATTAAGCCTGTGTGGCGGCATATCTCTGAATATGATATCGAATAACTGTATATAAGACCAAGACTATCTGATAAGATGGTCCATGAATCAATGGAATTATCTGAGTTCCTCATAAAGATAGATAACTATATCTGACAACCCTGATTTCTAAAGATTGATACTGAAACATAAACTGTAACTGACACTATGGGAAGTATTTACTTAACCAACATGCCCCAACCTACCACAGGTGGGGTCCAACTTGTAACCCGAAATAAAAGGGTGTCAATACCGTGCCATGAGTAAAGACCTCTCTCTGGTCAATCCTCTCAAGCGGATGACCCTTACTAGGAAGTCGACCTAAGGAAATATAATAGTCAAATACTCTCTCTCTGGAAGTGACATCCTTTTCCTGACGGTGACTCCTGTATACTGTGCCGGCTACACAGTTCCGGAGGTCAGGGATTGCTACTAACTACTCCAACCTCTCTCTCGCTGACGGAAGGAGCCGCCATCCCTTCCCTCGCTCGGTGCTAGTTTCTACTCCCAACTAAAAGAATCTGACTAAATTCTTAACTGAACACAACTGAACTGAATCTTATACTCAAAAGATCTGACTGAGCTTTGCTGAGATTAATTAGTTTCGTATCTGATGAAAATGTTATTTAATCACGGTATCTAACTTACGATAAAGATCTTGAATAGATTATTTGGTCACTACCTAGATTGGATTTGAACACTTACATACTATTATATCTGAGCTGAGTACAGAGCTGAGGCTAGATTACTAGTGATACAGCGATTATAGAGATTACTGAGATTATTGATATTTTTTAGTTTTCTTACATTCTGCAATTATCTGAGGATACAGAGTTCTATAGCTCACTAGTTCTGAGAATCATGGCTCGACTGGAATTATCTTGAAACTGACACGGGATCTAGACAACAACTATATTGTCGGTTATAAATACCCCTAGGACTCGATAACATAAAATAAACCATAATCATCCCTCCATCATCAAAACCATTCTTTCATCATCATCGTCACAATCATTCATTCTTCATCATAGTCATTCATTCATCATCATTACCCTTAAAGCATCTATTCAAGTATTTTGGAAACATAACATAGCTTCAGCTTTACAATCATTAAGCCATCGTATCAAGCATTTAGAAAACAACAACATATACTAGCGTAGGAAAATATGCTACTAGATTATACTTCCTTTAACAAGGTCTTACCTAAAGTACTTAACAACTAAATAAGTTTTGACATGTATTTGGACATCACTTGATTTGGGGAAAACATCATACTATCATGTCTCAACTTACTTGCTAACCACTTGGCATGTATTAAAAGCTTAACATATATCAGAGAGCACATAATTGGGGGAATTTACAACCATCATATCGCAACTTATTCACTAAGGTCTTTCAATAACACTAAGAAAGTACGGTTTTACACCTGCTTGGGGATTTCATACTATCATGGCACATTTCACTCAGTAAGGAATTTTATCAAACACTAGGCATGCATGGACTAGCTCCCAATTTTGTGTTTCCTATTCAACATACTATAATGGCCCTTATGCTTCACCTAAGATTTTTATCAAACCTATGGGTACATGCTTCACTTATTCCGCCATTTCTATACCCAAAAGACATGAACACATCACATAGAAAACAACTTCAAGATGGTTTATCACAAATATCATATGAATTACACATACTAGGGTCAAAGCTCATGAATCTTGTAAATAAACATAAATCAAAACTAAACAACACATGGAACATCAATTTCAAATCACATGAATCATTAAAAACTCATAAACATAAAATCTTTGAGTTTTAGAAAAGGGTACTTGAGTTTCTTGGATGAAAGGGACCCAAGAATCAACATCTACATACCTGGAGAAACTCTTTTCTTGAAGGTTCTTTGAAAGATTTCTTGATTACTCTTGTTTCTCTCTTGATTTATTTTTGTTGAAGAAAAACTGAGGTTTTTGATTTTGGAAACCCTAGTTTTTTGGAGTGAAAGGAGAGAAAATAAGGTCAACTCTCGTGTAAGGGAGTATATATAGGGGTTGGGAAAAGCCCCTTTTCGACTTTGGAATTAAACTATAAAAAATCCCGATTTTACATGCTGGTGCGACATGCCATAATCGCGCCAGTTCACTAGAAATTGGATATTTAGGAAACGGCACAACGACGCGACGCGGTGGAAATCGCGTTGCCATCTTAATTGCGAACTAGAACCATACTGCGACGTGGTGGAATTGTGGAGACTCAATGGATTTTGATGATTGCCATTTTGGCTGGCTCCGCAATGCGCTAAAGTGCTAGGTGGCATACTGTCACACTAAAATGGCTCTAACTCTTCACCCGAGTGTTGGATTTGGGCGAATTTGGTATCGATGGAAATATTATTCAATGCTCTACATGATAAAGAGTTGAAATTAGGAAAATTACACAAAATCAAAAGTATTTAATAATTGGGGAGATATTTTTGAAAATTTTAGACTCGAATTCCCGCTTTATTGAATACGCTCTCAGGCTCTGACTGTAAGAGAATTTTGCGGGGTGTTAAATTATCTCCCCCTTAGGAATATTCATCCTCTAATGTATCTTGATAGACTTAGAATACGGATCAACTAAACTTATTAAAGGAATGAAAACATCTCAGAACATGACTATGCAACTGGAACAACTGTCATACAGAGTTCTCATACTGGTCATGCTTATCTGATGCATATAATACTTGACTGAATCTACTCATAGATGAATTCTCATAACACGCATGCATATCTGATGCATTGACTCATAACTGGGCTGATCTCATGAATACATGGCTGAACACACATAAACAAGTTGAACTCTTTCTACTGAATGTGGATATAAAATGCATAAATATCTGACTGAACTGACTTTCGAAAGCACGACTGACAATGCAATAACAACTAATGCTAACTTCATAAAGAAAATCTGAACATGCATCTGGATGAGTCTAATGACATACAAACATCATAATACTATGGGGTATCTCCCCCTTGAGACTTTATGTCCCTCTAAACATACTTCATTGAAATACTAACGCGGTGCGCGAGGCACCTACAGACTAGGTCATAATTGACTGACTGAGATCTGAAAATCATGCATGACTCATGCTAGCATATAAGATAGAAATGAAAAAAAGGATCTAACAATGCATATCATAAAGATAAAGGATCATAACATACTCGGGTCTATTTCAGAGAATCCTTCCCGATCACGGCGAGCCTGAAGTGCATGGAGTCTACCCCTTCGTGTCAACACTCTACATTCTCGTAATCTATGGCCTGGCTCATCACACCCGAAGCTCACATCGCTACCGGATCTACCCAAGCCTTTGTGGAGCTTTCCACACTCTCTACAATGCGGATAGGTACGAACACCACTAATGCTACTATAGGCTTTGGACCCTAATGCTCCCTTAGATCTGACACCCCTAAACACAGGTACGGGCACGCTAGCTGAAGATGGAGCTGGGACTATAAATCTCTGACCATGCTGAGAATGACTACCACTCTGAGAACCTGCCTTAGAGAAACCACGACTACTTTTCGTGGCTCTCTTGCACACTCTCTATCTTTTCTTCATTTTATCTGCCTTAATGTATTGTGCATGCATCATTAGACTGGAAAGATCTATATCTATATTGAGCATAGAAGCTCTACACTCTTTCAACACATAACTCGATACCCCAGTCAAAAACTTACCCATACTCGCTCTAGGGTCAACTACTAGGTCGGGAGCATACTTAGCTAATTGGTTAAACTTAAGACAATACTCTTTCACGGTCATGAAACCTTGCCTTAGGTTTATGAACTCTTCTACCTTAGACTCTCTCATCTCTAGAGGAAAGAATCTATCTAAAAAGGCACTCTAAAACTCTAGCCAAGTCATGGGAGCTTCACTTCCCCTCTACTCTTCTCCCACATCACTACCCAATCATGAGCAATATATTTTAACCTATAGGATGCTAACTCAATACTCTCCTTCTCAGAAACATGCATAATCTGGGTGATCTTCTTCACCTCCTCAAGATAAAGATGCGGGTCCTCTCCTACCACTGACTAAAAGAATTTCGGCGGGTTTATTTTCATAAAATTTCTAACCCTGGCTGTGGAAAAAATCCCATCTTGATAATGTGGGGATACAGCCTGACGGTTACCCTAAACATTAGTCACATCTTGGGCTAGCGCCTGTAAAGCTTCTCGAAACTCTACATGTGACACATTCTCGTTCTCGGAATCTACTAGCTGAGGGGGTTGGTCATCAACCCCATAGACAAAATCTCTGCTAGGAGGCATACTCTGTAAATGGAAGGTAGAAGTGGATTAGACTGAGAATCAACTTGAGCTCATTCTCACTCGCATGATCTGAATACTGAAAGAAGGGAAACTGCTTCTAAAACATCCCATAGCCTCTTGTACATAATTGTGGCGCGCAACACACCCATGCACAAGGCTCTTCTAGATGCGGTTTTTCAGTGTCCCTAGGACACTCTTGAACCTTAGGCTATGATACCAAGTTTATAACGCCCCAAGATCCCATCTTGAGACGTCACTCGGTGCTTATGACCCGAACGACCACAAGTTAACCCTTTTACTGATATCTGTACCTATGTACTGTATAATATTTGAAATAAACACAGAAACTTGCCGTAAGGTTCAACACATCTATTAATACACATAACTGAAAACTGAATTCTAATACATCCGTCTGAAAAGCCTCTAAACTGTCTAAACTGTGGAGTTCATAGGACAGGTCCCCAACTAACTCCGTCTATTGAAAATATAAACAAAGTCTGATGCAACTGAGATTCATCCTCGAAATAAAGAGGACTCACTGCTATGACTACAGCTGCTGACTGGCAATGAACTATTGAGTAAACTCTGTGTATCATGTTTCTGAACCTATGGTTCCAAATACAACACCATAGCATAAATGTGTCAGTACAGGGATATACTGAGTATGTAGACGGGGTAAGGCTAAATGCAAAGGCTCATGCATGCATATTATCTAAACTAAATAATCATAAAAATGATGTACGTGAACACATACACATACATGAATGCATAGAACATAGTCACAATCATCACAACTCTAGAGACTGAAACTCGAATACTGCTTTACTGTAGACTGAACTCACTACTGACACTGAGATACTGAGACACTGACTCATCTAATACTGATGACTGAGAAACTAGATATACTTACATAGATGACTGAATTCTAAGCTTACTACTCTCAACTGACAAGATTAAATATCAACCTCTCTAATGGATGATTAAGAAAGTTATTATCAATGATAAGGAAATAATCATATCTGAATCTGACAACGATACTCAATAGAATCTGAGACTATGATCAACCCTGTCTAGTGGCATATCTCGGAATATGATATCAAATAAATGTATATAAGACAAATCCTATCTGACGGGATGGTCCATGAATTAATGGAACTATCTGAGTTCCTCATAAAGATAGATGACTGTATCTGACAACCCTGATTTCTGAAGATTGATACTAAAATTGAAACTGTAACTGACACTGTGGGAATTAGTTACTCAAACGACATGCTCCAACCAATCACAAGTGGGGTCCAACCTATAACCCCAGCTAAAAAGGTGCCACTACTGTGCCACGAGTAAAGACCTCTCTTTGGTCAATCCACGGGTAAATACACTCTCTCTGGAGGTGATAGCTTTTTCCTGATGGTGACTCCTATATCCTGCACTAACTACAGAGTTATGGAGGTTAGGGATTGCTACTAAGAACTCTGACCTCTCTCTCGCTGACGGGAGGAAACGGGAGGAGCTGTCGCCATCCCTTTCCTCGCTTGGTGCTAGTTTTTACTCCCAACTGAAAGACTCTGACCAAATTCTTAACTTAACACAACTTAACTGAATCTTATACTTATCATGTTTATCAAAAGATCTGACTGAGGTACGCTGAGCTCACTTAGTTTCGTATCTGACGGAAATGGTATTAAATCACCGGATCTGACTGACGATATAGAGCTTGAATAGATTATTCGGTCACTACCGAGATTAGAATTTAACACTTGCATAATGCTAGATCTGAGATGAGTACAGAGATGAGGATAGATTACTAGCGATAGGGAGATTACATATATTACTGAGATTACTGATATTTCTGAGCTTTCTTACGTTCTGCAATTGTCTGAGGATATAGAGTTCTATTGCTCACTGAGTTCTGATAATTATGGCTCGACTGGAATTATCGTGAAACTGACACGGGCTCTATCCAACAGCTATATTATCGGGTATAAATACCCCCAGGACTCAATTACATAAAATAAAGCATTATCATTCCTTCATCATCACAACTATTCATTCATCATCATCATTATAATCATGTATTCATCATCACAGTCATTCATTCATCATCATTATCATTAAAGCATCTTTTCAAGTATTTAGGAAACATAACATACCTTCACCTTTACAATCATTAAGGCATCGCGTCAAGCATTTAGGAAACATCAACATATACTAGCATAGGGAAACATGCTACTAGATTATGCTTTCTTCAACAAGGTCTTACCTCAAGTACATCACACCTAAATCAGTCTTGACATGTATTTGGACATAACTTGATTTAGGGAAAAATTCATACTATCATGTCTCAACTTACTTGCTAACCATTTGGCATGTCTTAAAATCTTAGCATATATCAGAGAGCACATAATTGGGGGAATTTACAACCATCATATCTTGACTTGTTCACTAAGGTCTTTCAACAACACTAAACAAGTACGGGTTTACACCTGCTTGGGGATTTCATACTATCATGGCACATTTCACTCACTAAGGCATTTTATCAAACACTAGGCATGCATGGACTAGCTCCCAATATGGGGTTTCCTATTCAACATACTATAATGTCCCTTATGCTTCACCTAAGCTTTTTATCAAACCTATGGGGGACATGATTCACTTATTCATCCATTTCTACACCCAAAGTACATGAACACATCATATAGAAAACAACTTCAAGAGGGTTTATTACAAACATCATATGAATTCCACATACTAGGGTCACAACTCATGAATCTTGTAAACAAACATATCTTAAAACTCAACAACCTTCAACTCACAGGAATCATTAAAAACTCATAAACATAAAATCTTTGAGTTTTAGAAAAGGATACTTGATCTTCTTGGATGAAAGGGAGCCAAAAATTAACATCTGCATACCTGGGTAAACTATTCTCATGAAGGTTCTTGGAAAGATTTCTTGATTTCTCTTGATTCTCTCTTGATTTTTTTTGTTGAAGAAAAAGTGAGGGTTTTTATTTTGGATACCCTAGATTTTTTTAGTAGAAGAAGAGAAAATGAGGCCAACTTTCATGGAAGGGAGTATATATAGGGGTTGGGAAAAGCCCTTTTTATCCCTTAGAATTAAATTGAAAAAAATCCTGATTTTACATGCTGGCGTGACACACCATAATCGCGCAAGTTCACTAGAGATTGGATAATTGGGAAACTTCACGACGACGCAACGAGGTGGAAATCGCGTTGCCATCTTGATTTTCAACTTGAACTATACCGTGATGCGGTGGAATAGCGGAGGCTCACTGTATTTTGACGATTGCCATTTTGGTTGGCTCAGCGACGCGCTAAAGTTCCAGGTGGCACACTGTCATACACAAATGGCTTTAACTCTTAACCCGAGTGTCAGATTTGGATGAATTTTGTATCGATGGAAATCTTATTCAATGCTGTACATGAGAAAGAGTTAAAATTATGAAAATTCCACCCGATCCAAAGTATTTCATACTTGGGGAGATATTTTTGAAACTTTTAAACTCGGATTCCCGCTTTACTGAATACACTCTAAGGCTCTGACTGGAAGAGGATTTTGTGGGGTTTTACAGAATGTCATCAGATCCTCATCAATTTTGACATTCTCTTCTTTAGGATGACGATGAAACTTGATAGCTTATAAGAACTTTGACAATGTATCACTAATGCCGTCATGGATTCCAGCTGAAGTCCATTCTCTACTTTAGATGGACGACGAAACTTTACAGCTTATCATAACTTTGACGAGTTATCACCACTATCGTTATGGATTCCAGCTAAAGACCATTCTCTATCTAAGGCTTACGATGCTCTTGATAGCTTATCAAATATATGATGACATATTAGGGGATGTCATCACACTTCTTCTCCAACTTTATCACACTGCCTCCAACTGACGATGGACCTGATAACTTATCACTAAGTTGATGACTTATCACAATAGTCGTCAACTGATCTTCTGTAATTTCTTGGCTATTTGTTCCATACTCACCTTTTTTTCCTTATTGTCTTAGGTTCTCTTTCATCTTGCCTTTCACTAAAATATCAAAGAAATATCATCAAAAACAATTATAGTTACTTAAGAAATTAAAATATTCCGAGTTAAAAGTCTTAAATGTTCTAACGAAATGCTAACACATCAATACGTTAAGCATAGTTCGGGTAAAAATAGGCTAAAATGGAACTTCGGAGATTAGTAGTGGGCCATTAACCTAACTTAGGCTAAGACATATATTAGCTTGTGTAGACCTTTATACACTTATTAGACTCTTGGAAATACTTATAGAGGTAATATTGAGAAACTTTGATACTTGATAGCTATGTTGGTTAATGTGAGGTTTGATTCCTATTGATTATGCTATTACTTAAGCTATTGATGTAGTTGACTCACATATGATGGAATATCTGAAAACTAAAAATCATAATCATGAATAACAAAACATGTTGCATACATCTAGTGAGTCATAAAATTTAGTTTCTAAAAGTTCTACTTTTATTATAAGTTTAAATCATGTTGTCTAAGTGTAGAAAGGACTCACTTTTATATCTGAAACCTAAAAGCTGACATCTGAAAATAAGGCCTCATATAAAGAAATATCTGAATAAAATTTATGAGCCTTTACACTTAGTTTCTAAAATCTTTTCTCTTATTCTTTACTCTTTACTGTAAGCTATAGGGAAATACTTTTAAGAAAAAACTATTCTAAAAGACTTAACCGATAGGGAGGTTCTCCTAATCGACATACACTATACGAGCTATCATAGTGTCTAATCTCTAGTTCCCTTATAGGAAAACCTTATGTTGGGGAGAGGTGTCATACTCTTACCAAGGAGTATAACCTAATTTAAGTGATTCCATCTGTAACTGTCATCAATATATAAATGGGAATAATCTAATTATCTGGACCTATGTTGGCTCATATTTTTGGGGTATGTGAACATACCCAACTCGGTGCTAAATACTACTCCCTTAATCTTTATGATCATTCTATTGGAAATCCATTTTAAAACTATTAAAAGGTTTATAAAGAAAACCAATTGTGTATCTGTTAATCTATTCTGTAACTGAACCTGTAAAGTGGATTCCACATCAAAGTTATGATCAAAAGATCAATTTTTTATCAAAATCGTAAAATTACTATTCATGGGATGCTTAAAGCATAGTCATTCTTGAAATATCAACATACAAACTAGGGCTTAGTAACTCATGCTTCAAATTTATGTCAAATCATCATAATGTTCATCCTTGATAATGTAAATATTGGTAATTCAATTCAAAATCTAGAAATAACTACAATACACATAAAATATGAAAGAAGACATGCAATTCCACATCTACATTACTTGAAATCTCATAATTTTCAATTTGTGATATGTGGGTATAAATCTCAAACTGAAATTCATGTAATTTCATATAAAAATCAACTTTAAAACTACTTTTCGGCACAAGGATGAAAGAATTATCCTTGTTGAAAAAGCTCGCATACCTTAATTGATGATTAGATGAAGAAACTTGAACTTTCAGTTCCTATTTGTACTCTTGAAGGTAGATTCTTAAAGTTCTTGAATAAGGAATCCTTAATTTTGAGCTATCTTGGAAAAAGAATGGTGGAATTTGGATTTCTTGGAGGTGAAGGTTTGATGTTCTAAGGTTTCTTTGAAAGAAAGTTGATGAAAATGTGCATATAATGGTTAGAATATGATTAATTCTGTGCTTTACATGATTTGGGGGCTAGGGAAAAGACAAAATTGCCCTTTTTAAAATTTTACTCAGAACTGTAAAATCCCAATTTAGCCACCCACTGCAACGCTCCACTATCGCGGGACTCACTAGAAAAGGGACAATTGTCATTTTTGCCTCTGGAGCGACGCAGCGTAATTGCATTACACCACTAGAAAAGGACGAGTGCCATTTGGCACTCCACCGTGGTTCAGTGGTTGTCCATTTTGGAATTTTGGCTCGATGTAGGTAAATCCCGTTGATCTACTGGAAAGGGATGAATGGGAGCTGGAGTTTCACTGCAACACGATGTAATTACAGCGCTCCACTAGAAATAAGACAATTGCAATTTACTCATTCATCGAGATGTTGTGCCTGTCGAAATGCCTTACTATTCTCACTGAAATTGCCATAACTTTTTAATCGAGTATCAAATTGTGGAAAAATTAGTATCGTTGGAAAACTAATTCAATTATTTTCACATTAAGTGGTCTAGACTTGGAAAATTCTACTCGTACCAAGAGTTATTCATTTTTTAAGTTAACCCTTGACATTATAGGAGTTAGATTGAGCTAGGAAAAGTATGGGGTATCACTTCTGGACCCTGTGTTGCATGGGGACACAATGTATGGAGACGGTTAGCAGTTGGATCACTAGCATGTAACTCAAGGATATGGATTAAATACTATCGTTATTCGAAACCAAGTCAAAACGTAATATGCAACCACATTTATATTAATAGGCATATGTGTACATATATATATATACATATATACATACATAAATATATACAAATATATATACATATATATATGCATATATATATATACACACATATATTGAAAGATAACGTGCCAAAAAAGGAAACAAGGTTTGGCATGAATTTTTGGAAACACTCCATCTTGAGATGTGGAGTGCAGGACTCCAACCTTCCACCCTTATAGTTTAGAACGTTTAAACTTCTAGGTTATATTAAGGAAGAGGACCTTAACCTCAATATGTTCTATCTATAATAGCAAGAGGACACTAACCTCAAGCCATCATATCTTATATGGAAAGTGGGCCCTAACCACATGCCGTCAAATTTTATATGGCAAATGGACCCTAACAACAAGTCGTCTTATCTTGTATAGCAAGTGGAACCTAACCACAAGATATCTTATATCATAATTGGACCAAAACCACAAGCCATCACAAATATATCTAGTGGACCCTAACCACAAGCTATCATATATTTAAGGATGTAGCATGTGGACTCTAACCACAAGTCGTCGTGACCATCACTAGCCGACATTCGTACTCTAACCCCTTTGTCCATAAATTATCACCCATTTAGTTCAACAAATAAAGACTCTAACCTATTTATCTAATTCAAGCGACCAAGGAAACAATTCAACACCATATATGACAACATGGACTTTATAAAACCATTGAACAATCAATGTTTTAAATAGGCCAATGCCTTAGTTCATACAACAAAGAAAATCCATTTATGGTCATCAGGACACTTTACAAACCATTTAATTCCTCATTAGAATTCTTATACCAATCTTTAGTTCAAAACACAATTCAATTCCATGCTTAAGGACTCCAAACTTTCTAGTTATCTTACCACCAAAGTCAACAAATTTACTCATTACATGGACATCAAAGCCTTTGCATATCCATTCGCCAAGCATTCATATTCAATAGGTCAATGTCATAATTTATTTGTATTTATTAGACCAATGTCATAGTATAAAACACCATTAACATGTAACTAGTTAATTATATTAGACATTTTCAAAACCACCTTGAGGGCATACCTTTAACAAGACCAAAACCAAAGTAGAAACCATCAAAATTAGAGTTACTTATGACCCATTTGTTAAACCACAATCAAAAAGAACCCACATGTGCAAAGCATCACCAAAAACATTTATATAAACACAAGTTAAGCAAGAGTAAACAATACCCAACACTATATATCCAAATCTTCAACATTTCAATTCAAAGACACCATTTAAGATTCATAAACAATGTTTAAATAACATGATAATTGACAAATAACAATAAGGGAAGAGTCGCATGCCTTATACAAAGTGATTCATGGAAGGAACTTGACACCTCTTAGCCTTTAGATGAACACTTGAGAATCTCTATCCTCCAATATTCAAGAGTGAGAGAGTTTTTTGGGTAAGTTTTGATCTTCCACTAAGTGTTATAGAAGGACAAAATAAGATATATAAAGTGGGGAATTTAGGGTTTTGGGGTGGGAAATGTCCAAAAGGTCCCCAACTTAATGTTAAGAACTTATTCCTAGGAGGGTACGACTTACCCAACTAAACTGTATTCTGGGTATGAGTTAGGGTTCCTACTTCGTACCCTAGGACTCACAATGGATCTCTACACTGTCCAAGATATGACTACACATACATAACTCATACCATAACGTTCAAATTGTACCACACAAACCATACCCGAGACAATGTCCACTAGATCAAGCTTAACACATCATACAACTAGGAAACATACAACCCATACCCTAACATACGACATAGGCAAGAGTAAACTATACCTTGGATAGAATGTAAATCCACTACACTACCTAACATACGTGTGAGAAGACACCAAACCATTTTTTAGGGTACGAATAGAACCCATGAGTCGTACCTTGCCCAGAATGTTCAAAACTCAAGAAATCTTGCATGGACCAAGGTTTAAGGTGTTTTATTCTTCTCCACTTAGGATCATTCATCCTCTAATGATGGGTAAGAGAAGAACAAGCATAAGTTAGCACATTATCACACATCAACTAACCTTCAACCACCTTACAAAACCAAGTCACACCACAAGGATAAGATATATGCCATGATCATCATCAATCCACCATTCATTCAATTGACTTTGGGACTCGACCTAATTATCTATCAAACACACTTGCTCAACTCAAAGTTTATTATCTAGAATCCATTGATTATCAAGGATATAAATAAAGTTAAGAACATCAACACACACCTCAAACACGATTTTCTAGAACGAAAAACAAATATGGATACTTGGATTTCATGTCCTCTTCCAACTCCTAAGTAACTTTCTAAGACTTTTGGTTCGTCCATAGAACCTTTATGAAGCCACCTCTATCGTTAACAACTGGAGAACTTACCATTCTAAGACCCTTACTAGGACCTTCTCATAGGACAAAAAGTCAAAAAATACCAACATCCTCTAAGGGAACAACCAAACAAGGATCACATCTACACTTTCTACACAGAGATATGTAAGACCAGATAAATGGGGCTCATGCTAGAGGGAATGTCTAATTCAACTTATACTTTCCCATTGACACATCACTACGAGGGCCTGAATCTATCCATATACTACTTCCACATTCAAGCCTATTTAAAGTAAGAAGGAGTTAACATAAGCCATGAGGCTCTATTTATTACATCCATCCATGAACACTATAAAACAAAGCACCCCATATAGAATATATATCCATGGTCCACCATATAAGGAGGACACCCCAAATTCCTTATTTACTCACCGGCAACCTATTATTTCCTAAGGAAAACCATCCGTCTTATGCATACAAGAACGAAAACACTCCACCAAAACCATCCTAGAAAGAATGAATAAAAATTGGACAAGTGTCCAAGACAGGACAAAACCACAACTCATTCTCTCAATGAACAAATTTTAGAGAAGGATATTCTGAGTTAGGATCATTAACTCGGGTTGAATGATACAAAAGAGATCAACTTTCAGGCTCTAAGATAAGAGATTGGCCTCCCCCTTAGGAACTAAAAAAACCCCTTCCCTATAATGAACGAATCATTAAGGAATTTAAGTATATCCTTGTCGGTCCGACAATCAAAGAAGGTGTAGCAAGAATATAACCAATCCATCCCTAAAATAACATCAGAATCAACCATATTCAACTTATCATATCAACAAGATCTTCTTCATTACCAACAGCTACCACACACCCCTTATAGACTTCCTTGACTATCGTAGAGTCTCCAACCGAGGTAGAAATATAAAAAAGAGGTCCAAAATAACTTTAGGACCAAATCCAAACTACACAATCCCAGATTGAGTCACATAAGATAGAGGGGACCTCGAATCAAGTAAATCATGAACAATACAACAAAAGAGTTTCAACATACCCATAAAAACATCCGAAGATGCCTCGGACACCTGCAGGTAGTAAATACATATAACTGATTTCGGCCAGTGTCAGTACCAGATTCTAAAGCAAAAGAAGAAATAGAACCCTTTGGTGAAAGATCATATGGAGTAGCAATAGGGGTCCTGTTTGCCCAAGAAGACACTAGAGAATCATACTCTCACTGTATGTGGCCAATCTTACCATATCTAAAACATATATTCCACCATTTATTACACTTACCACGATGATGCTGACCATAGAATCTACAAGGAGGGTAGGTAAGTGATAATTAGGCCCCACTGGACTGATAATCACCACTCACCCAATTCTTTTTCTTGGACCACTTACCATGAAAATATTAGCCTCAACTTTTCTTAGGAAAGTGAGACCTCGTACTCTGCCTCATCAATATCAATTTGTTTTTTTTGCTCTTCCTCCATTTGTTTTATATACACAACTAACCTATATATGACTATTTCATTGATCACCAAAGCCACCTTACTCTCAAGGACCAATTCAGGAGATAGTCTCGACTTATACATTCTAGCCCTCATGCTAGAAATGATCTCAGGAGTATACCTAGACAACTAATAAAATTCAGGGCATACTCATTGATTTACTTTATACTTGTCTCAAATTCACAAACTCTTCCACTTTTGCTTCCCTCAATTCTTGAGGAAAGAAGCGGTTTAAGAAGGCACCAGAGAAATCCTCCCCACAGAAAAGCAAGCATCCTCACCTTATAATTGTTCCCACTCTTTGTACCATTGGTATGTTACGTATTTCAATTGATAGGAAGCAAACTCAGCACCATCCACCTCCTATGCATGCATAATCTGGAAGATCTTCTTCATTTCATCAATGAAACTTAGAGAATTCTCCTTAACCTTCAAACTTATAAACATAGGAGGGTGAAACCTCATGAATTGGCCAACCCTTGTGACCTTAGAGGATGGAGAAACAGGAAAAATATACTCGAACTGAGAATCTACCAATTGAGTTAACAAATTAATAGAACGATGAAACTTAACATTAGTAGCACCCCATTTAGGTGATAGACGAGGAGTGGCAATTACAGAAATAGGGTTTGTGGAGGAAGGTAGAACCCCATAAAGAAAGTCAGAGTCATGACCTTTACCGAGTCTAAACCTTTGAAGTTGGATGAGTTTTCTCCATATTTCCCTCAGTCGGGATAGAAAGTTTGCCTAAATGTTGGATCTTCTTGGAGGCATGATCTGAAGGATGAGAAGACAAAAATTAGAGGGATCTAAGACCTTAGACTATATAGCTTGAGGTAAAACCACAAGAAAATAAAACGTTTCTAAATGTCTCATACACCCTCGATTATAAGTGTGGTGCACTATATACCCATAAATAGACTCTACTTGACACGGCTTTATGGACTCCCCACTGACCATGAACCTAGGCTCTGATACCAACTTGACACGATACAAAATCGGGACTTTTTGTAAGGGCATCTCAAGACCAACAAGGTCAAGATATATCCTTGTTAACCCAACTAACCATCACATCAAACCACAAGTATTAGATAAACTTCGAGTATTTAATAAGGTAGTGGAAACAAGACTAATGATCATGACTAAAGAGACTAATTAGTTTATTTACATCAATATACTAACCAAAATACCAAAGTCCACAGTCATCCATAATGCCTCTACAACCTGATGTCTACAATATATTAGGACGTTCCCCCGACAATAGCTAAAATAGTGTCTAAACAAGTCTATCACATAAGATAGAGAGACTATGAAATGTACACCTTCCAAAGTATGAAATCTCGCCACTTTAATATCAACACAGGATCTGCTCGAACACCTGTTCAGTGTGCAGAAAGAGAATAAGAAGCTCTATCCCCTGTGTTGTATGGGGACACAACATCCAAAGTTGGTTAGTGGTTGGAAAGCTAGCATTTAACTCAAGGATAAGGATAAAATTTTATCATTATTAGAAACCAAGAAAAATAACCATATGCAGCCACATTTATAGACATATGCATATATGTATATGTATATATATAGAAACATAATGTGCCAAAAAAGGAATCAAGGTTTGGCATGCATTTTTGGAGACACTCCATCATGAGATGTGGAGTGAAGGACTCCAACCTTCCACCCTTATAGTATAGAACATTTGAACTTCAAGGTTATATTAAGAAAGAAGACCAAATCCTCAATCCATTCTGTTTGTTATATTAAGAGGACCCTAACCTCAAGCCATCATATCTTATTTGGCAATGGGACCCTAAAGACAAGCAGTCACATTTTACATAACAAGTGGAACCTAGAAACTAGTCGTCTCATCTTGTATGGAAAGTGGACCCTAACTACAAATAATCTTATATAGCAATTGGAACCTAACCACAAGACATCACATATAAAGTAAGTAGTCCCTAACTATAAGCCATCACATATATACATACATAGCAATTGGACTCTACCCATAAGTCATCGTGACCATCCCAAGCCGACATTGGAAATCTAACCCCTTTTCCATAAATTAACAATTATTCAATTAAACACATAAGGACTTTAACCTATTTAGACAATTCAAGTATCCAAGGCTATAACTTAACGCCATACATGACCAAATGGTTTTTTAAAAAACCATTTAACAACCAATCATTTAAATAGGACAATGCCTTAGTACATACCATAATTCAAATCTATTTATGGTCATCAATACCTTTACAAACCATTCTCTCCTCATTAGAATTCTTATACCAAAATTGAGTTCAAAACAAAATTCAATTCCATGCTTAGGGACTCCAACCCTTTTGGTTAGCAAAGCACCAAAGTCACCAAATTAACTCATTACATGTCCGTCAAGGCCTTCACATAGCCATTCTCAAGGAATTCATATTCATTAGATTAATTTCATAATTCATTCGTATTCATTATACTAATGTCATAGTTCAAAACACCATTATCACGTGACTAGTTAATTCTCTTAGACATTTTCACAAACACCTTGAGGGAAAACCTTTGACAAGACCAAAACCAAAGTAAAAACCATAAAAATTAGGGTTACTCATGATTCATTTGTTAAATCACAATAAACAAGCAAGCACATGTGCAAACCATCACAATATATATATATACAAACATATCTTAAACAAGAGTAACCAATACCCAACACTATGCATCAAAAGCCTCAATAATTGATTTCAAAACCACCATTCAATATTCATAAATAGTGTTTAAATAATATGATATTTGAGCAAATAATGATAAGGAAAGAGTCACATGCCTTATACAAGGTGATTCACAGAAGGAACTTGACCCTTCTTTACCTTTGGATGACCACTTGAGTAACCTTAGCCTCCAATCTTTAAGAGTGAGTTAGAAAGTGTTTTTTGTGAATTTATATCTTCAACATAGTTTTAAAGGAGTCCACAATGTGATATATAACCAAGGCATTTTACGCTTTTTGGGTGGGAAATATCCAAAAAGTCCCCAGCCTAAAAGTTAAAAACTTATTCTCGAGAGAGTACGACTTACCCAACTAAACCATATCTTAATATATGTGTGGTAATCTAACTCATATCCTAGGCCTTACTGTGGACCTATAAACTATCAATGATACGACTACATATGCATTACTCTTACCCTAAGGTATGAGTGGTACAATACAAATCGTACCCAAGATAGTGTCCACTAGATCAAGCTTTACACAACATACGACTAGGTAACATACGATTCATACCATAACATATCACTTGGGAGAGGCTAAACCATACATTGGATAGAATGTAACCCCCACTACATTACCTAACATATGAGTGAGAGGACACTTAAATGCATTCTAGGGTATGACTAGTACCCATGAGTCATACTTTACCCAGAAGGTTCAAAACCTAAGAAATTTTAGAAGGGCCAAGGTGTAAGGTATTTCATATATATATATAGAGAGAGAGAGAAATGGTATTGTCATATATTTCTCATTACCTTTATTTATTCATTTTTATATAAATTCCTTAGGTTGTATACTATTAAATATCCATCTTCTACTTTTTATTTGTATATTTTTGAGTGATATACGATATAGTGATTTAGTTCATTAATATGTCTATAGTATGATTTTTTTATTCTTTAGTGAATCTCTAGCTTTATTAGGTTAGCTTCTTAGACGCTTGCCTTAAGTTTATATTCCCGCTTTGCATGATCTATACTTTTGCATTATCTTTGGAGTAGAGTTGGAAGTTGCCCACTAAGTACCACATGTTTGGTACTCTTACTACACTTTTGTAGCATACAAATCATATTATGGGTTATCATTGTTGTTGTGTGTATCATGCAAAGTAGCTATGGATTAGAGATTTAGAGTGAGCTCCTGACATTCAGAGTCTACTATTCTCATTCTTATTGTTTAGACCGATCTTTATATTATATTCAGAGATGATTTGTAATTGTATATTTATTCAGTATTAAACCTTTTACTCTAATTATATTTGAAGCTTTTATACTAAATTCACTAGGTTTGGGGACTGTTGTGTATATTTATTGCTCTTATACCATATTTATTTCGCATTTTTCTTTTATTCCTTTGGATAGCCCATTACTAGATATTCTAAACTATGGGTTGGCTCACCTACTAGTGGATTATAGTAGGTACCATCTTGACCTGAGAATTTTGGTCTTGACAAATTAATATCATATCTTTGGTTTACCAGTGTGCTAGTACAACAGATTAATAGCTAATAGATTTCAGCGGATTGGTGTAGAGATATTTATATGCTATCCTAGTGAGGCTACAGGACAATATAGTGAATTTTTATTCTTTACTACTTGTTGTGTGTGTGTACTTCTATGAACCTCAAATACATTCTTTGACTATATTCTTTTCTTGATGGATTATATAAGGTTATCTATAGATGTAGATGAGGCTATTTCATATGTTTCTAAAGTTCTAGTGCAACATCAGACTGTAGAGTCAGAGATTAATATCAGAGATCTTGAGCGTCAGTTGGAGGATTTGGGGCCATCCCAGGCTTCGATAGGGGTTTTAACTACTTTAGCCCTTCAAGATACAATATTTGTGAGTGTAATCTAGAATACACCAAAAATAGAGATGATGTCTGATTCATTGAGCAGTTCTTATGCCAGAGTTGGGTTTGTTGGTGTTCAATAGGGTTTCTTATCAATTTTAGAGTATGAGATTGACTTTATAGAATAGGCTAGACATACTCCGATGCTATAAACTTTAGAGCATGATATGATGTGTGGATTTTGATATATTATGTTTTGATAATGAGCAGGTGACAATAATGGACCAGGTCCTAGGATGTTTAAGTCTATAGTACAGATGGCACATGTCTACACAATTTTATCCTCTTATGTAACAAACTACGTAGGTGGAGCTTGTACTACTTAAGACACCTGGTCCAATTGCATTTCAACATGAATCATCACTCAAATATGAAATAAAAAAGATGATTCTCTATCAACTATTTTTTGCTAATCGTAAAGATGAAGAAAGAAAAAGGCAAAAACTCAATATTCAATATTTCTCCACAGTGTGTGGTAAAATAGTAAGTATTATTAAGTTCAGAATGAGTAAGTAACTTAATTACTCATTCTGTTAGAGTAATGCTCTTTTCTTTTTGCTTTGAAAGTTCTTAGGTAGAGTTTCCTAAGATTTATAATTATTAGAGTTAATAAGTTTGGAGGGAGTCTTGGCAGAGTTTTCAAGGTGAGCTTGTAGCAGAGTTCTTACAATAAGAAGGATCCTGGAGTTAGGTTCAAGTTTGAGTCTATAATAAATAGGTTGATTATAGTAAACTTTTGAGAGTTAGTTAGAGAAAGACATGGGTTTTTATCCCTTGAGCAAGGAGGTTTCCATGCTATATCTTTCATTCTTTACATTTACTACACTGTGTGGTATTCCTAGTTAATTCACTATTTTATTGATTATGACTGATTTTGAGCGACCTAGTCCCTCACATTATGGTACAACCACCAAGGGTTCAACAATTGGTTTCAGAGTCAGAACACTATAAATGGTTCACACATAGTGTGATTTGGTTAGCATGGATGCTGCACCTAATTACCACTAGGCCACCTAGATTTAATAGGTTGTATTAATGGATGGTGTAAAACTAGGATGTTTGACTTCATTGTGGTTGAGGATAGTGAGTTGATAGACATTATTCTTGATGGTCCTCATATTCCTATTTGAGAACTTAAAGAAGTAGAAGTATCAAGGATGGTTATAAAAAATAGGAGAGAATATGATGATCAACATAGAAAAAAGGTTGAAAAAAATTATAAGGCCATGAAACTATTTATTTGTTGCTTAGGACCTGATAAATACAATAGGATTTCTACGTGTGAAAATGCCAAGTAATTCTGGGATTGCTTGGGGACTTCTCATGAAGGTACTACATATGTGAAGGATTCTAAAGTAGTATGAAGACTACTCAGTATGAAACCTTTACCAGGAAAAAAGGAGAAATAATCCAAGAAATGCAAAAAATATTCATTTCTATCACAAATGAGCTTCACTGCTTAAGAGAAGTGATTCCATTGTATAAGAAAGTGAGAAAGATTCTTGATGTTCTTCCTAAGTCTTGTGAAAGCAAAGTGGATCCTATAACTGAGGCAAGAAACCTGAAAACCCTTACTATGGATTAACTGATTGGAAAATTAAAATTTCATGAGCTCAAGAACTAACCAAGGATGGAGAAGAATTAAAGAAAGGAAAAAATCCCTGGCATTCATGGCCTCAAAACATGATTTAGTAGAACAGGACAGTGTTGTTTCCTATTAGGCAAAAATTATTGTCAAAGCAATGAGTAAAGTGGATAGTTCCAAAGAAGAGAAAGCAATATCAAAAAGGGAAGCAATGTTGAAGTGTGTCACAAATGTGAAAGTCCTAAGTATTTCATAAAGGATTGTCCAATGCAGCAAATAAATTACTAGGAATACCTTAAGAGATGAGGTGAAAAAAAAAGTACAGGGACTAGGTCCCTAGATGTTTATGTAGGAAGAATGAAGTTGATTATACAGTAAAGCAATCTCTGGAAGTATAGGGAGATTCTTTCAATGAATCTAATGAAGATGATAAGTGTGGAGATGTGTCCATGCTAGCAGTCAAGGATAGTTTAGTTATCTCTGATTCCTTGTTTATATTCATGGAAAACATAGAATATGAAGAAGAAAAATAGGTAAATATTTTTAACATCATGGAAAACCTAGAAAACTACTTTTCTAGAAAGATAAAAAAAGGCTTGAAAGTGTGCTGATAGACTCTTTGTGTGAACTAATTGCTGAGAAATATGCTTTAAAGGAAAAATTAGAGAATCAATAACTTGAGTTGATTGCTTTAACTCTACAAATATTTTAAATGAAAGAAATGGTTAGTAAATTAAAATCTGAGAATCTAAGTTGAATGAGTCAACTGGAAAATGTAAATGCTTTAGATGGTAAAGGAAATAAAACAACTTCAAGGCTTCAGATTAAACTTGAAAAGAAACTGAAGGACTCTAAAAAGAACCGTTTGTATGAATCCATAAAAATGAAGAGTTAGAAAGGGACCTGGTCCATCTAAGAGAAGAGCTTAATAAATTTCTTAAATGGACAACATCTTCACAAATTATTTCTAACTTAACTACTCAAGGTGCTACTAATAGAAAGTGTCTTGGTTATCAAAGAAAAACCGAAGTTATTGGGTCTAAAGGGAAGGTTTCTCATGATGCTAATAACAAGGTTCACAAACCTTTATGTACTCATTGTTGAAGAGATGGGAAAATAAAGGAATATTGTCAGAGTTGGATTAGAGATAAAATGAATGGTTCCAAATATGTTCAGCAAAGGAACTCACATCCTAAGGGTTTTAATCCTCTGGAAATTATGAAAAGGAATTATCAATCTAGATACGACAAAAGGAATTTGATCACACCATTGTCCATCAATTGGGAACTCAAACTCAAGTGGGTTTCCAAATCTAACAAGTGATGATGGTCCAATTATGAGAAAGGGGATTGTGGTCAGAAATATTTTATTGATAGGGTGTGTTCAAAGATTAATACTGGAAGGCTTGAATGTGTTCTCTCTATCAAGACACTTCAAGGTTGAAGTGTCTCATTTTGAAATAGTTGATTTCAAAGGACCTGGTCCCTATCAAAACATAGATGAAATTTTCAAGATAGGAAGTGCATGATGCTCATGATTAATAAGTAAAGCTAGTGATCCCGGGTGGTAGTGAAATCTCATAAATTAAATAATTTCTACTTAAAGGATTGATAATGCTATGGATGATGGGTAAAAAGCTGAAGGGTAAAAAAGAGAATGATGTAAATTCAGAATGTCAATTACTCATCTTAACTCATGTAGAAGACTAACAACAAATGGTCATGTCAGAATTCTCAAGAACCTAGTCCTAAAGAAATTCATCTCAGAAAAAAGATATTGAGGTAGTATGAATGAAGTAAAATTGGGAACCTAGTTCTCAGAATCATTGTCTTCTTTATTAATAGTTCTAAAAGGGATTGTGCTGGGGATAAGAGGTTATATGGTTTGATAATAATGACCTGACCTAACATATGAATCAAAGTCTCTCCTAAACTCTTTCTATGATAAGAAGGCAAGTATCCTTAGTTTAATAGGTGTATGTTTGTCTAACTCAGTTCCATACCTTTGCAAGTATAAATCTATGGGAATAACTTTTCAGGAAAACAGTTGAAGATAAGACAATTTGAGAATTTACTTAAGAAAGAAAGGGACTTGGTCCCATCTCTCAGGTAAGTAACAAAATAATGTGTTTTAAAAATTCATAAAACTTTTGTTTAATAACGCCATGTGTCTTCTCCTATATGAATAAAAATTGTCGATTCAAATCAAATATGAAAGGTTTCACCTTTATAATTAGAAACATCAATTAAAAAAGATAACTCTTAAATTTTATATCATCTCCTTAATTTTAAAATCAAATCCTTATATTTCATTCTTTTCTTAATTAACTTAGAGAATCTTTCTAAATTATTACCTTCCTTAATCTAAACCGGTCTATTTTTTTTCCTTTAAAAAAAGTTTTCAAAATGTCTGAAATTCCATCTTCTTCAACCCCCTGAAAGAATTTTCTTTTGATTATCACCAAGAATCACAAAGTGTTTTACCCACCATACCTTCTCATGAAAGTTCTTAAACCCTAAGTAAAACTGTTATAGTTGAAACTCCCGGCTCTAGTAAAAATCCTGCTGATTTATTCTTGGAAGTTGACTTAAATAAAGGCTTTGGTTCTCCATTTTAAAAAAACATTCCTCAATTTGAAGGACCTCTTAACTAGCAAAATACCAAAGTTCTCTAATGCTTCACAAATTTCTTTTCTTTCTAAAGAATTGGAAAATACTAAAACTTCAAAAAGTTTACCAGTACTTGGTTTGCCTACTTCAAACCCTATTTTTTCCTAAATTTGTAAAGAAGAAATTCTTATAAAGAAATCTAATCCATTCAGCGGCGTTAACTGGGCAGTGGAAAATTTGCTTCTACTTGCACTTGATCCCAAGGAAAGCTCTGGTAGTGTAAAAAAGTAAATTGAAGGAGAAAAGGATAAAGTGATAAAAATTGGAGAAGTTGTATTACCCCATAATGAAAAAGGTGAGGGGGAGGGTGATGAACAACTTTTGAGGTGGTCTATGAGGAAACCAAGGGACAGTAAAGAAAATGAGAAAATAATTGGCTCTCGTGTACAGGTTAAAAGATCTTATTTTACTAGGTGGACTAAAAAGAAATTTCTAGCAGATTCTACAAAGGAGAGTAAGTCTTCTACCACTAAAAGAAGTAGACTGAAGAAGTCTTTTGTAGAGGAAAAGGACACCATCATAATAGTAGAGGTTAGAGAATATGAGAACATTGATTCTAATATTGCTACTGGAACTTAGAAGAGAAGACAGGAAGTTCATATTGCTGAGAGGACCAGGTCCTCCAGTTCAATGTTAAGTAGCCGTGCAGGAAAGGACTAGAAATATATAGTTATAAAGAAGAAAAAAGTCTTTATGGGACCTGGTCCCAACAAGAGAAAAGTTGTGATTAAAAGGTTGAGTATTTGTTCTAAGAGAATAAGAAAAGAGAAAGAAAAAAAAAAGGTGTCTAAAGAAACAAGAATTGTAATCCTAAAATCCTAGAAAGTTCTACTTGGCATAGTGTTTAATCCCATGATTTATGAGAAACCTGGGATGGTGGAGTTGGTGAAGTATTTTAGACACCATGGATAGATATATCTTTTTGAGGGATCAACACCATTGGTTTTTGAAAATAATGTTAGAGTATTCTATAATTCAATAGAACTCTTGGGAGATAGGTTGTTTCTAACTGTACAGATGCAAGAAAAAGAAACATTGGGAGGAATTTTGGATATACGTGTTATGGGTGTAAAGACTGTTATGAAGCAACAACCCACAATTGAGTTTATGATTGAACCCTCAAAAGTGAGTGAGACTTAAATATCTGCAATGAAAAAGAAGTTTCTAAAAAGTGAGTTCTAGCTGGTATTTGAATTCATTAACAAGGATTTGTTTCCAAGATCTGAGAAGAGGACTATTTTATCTAGTGTTGAACTATTTTTGATAGAATGCCTGAGTAAGTTTAAGTTGATGAGTTTGTCTCCTTTGATGATAAAACACCTAAAGAATGTGATCTATGATAAGGAAGGAAGACATGGGATTCCATATGGGTACCTCTTAAAAAAGGTGTTCAATCACAAGGGATAATTGGGACTAATGGTATTCCTTGATCAGTCAAACAAAAGTTCAGTTTGACAACCTTGGTAAAAAATGAATGCATTAAAGGGAAAGTGGGAACTATGTCCTAAGTGTTAGAACTTTTGGCTATTCAGGAAAGTCTAAGCAAAGAATTGGAAGAGATGAGGATCCTGTTGGTTGCAAAGGACATTGATATAGGTCACCTGAAACTATAGAATCAAAAGTTATCCTCAGGGGGACCTGGTGCCAATAAGGAACTTGCAGTAGAAAGTGCCAATCTCCAAGAAAAGGTTGCAGAACTTACTGGTGATGTTCAAGGGTTGACCACTAAAGTTGAGACCCTCACTAAATAATTATTGAAGGGTCATGCTGCCGAGTCTTCCAGAATGGAGTTGTTTCTAAAATCCCTCTCCCCTAAGACCCCCTATACCTGGGTTCTATTATGTCAGTTTCTAATTTTATGTCACTTTTATGGCCTTTGCAGAAAGTTATGTGTTGTTTTCTGGCATAATGTGATGGTACTTACCTTCTCTAAAAATGAATGAATCTCTAATTATGTACTGTTTCTATTTCCATTTATTTTAAAGTAATTCTCTATGGTAGTGTTGCCCCAGTATCCATTAGTTAACTAACATGTACTTATTTTACTCTTGGATTATTATTTTAACTATTCAATTATGCCAAAAAGGGAAATATTAATTTTATGTTGTAGGGACCACGCCCAAAGTATCAGGTGTGTGATATGCTAATTAGATGGCATGATGGCATATTAATAAGGGGAAGTATGTGATATGCTAATTAGATGGCATATTGACATAGGGAAGAAAATATTTAATATCCACATGATGGCATATTGACATGGGGATGAAAATTTTTGATATCTATAGACAACAAGGGACCAGGTCCCTAAGTTGCATGATGATTAAATGATAGGGGGAACTTTCATCTTTAATAGTAGTAATCACTCTGATTTAATGTGATGAATGAATATTGATGCTCAAAACATCGTGGTTAGTTTGTTATTATCAAAAAGAGGGAAAATTTCAATATCTTTTTTTATGATGAGCATTTAACAACAATGGACCAGGTCCCTAGATGTTCAAGGCTATAGTATAGTTAGCACGCATCTGCATAGTTTTGTCCTCTTGTGTAACAAACTGTGCAGGTGGATCTTATAATATTTAGAACACCTAGTCAAATTTCATTTCAAACCTAATCCTCACACAACTATAAAAGGAAAAGGATGTTTCTCTATCAAGTAGTTTTTGCAAATAAAAATGTTGAAGTGAGAAAAAGGCAAAAACTCAATATTCATTATTTCTCAAGATCACATTTCATGTGTGTGTAAAAATAACAAGTGTTCTTGAGTCAATCTTGAGTCTGTAACTAAATTTCTCATTCTATAAAATTAATGTTCTTTTGTTTTTTCTTTGAGAGTGCTTAGGTAGAGTTACAAAAGCTTTATATTGATTAGAGTTAATCAGTTTTAAGGGAATTTTGGTAGATCTTTGAAGTGAGCTTATAGTAGAGCTATTACAAGAAGGAGAAGCCTAGAGTTAGGTTCAAGTTTGAGTTTCTAATCAAGAGGTTGATTATAGAAAAGTTCTTAGATCTTGTGAGGGAAATTCGTGGTTTTTCCTCCCTTGATCTAGGATGTTTTCCACATTATATCTGGTGTTGCTTGCATTTCCTGCACTGTGTTGTGTTCATGGTTAATTTACTATTTTATTGCCAGTGACTAATTTTGAGAGACCAGGTCCCTCACTATGTGTTGTAACCCCCAAGAATTCAATAAATTTATTAGAGAATTAGCCTTGCCACTTCGTTTAGCATCAGAGAATATGAAAACAGTTGGGTCTTTCTTCACTTATGTTTATGATCATGGGAGGTCAATAGAGATATCATGTATTAGGACTTATGGAGGTAGCAGTAAAAGACCATGTCATCGATACATTGCTATTGGTATTCCATATGGGTGTGTGGATCCTCCTCACAAAGATCATCTTCACTTATAACCTACAAGTTCTATGTAGGATGAGTCTCAGGCTATAAGTTGCTCTCTGATTAATAGTGGTGGTCACAATGGGTAAAGTTTTTGGAACTTATAGAGTAGTTAGCTTAGAGCTTTGGGTCATGGCGGCCACTTTAGAAGTGGGTGTAGTACCTAAAAATATTTTGGGATATTTTCATGGTTGTTGTGAGGTTGGTCATTATTCTAGAAATTACCCCAGGCATGAGTTGGTTGTTCAAAAAAAGTTAACTTATGTTCCTTTCCAGCCTAGAGCTCCTGAGGTATATTATGATTGTATGGAGGATGGTCATTCTAGTAAGAAGTGTCCCCCGATATTAGTGGGTCAACAAGTTAGGGTTAATTTGTGTTTCTTGCTAGATTAGGGCTTCAGGAGCTTTATACGATTGCAAAGAGTTTGTCATTGGTCCAGAGAGTGTTATCGGCATAAGATTGCTAGTCAATAATCTCATCTAAATAGACCTCCAGGTATTGTAACACCTTCGGTTATAGGTAGTGAACTTAGCACCTTGGTTTGTGATTTAGATGTTTAGTTTGAGTTTAGACCCATTGAGACAATGAATTTACAAATTTATACTCTTTTAGCCATTCTCCAAGTCCTTGCATTTATTATATATATATCACCGATACTAGATAGAGTACATTAATGATTGTTGGATATCTCAGTTTGGGACCACTTCAGTGTATATGGATATTCCCAAATCCCCTAGAGGCCCTTTTATCCTTGAGATATTGTGTTGGAGAAGAGAGGTCATCGTAGATCCTTACTTTCCAAGTTGTCTAACTAGAGGAGTTGTGTACACTGGGTATGTTATGGAACTTAGACAGGTTTTAGTATTATGGATTTTCATTGCATTTATTCATGCATATCCATTGCCTATCACTAGTATATTATTTGGTGCTTATATCTTTCATCCTTATGAAGGTTCCATAGGTATAGTCTATGATTGTCGCGTGTTGATTATTGATTGAACCTCAAGAGTTTATGGGCCCTGGTTAGGTATTGCTCGTCCGGATAAGCCAGTTATTTCATTGTCATTATTATGGTTAGTTCATGGTAGGTTGATTATGGACTGATAGTGAAGTTTGAGGTACGATTTTGATCCCTTTCATTTTCGGTTATTAATGTTATGGATGGTGTAATCATGGTTAGACATTTTAACTATAGGCCCAAATCATGCTAGTATTAGCTTTGCTACATGGTTAGGATTCCTTGGAAAGGTTAGGTTGGATAGCTTAGGTTTTTACCTTTTAGTTAGTCTTGTATACCTAATATATATATATATTTCTATGGTATTACCATACATCCCTCTCTACCCTTGCTTATTCATATTGTAAATGTATTCCTTGGCCTTGTATATAACTATATATACTTATTCCATTCTATATTAATATATTTTCCAGTGATGTACAATATAGTTATTTAGTTTCTTAATAAAGCTAGAATAGGATAGTTTATCCTTACTGCATCTATAGCTTTATTATGTTAACTTCTTTGATGTTTTCTTGTAGTTCCCATTCTTTCTTTGCATGATATCTATATTTACATTATCGTTGAAGCCTAAAAGGAACAAAAACGTTGACGTAATCCATTCATCCCTCAAAAGAACAGTGGATACGAACAACAAACAATCCTAACTACTAGTAATACATAAGAATAGATCAGTATGCATGTATGCCATGAAATTCAATATAAAATGAATTCCATGTCAAACAATATCAAATACTGCTTCTCCAGAATCTATAACTAGTAAAGGTAGGACCCAGGGGGACTGGTTATATAAATATACCTTGCTCAAAATTCAATCAAGACTTCAAAATAATAGTGAACAGTGCTACCAAGCATGAATAAGAGTAATAGAGAAATGACTACCTAGACTAAGGATTAACAACATAATTATAATCTAAGGCTACTAAGAATGTGAATAAAATCATAAATACCTAGGCAAAGTGTATCTAAACCACAATGTCCCACCAACAATTATCAAATCATCATATGTATATCATAAATGATCAAAGAATAAAAGTAGTGATATGCCCAAATTACACCTCAAATTTGAATTATAAAGCGGTCGCTATCTGATGAGTGGTGAGTTTACCACTAAATTTAACTCATTATTCGTGCATATTACCTTGTTATGGATGAATAAATAATACATAATTGTTATTAGATGCACTAACGTCCACTTCCTTCAGGCATAAAGCTAAAGGGTTGGAAGGATACTGATTGGAGCTCAAAATAATTAAAAAAAAGCAAGAAAGTGTAGCTGAAGACCTAAAACAGAAGTTTCAAAGGTACCACAGTTGCGAACTGTTGACCATGGTCGCGGAAGTCAAGGATGGTCAGTCAATCGCAGTCACGGAGGTAAATTATGGTCACGTTGCCGCAGTAGCAGCCAGACCTGTGCAATCGCGGCCTAGCAAAGAATTTCAGCCCAATGGTAAAACTGTAACTGCACGTATTGATACAAATTTTACAAAAATAACTCAGACCCTAGCATTATAGGAAAAGTTTAATCTTTCCCAATCTTTTAGGTTTTAGTTTTAATGTAGTTCATAGCCTCTATTTTTTGGGGAAGAAAATATTATATTAATTTTGGGTGAACAATATATTGGAGACTTTCTAAGTGGAAGATTTGTTCACTTCCATTATTGATAATGTGGGAGAACCAAGTTTTAAGTAACATTCGCTTAAATCTTCAACCATTCAATTCAATGGAGATTATGGGTCTAGTTATGCTTATTTATTTTATGTGTAGCTAAATCTCCCTTTTGGGGTTATGTATGAATAGGGGTCTAAGTGTGTGTGGGTTGTTATTGTTAGCATCTATATGGTAATTCGTGTTTAGGAATTTTATCTTTGCTTTGATATTATTGTTGGGATTTGATGGGAGAAAGCCTCAAATACCCACATGAGTTGATGAGTTAAAGCTCAAAGCTCTAAAGTCCAAGTCCATCTTTGAAAGAAGGGTTCAGGTGAACTTTAGGAATCTATATCATCCTCAAAAGAGGGATGTGGAGACCAAAGCAATGATAGACAATCACGTGTGCAATTTGCTAAATTTTCACTATCTTAGACATAAGGGTGAATTTGAGGTTGGCTATACCATGGGTATCATCCAAGAAATAGGGATGTCTAGATTGAGATTGTGGTTAATAATCGTTGAAAACACCTATGAGTTATTCAAAAAAATCAATGGGTGAAAGTTTGGTGTTTTGTTGAAAAAATAATATCAAAATATATAACGAAACCTACCTATATGTAATTTACTAAATTAATGTTGATTTGTCCCTCCCACATGTCACTCCCTTAGTATTGCATAATCCCAAGATCCATGTTTAATTGTTAAAAATCTAATTATTTGTAACCCTGAATTTATACTAGAAAAAACAAATAAGAAACATTAGTGTAGGAACCTATCCCCCATTTTATCTTTTTGTACCATTAATTTGAATTCAACTTGTATCAATTATTTTGATTTAATTTAATTTCTACTCACATTGTTCCTCGTGGATTCAACCCCGACTACAAAATTGGGTAACTATGTTGACGACGACCGTCTTGTACTTAAATTATCATATAAGTTGATCGTTATCAAAAATGACGCTGTTGGCGGGGAAAAACTTGGCGTGTTAAGTTAGTTTGGAATTTTAGCTTACCTACTTGAATTTAAGCTTGTATATATGTTTTTGTGATTTTCCTTTATGGGTACATTTTTTTTAATTTCTACTTTTCCTTATGGCATTTTCTAAAAAGTATGGTTTTGATAGTTGGAAGTCATATCGTGACCCACCATGTTCGTATTATGGTGGACCACACTTCAAGAGAGATAGTAACTATGCTCCTTGGAGAGGGATAGAATAACCATCCCAATCGTATTGGTAGTATGGTTGTTATATGTGTGGATGTCAACAAGAACATTGGGATGAGTATCCATATTCCCCTCCCCCTATTATACTAATTGAATTGGATTCATGATGGATATGATAATACAAGTTTTTTTCATGCACAACTGAAGCTTAGAACTAGCAGGACCTCTATAAATTCTATATATGATGATGCTAGAAACAATCTAGAGGACCCTGTATTGGTGGAAGCTGAGTTTATTGAGTTCTTTTCTAATCTTATGGGCACAGATGTAAACCAACTACCATGCCCAAACATTACAGTGATCAGAAGTGGCACATGTCTATCTCATGAACAGAAGTGCAAGCTAATTAGCCCTGTCATAGAGCAGGAAATATATGTAGCAGGGAAAGGAATAACACATAGCTATAACCTTAATCCCTAAAGTAGCCAACCCTACTAATGTTAAGGATTATAGGCCTATAACTTTTTTTACTACTATCTATAAAATCATTACCAGAATTCTTACCAATAGACTAAAGAATGTTGTCAGACATATTGTGAACCCTTCCCAATCAGCTTTTATAGAAGGTAGAAGTATTCTAGACAACATCCTGTTTAGCCATGAAATATTTAAATGGTATAATAGGAAAGGATTTTCCCCAAGATGTGCTATGAAAGTGGATCTTAGGAAGGCTTATGATTCCATTGAATGGGGTTTCCTAAAGATACTCCTAGCTAAGTTAGGATTTCCTAGTAAATTCATCACTTGGATCATGGAGTGTGTCATTTTTGTCTCTTACTCCCTAGTCATCAATAGAGGATTCGCCAAACCTTTTCAGGGGAGGGGAGGGATAAGACAAGGGGACCCTATATACCTTTATCTTTTTGTCATAGAAATGGAATATCTGCATAGATAGCTCCAGTTAGTACAGCAACACAAGGATTTCAAACACCACCCCAGATGTAAAAAACTTGAGGTGGTTCACATCAGTTATGCAGATGACCATCTAATGTTTTGTAAGGTAGAGATGAAGTCTGTGGGATTGTTACAAGAAGCTTTTGATAAATTTTCAGTTGTATAAGGCTTCCAGGAAAATCGTGATAAGAGCTCCATCTATATGTCAGGGGTCAAACCCCAGCTGAAATAGAAACTACTATAGGAACTTTGGTATGGTGAAGGGGAGTTGCCTTTCAGATATCTGGGAGTCTATATGTCATCAAAGAAACTCACAGTGGGTCAATGCTTACCATTGGTAGAGAGAATAACAGGAATAATCAGATGTAGGACTGCTATGTTGTTGTCTTACACTAGCAGGGTTCAATTAATTAAAGTAGTGCTCTTCAGCATTCAGACATTTTGGACTCAAATTTTTATACTTCCTAAAAAGATCCTTAAGATGATTGAATCCATCAGCATGACATTTCTTTGGACAGGCTCCACAGAAGTCTCTCAAAAATCCCTGGTATCTTGGGAAAACATCTACATACCCCAAAGTGAAGAAGGGTTGAACATACAGGATATCAGACTGTGGAATAAAGCAGCAATCTTGAAACTGCTATTGGCATTCATTGAGAAAAAAGATTCTCTTTAGATAAAATGGGTCCAAGATTACTATCTAAAGACTGAAGAAGAAGAGACATGCACTATCCCAGCAAATGCCACTTGGGTGGTAAGGAAAATACTAAAAACAAGGAAATACGGCATGCAGTCCTTAAGTTTGTGGGTGATCTCGCAACTAGACTTCATGAAATGGTTATTAATGGCAAATTCAACATCAAGAAAGTCTATACTCAGTTTTAAACCCAATATCACAGGTACTATGGAAGAGCCTAGTACTCCAATAGAGCATTCATCCTCAGCATAAGTTCATTTTATGGCTAGCTATAAAAAAAGACTTGATATAGTAGATAGATTGTTAAAATTTGGTATTCATGTGCCCCAAATATGTATTTTTTATCACTCACAAGTTGAAACACTAGACCACCTATATTTTGGTTGCACAGTAACACATAGCTTGTGACAAAGACTGTTGAAATGGCTCAGTATACAAAGAACTGTAGGTGGCTGGACAGAAGAAATTCAATGGGCCTCTAACAAGGCAAAAAATAAGTCAGCAATAGGGGCTATTATCAGTTGTGTATTTGGGATACTGGTTGCAATAATTTGGAAGGAAAGAAACAATCTCAGATTCCAAACAGGCATATTCAATGTTGAAAAGCTATTCAAGGAGATTGCAGTACACGTACACATCACTGGCAGACGAAAACCAAAATGGCAAGCTCTATTATTGCAGTTGAACAATGTCCCATAGTAGCTTGTATTGGATAACTAAATGATGTAATAGATAAGAATAAGTAGCAAATATATTTTTTGTTTTTGTAATTCTTTGAGGCAAGAGGTCATCTCAAGCCTAGTTTGTAAAGACTAACTTTGGTATAAATAAAAATTTCATTTATTACCAAAAAAAAATAAGCTTCAAACAATCCACACTGTGCCCATTAGAGAAGGTTTATCAAGAAGAGAAACCAAGCTATGATGATGAGCTTGGTAGTGAAGATTCCTCAATAACTTCCCAATTTTCCAAATAATATGAGGGATAAGAATCCCACATAAAAGAAATGGTACAAGAGTCAAAAGAAGAATCAAAGAAAATCTCTTATATGACTCTAGTTCATTTTGTGGTGAATATTATTTGGAGAAAGCTAATCCAAAATTATGTGTTGGAACTCGTTCAACCCACTTTCCAACATTATGCATGGAGGATGTGATGAAGATCCATCCCTTTGAACGAATGAAGGATTGTGCGATGACGGAGTTCGACTCCAATATTTCAGAAATTGGCACTCCAACAGAACATATGGAGCCCTATACATAAATGGACAAGGAACTCAACTTTCCAAGTCCAAGAAATAGCTTATTAATGCACACTCTTTTACCCAAGGCGCCAAGCCGCAAAATGGATGCATAGTTGGGTAAGGGTAAAAGGCTTCAAAATGACGAGCTAGAAGCTTGTTTGCCATTTCCTCACATCTTTAAAGTTTCATCTTGTAAGATTTGGGCCTTTTTTCCCTCTGCCACTCAATGCATGATGAATTAAAGATGGGACAAAGATTCAAATCTTCTAAGTGGAGACATTAAAAAAAGTGGTGGAGGCGTTGTGCTATGACGTTAAACTAGGCAATCCATGGGAGGCAACCCATCATGCCACGAAAAGTGGCATGTATCCTTTCCATTTTATGTATGATAGAGTAGAATAAATCTTTCTCTTTGTCCATGCATAATCTAGAAAATATGGCGCTATGAGATATTTTAATCGAATTTGAGAAATTAACATATGAAATTGATGAGTTTGGGATGATAAAAAATATGCAAAAAACCCGGTTGATAGGTCTCAGTTACCGCAATCACGGTCTATGCCACCGCGATCATGGAGTCCATTTAACCGCAAATACGTAACACAGATCGCGATCACAGTCAATTTAGTTTAAAACCGTCCAACTTATCCATTCCCCCACAATTCTTTTTTTCAAAATTCTCTCAAAATCCTCTAAAAATTTATGTCTTTGCATTACATTTTCAAGTAACAATTCATCCCGTGCATTGTTCAACTCAGTAAGTTGTCTAAATTTCCCCGTTTTTAATATCTATTTCATGCTTAGAACTTGTAGTATAAACAAATGTTTAAAGTGGTGTTTACATTGCTATATATATTCTTAATTGTCATAATTATTGTGATTGGTTGTTGTAATTGGTTTATATGATAACGGGGAAGTCTTGAGTACCCAAAATTGCACCTTAAACAGCTGAATAAATCATGTGCAATAATGTGTTCGATTTAAGGCCCCAAAGAATCCAATTCTTATTCTTTTGAGTTTAGGGGTTTTAATCACACATCCTAGGCTTTAATAAAATGTTTAGAACACAGTTATGCCTAGTCAAAACAAGGGATTGGAGGTTAAAATTTCATTTCATAGTACTTTGCAAAAACTGTCAACTCGGTCTCAGGTACCGCGATCGCTGTCATAAGCCCTGCGATAGCATTACCTGAGGGCTAGTTCTGGCAGACAACAAATTTTCTGCAAACCCTTAGCTTACCCTAAAACCTTCTGTAATTCCACCACATGAACTTATACATTTGTTCTAGCATATTTTTCTGTAACACCACTAACATTGGCATAAGTTGCATTGCTTATAGGTTCTAAGATTCAACAATGAAAGATTTTGACACTACATGGTTGCTCCATGCCAGCACTTCCACTACAACGATTGCCATAGGAAAAATCTATTCCCTAAAAGAGGTATAAACTTAGATAAATTAGAGAAAAAGTTACCCAAATTCCATGCCAATCTCGCTTCTACTCGGTGGATGTGTTTACCCCTGAACCGTTCTATGAAAATAAATAGTCGGTGCATGAGTTCTATGCAAACCTTAGTGTAGTTGCACTTGCAAATCCAGTAATGAAAATTTAAGGTAAACAGGTGAACTTCGAAGCTGAGTAGGAGCCAGGGTCCTGGATGGCTGATGTCCTAAGTCCGGGAAAGGCATTCCCCTAGGCTATCACCAAAAGAGATATTCCACTGAATGACTTTAAGGCTGAAGCGAGGTCATGGATGAACATTATTTATAGCAGGGTTTCTCCTTGCACTGATAAGACCATTGTCATAGACTCTTGGGATCGGATGATGCCATATATACTAGTAGGCATGCTTTGAATTTGGAGAGATTATGAGTTCAGAATGGAAGTACTTTCAAACTATTAGAGCCAGTTTCCCTCATCTACCAACTCAAATTCAGATGTGAGGGTTCCCCAGGTCAAAGTAAAAAAAGGAAAGCGGACAAGAGCAAAGCAGTCCAAGAGGATAGATTCTTACAGACCTTCTCCAGCTGACCCACTCGATGACCTCTCAGGTAAAATTAGGGAAGTTAGAGAGCTAGTATCTAGATTGCCTCAGGGACCTAGAAGCCATCACTACTCGCCACTCATATATGTCTTGATCGTATTATGACATATATCATGATGAGCAGAAGAAATAGGGAGCCACTGTTTCCAGTCTAGACAGAGTCTATTCAGCCTTGGTAGGATCACATATGTTCCTCAAAGATTCACATGAGAAGATGGTGAATCTTTAAGGTGCTCAAACCTAATGAGCAACCACCTTCACCAAGGTTGGACAGTGACTATAGGACCCCTGCCGATCGGTCAGCTAATGATAATGGTGGTGGTGGTGCGGAGTCAGCAGGACAGATCGACTCATGATATATATTCAAGGAGACCATTTTACTTTTGTTTGATTACACTTTTAGTGGGGACATTGAATCTTTATGGTTGAGGGTGCCCCCAGATTTTTATCGTGATTTTTGGTTGGTGTGTAGAACATTGTTTTTATTCTTTTTTGAGAGATTCTACATTGTTGAGGCACTCTGATGGTGCCCATGTTTTATGGATTCTCATTTTTTTTTCTTTTATTTTTAGTATTCTTTTGATTTAATTTTAGTTTAAATTTTGTTGTTGGATGATTAGCTTTGCCCTATAATGGATTGAGTGATGACATTCTGAAGGGTAAGACGTCTTTCTGGGGTTTGATACACAGGTGCAAGGGAAATTCTGAGTACCCATAGCATTGAGTGTCATTAATGCAAGGGAATCCTGAGTACCTGTAGCATTATACTTTGCTATGTTAGGGTCACTTTATACACCATTGGCGAAGTCTGAGTAGCCATATGGTAAGCTTGCCCATGATTGAGCCTAAATGTGAGACAAAGGCTTTAGATGTAGCCACAACTTAGCAAATTGAGCATGGTGCTAATGTAAAACAAACAACCTCCTCCATCCAAAATGTTTCAAAAATTAAGAGCATGGACGTGAGCGACTTTGTAACAAATGTTTTTCTATTTTTGTGACTCTGTATATTGTTGAATTGTAAATAATGTTAAATACTATAATTTTGTCTCTTACGGGAGGAAAAATTGAATCTCTTCGACATGTTTTGCATGCCATGTATGGTGGGCTTTTTGATTGCGTTTCGTGTAGGCTTGTGTTATCTTAAACTTTCCTCATTAATCTGTCAAAGATAATGTTGATTGTATTTGGTTGGATGAATTATCTTAGGCCCTCCTTGTGATTTTGGAACCCACTCTATCCTAAAAAAAGCCTTCTTATGCATAATTGCAATCCTTAGTTACCCACTTTGAGCCTTAGGACCTTTCTCTGGCAAAACACATTACAAGCCATGAACCATTATTCTTATTCCTCTTTTAATCCATACCATTGAACTTTAAAATGCATCTTAAGGCTAAAAGCCTAAGTTGGGGTTGGAAAAGTTGATGGAAGGAAGTTTGATGCCACAAAGTGTTGGTAGAATGCCAAAGTACCTAATTGATTGTAATCAAATGTGTTAAAAAAGAAAAGATCCAATAAAGGATAGAATTGAATTAAAAAATTCAAGAAATAGAGATAAAAGAAGAGTGGTGTATAAATAAAGAAAATTGTAGGCATGGGAAAGGAAAGAAAACAAAGAAGAGTGGATAATAGTCAAAAAGAAAGATTGAAAAGTGTGATGTTAACATTCAAGGAAGGGAGTAGTGTTGTTGTTCCAAAACAATAACCTACCCTAACCCAAACCTACATTACAAACTTAGAAAGTCCTTCGAGATCTCCAACCATTAACTTTCTTTATAGTGGCGATTGAACATAGTGGAAAGCCTATGGTATAACATTTGTTGCATTGAGATTTCTTTTGTAAGGAAGAGAGTTTATTCACTTAAAATTCCTTGTTGCATATTTTATAGCTTGATGTGAGTAATTCTCTTTCTTGTGAGGACGACATGTGAAACAAGTTGAGGTGGGTGATCTTGTCACCTCTCGGCAATAAAGCAAAGGGAGTATAACTTACATGGGGTCAAAAAGGGAGTCACTTCTAGAGTAGTGGTTTTTGTTTCTTGGTCGCTCTTTAAAGTCCTATGTAGACTTGACTTTAGTATTTTATAAGGAGGGGTGTAGAGAACTTCGCTTAGCCCATGTGCAATGAGCTATATGTCGTTACAATTAAAGTTGAAGTCATTGTGATCTTTAATGCATGAGGATTCAACTTAAATGATTATGTCTCATGATAAGGGGTAGTGTTTCTTGAGGACAAAAAAACTCTTTAAGTTGGGGGTGTTGATGAGTGGTGAGTTTACCACTCAATAACAGTCATTATTCGTGCACATTACCTTGTTATGGATGAATAAATAAGATATAATTGTGATTAGATGCACTAATATCCACTTCCTGCAGGCATAAAGTTAAAGGTTTTGAAGGATGTGGACTGGAGCTTAAAATGATCAAAAAAGAAGCAAAAAAGTGCAAATTAAGACCTAAAATAGAAGGGTCACAGGTACAGTGGTCCTGAACTATTTATCGTGGTCACGGCAGTCAATTTTGGTCAATCAATCACGGTCGCGAAGGTAAGATGTGGTCTCATAGCAGCGGTCGCAGCTAGACCTGCGGGATCGCGACCTAGCAGAGGATTTCATCCCAAGGGGAAAATTTTAATTGCACGTGTTGATCCTAATTTGACAAAAATGACTCAAACCCTAGCATTATAGGACAATTTTAATCTTTCCCAATTTTCTAGGTTTTAGTTTTAGTGTAGTTCATAGCCTCCATTTTTGGGGGAAGAAAATATTATATAAATTTTGGGTGAAGAATACTTTGGAGACTTTCTAAGTGGAAGATTCACTCACTTCCATTATTGATATTCTGGGAGAACAAAGTTTTAAGTAAAATTCACTTAAATCTTCAACAATTCAATTCAATGGAGATTATGGATCTATTTATGCTAATTTATTTTATGTGTAGCTAAATCTCCCACTTGGGGTTATGTATGAATAGGGGTCTAAGTGTGTGAGGGTTGTTATGGTTAGCATCTATATGGTAATTCATGTTTATGGGTTTTATCATTGTTATGCTATTATGGTTGGGATTTGATGGGTGAAAGCCCCAAATATCCACATGGGTTTGATGAGTGAAAGTTTCAAGCTCTAGAAAGTCCAAGGTCATCTTCGAAAGAAGGGTTTTGGGTGAACTTTAGGAATCCATATCATCCTCGAAAGAGGGATATGGAGATCAGAGCAATGATAGACAATCACGTGTGTAGTTTGCTAAATTTTCACTATATTATACATAAGGGTGAATTTTAGGTTGGCTACACCATGGGTATCATCCTAGAAATAGGGATGCCTAGATTGAGGTTATGGTTACTAATCGTGGAACACACCTATTATGTATTCAAAAGAATCAATGGGTGAAAGTTTCGTGTTTTATTGAAAAATTAGCATCAAATTATATAACCAAACCTATCCATATGTGATTTACTAAATTGATGTTGATTTATCACTCTCACATGTCACTCCCTTAGTAATGCATAATCCCAAGATCCATGTTTACCTTTTAAAACTCTAATTATTCGTAACCCCGAATTCATACTAAAAAATCCCAAAAAGAAACATTAGTGTAGGTACCTATCCCCCATTTTATCTTTTTAAACTATTAGTTTAAATTCAACTTGTATCTATCATTTTAAATTAATTTAATTGCTACTCACATTGTTCCTCGTAGATTCGACCCCGACTCCAATGTTGGGCAAATATATTGACGAAGACCACTTTGCACTTAGATATACTTATAAGTTGAGCATTTTCACTATCAAATATAAAAGACAATAAGGCTGGGGTCAAATCCCATAGTGAATAAGGTTAAAACTAATTCTTATGTACTTATGTTAACTACTAGCCGGTTATTTTCATAATAAAGGGGTTAGTGAGAGTGTTTGATATTTCATCCCATATATTATCAAATGACAATAGTGAATTATCAGTAAACGTAATCAAGTAATAGAGAGAACTAGTTCTGTATTCACCATGGCTTCATAGCACAATCGGGTCGCTAATGATAACAACTTCTTCTAGTGTTAAGCATGCAAGGCTATTGACTCTTTCAATAAATCTAAATCTTTATCAACCTAATTAAATGATATTAACCTGATTTATCTCAAACTATGAGTAATGAAAATGCCAAGTTCAATGATTTTCGTAAGTTGAAAAATCTTCTTACATCATTAACCCTTAGTCGAGAGCTGGAAATTCCAAATTCTTATTATTAATTTTTATATAGTTCTAACTTCATTACCCAAGAAAGTTAAGCCTAAAGGTAGGTTCTAATGTTTTCAACCATTAAAAATCGATCAGGATGAAAGAATTAACAATACAATTGTTAGCACTATCTGAATCCACAGTGCTATTGACCTGAAACATATCAATTCACCACGGATCCCACAATTTTAGTAGTGGAGTTTAGCCTCTCATAGCTTTTAAAACAAACAAAGAAATATAATTTATAATGGAAGAATAATCTTACAATGATGAATTCAATAACTAAATTTTCTTGAAATACAAAGTTTAATTACTTCAGAAACCACAAATTATTGCAACAACAATAACGTTTTTCTCTCAAAAATATTAGATGCATGAAAATAGTTGCTATATATAGTCTTAGGAAAATTTAAAATTTAATTTAAACTTGGAACTAGTGCTTTGTGTATCACGGTAAAGTTGATAGTCCATTAGAGGGTTGATGATTCGTTAACTAGACTATCAACTTGCATTCACCTTGACAGTTGATCTTTTTAAACTTGGTGCTAGAGGTGATGATCTATCACTAGATTGGCATTCCATCAAGTAACCCTTCAGTTCCTCCTTTGAGCACAATTTCCACTGTTTCCTACCTTCAATAAAGAAAATAATCCCTATGGCAACGGTTCAAAAATCGTTTCTATATATATTGAAACCATTGCCATAGAGGTACCGCAACGGTTTGGCATGCATCGTATATGCGAGCGTAGGGATAGATATATAGCAACGTTTTTTGCGACAGTTACAATAACTACTGCAATACATAGACCTATTGCAATGGTTTTTTAACCTCCTATTCGGACACTTTATATTGTCTATAGTAACGGTTAGGAGCCGTTGCAATAGAATATATTAAAATGATAGGAAAGTGTTGCAATAACTCTATTGCAACAATTTATTTATTCTTTTACAACTATTTTGAAAATATAATGCAACAATTATTGGTCTTTTGCAACGATTTTTTACTACCTATTGCAACTATTTTTGACATCTATTGCAACAATTTTCGGATCTTTTGCAATAATTTTTGCTACCTATTGCAACTATTTTAATTAGCTATTGCAACAGTTTTTCCACCTATTGTAACTACTTCAAATACCAATTGACGATTTAGATAAAATAGTCACCTCTATATTGTAAATTAGTATAATATTATATATATATATATATATTTATGAATATATATATATATATATATATGTATGAATATATATATATATATGCATGTATATATATATATATATATGTATGTATATATATGTATATATATATATGTATGTATGTATATATATATATATGTATGTATGTATATATATATATATGTATGTATGTATATATATATATATGTATGTATATATTGAATTATATGAATACACAATTATATATAAACATCACAATAAAAATTTTCATTGATAATAATCCAAATTAAAATATGCAACAAACTAGTAATCTGAACCCAAAAGCAAACTGTTAAAGTCAAATGATCATTAGTTTTCCATATGGTATCAAGTTCGAGTGGCAATAAGTTTCACGAAATTCAATAATAAAAAGATCGATATTAAAGGATCAATCAAAAATTCAAAAATCTTCTCAAGTAAGGCCAATTTCTTCATCACTTCTTTCTTCACCTCCTTCTTCAGTTTGGACACCATTAAAAGGAAAATTAATAATATCAATTGGCACTTAAATGATAATATATATAATTACCATTAAGAACATAGGAACGACACCTATAAAAAGAACATAAAAAATATCAATAGCAAAGGAAGTACTTCTATTTAGTACTCCCTTCTTTTAAAAAGAAATGACTACTTTCCTTTTTAGTCCGTTTCATAAAGAATGACTCCTTTCATTTTTTGACAATACTTTAATATCAACTTTCCACATGTCATGTTTATGACCACAAGATTAAAGGGAATTTTGGTACATTTGATGCAACTTTAATTTAAGGCCACAAAATTCAAAAGTCTTCTTTTATTTTCTTAAACTCTGTGTCAAGTTAAAGTAGATCATAGGACTAGCAAAGTTTCAAAATGATATGAGACAACATGTACAAATCCTTTGACTATCTACAGCCTTGACCTCCAGAAAGCAAGTCAAAACTAAATAGAATATAACATCCACTATATTATATCAATTAATAAAGAAGAATCCAGAAAAATAGTGACTAAAAGGGGATATTTTAGTATATTTACTGATCATGTTCACTAACTAAATATAACTAGTTCGTAAGGGGAATAAGACCTATAAGCAGCGCTAAGACAAACTAATGTTTGTTTGAAAAGCCTCCGCTCAAAGACTAAGACCAGTCATAAAAAACCACAAGACTCCTTTAACAAATTACACATCAAAGACGTAAGTGTCCTAAAAGATTTCATATGTACTGTGCACCAGCTATACTACTCAACCAATAAAAACTGCAACCATGATCAGATTAAGTAGGCACTTTGGAATACATATTACTTGCATATAATGAACTATTATGTCCAAATCAATGTTTGTTTTACAATTTTTTCCATTGTTTAAATTTCAATTTGAGATACAGAATCTAATTTAAAATTAGAAAAATGGTTTACAAAATATTTAACTCATAAAACATCAACTTTATCCAAGTGAAATTCTGTCCAATAACAATTTCAACTTCAAATACTCATTTTTCCAACAACCCAACTTAAATATAAGAAAATCTTAGCAAGAAAATAGTATACCATAAGAGACAAGATGTTGATAGCCTTGACAGCGAATCACAATTATAATAATGTCCCTGAAGATAGCACATCACCAACGAACTAGCCTTATGCGCACAAATACTAAGAACAATTATAATAATGTCCTTGAAGATATCATTTCACAATTTTAATAATTCTAACAAATTAGCCTTGCGCACATAAATACTATGAACATAGTGCTAACTGCAAATCCAATCACAGTCATCACAAAATTTGTCCTTGAAGATATCATTTCACCAACTTGTTGTTTTCCAAAATAGCAACTTTAATGTTCACTCCGACAGCCCAAGATTTGAACTTTCCTAATAAAGTTAAAATTTTGCTCTTCTCATTCAAACATAAATTAAATTCAACACTATACCCAAACAACACCCACTCTTCAGTCCCAAACAAGTAGGTCCAACTATATTAATCCCCAAGCCTTAGTTCCAAATAAGTTGAGGTTGGTTGTATGAATCCCCACTACACGCAAGAAACAACAAAAACTATGCCTCAGTTCCAAACAAGTTATTTAGGATCGACTATATGAATCTCCAATACAACAAAACAACAACAACAAGTTTTTTATCTACTACTACAAAACAAAAAACAAGAAAAAGTAGAAGAAAAAAGGACAAGAAGAATAAGAAGAAAAGATACAACTAGATAGCGATTGATTTGTTGAATAGCAGCCTCTTCCCCCAACGAATGAACTTTGAATCTTAGCATATTAGGAAAAATTATTAATCCTGGATTTAGACGATGGAATTGTGCAATGGTGTTCATTATAACATCTCATTCAATGGCATCTATTTGAGAAATAAAATTTTCCTGTATTCTTTGTTATATCCTCTCTTCCAATTCATCCATTCTCTTTTCGTCCAGTTCATCAGCAAGATATATGAAGAGGGTCCAAAATCACTTGATTTTTGTTTTAAAGGAGTCTTGGTCACTTCCCATTAGTATAGTCTTACTTGACCTGGTGATATCGCCCAAAGCTACGCCTCCACACATGGCTAAAGCAGTCGATGCAAAATATAGTAACCCAAATAATGTTGGGGTCGAACCCACAGGGAAAATGTGACTTATATCTCTAATTTGTTGTAGTCAATAGGAAGTATTGAACAGGAAATAGGGGAATTATAGTAATAATTTGTGGAAAGTAACACCTTGTGAGTGTTTTAGTTGTAATCAACCAGAAATGAACACTAGGATTGTGTTCTCCCTAGATTCCCGACTCAGTAGGTTTATCGTGTTTTGTGGAACCAACCTGATACCTTTCATATAGAATATGATAAGTTATGTACCGTCCACTATCTTATGGACTCATTGATGCATTTAACTCTTTATCGCTTGAGTCTTAGCATATCTCCTTACTAACCATTATCCAAGATACAAGATTAAGTATTACCTTATGAGTCTCAAGCATGTGTCACTTAAATAAAAATGTCAAAAGGGTATATATATAGTACAAGGAGACCCTAGGAAACAACTCTAAACAAAACACGAAAATTGAGGTCGGTGGCCACTTATGGGCCACCTACGGGCCATAGGTGGCACCTATGCACCGTGGGTGGTCCTATGTATGTTCTAGGACTCAGAATTTTCTAAATAATCTCTGGAGATTTGATTTTTAGAGACAACTTCTGGCACCTACAGACGGTATGTGATACCTATGGGCAGTAAGTGCCCTCTGTAGGTAGAAGGGTCAACTTTTTCAACTTTTGATTCTCTATTTCTCAGCTTCTCTAACACATACTCTGGCACCTACGCCCAGTAGGTAGTACATACAGGTCATAGGTGCAAACGTAGGTGGTCTAAAACTTCAACTTTCACTCTTTTTCTCAAAATTAGCTCCAAAATCTTATTCTCCATAAAATACAACACAAAATACATTATCTAACAAAAAGACCAATGTAACTTGTATAGTTTGATAGTTTTAAGAGTTGAAAGTGCATTAAAACCATAGAAAATCAATACCCTTAACTTAGAACGTCAGCATGTCCTTAGGAAACACAACACAATAAAACAAAAAAATGATGCTTAACTAGGAGAAACCCAAGCTATCTGCGATAGTCAATCATTAATTTTTAGGCTCAAAACATTACCCCTTTCCTATTTCAAAATTTCAAAACTAACTGTGTATATCATTGAAGCACAATAATAGAACACAATGAAATCAAGATATGTCTTTAAATTAGCAACAAAGAAACCTGGATATGTACAAGTTACACTACCCAAACAAGTAGACAGCTAGAAATATGACCCATTTACCCCCAGAACAAAGTAAGTTCCACCCACGCATATGAAATTATAGATGTTACTGCAGGGATTATCAAGAGACACTTGCACTGACAAGAGAAGTCTCACTAATGCGCATCAAATACCATAGTATTGCCCTTATTTTCTTTTCCTAAGCTTTCAGACAGTCAGGTTAGGATTGCTATAGGACTTTATTTAGCTCATAATGTAGGCTTGGGGGATGGTATGGTACACATTGACTTTTTTAGTGACTAAGACTCTTCGGTGATTGTAACGGCCCAAAATCGTCTCTCGGGATGTCACACGGTGTAACGCCTCGATTTTCTGAATCAAAATGCTACACGGTGCTCATGACCCTGAGGGACCACAATCTAACCCATGATTGATATTTGTACCTGTACACTTTATATATAACGTATTAATGTGGAAAACATGAACATGTAGGCCATAAGGTTCAACTGAATAAAGAATCTGTCAAAACATAATATCCATATAGGTAAAAGATACCCAAAACAGTTGAAAATCGAATCATATCTAAACTTAAGTCTGAATACTAAATCTGAAAGCCTCTAAGTGTTGTCTGAATAAGGAGTTGATGAAACATGTCTCCAAATAACTCCGTAAACTGATAAATGGCTAAAATAATAATGAATAAATCAACTGATATTATCCTCGAATGAAGAGGACTCACTGAATCTCTGCGACTGGAAATGCTACTGCTGATCTGGAGCTCGTGTCTCTTAACTTATGGTGTAACATGAAAAGAAAGCACCATAGCGCAAATACGTCAGTACGAGGGAATATACTGAGTATACAAGTGAGGTAGGCTAAATATAAACAGGGTTTACATATATGAACAATGCTAACTGTCTGATTGACTTGAACATAAGAGTACAAACATGCATACATAGTAACTGAAATCGTGGGTGCATGATAGCTAGTCCTGTATGCTAATACATGGTTTACTGATGGCTAACATGATTGATACTGAAATTCTGATAACATGGGCGTCTATATCTGACAATCCTGAATCTGATGGAACTATCTGAGTTTCGTACTATAAGTGAGTCTGACTGTAACTGACAGTCCTGATATACTGAAATCTAAAGACCTACCTGAGTTCTTTAACTGAGACTAATTCTGAAACTGTGGGAGGTAGTTATTTAACCGACATGCCCCATATGTGCCATTATGGCTAAGATGGGTCCAATCTCTGCCCTGACTGGAAGGGTGTCAATACCGCGCCACTAGTAAGGACAACATGTAAGCAACCCTTATATAACAGGTAACTCTAGTGAGAACGGTGGGAACCATTATATAACAGGTTAAGCCACCTCATCTACCCTCATATAATAGGCTACGATGTCTTAACCTATGCTGGCTACATAGTTCTGGTACGTAAGGATGACTGCTAAGAATCACACCCTAATATACAGGTAAGTTCCCATCCTTGGGTTCACTCGGTTCTAACTCCTACTCTCATCTGAAGACTGAACATGATTTAACTGACTATACGTAAGTGGAAATATTGAATTCCATTGACTGACGGAATACTACTAATATCTGATACCTGACTGAGACCCTGAGGTTTCCTGAGTCACATGACTGACTGAATTCACATTATCATAAATAGGGAGTGCATAGCTATATTTCATGTCCATATTGTATATCTCCATTATCATACATGCTTCATACCTCAACAATAGAAACACATAAAGAGCATGGAATTCATATTAAAGTATATAGCTAACATGGACTTGTCATTTAGACATCATGGAACCATATAAACATGAATTTCTAGCATCCTAAGCATTTTATCGAACACCTTGCATGTATTCTTTAAGGCATAGGTGTGTTTCATAACTTGTATTATTTTACACCATCTAAGGTTAATAGTTTTCAACTAACAAGCATATATATTCCATGAAAACACCTCTAGATATCATGTTGGAACTTAAACAACAATCATCAACATGTAAATGCTTATATCACCACAAAAAGTTCACAAAATAGTATTTAAATCATGGTTCTTGAGCTTTATGAACGGATTGGATCCATAGATGAACACTACACATACCTTAGAAAGAAAACCTTGATGATTTGATTGAGAGTTCTTGGATTGGGAAACTTAATTCTCAATTATCTTAGGAAAAAGCTTGAATCTTGTTTTTGAGTGATGAGTTTGATGGAAACCCTAATCTTGTGGTTGAGAGGGTTTTTGAGATGCTTAACTAAAGAAAAAATAGGAAAAATTATGCCTCTTTAGGGTTATAAGTCGTGGAAGGTGAAGGAAAAGACCAAAATACCCTTATGAAATAAATTCCCAATTGCTGAAAATCATAGCTGACGACATTTGTGACAAGGCGTCAAAAAAATGTGACAAGCCATCAAAAATGTCATCACAAGGAGCTGGAATTGATGGTTTCTACCTAAGCCTGACGACATTTATGACAAGGCGTCAAAAATGTGACAGACAGTCAAAAATATTATCACACAGAAACTGGATTCTGCCTAAGGCTGACGACCTTCTTGATAGGGCATCAAAAATATTGTAAGCTATCGTGAATGTCGTCACTTAGTAGTTGGTTTCTTCCTAAGGCTGACGGCCTTCGTGATAGGGAATCACAAATGTGGTAAGCTGTCACGAATGTCGTCACTTAGGAGCTGGTTTCTGCCTAAGGCTGATGACCTTCGTGATAGGGCGTCAAAAATGTGGTAAGCTACCACGAATGTCATCACTTAGGAGCTGATTTCTGCCTAAGGATGATGATCTTCGTTATAGGGCGTCACAAGTGTGGTAAGCTACCACTAATGTCGTCACACTATTTCCAGCCTGACATGCTGGAGTAAAATAGGAATAACTCTTTGCTCCGATATTGGATTTAGGAGAAATTGGTATCGTTGGAAATATAATTCAATTATATATCTGTTGATAGGTCATGAGCTCAAAAATTACAAGTATAATGAGAGATATGATAGTTTGAAGTTTACTATACCAATATCCTTTTCAAGAATTCAATCGGTAAGGAATATTTTGATTCGTCTGATAGCTGGGAGTTATTTGAAGCCTTAATGTATATCTAACAACTCATAAAACTATAAAATAACCATGATATACTATGCATGCGCTTGTTACATGGCTCTAATAGTGGTTTGAATTTTTCGGGGTATTACAATATCTCCCCTTTGGAAACATTCGTCCTCGAATGATCACTGCTTGAGAGGGGAGAAAAGATAAAAAGAAGCATACACTGATCATGCACAACTGGAACATGATTTTTGGACTGAATTGAATTCTAAACTGAATATATCCCAACTGAACATGCATATCTGATGCGTGACTGATAAGCTGACCTCATGAATGCATGATAAGCTATGCACTGATACTTGATACCAATTTTATACAAGAATTTTGAACATGTAACTGAATAATCTTAAGGAAAATGGTCACCTCGAGCTATGTCTGAATTAGCGGAGAAAAGATGAGGGTACTTGGTTCGCATGTCTTCTTCTACTTCCCAAGTAGCTCCCTCCATGGACTGATTCCACCAAAGAACCTTGACTAGAGGGACTTCTTTGGTCCTCAGCCTACGAGTCTGATAGTCGAGGATTTTGACTGGAATCTCTTCATAAGAGAGGCTATTCTGAATGTCAACGCTCTAAATAGGGACTACAACTACTGGGTCACCTATGCACTTCTTGAGAAAAAAGACATGGAAGACTGGATGAACTGAGGCTAGATCTGAGGCAATTCGAGCTCATAGGCTACCTTGCTGAAGTGACTGAGAATCCTGAAGGGACCGATATATTGGGTACTGAGATTTTCCTTCTTGTCGAATCTCTTCACTCCCTTCATGGGAGAGATCGTGAGATAGACATAGTCATCGACCTCGAATTCGAGATCCTTTCTAAGCACATCCGCATAAGACTTCTGTAAGCTCTGAGCATCCTGGAGTCTTTCTCTGATCAACTGAACTTTATCTAAGGCATAGAATACTAATTCAAGCCCTATGAATTTGGTCTCACTAACTTCGAACCAACCAATTGGAGACCTACATCTCCTACCATAGAGAGCTTCGAATGAAGCCATCTGAATACTGGAGTGATAGCTGTTCTTGTATGCAAACTCAATCAAAGGCAAGTGGCCATCCCAACTTCCCTTGAAATCAATTGTACACGTCCTTAGTATATCTTTTAGAGTCTGAATGGTCTTTTCTTCTTGACCATCTGTCTGAGGATGAAACGATGTACTGAGATGAACTTGGGTACTAAGACCCTTTTGGAATGTTTTCCAGATGTGAGAGGTGAACTGGGTACCTCTATATAATATGATAGATAGTGGAACACCATGTAATCTGACCAACTCCCTGATATAGAGTTTGGTATAATCCTCGGCTGAGTAAGAGGTACGAACTAGAAAAAAATGAGCTGACTTGGTCATTCTGTCTACAATGACCCAAACTGAATCATGATGATGACGTGCTCTAGGAAAACCCATCACGAAGGCCATGTTCACTTCTTCCCACTTCCATGTAGGAATAGTGAACTCCTGTATAGAACCACTAGGTTTTTGATGCTCTATCTTAACCTTCTGATATGTAGAGCACTTAGACACAAACTCTGCAATGTCCCTCTTCATCCCACTACACCAATAGATCTCCCGTAAGTTCTGGTACATCTTAGTGTCCCCAGGATGAATAGAGTATCGCGCACTATGCGTTTCTTCAAGAATTCGCTACCTTAAGTCATCTACACCAGGAATATACAGACGACCCTGACAACGAAGAACACCATCTCCCCCTTAGGAGAAAACCTCTACTTCCTGACTCTGAACTAACTCTTTTATCTTGAAAAGTCTAGGATCCCTATCTTGCTTCTCTTTCACCTCGAAAACTAGAGATGACTTTGAACTACACTGAACACATACACCACCCTCTGAAGAGTCGACTAAGAAAATGCCTAGTCTGGAAAGATGATAAATCTCCTGAGCTAATTTCTTCTTACTATCCTCAACATGGGAAACACTACCCGTGGACAGTCTACTGAGTGCGTCAGCCATTACATTGGCCTTGCCAGGATGATAAAAGACATTCAGGTCATAATCCTTCAAGAGCTCTAACCACTATTTCTTACGAAGATTGAGATCTTTATGGGAAAAGACATACTGAAGGCTCTTATCATCTGTGAAGATGTCTTCATGAACACCGTATAGATAATACCTCCAAATCTTTAAGGAAAAGACAATTGCTGCTAACTCAAGGTTATGAGTAGGATAATTCTTCTCATGGGGCTTTAACTGACTGGAGGCGTAGGGTATGACTCTACCATGCTGCATGAGGACAAAACCTAAACCTACTCTGGATGCATCACAATATACTACGAATCCATCAGAACAGTTGGGAAGTGCTAAAACTAGAGCTGAAGTGAGTCGAGTCTTCAACTCCTGAAAACTCTTCTCGCAAGGTTCTGACCACTGAAACTTGACCTTCTTCTGAGTCAATCTGGACATAGGAGATGCAATAGAAGAAAATCCCTCAACAAACCGTCGGTAATAGCTAGTCAAACCTAAGAAACTCTTGATATCTGATGGACAGACATGGAGAGACCAGTTTCTTACTGCTTCTATTTTCTGAGGATCTACTCTAATGCCATCACCGAAAATAATGTGGAAAAGTAATGCTACTGATCTTAGCCAAAATTCGCACTTACTGAACTTAGCGAGCAACTGGTGATCTGTGAGATTCTAAAAAACAATTATGAGATGGTCTGAATGATCACGCTCTGTGCGAGAATAGACCAGAATATCATCTATGAAGACTATGATGAATGTGTCCAAGTATTGCTTGAACACCCGGATCATCAAGTCCATGAAAACTGCAGGGGCATTGGTAAGACCAAAGGACATGACTAGAAATTCAAAGTGACCATACCGAGTACAAAAAAATGTCTTATGAATGTCACATTCTCTAACTTTGAGCTGATGATAGCCTGATTTGAAGTCTATCTTGGAGAAATAACTGGAACCCTGAAGTTGGTCAAATAAGTCATCTATCCTAGGTAGCGTTTACCTGTTCTTGACCGTGACTCTGTTGAGCTGATAATAATCAATACAAATTCTGAGAGAACCGTCTTTCTTGCACATGAATAAGACTTGCATACCCCATGGGGATACACTGGGCCTAATGAATCCCTTATCTAAGAGATCCTTCAACTGATCTTTCAGTTCCTTGAGTTCTGCTGGTGCCATTCTGTATGGAGGAATAGAAATATGTTAAGTATCTGGGAGAAGGTCTATGCCGAAGTCTATTTCCCTTTCGGGAGGAATGACCAAAAGATCTTCGGGAAAGACATCTAAATATTCATTAACCACTAGGACTGATTTGAAACTAGGAGATTTGGAACTGGAATCCTTAACATGCACGAGATGATACACACACCCCTTAGAAATTATTTTTCTTGCCCGAAGGTAGGAAATAAGTTGACCCCTGAAAGACGAAGTGCTACCCTTCCACTCTAGGACGGGCTCATTCGGGAACTGAAAAATAAACTATTCTATTTCTACAGTCGACTATGTCTAGCAGGAATGAATCCAATCCATGCCGAGAATGACATCAAAATTAGTCATCTCTAACTCGACTAAATCTGTTGACATAGATTATACTGAGAGACTGACTTGAAATTATGCTTACTAGCACGACATGCATATAGAAGAAAGGGAACTGTTCCTAAAACATCTCATAGACTCCTGTACATAAATGTGGCGTGCAACACACCCATGTACTAGACTCTACTAGATGCGGCTTTTAAACTTCCAAGGACTCTATTGAACGTTAGGCTCTGATACCAAGTTTGTAACGCCCCAATTTTCTGAATCAAAATGCTACACGGTGCTCAGACCCATAGGGACCACAAGCTAACCCATGACTGATATGTGTATCTGTACACTGCATATATAATGTATTAATACGAAAAACATGAACATGTAGGCCAAAAGGTTCAACTGAATAAAGAATCTGTCAAAACATAATATCCATATGGGTGAAAGATACCCAAAACAACTGAAAACTGAATAAAATCTAAACATAAGTTTGAATACTAAAAGCCTCTAAGTGCTTTCTGAATAAAGAGTTGAAGGAACATGTCTCCAACTAACTCCGTAAACTGATAATTGGCTAAAGTAATAATAAATAAATTAAATTATATTTTCCTCGAATGAAGAGGACTCACTGAATCTCTGCGACTAGAAATGCTACTGCTACTGCTGATCTGGAGCTCGTGTCTCTGAACCTATGGTGTAACATGAACAGAAAGCACCATAGCGCAAATACGTCAGTACGAGGGAATGTACTGAGTATACGAGTGAGGTAGGATAAATATAAACAGGGTTCACATGCATGAACAATGCGAACTGTCTGAATGACATAAATGTAAGAGTACAAACATGCATACATAGTACCTGAAATCGTGGGTGCATGATAGCTAGTCCTGTATGCTAATACATGGTTTACTGATCGATAATATGACTAATACTTAAATTCTGATAACATGGGCGACTGTATCTGACAATCCTAAATCTGATGGAACTATTTGAGTTTCGTATTATAACTGAGTCTAACTGTATCTGACAGTCTTGTTATACTAAATTCTGAAGACCTATCTGAGTTCTTTTACTGAGACTGATTCTGAAACTGTGGGAGGTAGCTATTTAACCGACATGCCTCATATGTGCGATTATGGCTAAGATGGGGTCCAATCTCTGTCTTGACTGGAAGGGTATCAATACCATGCCACTGGTAAGGACAACATGTGAGCAACCCTTATATAACAGGTAACTCTTGTGAGAACGGTAGGAACCCTCATATAATAGGTTAAGTCATCTCATCTACCCTCATATAACAGGTTGCGATGTCTCAACCTATGCTGGCTATATAGTTATGGAATGCAAGGATGACTGCTAAGAATCACACTCTCATATACAGGTGAGTTCCCATCCTTGGGTTCACTACGTGCTAACTCCTACTCCTATCTGAAGAGACTGAACATGATTTAACTGACTGTACATAAGTGGAACTTAATGAATTCCATTGACTGACGAAATACTATGGATATCTGATAACTAACTGAGACCATGAGGTTTCTTGAGTCACATGACTAACTGAATTCTACTGAATCATGGCTTGATTTTGTATATCATGAAATATGACATGGCTCTAGGCACACAACTATAGTTTTCGGGTACGAATACCCCCAGGACTCGATGGAAGGAAACTGACACGACATGACTGACTTGATCATAAGATTGGAATCCACAATTCACATTATCATTAATAGAGGATATTATACATCATGTAGTTCCTCAACATATTAAGCATGATAGGGAGTGTAGAGATATATTTCATGAGCATATTATATATCTCCATTATCATACACGCTTCATACCACAACAATAGCAACACATGAAAAGCATGGAATTCATATTAAGTATATAGCTAACTTGGACTTGTCATTTAGATAACATGGAACCATATAAACATGAATTTTTAGCATCCTAAGAATTTTATCGATCACCTTGCATGTATTCTTTAAGGCATAGGTGTGTTTCATAACTTGTACCATTTTACACCATCTAAGGTTCATAGTTTTCAACTAACAAGCATATATATTCCATGAAAACACCTTTAGATATCATATTGAAACTTAAACAACAATCATCATCATGTACATGCTCATATCACCACAAAAAGTTCACAAAATAGTATTTAAAACATGGTTCTTGAATTCTATGAATGGATTGGATCCATAGATGAACACTACGCATACCTTAGAAAGGAAACCTTGATGATTTGCTGGAGAGTTCTTGGATTGGGAAACTTAATTCTCAATTATCTTGGAAAAAGGCTTGAATCTTGCTTTTTAGAGTTGAGTTTGATGGAAACTCTAATCTTGTGGTTGAGAGCGTAAGAGAGGATTTTTGAGATGCTTAACTGAAGAAAAAAATGGGAAAAATTATGCCTCTTTAGCATTATAAGTCGTGGAAGGTGAAGGAAAAGACCAAAATATCCTTATGAAATAAATTCCCATTTGCTGAAAATCATAGCTGATGACATTTGTGACAAGGCGTCAAACAAATGAGACAAGACATCAAAAATATCGTCACACAGGAACTGGAATTAATGGTTTCTGCCTAAGCCTGACGACATTTATGACAAGGCGTCAAAAATGTGACAGGCCGTCAAAAATGTCGTCACACAGAAGCTAGATTCTGCCTAAGGCTGATGACTTTCATGATAGGGAATCACAAATAGTGTAAGCTATCATGAATGTCATCATTTAGGAGCTGGTTTTTGCCTAAGGCTGACGACCTTCGTGATAGGGCATTACAAATGTGGTAAGCTGTCACGAATGTTGTCACTTAGTAGTTGGTTTCTACCTAAGGCTGACGACCTTCGTGATAGGGCATCACAAATGTGGTAAGCTACCACGAATGTCGTCACTTAGGATCTGGTTTATGCCTAAGGCTGACGACCTTCATGATAGGGCGTCACAAATGTGGTAAGCTACCACGAATGTCGTCACATTGTTTCCATCCTGACAAGTTGGAGTAAAATAGGAATAAATTTTTTCTCCGATATTTAATTTAGGCAAAATTGGTATCGTTGGGAAGCTAATTAAATTATATATCTGTTGATAGGTCATGAGCTCAAAAATTCCAAGTATAATGAGAGATATACTCGTTTGAAGTTGACTATACCAATATCCTTCTCAAGAATTCAATAGATAAGTAATGTTTTGATTCGTCTGATAGCTGGGAGTTATTTGAAGCCTTAATATACATCTAACCTACTCATAAAACTATAAAAGAACCATGATGTACTATGCATGAGCCTGGTACATGTCTCTAATAGTGGTTTGAATTTTTTGGGGTATTACACACGGTGCCTAAGGCTACGAGTAGCCCCAAGCTAACCCTTAGAGTTGGTTTTAACCAATGACACTCAATTCAAGATAAGAATGGACTCAACATTAGCATAGTCATATCACATAAAAGGAAATATGGAAAATATACTCGGTCCATAAGACCACAATATAGAGAAATCTCAACAAAACCATAATATCGAACCCTCGACACATCTCAAGTCTGACACTAGTCTGACAAGCCCCTACAAATCAAAATCTAGAGAGCCGTTGGGACAGGTCCCCAACTGGCTCAAAATGAACTAAAGATAAAACATAGTCTCTCAAGTATGGTAAATATCTGAAGATCGGTCCTTAAATCATGAGGACTCGCCACTGTAGAAAATGTAGGCAAGGTACTCGATTAATCACGGGGGAGGCTGGGATTGAGCGCTTGAACCTACATTATGACACAATGTAGCACATAGACATATATGTGGATCAGTACATGGAATGTACTGAGTATGCGGAGGTGAATGCATATGAATAAAATAGTAACAATATTCTTTAATCAAATCATGTATGCATTATGAGACGACTCACATGGCTTGAACAAGTATAAAATATAAATCTCATAACTCATGTAGAATGGAGCATGTAACACAAATCTCGTGAGTCATCATTGTTTAATCTCAAAATTCTAAATCTTCTCTTATTCTCAATACCCAAAGGCTAAGGGACTTTAAACAATACTTTCAACTTATGAATAAGTCTCATGGAGAGTAAAACTTCTTCAATGCTGAACATTTCATTAATATTTAGAACTCATATACTTGGAATTCAAAATAATATAACTTGAAAACATACTTGAAGGCATTTCATTCAATTAGGAAAATATCTCATCTCAAGCTTTAGGGAAATCACTCCATCTCAAATGGAAAGGCATTCTAGTTTATGGAAACAACTTACCTCAAGGCTATATAAAAGTACTATAACAAGGGAAGATGCTTTTATTTAGGAAATAACTCACATCAAGAAGATACTTTAGTTGGGGAAACACCTTTACAATTAAACCATTTAGGGAAATATATTATAGAGAAGGAAAAATAGGTATTTGATCTTGAAGTCTAAATATCAAGAGAGGTTCTCATAACCTACATAAACCATGCGAGCTACATGGAGTCCAACGTTTTATCCTACTAAGGAAGAGACCCCAAGTTGGGGATGAGTGTCATACTCTTGCCAGGGAGTATAACCTAGATCTAGTGATCACTAAATAAAACTCGGCCTTGGGACCAGTCATAATCATCATAAACTCGGCCTCAGGCTCAACCTATGGTGGCACGTAATTTTAGGGTAAGAAACCATAGTAACTTATCCACTCGGTGCTAAATACTACTCCCTTTAGATTATCTTTGCTCATCTCATAAAAAATCTAATTTTAGAATAATCACATGGTTCACCACGAACCCAATAATCAAATCGATAATCTCATATAGTGAAGTGGATTTCAAAGCTCAAGGACCATTAGGTCAATTCATTTCTCAATCATCTCAAAATACTCAAAACATGGGTTCTCATAGCACAAGAGTTCATAATTTCACATGTCTCAAATAGGGGCTACTAACCCATAATTAAATCTCAAGTTAAAGCTTATCAAAAGCATGATATATAGCATATAAATTCATAAATCATGTGGAAATCTGGAAATTTCAGCAAGTTACCTCAAAATCTCAATATATTCATATGCTTCAATATCTCAACAATGCAAATATTAGCTTATCAAGGAGTAAAATCGTGGGGTTTATACCCATCGGTAAATACTCAAGAAAACATGTGGAAATCATGCCATTTGACTCTTAATTCATGAGAAATATCAATATAATGCATTCAATAATAATAATGGTGAAAAACTCAATTCAAATTCATGTAAAAAAACTTCATATATTTCAAGAATTTGATAATGTAAATAGCCTTTTGGGAACAAGGGTGAAAGGGTTACCCTTGTTAAAAAACCCCACATACCTTGAATTAGAAGATTTTGATGAACTCTGACTTTTGGAACTCTATTTGTGCTCTAGAATGAGGGTTCTTGAGGTCCTTGACTTGGGAACCTTGAATCTTGACTCAATTTAGGAAATCCATGGTGGATTCTTGAGGTTCTTGAATACTTAGGGTTTATGTTGAGAGAAAACATGAGAAAAACCTCATAAGATGCTTGTAAATGGCTTTGATTTAGTGTTTCCACGATTTTATAGGCTTGGAAAAAGGTCCAAAGTTCCATTTTAAACATCTGTACGAAACTGGAAAAATTAAACTAGAACCCAATTTCATTGGCCTCCGTGACGCGCCACTAATCGTGGTGGCTCACTGGAATTTGACAATTGGGAAATTGGCAGCCTCCGCGATGTGGAGCCATCGTGTTTTCCCACTGGTTGGCACCTGGGACTCCTCCGCGATGTGCCACTATCGCGGGGTTCCACTGGAAATTGAAAATTTCCAAATTAACCCTCTCCGCAATGTGCCAGGCAGTTAAATGATGCAGTTTTATGACTAAGGCTTAAATTAGACATAACTTCTTACCCGAGTGTCGGATTTGGGAAAATCTTATATCAATGGAAAGCTTATCAGATTGTTGGGCAAATCTAAAATTAGCCATAACTTTTGTATGGTTAACACATTACTCTCTTAGGAAGCGACTTCTAAATCTTTTAGGTCCAGAATCACACCTCACTCGACACGCCCTACGGCTTTAACTACGAGGGAACTTTGCGGGGCCTTACAATATCTCTCCCTTGGGAACATTTATCCTCGAATGTCTCTAGTTAGACTTGGAATACAGGAAAAACTGAGTACACACAGCCGAAACAATTACTAAATGGTTCAAGATCTTCCTAAACTCATGACCACTCCAGATATCGCAAACACTCATACAAAGATAGATGCATAGCTGATCTTTAGATTATAAAAGCTGAATCAAGGAAGAATGGTACCTTCGGATTGATCTAAACTTATGGAAAAGAGGTGCGGGTATTTGGCTCGCATGTCTGCTTCTGCCTCCCAAGTATCACCCTCAACAGATTGGTTATGCCACAAAACTTTGACCAAGGGAAATTCTTTGTTCCTTAGTCTACGAATTTGAAAATCTAGGATCTCTATGGGAATCTCATCGAAGGAAAGGCTATCATGAATATCAACACTCTCTGAATGATCAACCACAACGGAATCAACAATATGCTTCTTAAGCATGGAGACATCAAAGATATGATGAACGACGGACAACTCCGAGGGCAACTCAACCTCATAAGATACTTTACCAACACGACTCAAGACTCTATACGGGCCAACATCGGGGACTAATCTTTCCCTTCCTACCAAACCTTTTCACCCCTTTCATGGGTGAAATCTTCAAGTACACCAAGTCACCTACCTTAAACTCAAGATCTCTCCTCCTCACATCTGAATAAGACTTTTGACCACTCTGAGCGGTCTTCAACCTTTCTTTAATCAACTTAACTTTCTCCTTAGCTTCGAACACTACATCAGGACCACACGCGGCAGCTTCGCCCACTTCAAACCAACCTATAGGTGATCTACACCTCCTACCATACAAAGCCTCAAATGGTTCCATCTCAATGCTAGCATGGAAACTATTGTTATAGGTGAACTCTATCAATGGAAAATGCTAATCCCAACTTTCTTTGAAATCAAGAGCACACGCCCTCAACAGATCCTCTAGGGTCTGAATGGTCCTCTCAACCTGACCATCTATCTGCGGGTGAAAAGCTTAACTTAAAAGAACATGGGTGCCAAGACCCTACTGAAATGCCCTCCAAAACTGAGAAGTAAATTAAGTACCCCTATCCGAAATGTCAGACAAGGGAACTCCATGTAGTCTGACCAACTCCCAAACATATAATCTAGCATAATCCTCAGCCGTATAAGATGTATGCACGGGCAATAAATGTGCGGACTTAGTCAACCTATCCATAACAACCCAATAGAATCATGATGACAACGCGAAAGAGGAAACCCGGTCACGAAGTACATATTCACCATCTCCCATTTCCAAGTGGGTATACTAAACTCTTGCATCACACCACCCGGTCTTTGGTTCTCCACCTTAAACTGTTGACACGTCGCATACTTTGCTACAAACTCGGCGATGTCCTTCTTCATGTCGTTCCACCAATAGATTTCCCGCAAGTCGCAATACATCTTGGTAGTGATGAATGGAATAACGCATGCCATGCACTTCACCCATAATCCTCCACCTCAAATCTTCAACACACGAATCATACAACCTACCATGCACCCTCAACACACCATCTCCCCCTTGGGAGAAAACCCCGACCTTTTGGTCCTTAACTGACTCCTTCAGTTTGACTAAACTAGGATCCCTATCCAGCTTCTCCTTTACTTCCGAAGCTAAAGAGGATTTGGAAATACTCTGTACCAACGTAATCCCCTCCACTGAATCAAGCAATCTAACACCCAACCTAGCCAGACAATGAACATCATGAGCTAACCCTCTCTTAACTTCCTCAATATGCACAACACTACCCATGGAAAATCTGCTAAGGGTATCCGCCACCACATTGGCCTTGCCCGGGTGATACAACACACTCATATCATAATCTTTCAACAACTCTAACCACCTCCTCTGCCTAAGATTCAGCTCCTTATGGGTAAATACGAACTGCAGGCTTTTATGATCAGTAAACATATCAACATGGACACCATAAAGATTGTGTCTCCAAATTTTCAAAGCAAAAATCACAACAGCTAACTCAAGATCATGGGTCGGGAAGTTATTTTCATGCAGCTTCAACTATCTAGATGCATAGGCTATAACCTTACCCTTTTGCATCAACTTAAAAACCAAACCAACTCTAGAGGCATTACAATACACTAAAAACCCATCAGTACCATCAGGCAAAATCAACACAGGGGCTGAAGTAAGTCGAGTCTTCAACTCCTGAAAACTTTTCTCACAGGTATAGGACCACTGGAATTTAACCTTCTTTTGGGTCAATCGGGTCATAGGATATGCAATGGAAGAGAAACCCTCAACAAAACGATGGTAATAGCCTGCTAGACCCAAGAAACTCCTAATGTCAGATGGAGAGATGGGTCTAGGCTAGTTTCTCATAGCTTCTGTCTTTTGTGGATCAACTATAATACCCTCGGCTGAAACAACATGACCCAGGAAGGATACAGACCTTAGCAAAAATTCACACTTACTGAATTTGGCAAACAACAGGTGATCTCTAAGATCTTGCAAGACAATTCTAAGATGAGTTGCATGGTCATTCTCATCAGGAAAGTACCCAAGGATGTCATCTATGAAGACAATGATGAACATATCAAGGTGTTACTTGAACACTAGATTCATGAGGTGCATAAAGGCTATTGGGGCATTGGTTAGCCCAAATGACATGACTAAAAACTAAAACTGGCCATAACGAGTTCGGAAGGCTGTCTTTGGAATATCATATTCCCTTAGTTTAAGTTGATGATAGCTAGATCTAAGGTCTATCATTGAAAAATAACTTGCACCTTGCAACAGATTAAACAGGTCATTAATTGTCGAAAGAGGATACTTATTTATGACTCTGACCTTGTTCAGTTGATGGTAGTCAATGTACATACGCAAAGATCCATCTTTCTTCCGCACGAACAAAATAAGTGTGCCCCAAGGACAAATACTGGGTCTAATGAAACCTTTATCTAAGAGATCTTTGAGTTTCTCCTTTAACTCCTTAAGCTCGATAAATGCCATATTATATGGCTAAATGGAAATAGGCCGAGTGTTGGGAAGAAGGTCAATTCCAAGCTCTATCTCTCTATCGGGAGGTACCCCTGAGAGATCTTCCAAAAAGACATTAGGGAACTCATTAACAGCATCAATCGACTGGATGGTTGGAGTGTCGGACTTAGTGTCGTTGAACCTAACTAGGTGGTAGATGTAACATTTGGATATAAGTTTTCTGTCTTTGATATAAGAGATAAAATAACTCTTGAGAGATACCAAACTTCCGAACCGCTCAAACACTGGTTCATTAGGAGACTAAAACTTGACCACATGGGTACGACAATTTATAGATGCATAACAATAATGAAGCCAATCCATACCCAGAATAAGGTCAAAATCTATCTTATATAACTCTATCAAATCTGCAAGTATGAGTCTATGAAGCACAGTAACAGGGCAATTTCTATACACTTGTTTCACAAATACTGACTCTCCAACTGTTGTAGAAACTAGGAAAGGATCAGGAATCTTTTCAGGACTCATTTCAAAATTCACCGCCACAAGTTGGGTCACATAAGAGAGATTTGACCCAGGGTCCAACAACACATAAATATCAAGACAAAAGACACGGAGCATACCAGTAACAACATCAGTAGATTTCTCCTGCTCCCGATGAGGTGGAAAAGGATAGAACCTGTTCTGGCGCTGACCGCCAGCGGTGCTAGAAGAAGCACCCTGAGCAGGGGTGGGACGAAGTACCAGAGCTGGTGCACTAGCAGCCTGTACCTGAGGTCGGGCATCTCTATTGCCCTTTCTAGCATGGGGATAATCTCTAAGTCTATGGCCCTGCTTTCCACAACCAAAACAACCCCTCACATCTATGAAACACTCCCCAAGGTGATTCCTACCATATTTAGCACAAGAAAGATAATGGGTCCTGTTATCAATACTGTTCTACGGCCCAGACATGAAAGACCTGCTCCCTTGCTTCGGGCTACCTCTAGGCACGGGAGCACTAGCTGAAGAAGGAACTGGAATGGACAAATGTCTTTGAAACTGGGGGTGGTTCCCTCCATGGAACCTAGGTCGGCTAAACTTATGTTGATTAGATCTCTCCCTCTTGCTACCCCTCATTCTATCTCTTTCTCTAAGCCTATCCTCCTCTATCTATTGCACATACATCATCAACCTAGCCAAATCCATATCCTTATGAAACATCACGGCCCTACACTCCTTCAGTACCATCCTAGAAACACCGGTCACAAACTTACTCATACTATCCCGGGTATCAGAAATCAAATTAGGAGCGTACTTGGACAACTGATTGAACTTCAAACAGTACTGCTTAACAATTATGGAGCCCTGTATCAAGTTTATGAACTCCTTAAACTTTGCCTCCCTCATCTCAAGTGGAAAGAGCTGATCCAAGAAGGTATCTTGGAAAACTTGCCAAGTCATAGGAGCGGCATTCTCACCTCTAACCCTTCCTCAATGACATAACCCAATCATAAGTAATGTCCTTCAGTCTGTAGGACGCCAACTCAACACTTTATTCTTCTGAAATATGCATCATGTCTGTGATCTTTCTTACCTCTTCCAAGTACAACTGTGGGTCCTCATCTATCTTTGACCCATGGAACTCAGGCGGGTTCATCTGCATAAAGTCATGAATCCTAGCCGCGGCTACATCACCACCCTGCTGGTTAGAAACTAGGGCCTGGTTATTGGCCCAAATATTTGAGGTGACCGCTTGGGCTAACGCCTGAAAGGCTGCCCTAAACTCAGCATGGGACACCATCTCATTCAAAGGATCAACAGGTGGGGGTTGCTCATCATTTTTTCCACGGACATTCACACTTGGAGGAGGCATTTTCTGAAAATGGAAGAGCACAGATCATTAGATAAGAGGGACAACTGTAGGAACGATAGAATCTGAAAGAAGAAATAAATTTTTCCTAAAATATCTCGTAGCCTCTTACTCATAGGTGTGGTGCGCTACACACCGATGATCAATACTCTACTCAACACGGCTTGTCAGACTCCCTAGAATTTCTTAGAAACCTTAGGATTTGATACCAAGTTTGTAACGACCGGAAATCATCTCCCAGGACGTCACATGGTGCCTAACCCTTAGAGACAGTTTCTACTAATGACACTCAATTCAAGATAAGAATAGATTCAACACTAACATAGTCATATCACACGAAAGGAAATATGGAAAAGATACTCGGTCCATAAGACCACAATATAGATAAATCTCAACAAAACCACAATATCGAACCCTCGACACATCACAAGTCTGAAACTAGTCTAACAAGACTATACAAATCAAAATGTAGAGAGCTGTTGGGACAGGTCCCCAACTGACTCAAAATGAACTAATGATAAAACATAGTCTCTCAAGTACGGTAAATATCTGAAGATAGGTCCTCGAATAATGAGGACTCACCACTATAGAAAATGAAGGCAAGGTACTCGAAGAATCATGGGCGAGGCTGGGACTGAGCACCTGAACCTACATTATGACATAATGTAGCACATAGACATATATGTGGACCAGTACTTGGAATGTACTGAGTATGCAGGCGTGAATGCATATGAATAAAATAGTAACAATATTATTTAATCAAATAATGTATTCATTATGAGACGACTCACATGGCTTGAACAAGTATAAAATATAAAGCTCATAAGTCATGTAGAATGGAGCATGTAACACAAATCTTGTGAGTCATTATTGTTTAATCTCAAAATTCTAAATCTTCTCTTATTCTCAATACCCAAAGGCTAAGGGACTTTAAACAATACTTTCAACTTATGCATAAGTATCATGGAGAGTAAAACTTCTACAATGCTTAACATTTCATAACTATTTAGAACTCATATACTTGAAATTCGGAATTAGATAACTTGAAAACATACTTAAAGGCATTTTATTCTCTTTAGGAAAATATCTCATCTTAAGATTTAGGGAAATCACTCCATCTCAAATAGAAAGGCATTCTAGTTTATGGAAACCACTTACCTCAAGGCTTTATAAAAGTACTATAACAAGGGAAGATGCTTTCATTTAGAAAATAACTCACATCAAGAAGATAATTTAGTTGGGAAAACATATTTGTAATTCAACCATTTAGGAAAATAGCTTATAGGGAAGGAAAAATTGGTTTTTGATCTCGAAGTCTAAATGTCAAGGGAGGTTCTCGTAACTAACATAAACTATGCGAGCTACATGGAGTCTAATGTTTTTTCCACCTAAAGAAGAGACCCCACGTTGGGTATGAGCGTCATACTCTTGCCAGAGAGTATAACCTAGGTCTAGTGATCACTAAACGAAACTCAGCCTTGGGCCTAGTCATAATCTTCATAAAATCGGCCTCAGACCCAACCTACGGTGGCACATAGTTTTGGGGTAAGAAACCATAGTAACTTACCCACTCGGTGATAAATACTACTCCCTTTAGATTATCTGTGCTCATCTCATAAAAAAAATCTACTTTTAGAATAATCACATGGTTCACCACGAACCCAATAATCAAATCGATAATCTCATATAGTGAAGTGGATTTCAAAGCTCAAGGACCATTAGGTCAATTCATTTCTCAATCATCTCAAAATACTCAAAACATGGGTGCTCATAGCACAAGAGTTCATAATTTCACAAGTCTTGATAGGGCTTACTAACCCATAATTAAATTTCAAGCTAAAGCTTATCAAAAGCATGATATATAGCATATAGATTTATAAATCATGTGGAAATATGGAAATTCCAACAAGTTACCTCAAAATCTCAATATAGCCATATGCTTCAACATCTCAACAATGCAATTATAAGCTTATAAAGGAGTAAAATCATGGGGTTTATACCCAGCTGTTAATACTCAAGAAAACATGTAGAAATCATGCCATTTGACTCTTAATTCATGGAAAATATCAATATAATGCATTCAATAGTAATGGGTGAAAAACCCAATTCAAATTCATGTAAAAGATCCTCATATATTTCATGAATTTCATGATGTAAATAGCCTTTTGGGTACAAGAGTGAAAGGGTTACCCTTGTTCAAAAACCCTACAAACCTTGAATTAGAAGATTTTGATGAACTCTCACTTTTGGAACTCTATTCTTGCTCTAGAATGAGGGTTCTTGAGGTCCTTTACTTGGGAACCTTGAATCTTGACTCAATTTAGGAAATCCATGGTGGATTGTTGAGGTTCTTTGAAGAGGTTTTGGATACTTAGGACTTATGTTAAGAGAAAACTTGAGAAAAACCTTATAAGATGCTTGTAAATGGCTTTGATTTGGTGTTTCCACGATTTTATAGGCTTGGAAAAGGTCCAAAGTGCACTTTTAAACATCTGTACGAAATAAGTAAAATTAAACTGGAACCCAATTTCATTGGCCTCCATGACGCGCCACTTATCGTGGTGGCTCACTGGAATTTGACAATTGGGAAATTGGCAGCCTCCGCGACGTAGAGCCATCATGTTTTCCCACTAGTTGGGACTTGGGACTCCTCCGCGATGCATCAGTATCGCGGGGTTACACTGTAAATTGTCAATTGCCAAATCAACCCTCTCCACAATGCGCCAGGCAGTTAAATGATGTAGTTTTATGACTATGGTTTAAATTAGCCATAACTTCTTACCCGAGTGTCGGATTTGGGAAAATCTTATATCAATGGAAAGCTTATCATATTTTCCACAAGATAAAAAGTAGAAATTAGGAAAATCTAATGCAGAAGTAATCCACCTATACTTAACTAATGCATATCACTGATATCCCTCTCACTTTTTCACATAGTCTACGTTTAATAGAAAGCTGCAACTATTCCGATTCAATTTCTAGGTCATTCTTTATTTCAATCAGATTACATGGTAATGATTCACATTATCAATCAATAATTGGCTTAAAGTTTACTCTATTTTCATGTAATTATGTGGATGATAAACTAAAAATATATTAGTAGTCTAACTTTATCCTTATATGTAAGCACAAGATAATAACAACAATGACGAATATAAATAAATAAGAAAAATGTTAGTTAAATAACTTAGATGTGTTAATAAGTTCATATATATAGAGACAGTGATGAAAATTACAAGACTTATAAAAGGAGAAGTTGGAACAACCAGATCCCACATCTTCTAGAAATGCCTGAATTCTCAAAGTGCCACTGTCCCTGTCGTGTAATGCTTCTTCTGCTTAGGCTTCTGCACCGAAGATGAAACACAAATATTCTCCCATCATTTTGAAATACAGAATTGGTCTGATTTATAAGGATTAATATAATTAACCCAACTAGCTTAAAACAAAAGCTAAAAAAATAATTTAATTAAAATGCATAGATACAAATACATGTTGAAAACATGAAAATAGAGAAATGCACATTAATTTACATATATACATTCATTTGTCATTACTTCCTTGGACTTTTTATTATACAATCCTGGTTTATCCCCAAAAAAAGCAAAAAATTAACTATATGAACTTCAAATTAGCCCAAGAACAAAAAAATAAAAAAACACAGTGACGGAGTCGTTGAAGGTGCACCTGCAGCTGTAATTCATGTAAAATAATTAGGGTTCCAAAAAAAAACTAACTCAGCAAAACTCAAATTTAAAAACTAAAACCAAAATGCATATGACAGTGTGACCAGAAATTCACACACAAAAAATAAAACCATAGCTAGATGTACATAAAAAACATTAAAAAAACTTGTTTCATCCTTTAAACTTTAGCACTATATAGTTGAAATCTACTCTCCTAATTTCCTCACTCGCTATTTAAAAAAAACTAAAATTAAAGGAAAATATGTGTAGTTAGGGAAAAATTCAAAAGAAGATAACTATTAGGTTTAGTGCGACCTCATTTTTCTAAGTGTTTAGTTTTGGCCATTTTTGTTGCAGAGAAAAAGCACCCAAAGTAAAGAAGAAGAATAAGAGAAGGAGATTTATAGTAACTTATCAATGGAGGATTTTTCAAAGAGTGAGAGAGGGGGAGATTGAGTTACCTCTTTTATATTATTTTTTTATTTTTTAGGAATTAAAGAGGTAACTGCACTCATACAGTATTCGATCCATTACCTGAAACTAACACTACGCGAGCTTTCCCAATATAAGAACACCAAGCTTCTAGTTATGAATATGGGTAAATGCAGTTTATTACTAGTGAGAAAATAAATACACTAACAAAGATAAGGACACAAACGAAGTGTAACTTAGTTGGAGAGTTGTTCACACCTTCACCCTTGTAAGGAGGGTTCGAATCCCTACACCCTTTCTTAAATAATGCATCTGCATTTGTGAGCATTGACTTTTGATGGAAAAAATAGAAACTAGATAGTAGAAGTTCTATAAGACAATTACCATTTACCAAAAATAATAGAAATTATAAAATCAAAAGTTGTAGGGGGAAATTTCACCAATCTGGCCACGATTCTCTTCAATGATTAACTAGCTTCCTTTGAATTGAATTTTGAAAATTCTACAAAAATGTACAATGTTAGAGTATAATTCAAAATTAAAATAATTAAAATGATATAAACAAGCATGAATATAAAATATGTATCCAAAAGGAAACTTGATATTGATAAAATATGAAAATAATGATGAGCATATATTTTAAAGAATTTCTTTGTCTAAAAATGTCCCTCCATCCAATCCCAATCAGTATCGTCAAACTCATCCCCCTCTTTTAATGTTACAACAACTATATTTTCTTAATATTCTTCGGTAGATGGAATATCAACAACAACAACGACTCCATATTATTTTAACCATTCAAAGCCACCCTCATCTAATCTAGTTGAGGGACCAATGTAATCATAAAACTCTATCTAAAATATTTCTCCTATATTAGGGCAATTCTATTCATCTAAATGATACAAATATATGGGGACTTTATTCCTTGCATAATAAACACCTTTCTCAATTGGATTAGCAACATAAAAAACTTGATAAGCCTATGATACCAATGCAAAAGGATCATTTTTACAGCATAACTTGTTGAAGTATACCCAAGTTAACCCATATGCATCTACTTCTTTCTGATAACAATCACATCTAAATAATATATTATTAAAACAACCATAGTAATCAGTTTCAATGATATCTTGAATAACTCCAAGATAAACCACCTCTCCATCTATAGGCTTTTTGTCCCTAGCACTAACAAAACTATCAGTTGTTGCTGACACAGACACTCTGGAATTTCGATTCTTGCATGGAGCATCTTGAGCTTTTGCATGAAATCGATATTTATTGATGAAATATGTGCTATATCTCTTTTCCACCATATTGGTTCCCCTAGCTAGCCTTTTTAAATGATGAGATACATTATTTTTTTAACTTTATCTTCAAACTAACTGTTGAATTCACGACTATGATTCATTTCTCTTGAACATGCATTGGATTTATTATAATATTTTATTGAATTCTTATGTTCCTTTCAATCTATAATAGTGAAAATATAATTACTAGGCCTTTATAAATGGATATTCATGTAGCTTATCATAACCAAATACATGTAGTTTCATTAGTTGATGAAATTTTCCACTTCATCATCTCCCATGTTAAAAAGGACATATCGATGTGCTTCATAACTTAACTTTGAATCCCTAAAAAAAGTACCATATTTTTTCTTCTCAATTCCAATTAGATGGAAATTCCTTAGGAATATAGGTGAAAATTATAAATGCATTCCTCATCTTCAGTTTGGTATATACTAAATCATATCTTCACAATATCATGTAGGTATCTTGAACAAAAAATCAAGAACTTTTAAACCAAATAATCATCTGCTATTGATGCATCTAGACAAGATCGATTATCAATGAATCCTTTAAGGTTACATAGGCTCCTCTCAATGAAATGCATCCAACAAAGATAAATAGAACCTCCAAGATTAATTTTATTCACTAAATGAACATACAAATATAACATTATATCAAAGAATGTTTGATGAAAAAATCATATCAAGGTTAGATGTAATTTCATCAATTTCAAACTCTAATTTTTCAAGATATGTAGGATTTATTACTTTACTACATATGGCTCTAAAAAAATTGTCCAACCTAATCAATGTCAATGAAACATTATTGGGCAAGAATTTTCTAAAAGCAACCTAGAGCAAGTGATGCATTATAAAATGAGCATTATGATTCTTGTATCCTGATATCTTCATCCCCTTCATATTTACATGATTAGATATATTTGATGAACACCCTTTAGGTAATTTGACATTTTTAAGACACTACAAAATAATTTTTTAAATTCTTGTTCCATAAAGAAAGAAAGCTGAGCCAAACTTAAATTTCCATTACTATCTTATATTTGTTGTAGTTTCTTTCGGATGCCTATTTCTTATAAGTCATATTGAGAATTCACATGATCCTTTATCTTTCCATCTATATCCAGTAAAGTCCCAAGAAAAATATTGCACATATTTTTTTTATGTGCAATGGATCAAGATTGTCCCTCCATTTTTTATATGGCCAATATGGCAATTCAAAAAAATAGATCTTTTCATCCAAGGACCCTTATTATCTCGAGACCTTTTTTTTCCCTTTATCATAAATATTTTTGAATTCACGCAACTCTTTAATAACTTCTATACCCGACAAAAGAGTAGGTGCAGGTCTATGTTCCTCCTTATTATCAAATGACTTTTTATCATTTAGCAATGGATGATCATGAGGACAAAATTTTTTATGACCAAAATAACACATCTTACGAAAATATTTGAGATATTGAGAACACGTGTCATAATTACAAGCAGGGCATGCCAATTTACCTGTAGTGCTCCATCATGAAAGCATTGTTAATGCTGGAAAATTAGTAACTGTCCATATTAAGGTTGCATGCATTTGGAATGTTTGTTTGGTTTTATCATCATATGTTTTTATCCTAGGTTTCCATAGTTTATTTATTTCATTGATTAGTGGTTGAAATTATATATCAATATTATTTCCAGGAGATGATGGGCCTGGAATGAAAATAGACAACATAAAATACTCTATTTTCATGCAAATCCATAGTGATAAATTGTAGTTTATCAACATAACAGGACATTTACTATGAGAAATACTCTTGGTTCTAGATGGATTAACACTATCACTAGAGAGACATAACCTAGCATTAGGAGGATATCTAGAGAAGTCTGGATACAAATGGTCAAAATCAGGATATATAGAGAATTCCGTATACAAATGGTCAAAATTCTTCCATGCTTTGACATCAGTGGTATGCCTTAGATTTCCATCATTTATTTGTTCATTAGCATTTAATTTCATTGCAATAGTTGTTTCAGAATAAATGAACATCCTCTGAAACCTAGGCTTTAAGGGAAAATAACTTAAAACCTTTTTCCAGAATTTTAGAGCTTGCATTGGTTGAGGCACCTGATGAGTGGTGATTTTACCACTTACTCTCACTCATTATTCATGCACATTACCTTGTTTTGAATGAATAAATGAGACAAATTTGAGGTTAGATGCACTATTATCCATTATTTATAGGTATAAAGTTAAGGAGATCAAAAGATGTGGATTGAAAAATAAAATGATCAAAAGGGAGAAACAAAACTATAGCTAAAGACATGGAGCAGAAGAGCCTCAGGTACCGCGGTCGCGGTCTATCGACTGTAATTGCGGCGGTCAAGAAAATTTCTTCCAACCGCGATTGTTGATGTTAACTAGGATCGCGTATCCGCAATCGTATCCAGACTTATGCGATCCTAGTAGAGAAAATCAGCTCAAGGGTAAATCTATAATTATACGTGCTGATCCCAAATTGAACAAAATGACCCCAAACCCTTGATTGTACAATTCTAGCTTCCCTAATTTTTTAGGTTTTATCTCTAGACTTCATAGCCTCCATTTTTGGATAAGAAAATATTGTATAAATTTGGGGTGAAAAATAGATTGGAGACTTTCTAAGTGGAAGATTTGCTCACTTCCATTGTTGATATTATGGGAGAGGCAACTTTAAAGTAATATTTCCTTAGATATTCAACAATTTATATCAATGGAGACTATGGGTATATCTATACTTATTTATCTTATATGTAGCTAAATCTCCCTCTTGGAGTTATGTATGAATAGGGGTTTAAGTGTCTGTGGGTTGTTATTGTTAGAATCTATTTGGTAGTTCATGTTTATGGGTTTTATGATTGCTATGATATTTTTATCGGGATTTGATTGGGTGAAAGCCCCAAATACTCACATGAGTTTGATGAGTAAAAGTCCAAGCTCTATAAAATTCAAGTTCATCTTTGAAAGAAGGGTTTTGGGTGAATTTTAGAAATCCATATCATCCTCGAAAAAGGGATGTGTTGAACAAAGTAATGATAGACAATTATGTTTGTAGTTTGATAAATTTTCACTATCTTAGACATAAGGGTGGATATGAGGTTGACTATGCCATGGGTATAATCCTACAAATAGGGATGCCTACATTAAGGTTGTGGTAACTAATTGTTGAACAAACCCATTAGGTATTCAAAAGGATAAATGGGTGAAAGTTTGGGGTTTTGTTGAAAGAATAACATCAAAATCTATAACCAAGCCTATTCATAATTAATTTACTAAATTGATGTCTATGATTAACACCCACTTGTCACTACGTTAGTAGTGCATAATCTCAAGATCCATTCTTAATTGTTAACGCTCTAATTATTCGTAGCCTCAAATTTATACTAGAATAACCCAAAAACAAAAACTAGTGTAGGATCCTATCACCCTATTTTATCTTTTTATACCATTTGTTTGAATTTATCTAGTATCTAATATTTCAAATTAACTTTACCGCCGCTCACGTTGTTCCTCGTAGATTCAACCCTAACTCCAAAGTTGGGTAAATATATTGACACCAACTGTCCTGCACTTAAATTTATATGTAAGTTGAGCGTTATCAAAAAAATGGCATCGTTGCCGGAGAACAATTTGGCGTATTAAGTTAGTTTGGAATTTTTGTTACTTGCTTGAATTCAAGCTTGTAAATATTTGTTTGTGATTTTCTCTATTATAAGTAGATTTTTTTATTTTTTTTTGCTATGGCCTCTTCCGACAAATATGAATTTTTTAGTTGGAACACCTATATTAACAACCTGTGTCTATATTGTGATGGACCACACTTCACCAGATATTGTAAATATGCTTCAAGGAAAGGGATGGGATCCCGATATCAATCTCATAGGGAGTATATTTGTACCTCATGTAGAAGTCAAGATGGACATAAGGATGATTGTCCAAATTCCCCCTCTCCCTATTATACTAACCAAATTGCTAGTTCTTATGAGATTGATAGGGCTTATCATGAGAAGGAGGAGGAGAAATAAACCAAACCTAATGGTTTTAGAGCAATGCTTCAAACTAATTTGGATTGGTTGACTATAACGAGGGAGAATTTACAAGACTTGCATTCAACTTATGGGGTGTTTGACCGGGCATATGTCAAGGCAAGGGAATTGGGAAAGAACATCATCTTAGAGGATCTCCCAAGCTGGACCATTTTCCTAGAGAAGGTTCATAAAGAAGACAAATCAATCTACGATAATGAGCTTGGTGGCGAAGACTCCTTAGTGTCTTCCCTATCATCAAACTCATTTGAGGAAGACGAAGTCAAAATAAAAGAAATGGTACTAGAGTCACAAAAAGAATCAATGCTCACCTCTTATGATGACTCTAATCCATTTTGGGGCAAAGATTCTTTGGAGGAGGACAATCCAAAATAAAAGGTTGGACCTCATTCATCCCACTTTTCAACATTATGGATAGAAGATATGATGAAAATACATCCATCTAAACGAATGGTGGATTGTAGGGAGACAGAGTTCGATTCTTATATTTTAGAGTTTGATATCTCAAAAGAGAAATTGGAACCCCATCCATCAAAGGCCAAATAACACAACTTCCAATGTAAAACAAGAGGTCTATTGATGTACTCACCTTTACCCAAGGAGCCATACCAAAAGTTAGATGTCAAATTGGGTAGATGGTTAAAATCCTTTAAGTGAAGGCATAAATGAAGATTTAAAATGGTGTTTTGCTAAGACATTAAACTAAGATCTTGATGGGAGGAAACCCATCACACCACAAATAGTGGAACATATCCTTTTATTTATGCATAATCGAGTAGATTTTGTGTTGGTATTTATTTATACATAATCCATGAAAAAGTGATTATTAGGAGATATTTTGATTGAAATTGAAAAAGAGAGTTGGGAAAGTGGCCTGTTGGACTAAATAACTAAGTGTGGAGGCCTAGATTTTATCCTCAATTACCGCAACTGTGGTCTTTGTTAAGGCAATTGCAGAGGCCACGAGTCCATGATCGTGGAATGAGGATTGCGATCGAGGTCATACCAGTTTAAGTTACCATCCAACAGTTATTTTCCCCACATGTTCATTCTCAAAATTTTCTTCAAACTCTACTATCTGTTGGCATTGTGTAGAGTATCCAAGATTCAATCTCAACCCTTTTGCATCAACTATCGAGTATGTAGTCTCAAACGCCCTTATTTTTATTTTAATTGCAGGCCTGGGACATGTAGATTGGAAATAGGCCTAAATTCATTTTAACAATACCAAAACTATGCTTGTTTGTGTTTGTTGTTATGGTTAGCAGTTGTAGGGTGTTTACACGCCATTTAGGGAAGTCTTGAGTACCCATATTTTATCCTAACATAGTTAAAATTGACATGTATATTATGTCTTCATTCAATGCCCAAATGAGTTCAAGGTGAACTACTTCAAGTTTGGGGGCTAAAATCAAGAAATCTAGGTTTACTTTCAACCATGATGTTTATGTGCCTAGTTGGAAAACAAAGTTGGTCTTAACTGTGCATATCTTGAGTAAGGGCAGAACTATTGATGGTGGTATTAGGTATTGTGATCGCGGTCAATGCTCTGCGATCGCCATACCTGAGGACTGCTATCTATAGAAATCTAATTTTTTGCGCATCTATTTTTCACCCTTGAATCTCTTATAGCATTGCCACACATGCTTTTTTTGCTAATCTAACATAAGATTTCCTTTGTAAAAATTAAAAATAGTCTAAAGTGTGTTCCATACATGTAATCAACTACAAAATGGGAGACTTAGACGTTACCATATCCATGCCCCCAAAAAGCCTCAACCAGTATTACCATGACCTCCCAAGGATCAAGCTACTCTTAGAAAGGAGTATCTTTATGGACAGAGTCCTAGAAAAGTTTCCAAAATTCTTTGACAGATTTACTATTATCAGGGAACGTGTTCTAGAGTTACCCCAGGGATTGTAGCTCGGTCCAATAATGAAATATATCAAGAGGAGCTAAAAAAGTAGGGTTCCATAGTTGCCAAATTAGAGGGAGCATATTGAGATTTGGCAATGTCACATAGAGAACTCAGGGAGTCATAAGAAAAGATAGTGAAAAGGGAAAATAAGAGAGAAAAATTCTTCACCAACATGTGGAGAGGATTAAAAGGCATTTTTAAGGTGATCAAACCTAAAAAGCATCTACCTTCATCAAGGGTCGAGGGTGATAATGGAGCCCCTGCTAAGTGGTCTAGGGCTGATGACAGCGGATATGATGCAGGATATTCTAAAAAGATTAGTTCATGAGGCTAATTCTGGGAGCATCCTTTCCTCTTATCTTGTTGTCTAGGCAGTGGGGGCACTGCCATCTTCTCGGTTGGGGGTGCCTATCCCTATATTTGCACTGCTTAAATATTTTGGGAACTGTTTGGATAATATTCTTGATGATGTTTTTAATTCTATTTTGGGATGACATTTTGGATATTGTTTTGTTATGTTTTTGAGATGTTTTATTTGGGCACTCTGATGGTGTCCACATTTTATGGATTATCATGCTTTTCTTTCATTTTTAGTATTATTTTAATTTAATTTTATTTTGATTTAGGTGATGCATGACTAAGTTTGCCCTATGATGGATTGATCGATAATATTCTTAAGGGTAAAGCATCATGTTTAGGTTTTGATACATAGGTGCAGGGGAATTTTGAGTACTTATAACATGAGTGTCAGGAATGCAAGAGAAGTCTGAGTAGCTGTGGCAATTTATTTGGTAAAAGTTGGGGTCACTCTATACACCATTGGTGAAGTCTGAGTAGCCATATGGGTAGTTAGCCCATTTTTAGCCAAGATGTGATACTAAGGCTTTGGTTGTAGCCATAGTTTGGAAAATTGTGTGCATTTCTATTGCAAAACAAGAAACCCCCTTAGTCCAATTTTTTTGAAAAATCAAAGGCATGGACGTGAGCAATGTTGCAACAAATCTTTTTTTCTTTTTGTGGCTTCGCAAATTGTTGACTTGTAAATAGTGATAAATACTCCACTTTTGTCTCTTGCGGGAGGGATATTTTAACTCCCTTGACGAATTTTTCATGCCATGTGTGGTGATATTTTGGTATTAATCTTTTATACACTTGTGTTATCTAGAACATGCCCCGTTAGTCTTTCAAAACTAATTTTTATTGTATGTGGTTGGAGAAATGACATTAGGTCATCCTTGTGATTATAGAACCCACTCTAGCCTAAAAAGACTACCCATGTATAATTGAAATTCATAGTTACCTACTTTGAGCCTTTGGACCCTTTCTTATGCAAACTCATTGCAAGCTGTGTTCCATTCTTTTTATCCCCCTTTTGAACTGTACCCTTCTTGAACTTGCAAATACAATTTCAGGCTTAAAGCCTAAGTTAGGGGTGGTGAAAGTTATTGAAGGAAGTTTGGAGCTACAAAATATTAGTAAAATGCCTAATGTGCCTAAGTGCTAAAAACAAATATTTAAAAAAAGTAGAAGAAAGGATCCAACAAAGAAATAAATTACACGTAAGTTGCAAGAAAAAATAAATAAAATAAAAGTGGTGGACAAAGGAAGCAAATTGTAGGAATAGGAAAAGAAAGAAAACAAAGAAGAGTGTCCCTTAGTCAATAAAGAAAGAATTGTAAAGGGTGATGTAGACGTTCAAGGAAGGGTGTAGCCATGTTGTTACTAAATAGTATCCTACTCTAACCAAAACCTACATTACAAACTTATAAAGTCCTTTAAGAACTCCAACCATTTACTTTTGTTGCAGTGACAGTTGAAAATAGGGGCAAAGCTATGGTATGACACTTATTGAATGGAGATTTCTTTTATGGAGGAGATAGTTGGACACTTAAAAATCCGTGTTGCATATCGTGTAGCTCGGTGTGTAAAATTCTTTTTCTTATGAGAATGGCATGTGAAATAAGTTGAGGTGCATGATTTTGTCACTTTACAAGTGACGAGGCAAATAGAGTATGACTTAGGTTCGGTCAAAAGGTGAGTCACTTTTAGATCATTTGTGGTTGTTTCTTTATTTCTCTTTGAAGTTTTGTGCATCTTTTTATAGTGCATCTTATGATTAAGGGTGTATTGAAACTAGCTTAGCATATGACCAATGAGCTACTTGTGGTTGTGATTAAAGTTGAGGTCATTTTGATCTTTAAGGCATAAAGATTGAGCTTAAATGATTGTGACTCATGGTAAGAGGTAATGATTCTTGAGGATAAGCAAATATTTTAAGTTGGGGGTGTTGATGAGTGGTGATTTTACCACTCATTCGCACTCATAATTCATGCACATTACCTTATTTTGAACGAATAAATGAGATAAATTTATGGTTAGATGCACTAATATCCACTCTTTGCAGACTTAAAGTTTAGGAGATCAAAATATGTGGATTGGAGTGTAAAATGATCAAAAGGGAGCAAGAAAAGTGAAGCTGAAGACTTGGAGAAAAAGAGCCTCAGGTACCACAGACACAGTCTGTCAAACATGATCGTGACGGTCACGCAAAAGTTTTCCAACCGTGGTTGCTGATGTTAACAACAGTCGTGTATTTGTGATCACATCTATACTTGCACGATCGTATCATAGCGGAGGAAATCATCCTAATGGAAAATCTGTTATTATACGTGATGATCCCAAATTGAACAAAATGACCCAAGCCCTTGATTGGAACAATTTCATCTTCCCCAATTTTTTAGCTTTTAGCTCTATCTTCATAGCCTCCATTTTTGGAGGAGAAAATATTGTATATATTTCTTGTGAAGAATACATTAGAGAATTTCTAACTGGAATATTTTCTCTCTTCTATTGTTGATATTGTGGGAGAGCCAAGTTTGAAGTAACATTCGCGTAGATATTCAAAAATTTATTTCAATGGAGATTATGGGCATATCTATGCTTATTTATCTTATGTGTAGCTAAATCTCCCTCTTGGGGTTATGTGTGAATAGGGGTTTAAGTATGTGTGAGTTGTTACTATTATCTTCTATTTGATAGTTCATGTTTATGGGTTTTATCATTTCTATGCAATTTTGGTTGGGATTTGATGGGTGAATGACCCAAATACCCACATGGTTTTGATTAGTTAATGGTCTAAGCTCTAGAAATTTCAAGACCATCTTCGAAAAAAGGGTTTTGGGAGGACTTTAGGAATCCATATCATCTTCGAAAGAGGGATGTGAAGACCAAAATAATAATAGATAATTATGTGTGTAGTTTGCTAAGTTTTCACTATCTTAGACATAAGGGTAAATGTGAGGTTGACTATGCCATGGGCATCATCCAATAAATACGGATGCCTAGATTGAGGTTGTCGTTACCAATTATTCAACACACCTATTAGGTATTCGAAAGAATCAATGGATGAAAGTTTGGTGTTTTGTTGAAAGACTAGCATCAAAATATATAACCAAGCCTACTCATATTTTATTTACTAAATTGATGTTGATGATTAACACCCATATGCCACTCCCTTAGTAGTGCATAATCTCAAGATCTGTGCTTAATTGTTAAAACTCTAATTATTTGTAGCCCCGAATTTATACTAGAAAACCCCAAAATAAAATACTAGTGTAGGATCCTATCTCCCCCATTTTATGTTTTTGTACCATTTGTTTGAATTTATCTTGTATCTAATATTTTTAATTAACTTGACCACCACTCATATTTTTCCTCGTAGACTCGACCCCGACTCAAAATATGGGTAAATATATTGATGATGATTGCCTTGCATTTAAATTCACGTGTAAGTTGAGCGTTACCAGCGCCGTAAACACTCTCCCATCTAGAAGTCCCACACATAGAGCAGTTCTCAGCTTTCTCATTGTCCTTCAAGAATAAGAAGCAATTACTAGGGTATGCATGTATTTTTCCATAATAAAGACCCAAATATCTTATCACATTGTTTGCCATGTTGAAAGACTTTGTTGTTTGAGCAAATAGAAATTCCTCTTTTATCAACACCAATAAATCTAAAAATTCTACATTACTCAACCCATGTAATGAGTTAAACAAGAACAATTTAATGGTGAAACTCAACTTACTAAAATTTTTACACCTCGAATATAATTGTTGATTTCCATCCTCTAATAATTTAAAAATCTCTTTTGTTCTTCAAGTAATCCCTCCCCACCTTCTTCTTCATGCCCCAATTCAGCCTCTATATTTCTAAACATATCATGAAGTAGTCCATCAATATCATCACATATATCAGAACTTTCATCATTATTGATTAGATGATGTGCTTTCTTGAGGAAGAGCTTTCACCTTGGAAAGTCCATTTGGTGTAACTAGCAACAAACTCTTTAGAAAGCAACTAATTCCCCAACACATCTCTATAATGCCAATAGTGATTCTTGTAATTTCCATAAGGACATAATATATTATTTCCTTGAGAAGCTTGTTCAAATGCCTTTTCAAGAAAATTTTCCACTCCATGCTTGAACTCATCAGACCAAATTAAATAATTCATCCAACTTCTATCCTCACTATTCATTAAAATCCTACACAACATACTGGAATCACCAAAATTATGATTCATGCTAAGCTAAAATATGAAATAAATATTTAAATCTCTTTAGAAATAAACATCCCAAAAAAGGAAAAATATTTAAATGTTAAGTGAAGTAACTTAGGAAATGGATTTACTATGACAATCTCAAGTGAAGAGAATTCAACTTGGCCAACAGATGTTATGTGATTAAACAAAATTACTATGTACCTAATATTGCCTAATAGAGTAGGTTCTGGGGGGTAATGTGTAAAAAGACCTTACTCCTACCTTAGAGGTAGAGATGTTGTTCCTAATATACCCTATCATCAAGGAAAATGAATCCAAAATATTCTAGAAAAAAAGAAGTAATGAGAATCCAAGAAACAACAAATAATAAGGAAAGACAACAACACATAAATTATTGATGTTGCATTCTATAAGCACTGAAACACTTTACAATACAACGTCAAAGTCAAGGATAACAGAGAAACAATGGAAGAAGATAATAAAGAAATGATAATTACACAAAATCACTTATAGACAAAACCCATAGAAACCAAAAAATAAATGTTCATGCAATCAAATATAAAAGGCTTCACACTAAAAAAATACAGAAGATTTAGTGATGGTAGCCTAGTGATTTCTATTGAAAACCCAGGGTGTATCATTCTACTTAGTAGATTCAGTAATTTATAGTTTAATATACTACCAAAGTAACAAGTTTACTCTGATCTCTAATTTGTGTTCGTAGGGACTAGAGAGTTGCATCTTTATTCCTAGTAGAGCATTACTTATTAGTATTGGCATGTTGATCACTTTAATTTGTTTTCCTATTTATGGAGTTCTTGCTACAATAGTTCTCTGTTTGGATAAAGTTTTTTTCTCTTTGGACCAAATTTTCCCCCCTAATTGGAATACAAGATCTTCTGAAAATTAATCACAACATTGCTTTGAATGACTAATTTATCAGGTCTAAAAGCAATTGGATGTTCTACCATCCTCACTAAATATAGTATAACCATACATAAATAGATGTGCAAATCCTACACAAAATCACAAACAAAAACAGGATATTGCATCCTTAAGGGAAAGAGAGAATTGGAAAACTTTCTTTTCTTCACTTGTCATGGTGATGCATCTTCATCTCAACATCCAAGGATGAATATTTACAACTAAATGTCCATGACCTCATAAAAGACTTCATTTTTGTAATATAAACTAAAAAATATTTGGTCAAAATCGTAGAATAATATACTAATCTTAAAATCCCTAAATTGAAGCAATTGAAGTACAAATTTGACAGAAATTTAAGTGCAAATTTAGTCCGACTATTCAACACAAATTGAGAGTTCAAGATTTTTCAACACTAAGAGAAATTGAAGTGAACAATTTTTCCTAATCTCAAATTGAGTCTAAAATTGAAGTGTAAATAAGATATGGTTTATCTTTAACTCACAAAAATGCAATCACCAAAATGTTAGTCTGAAATTGAAGTTGCTAAAAAGACCACGATAGCCGGTGAATAAGACTGACTTTTACCAATGAAAAACAATCTTATAGATACCGACAAGTATTATTTCAAAAACTATCGAGCTACCACAGTTTCAAATAACATTGAGCTCCCACCGGTCATCAATTTTTGGGCTGTACAGAAGAAGAGAGCTCCTAGGGTTTCAAATCACAAATTGAGCTGAGAAACAAAATCTCAAATTGAGAAATTTTGGGTTGTAATAGATTAGAAGAAGAGAGCTCCTAGGGTTTAAATCTCGGATTGCACTTTTTTCCTCCTCTTTCAACAATAGTTTTAGTATGAACTAAATTATTTCTATGAGGATAGAAGTTTAGCATTACTTCTAACTATTACAAAGTTGCTAATAATATCTGTGAAATTTTTTGGAGAAAATTTAAAAAGTCAACACAATAGGTATAAATTTACCCATTGAGTGTTTCCATAGATATTTTTTGGCAATTGTTTCCATAATCGTTGATGTAACTCTACCTATTGCAATGGTTAATCTTCAACAATGACGGTTATAACACTACATCATAGCTAGTAGAACTATTGTTTCTTGTAATGGTTTAAACCATTGCAATAGACCTCTTATAGAAATTCTTTGACAAATGTTGCCAAAAAATTCCGTTGCCATAGGGGTAATTTCAAGTAATACTTGTCATATTTTTTCACATAAGAAGTAAAACACGATCAAATCAAACAGGAGTTGCTTAAGAACTTGAAGCTATTATTAGTGAAAATCCCAAAATATGTCATCAAATGCCGGCACATCAACACTGTCAACTTATAATGTTTGCTTGTCCACATAACAAGACACAACCATACTAAAATGATACAGAATAAAAACAAAGTTATGACAAACTATGGTAGTCACCAGCTCTTTTACATTGCATCTTTGAAGTACAATTGTATTATCTTTCTTAGTACAAATCAAGTATGTATGAAATCACTTATCAACTCAAACCAAGAGGATCTAAGAATGACATTACGATACTAATGAAAAACTTTGCATACCCAAATGACAATATATCTGACAGTTAGTAATCAATAGTGCATAAGAAGTGCCTCACCATAAAGAAGTCTCAAGCACATAAGATTAATTTATAAATTGGAACTGGAAAAAATTTGCTCACTCTCACAATAAATTTCAAACAATGCATACATAAGAGCATAGTATTTTCCATATTTTCTAAGCTTCAACTTTTGAACTGTTAGACTAGGATCACTATAGGAATTTTTAGCTTGTAATGTAGACTTGCGGACGGTATGGTACATTTGGAATTAGATACCAAAGCATCCTTGACACTAAACTACTTTTGCTCCACTTATGAACAATACTTTTCCCTTTTATTCTCTATTTATTTATAGTTTTCTTCCACTATTGGTGCTACTTTCTTATCAACACACTTCATTCTAATTTTTTTCCTTTTTCTCTCTTTTTTTCTTTCTTAAGCCACACTTAATTTTCCCTTTTTCATCCCTAGTCTCTTCTTTTAATAGACCATTCTTCATTTACCCCTCTATAGTGTCCACTATACCCCTCTATAGTGGCCACTCTCAACTTAAGTCAATTTCCTTAGTGGAGCTGCATAATATCTAAGACTTGAGAAGGGCCAAAACAACGGTTTCTTGGAGCCTCTACAGTAGCCATCCTTAACTTAGGAAATTTGACGTAGTTAAGTAACACATATCTAAGAAGGGTTCATGCCAACACAAGGGTTCCAAGAAAAATACAGAAGGTGAATATTGTATTTTATAATAAGGTCAATTAGTCTCAAAATTTTGGAACAAGGGATGAATTACGTCATTTGGATTGTCATTTATGTTGAGTGTACTGAAATCAAACATGTTATATAATATTTTTCTAATCCTCTATCTTATGAACTATACAAGATAAACCAAGAGAGTTCTAAATTACATACACAGAGTAAGAATTATAATAAAGCGGATCACATACACTTGGAACAGAATAGCATAATCAACTACTAGCTATTTGGTTCATGCCCTAGATTAAGCAATAGTTATCACATCCATACCCACATTATTTCGTACAAGGATGTGTAGTAGTCAATATATTAAAATAGATATACTTATGCCACACCTTTAGAGGAGTCTCTATTTTTCAAAATATATATTTTCAAAATAGATTTCCTAAATTTACCTAAATTCCCTTTACAAACACAACAACAAGATAACACATAAAACAACAAACACTAAAAGTACCCTAAAAATGTTGCCAAATATAACAACAAAGGGGAAAAAACACAACAACAAAACCCTCATGTGAATCACATAGGTACCCCACCTTCATTAAGAAGATATGCATTGTCCCCATTGCATCATAAAATATAATTACAAGGTGCTAATAGGAGGATGTATCTTTGGTGCTCTAGGTTCTTGTGTCTGGGGACATAGAGTGGGATATAACATCAATAACAACATCATTAGTAATGGGACCAGTGGTGCTTAACAAACTCAATGTAACAGGTGGTGAAGTGCAGAACCACACTCAGCTCTTCGCCGCCTATAACACCTGGTTGTATACTAGATGAGGCTTCAAAAACACAAGCCCCCATCTCTTTGTTTTCTTATCTCTTTCCTATATCGACTTCTTCTAATCTTTATTTAAATCATTATTTTTCTTGATCATTCTCCTTTTGGGGAAGTTGCTAGATTCTCTTTCTTTTTTTGTAGCCTCTTACCCTTGGTTTTAAGAGTTCCACCCATCAAATCATTTAGGGAATCCTCTTTTTATGATTCTTCAATATCGAGAATTGGTAAAGACACAAAGAGTTTATTTTGAAGATCAATAATATCAGCCTGGGCCATTGCAAATTCAGTTGTGAACTTGGCTAAATCAGGCACAATTATTAGTTTTAATTGCTCATTCATTCTCTTCTCTATATCATTAGAATGACTATCAGGACCAAAATATTACATAAGTGCATGACACGACCCGACTTGGGTCCTTTTCATAATGGGCGTTCCAAGTACGACCGGGACCGGAAACCACCCACGTTACCCAACCCAACCTCCAGCTGCCAGCCCTGAGTTGGCTGAATTTTGAGCATATAACACGATAGTGTAACTGGACAAGGACTAACTTTGGGATAGGTCTATTTCTAGACCAACCCTACCAAGTCTTTCTATCCACCAAACCGTACAACCTAAACCACCAAGCCAAACCAATACTCAACCAAGGGCCATAAATCAGGCCATAACCAAATGAGTTCAAAACCATATTTGATTAATCCCAAAAACAAATACGATGGAACAACCAAAAATATCCTTAACCAATATCAACCCCAATACCAGTACCAATGCTAAGGTTGACACCAATACTAACCTCACCTATTCCAACCCATAGCAGCACCAGAAAGCCTCTAACCAAAAGAATAAAGTATGAAATAACATCCATAAAATATAGCCTTTTGAATAGATAAAAGTTCACTACTTAAATACAAATGTTGACCTCGAAATCTGAATCGCTAAGAAGTAGGAGTGGAATGGCTAATTCCTACATCGCGTGGGATAATATGTCGTCCTAAACCAACCACGAGCTATATAGGTTCAAGTCCCCCAGTAAAAAGTATCCCATTGCATGACGTCGCAGGACCAAAGACTAAAATTTGGGATGACAAGTACATCCCCTAAAATATATAGTGAGACATCATGCACATGGTCACTAGGACAAAACTTCACATCGACAAATATGAGTTTCCAGTTTAGATCCCCTTCGGTACCTCCACCTTTCATGGCTTTTTTACACCTCCCTCCTTTAATCCCAATTAAAACAATTTTCCATCCAAGCCATTATTCCATTAGTATTAACCAAGGTTATTTGTAGCGGTATCATCATACCAACAATAACTTACAAGTATTGTCCTTAGCCAATCCTTAGGGGATTCCCATGTACCCCACATGATTTCCAATTAACCAAAACCATAGCCACCAAGGCCTTTCCAATCCATTTAAAACAATTTAAATCATTGATATCATGTAGGGTTCCATTACCAAGTTTAAACCATGCATAGTTCTATTGAAAATCCAATAATAAAGTGAAAACATTGTTAAGGACATTATATCAAAGACGTTGGGGGATAGTATTTACAAAAATAAAGTCCAATACCAAAGAACAATTTCCATGGAAAAAATTATCCAAAATAACCATTAATGCATATAAAAGCATAATTATAAAAATGGGAAACCATAACCAAGCACTTATATCAAAAACCCCCAAATCATATTTGAAGACTCAAAACCATACAAAATTGAAATCATAAAAACATTATATAAAAGCAAGTCTTTAGTTGGAACTAACAATGAGGGAAGACAACATGCCTTAATTGACAATGTAGATGGAGAGAAACAACCAACTATAACCTCAATTTTGTCCTCTAGGTGAAAACCTAGCTTCCTTGCCCAAAAGCTCTGGAGAGAATTATAGAGTGTTTAGGAATAGTTTCTAAGTGTTAATGAATAGAATAATAGAATATTTAGCCTCACAAAAAAGTTAGACTTCGTGGGACCTTATTAGGGTAAGTGGGGAAATGTCAAAAATATCCCCACTTAAGTTGCATTAAAATTGTATCATAAGGGTATGACTGACCCTCACGAGTCGTACCCTTCGATACTAGTGGTGCCCACCTATCTTACCCTAGGCTTTACCTTTGGACCCAACACTGTCCCAGGTATGACACACCAAAACCCAAGTCGTATTCAAGTGTATGGAAAGTACCTATAAACCGTAACCTTGGCCGAATAAAATCCAGGATGTTTGAACACTGAATACCATACGAGTTTTGGGTACAACATGTACCCTGGCTTAATCTCATGGCTAGCCACTCGTACTCAGATCCAACTTAAGCTACCAAGACTAAGTTTAAGATAAGGAAAACCCAAACCAAATTATTCATATCCAACCATACGACTAGTACCGTTAAAGTCGTACCCATTCCAGTGACCAAAATCCATCCCACCAACCAACACTAGTTAGCATACGACTAGACCATACCATTCGTACCCTAATATACGGATCATACCCATAAGTCGTATTCGGTCTAGAGACTAGAATTCAAGAAAATTTTCTATGGTCCAGAAACTAGGGTGCTTTAGTCTCCCCCACTAGGAACATTCGTTCCTGAATGACGGACAAGTTAGGGGTAACCACACGCACGAATAATTTACATTACAAAATATATTTCAAATCTTTAACAAAATTTGAAACCAAAGATACAAAGATATTAATCTTTCCTTTAACAAACTCAGAAAATAAATTTGTAGTCAAGACATATACCTTCTGCACAAATCCTAGTAGCAGAAAACAGATGCGGATACTTGGACTTTATGTCCTCCTTCACTTCCCATGTAGCTTCTTCTATCATACGGTTCCACCAAAGAACCTTAACCAAAGCCACTTCCTTGGTTTCCAACCGACGAACCTACTTATCCAAGATCTCAATTGAGACCTCTTTTTAGGACAGAGTCTGAGATACCCAACCACTCCAATGGAATAATCGAAAAAGGATCACTTACACACTTCGTCAACATGAAGACTTGAAATCTCGAATAAATAGAGATCAAACTAGAATGCAACTTCAATTCATAAGAAACATTTCCAACCCTTCGAAAAACCACATATGGACCAATATACCGGGGATTAAGCTTCCCTTTTTTTCCAAACTGCATTACTCCCTTCATGGGAGATACCTTGTGGAATACCTTATCCCAAACCACACACTCCTAGTCTCCATGACTTACATCTGTATAGGTCTTTTGGCGACTTTGGGTAGCCTTAAACCTATTTTTAATCATCTTCACCTTTTCCATAGCATGATAGAACAAATACAGACCGAACATATCTGCCTCACCAAGCTTGAACAAACCAATAAGAGATCTATACCTCCTATAATACAATGCCTTAAAAGGTGCCATACCAATACTATAATAATAGCTATTATTGTAAGAAAACTCTACTAAAGGTAGATGCTCAACCCAACTGCCACCATAATCAACCAAAGATGCCCAAAACATATCTTCCAATGTCATAATAGTTCTTTTTAGTTATCGTCCATCTGAGGATGAAAAGCAGTACTTAAACTCACTTTAGTACCTAATCTTTTCTAAAAAGACCGCCAGAAACAAGATGAAAATTGTATACCACAATCAAAGATAATCGAAGTAGGGACCCCATGCAGCTTTACAATCTCCTAAAGATATAACTTTGCATAATCCTCCACCGAAAAGGTAGTGCTCACTGGCAAAAAGTGAGCAGACTTTGTTTTCCTACCCACGATGACCTAAATCAAATCATATGGATTTTGAGACCGAGTAAGATAGGTAACAAAATCCATATTTATTACCTCCAATTTACATTCGGGCAAAAATAATCTCTTGATACAACCCACCAAGTCTCATGTGCTCAACTTTAACTTGTTGACACACTAAGCATTTGTCCATAAAATTAGCCACATACCTTTTCATACCATTCTACCAATAAATCTCCTTGAGATTTTAAAACAACTTTGTTGAGCTAGGATGTACAACGTAGAGCGATTCATGCACCTCATCAAAGATCCTTTGCCGCAAACCGTTGACATCAGGAGCACACAACCTCTATTGGTACCGTAAAGTACCATCGCCACTGATCTCAAACTCCATTTCTTTTTGCATACCCATATTACTCTTTATTTTCATCAAGATAGGATCTAGCACTTACTTCTCCTTAATCTCTGCAATAAGAGACAATCAAACTACTTCTTGTACCATCACCCCACTATCTTCGCACTCCAAAAGAAGAACTCTATAGTTTTCCAAGCGGTAAATATCCTTCACTAATTCCCACTTTTCTTTCTCTAGATGAGCCAAACTCCCAATGGATAAACTACTAAGACCATTAACAACCACATTAGCCTTACCTGGGTTATAGTAAAGACTCATGTCATAGTCCTTGAGAAGATCCAACCATCTTCTTTGTCTGAGATTTAGCTCCTTCTGAGTGAACACATAATGTCGACTCTTATGATCAGAAAAGATGTCTACGTTCACTCATTATAAATAATTCCACTAGATTTTAAAAGAAAAAACCATCGCCAATAGCTCCAAATCATGAGTAGAATAATCTATCTCATACACCTTCAACTACTTAGAAGCATAGGCAATTACCTTCCAATACTGGATCAAGATACAACTAAGTCCCACACTATATGTATCACAGTTAGCCACAAACCCCTTACGGCCCTCAGCTAATATCAAAATGGGAGAGAAAGTTATATTATCTTTCAACTCCTCAAAACACCCGTTACAAGCATCCAACAAAGAAAACTTCAACTTTTTTTGAGTCAACTTAGTCAATGGAGTAGCCGTCGTAAAAAATCTCTCCATAAACCACTGATGATACCCAGCTAAACCTAAAAAGCTCCAAATGTCGGTTAGAGTCGAGGGTCTAGGCCATTTTTTAACCACAACAGCCTTTTGTGGATCCACCATGATCCCCTTGCTAGAAATAATATGACCAAAAAGAGTCACGACTTTCAACCAAAACTCATACTTGGAGAACTTGGCAATAAAACTGTTGTTCCTTCAAGGTCAGCAATACCACACGGAGGTGGTTAGCATAATCTACCTCACTTTTTAAATAAATGAGAATGTCATCAATAAACAAAATTATGAAGACATCCAAGAACTGCCTGAAACCCTTGTTCATCAAATCCATAAATACTACCAGGGCATTACTCAAACCAAATGACATCACAACAAATTCAAATCGCCCATACCAAGTACGACAAGCCATCTTAGGTATATCCTACTACCTAATCTTAAGTTGATGATACCCAGACCGAAGATCAAACTTAGAAAAGAGCTTGACATCTTGCAACAGATCAAAGTAGTAATCTATCCTTGGAAAAGGATACTTGTTCTTGATCGTTACCTTATTCAACTTCTTATAGTGAATACACTTCTGAAAGAAACCATTCTTCTTGTGTATAAACAACACCGGCGCACCCTATGGAGAAACAGTAGGATGAATAAACCAATTATCCTGAAGATCCTTAATTTGCTCCTCATGTTACCTCAACTTGGCCGAAGCCATTCTATAAGAAGGAATAAATATTGGACGAGTGTCTGGAACTAGATCAATACCAAACTCAATTTGACTATCCAAAGGAACACCTAGAAGATCATTCAAAAGACCTCAGGAAACTCATTTATCATCGAGACTAACTGTAAAGAAGGACCTTACAAGTTAGAATATTTAACTCGGACCAAGTGATAAAGAAAACCTTTAGAGATTACCCTTCGATCTCTAAGATAAGAAATAAACCTCCCACAAGGAGCTAGGAAACCACCCTCCCACTCTATAACTGATTCACTAGGGAACCTAAAGACAACCTTATGGGTCCGACAATCCAAGTACCCATAATAAGATTGTAACCAATCCATCCCCAGAATAATATCAAAATCCATAATATCATGTTCAAACAAATCCACCAAAGTCTGCCTGACACCGATAGATACCACCCACCTCCATAAATTCTCTTAGTAATAACTGAGTCGCCTACTGGGGTAGAAATAAAAATAGGATCCAAAATAACCTCGGGATCAAAACCAATACATACATCCACAAATGGGGTCACATAAAAAAGAGTGGACCACGAATCAAGTAGACAATAAACATCATGAGAAAAGAGTTATAACGTACGAGTAATGATTTCAAGTCATGCTTTAGATTCTTATCGAAATACAAGAGTATTCAACTAATTCCATCCAGTGTCGGTACCGAAAGTAGGAACAGACACTGAAGTCGCACCACTAGGCATAGGTGTAAAAGATAAAGCAATCGGAGCTTTGATCGTTGCCAAAGCTCCCTTACTAATAGTATAATTCTTAAGCATATGTCATGGTCGTCAACATTTAAGACACTTTTCCCTTCCTTCATCTCAATAACCCTGATAATGATGACAATAAAACATGAAAGGAGGGCATGAATAAACTGACTGACCCCCACTCGCCTGAGATTGGGCACCCTGTGCCCAAAAATTATCACCTCTTTGCTGAAGACTATCACCCGACTGCCTCGAGTAAGGAGTGCTAGTAGTGGAGAAAGAACTAGAACTCCCCTACTTCTTTTTCATCCATTTACCTCCATCCTGACTACCTTGTGACTGAGCACCTCTCTGATAAAAAACCTGTTTCTCTTACCCTGCCTATCTCTGAAATCTGCCTATTTCCTTTTGTTAGCCTCGACCTACTACATGTGGATAACTAATCTCAAAATATCCATAACTTTGATAAGAAAACTATTCTTGCTTTCAAAGATCAAATCCCGATATAGACCAAAAGCAAACTTTCTCATCCTCGCTCTCATATCTGCCACTAAATCAGGAGCATACCTTGACAGATGATGAAACTTCAAGGCATATTTCTTGACAGACATTCTCCCTTGCTTAAGATTCATAAACTTCTCCATCTTCACTTCTCTCTGATCTTGAGGAAAGAAACGATCAAGAAAAGCACCAGAAAAAGCATCCCATAAGGATGACTCCTCCACATCACCTCAATCCTTATTCAAGTCTTCATACCATTAGTACGTAATATCCTTGAGCTGATAAGCTACAAAGTTTACACCTTTAATATTAATAGTCTGCATCACCCTGAATATCTTCTCTATTTCATCCAAGAAACCATGAGGATCCTCCTCTAACTTCACACTAATAAAAGTATGAGGATTCAATTTTATTAACCGACTAACCCTTGTGGCCTCAATAGACAACCTATTAGATACATCCCACTCATCCTGAGAAGCAACCAATAAATCAATAGTATTAATAGACTAGCAAAATTCTGCACTAGTCACCTCACCCTGATATGGAATAGTAGAAACTAGAGAAACTCTAGAACAATCTGGGATAGGACCCTGAGATCTAAGACAAACTCCAGGCATAGGATGTATTCTATCAACATTATCCCCAGATGGTACTGAAGAGTTTCCTTGTGTTCCTGATCATCGAGGCATGATCTGAAAAGTGAACAACCAAGTTTTAGAGAAGAATTTTAGGACTTAAACTCCAAACTTGAAAATAGAATACCAAGAAAGTGATACATTCCTAAATGCCTTGCAGCCTCCCTCTTATGAGTGTGGCGTGCTACACACCTTAAAAGAGACTCTACCACACACGACTTTGTGGACTCCCAATTGAACATGAATTTAATGCTCTGATACCAACATGACAAACCCAAACTAGGGCCTTGTCGTAATGGGCGTCCCAAGTCCAATTAGGACCGAAGACCACACCTGTTACATAACCTAAACTCCAGTCGCCTACCCTGAGTTTTTTAAATTTTGAATATATAACAAGATAGCATAATTGGCCAAGGACTGACTTTTAGATAGGTCTATTCCTAGATCAACCCTACCAAGTCTTCTCGTCCACCGAACCACCAAGCCAAATCAATACCGATCCAAGGGCCATGAACTAGGCCATAACTAAATAAGTTACAAAACATAATATGATTAATCCCAAAATGAAATACGATGAAACAAAAAACAATATCATTAATCAGTATCATCCCCAATACCAATACCAATGCTAAGTCTGACACTAATACTAACCCCACCCATTCCAACCCAGAGTAGTACCATAAAGCTTTTTACCAAAAGAATACCAAAATCTGGTTGGGACCTGCCCCCAATCATATCCAAAACCAATATCCATAAATAAGATAAAGTATGAAATAACATCCATGAAATAGAGTCATCCGAATAGATTAAAGATTACCATTTTAATCTAAATACTGAGCCCGAAGTCCAAATCATTAAGATGAGGGAGTAGAATGGTCGGTTCCTACATCACGTGGGGATGCAATGCCCTAAGATAGGTTAGCGGGTGAACGCTTGCATGAACTCATAAAAAGGATAAAATAATGACATTTATAAAACCAAGTAAAAACCATCCTTATGTACACAACCATACATAGATATAACCATGCTGGGAAAGGGGAACAGGTTTAGCATGCCATTAAAAAATTTACCTTGTCTATGTAACTTTGTCTTCCTAAACCACCCACGGGCTATATGGTTTTAGCTCCCCCTACTGAAAGGGCCCCAATGCGTGAAGCCACGCGATTAGGGAAGAAAACATAGGATAAAGAGTATATCCCTTAAAATATATTGCGTAACATCATGCACACAATAACAAGGACCAAACCTCACCTCTCTAAATATGAGTTCCCAGTTTAGATCCCCTCGAGACCTCAACCTTCCACGACTTTGCTATACTTCTCTCATTTAAGCCCAATTAAAACCATTATTCCATTATTATTAACCAAGGCTATTAGTAGTGGTATTATCATACCAACAATAACTGGCAAGTATTGTCCTTAGCAAATCCTTAGGGGAATTCGATGTACCCCATATGATTTCTAATGAACCAAAACCATGGACACCAATGCCTTTCAAACCTAGTTAAAACCTTTTAAATCATTCATATCATTTAGGGTTCCATTACCAAGTTTAAACGATGCGTATGGTCCATTGAAAATCAAATAATATAGTAAGAACATTGTTAAAGGCATTTTATCAAATAGATTGAGGGCATAGTATTTCAAAAACAAATGTCCATTACCAATGAACCATTCGCATGCAACCAATTAACCAAAACCACCATTAATGTATATAAAATCTTAATTAAAAACATGGGATACCATAACCAAGCATTTTTATCCAAAAACACACAAATCATATTTGACGACCCAAAACCATACAATATTCAAATCATGAAAAAATTGTATAAAACCATACATTTAGTTGGAACTAACAATTAGGGAAGAGAACATTCCTTAAATAACAAAATAGAAAGAGAAAGGCCTACAACAAGATCCCTAATTTAGTCCTCTAGTTGAAACCCTAGCTTCCTTGCCCAAAATCTCTTAAGAGAATTATAGAGTGTTTAGGAAGAGTTTCCAAGTATAAATGAATAGAATATTAGGTTAAATAGACTCCCAAGAGAGTTAGAAGTCATGGGACCTTATCAAGGTAAGTGGTAAATATCCATAATATCCCCACTTAAGTTGAACAAAAATCTCTTCATAGGGGTAGGACTGACCCTCACGAGTCATGCACTTCGATACGAATGGTACCTACCTCTATACCCTAGGCTTTTCCCCTTGGACCCAATAATTTCAAAGATACAATATGCCTAAACCAAAGTCGTATTTAAGTGTTCAACTAGTACCCATAAATCTTACCACTGGCGGAATAGAATCCAGGAGGTTTGAACAATGACAAACATATGAAATTTGGGTACTACTCGTACCCTAACTTACGGCTTATGGTGATCCACTCATACTCAGATCCAACTTAAGCTACCAAGTCTAAGATTAAGCTACTAAAACCCAAACCAAATGATCTGTATCCAACCATATGACTCATACTATTCAAGTTTTACCCATTCCAGTGACAAAAATTAATCCCATCAACCAACATAAGTTAGTATACGACTGGACCATACCATTAGTTCCCCAATATATGATTCATACCCATGAGTCGTATTGGGTCCAAAGATCAAAATTTTAGGAAATTTTCTAAGGTCTAGAAGCCAGGGTATTTCAGTGCAGTAGTGGTATCTCAATCAATAAAAGTTTCAAGCTATTTTTCAAATAGCTTTAGTTATTTCTAAAACCATATAACCACTTGACCCATCTTATAGTGTTTTTTAGGGGTAGCAAGTACTTTGAACCCTAGGCTATAGCAGAAGTAGCATCAGCAGACTAAATAGTCTGACATATAGTGCCAACTATACCAAATATAGTGGGAGTAGACACTAGAATGGTGGAAATAGCTATTTGAATACTTGTGGCTACTCTTGTAGCCTCTGAAGTAAAAGGAAGCTTACATGTTATCTAAGTACTAGGTCCAAATATTGTAGTCTTATGCACTAATTACTCAAACTTTTACTCATTGCAAATCTATGAACATCATGTGTTTTTGATGTTATCACCTCATCATTTATATCGGACAACACTAGAACTTAGGCTTCCTTACACAACTAATGACAAGACATGGGAATAGTAATGAAGTTGTGGGATTTATTGCTTATATTTTCATTTCATTGGTTTTGACGATTCTAAAGTTCATCTTGAAACCAAACATTAAGCAAGCCACCAAAAATGCTCTATCTCACCTTATATGTTGCCTACTCTAGTAGAAACCAAATGTATTTTCTCCACAACCCAGCGAAACTTTCTATAAAAGTTAATGTTGACTTGTAGATTTTTTATTTTGGATTTATCATCCATTCTAGCTAATCACTAGTCAATATCGGTCTAACCATTCAATAAATCTAGTATTCTATTATCAAATTTTGGAGTATTAGCTAGTGGTACAAAAATTTTCCTATAGAGAAACTAATTGATCATCTAGTTAGATATATTAAATGAACTCCACGGACCTGAAGTCTATTTAATGTTGTCAAATCTTATGGTTTCTATCCTTTCTTGCAATTATTGTCAAGAGTCGCAATATTGTTTCCATAAAATACCCAAAACATACTAGGGAAATAGTGACCCTATGTTGTTCTTACACACCCTAGGCCATAATGGTTGAACCACCGCTCAATCTAAGAATACTCTACAAGCTCTAACATGACAATCCTAATCTTATAAATAAAGGGTCTCTTTATGCTATGTTTTACCATTAATATGAGACCATCTCAAAAGTATATATCCAAACCGTTGACTTACAAGTAGATACTATCTCTAAATCCCTGATTTTTGCTCCTAATCACATCACCCCTTACGAGATCAGGTTCATCTTCTAGACTCTTGGTGCAATTAGTGCTAATCTCTTTTTCTTCATTTGAGCTTGAATAGTTTTTACTAGTCACATTTTCAAATAACTCCTCTCTCTTATTAGATTGGGTAAGGAGTTCCTATTTCTTTTTTAATTTGTCTAATATTATAGGTTAGGGCTTCTACTTCCTCAACCTCATTATTAGATTTATCAAGAAGTTTATGAAACCAAGGTAGCTTTTTTGGATTTCTACCAAGGTCCCCTAATTTTTGTTGAAACTTTGGAACCATATGCACCTATGAAGGTGTATGGTCATCCATGAAACACAAGTATACGAGAATGAACTGAAATACATAATACATACTTAACTAATTGATAATTTGGGTTTATAGTCCATCAAGTACTTGATAATTTGTCATCACAACTGCCACTCTAAGCTAGTATATAGATTTTATGCTAATATTTTATTTGAAATATTTTCAAGTGGGTGATGATTTATTATACAACCTATTATTTCAAAACCAATTCTTACAAGTGTATGGGTCAGTAATAATGCCAAAATTGTTTCACTTTCCAGTACCCCATTATAGCTACAAGATCAAGCAATGTGTAAATCTAATTATATAATGGAACACTGATAATTTCCCTATCAAAAATAGGGTTACTCAAACTTCACCCATTTTTAATCACTTCTTCTATAAAGTTGAGCTGGTGGGCAACATTATTTTCACTAGAATTTTATTTGCAGAACTCAAAAATTATATTGCCATAGGATTCATTTAGTGAACTCACTCACCATTAACACCAAATTCAAAAAAACTATAACCACATACATAATATATAAGAACATACCTTGGTGAAGATGGAAAAAAAAAGAAAAATGGACTCTAGCCTAATGATAACACTCAAATTATACCTAAAAAGTATAAGTTATTGCCGTCAATATAAATACACAACATAGAGATAGGGTCGAATCCATGAGAAATAAAGGAGATAGCTTCACCTACAAGTGTCAAAGGTAACTAATGTTTGCATGTAATGCTCTAAAAATAATACAAAAAAGCAATTGTGGGATTCGTTTCAAACATTTTATAATAAACAATTTCATTCGTACTTTGAAATGCAAAGTTTGAGCAATAGAGATTTGTAATCGAATTTAGAAGGGACTTTGTGTCATGTTATCTTAAGAGTGAGTACATCCATAGGTAGCTGAGTATTTGCCTAATTTTAATTAGTAGCTACTAGTATGCTAGATTATAGTCCTTTGGTGCTAATCTTTCAATCAAATACTAAGATATCATAATTGGATTCTTCAAACACCTTATAAATATAGCTATATAACCAATGTAATACCACATTTAGTGTACTTACATCTAAGAGAACTGTTAAATGATAATCATCAAGGTATTGTAAACTAATACTCCACACCTTCATCTCCTTTGTTAAGAATCATAAAGGATCTAGTATTAAGTAGAGTTTTCAACCTCTAATTATAGGCTAAGAACACGGTGTAGAAGTAAAATCCATAAAAAATAACTAATTGTAAAGATAAATAAACAACACCCATACAATTATCGCTACTTATTTAATCAGAACCCCAAGTTGAGAAATTAGCAACTCATGAAGAGAGAAAGAGGAATTACACCAAAATTCTCATTCCAACCTTCCATAAAATCCAAGATAATCATTAGAAATAAAATACAAATTCAATGCGAAGAACAAAAAACCAAACAATTTCACACGGGTTTCAACTCTTTATTTCCAAAGCTCAAAAATTACAAAGGTTGAGCTATGGATCTAAAAAATACCTTTTAAAGATCAAATAATCATGTTTCATCTAATTACAAAAATGCCACTATGTTGGTCACTTGTTGGAGCGCATGCCAATGTAGGTGGACATATACGTGCACATGCAAATTATGCAGGTAAGCTCTCAGCCTCTTTAAAATTAATTATTTTGTCCATGTTTGGACACATCTGCGTACACACCACCCCATCTACATAGGCATGTGACCAATTTAACATGAGATACACCTTAAATCAAAGAAAAAAAGATGATAATTCAAGCATAAGCAACTAAAAAGTTGGTGAAATGCCAACTTCTTAGTTCACACTTTCTTAAGCAAACAAACAATAAGAGAAGATGGTAATGATGGGGGATAAATGGGTGAAGGATTTATATGGAGAACAAAATAAAGTTATGGAGATGACAGAGTTAATCATAGGTGATGTAGTTAAAGAGGTACTGGTCAGAGACCAAACAATTTGAAATAACTCCCATTAAAATTTCTTTAGGGTTTTTGGATCGAGTAATTAGAATTTAGGTTGGATCGAGTTAGAGTTGGTTAGATTCAGGTTATAATATATTGGGTAGGTGGATGATAGGTCAAAATATGATTGGGTAATTTTCTGGTTGGTTTATTAAAGATAAAATGAAAACTTACCGGGGCCCATTAAATCTTAATGGTATGTCAAGTGGTCAATTTTTGTTAAGTGAACCGTTAGACTTATATTGGTCGCTCTTTTATATATCAATTGATTGTGTATAAGATGTCCAATCACCTTTTAGATTTGTCAGCGGTGAACCATCACCCCTTTATAGATCCATGCTAGTTCGTTGGTTAGAGGTGATGCTTGGGTTGATGTGTCGTCATTTTCTTGACAAACCTCAACCAAGTTGTCCCCTGTAAAATAGTTTTCTACCTTCAACTTCAAGTTCTTTACCCATGAACCTAAACTTAAAAATCACCAAATCTAACATATACAACTTAATTGAAAATAAAAATACGAACAACAATTATGGATTACCTTGAACTATTTTTTGAATTAATGTCGCAACACGACTCAGGTGTCTTGATTACTTGTACTTCATCAAGTTACATAATTTCTATCAATTTTATTAGTTTGAGTGCTCCAAAGTACTATTTTAAATATTGGACATTAACTTTGAAGTGTTCCCCATAATTATTTTCCAATTCAACCACTCTGACAGGCAACACTTGAATCACTGTAAGAAGATTAAACCACTTGTATCTGAGTTTTCTGAAAAATAATCAGAGCTTAGAATTGAAAAGAAATACTAGTCCCCTATAGATAATTCTCGCTTCTCAATCCTATGATCATGATACATGTTCGTCTTCTCTTTCAAAATGGATGATCTTTTATTTCTCTCAATGGGAACACATCCAAATCATTAATTTATTCAAGCCTCAAGTATGAAGTATCCACCTAACTAAGACTTAAATTTTTGAGTGCCCATAAGGCTATATGTTTAAGCTCTATTGGCAAATGACATGCCTTGCCAAAGACTAATTATTCCAGTGAAATCCTGAAGGGAGTTTTATATATAGTCATGTATACCTATATGGCGTCACGAAGCTTTAGAGCCCAATAATTTTGGTTGGCATTCACTATTAAGAAAAGAATCAACTTTATTTCAATATTCAACACCTTCACTTGACCATTGGTTTCAGAATAATATGGTGTAGCCACCTTGTATTCATTGACTCCAAACTTTGCTACTATAGTATGAAATAATTTATTAGAAAAGCGTAAATACCCATCACTTATGATCGGCCTTGGAGTATCGAACATTTAGAAGATGTTCCTTTTCAGGAATACTGTCATACTCTTTCTCTTATTATTTTGTAATGCTATAGCTTTAACCTATTTTGAACTATAGTCCACTGCTACCAATATATTTTTATGGTTGAAAGATCTCACAAAGGGACATATAAGTCTAGGCCCCATATGACTAAAAATTCAACATCTAAGACTGGGTTCATTGGGAAGCTCATGTCTTTATGAGATAGCTCCCTATCTTTGTCACTGGTCGCATGCCTGTACAGACTCTTTGTCATCTTGATGGATTGTGCTCCAATTGCCCATATTACAATTTTTTTTATTGTGTATGCTCTCTTATAATGTCCTATTAAGGGAATAGAATGAGACACTTACAATACACAACATCTCAACTTCTAAAACACATCTTCTTACTGAATTTTCAGCATAGAAATGGAAATTATATGGCTTGTCCCAATAGTACCTGGTAACATAATGCAAAAATTTCTTCCAATAATAGAAGTTTTGATCTTTTGACATCATGTCTCTAACAAAATAGTTGGCTAAATTAGAAAACTAAGGTACAAGATTATGGGAGTACGCTAATACCTATTCATATTGGAAGGAGTTATTAGACTCTAACTCAATCATCACTTTTTTGTCATCTTCAAGCCAAGACAAATGGTCAGTAACTTGTTTCTTATTTCCTTTATGATATTTTACTTCAAATAAAAACTTTAAAGAAAGATCACCCATCTAATCAACCATGGTTTTATATTTGTCGTTGCCACGAGGTATCTCAAGGTAGAATGATTTGTGTGCACTATAAATCTTAGGCTAAGTAAGTATGTCTGGAATTTATCTAAGGCATAGAGCACTGTAAAACATTCATGATAAGTCAAAAATTAGTTCTTTTGTGCTCCATTCAATCCCTTACTATCATACAAAGTTAGATGAAAAATTTTCTCTTGCTTCTGACCCAATAAAGCACCAAGAACCACAATATTTACATCATTCATAACTTCAAATGGTTTGGACTGGTTTGGAGCAACAATGATAGGATCAGAAGTAAGATTTTCTTTAAGGCACTAAAATGCCTTCAAATAGGATTCATCAAACCAGAACATAACCTCATTCACTAATAGATTATAAGGAGGAATGGAAATTTTTGAGAAGTCCTTTATACACCTTCGATAAAACCTTCATTGCCAAGAAAACTTAGAGCCGTGTTTATTGTAATTAATATTGGTAACTTCTCAATCTCATTGATATTTAATTAGTCTACCTCCATACTTCTTTTAGATAACTTTTGTCCCAAAACAATGGCCTCTTTCACCATGAAGTGTAATTTTTCCTACTTTAGTACCAAGTTTGTTTTCTCACACCATTGTATGACCTTGCTTAGATTCTTTAAACAATCTTTCAAAAGTATAATGAAACATAGAATGATTTTCCATAAACACTTCCATGGTGTCGTAGACTATATCAAAGAAAATAAATAACATTCATCTTTGGAAGTTGGTAGATGCATTGCATAAGACAATGGGAATGCGCTTGAATGTAAATGTATTTTAGGTGCATGTTAATATAGTTTTCTCTTGATCCTTTAGTGCAATAAAAATCTATTTGTACATAGAATAAACATCCAAGAAACAGCACTAAAATTTTCCTGCTAGTTAATCTTGTATCAGGCCCATAAAAGGCATAGGGAAATGATTTGTCAGTGTCCAAGAGTTCAATTTCCAACAATCTAGGCATACACGCCAACCTATGACTAAACTAAGTGGGATCAACTCATTACACTCATTTGGTAACACAATCATACCTCCCTTTTTAGGGATGCATTACACCAAGATTACCATTTACTATTCGAGATGTGTTGCACCACCCCTGCATCCAACCACTTAAATAATCTCATTATTTACCACCACTTGCATCAGTGGACTAAGTCTACATTAATTTTTAATTCTTAGGATGAAATCTTCTTCTAACAAAATTTTTTGAGTGTAAATACGAGGAGAGATTCAAATTATGTTTGTAATGGTCCACTTGATTTCCCTTTCCAAATGTATCAGCACTAACACAAATGACTCAACCTGCCACTCAACGAAATTATCCACCACAATAAGAAATAACATACTAGTTTTACCCAAGAAAGAATAATATAGATGATCAGGCAAAAGTTTTTATTCCAATACTGGTGATTTTTCATCAAAAGGATTAGTTGGAGAAGTGGTCCTATTCTTCAAATCCAAGTTTAACTTCTTTGTATATAGAAATAAGAGCTCATCAGAATTAGAAACTTTATTGTCTCGTCATAATCTTTGATGTCATAACCATCAAAGATTCTCATCACTACAACAAATGTTTCAACTGCAAACCTTTGTTTTATGGTCACCTTAATCACCCCCTCATCCTCAACATCTGAGATATAGACAACAATCATATATCTCGATTTCTTCATGGATTATCTAATATTTAATGTAACCTCCTCGTTGTTTAACCTGAACATTAGTTTATTGCTCTTTATGTTATAAATCTTTTTTAATGTCTAGTAAGGGTTTTCCTAAGATCAAAGTAACTTCAAAGTCTAGTTCCCAATCAAAGATAACAAATATAGCTAGAAAGATAAAGCATTTCATCTTTATTAGCACATCACATAAGATCCCAATAGATTTCTTGACCAAATGTTCAATCATTAATAGTCCTATTGTTGTTGGTTTGGAGGTTCTCAAGACTAACTATCAATAAAAATCTAGTGACATCAAGTTGATCCTTGCATCATGGTCACACAATTTATTAGAAAAATTAAAAGCTCTGATTGTGTATGTAATGGTAAAAGCACTGTAATCTTACTTTTTTTGAAAGAAAGATCATGAAGAAATTGCTCTACATTGGTGTATGTTGTTAACGAGCTCAAAATTGACTATTCCCTTCTTGGTGTCCAAGTCCTTAGTGAACTTGGTATAACCTAACATTTGTTCCAGTGTCTCTACTAGTAGAATATTAATTGACAGTTTCTTCAACATAGAGATGAATTTATGGAAATTTTCATCTTTTGCTTTCTTTTTCATCGTCTAAGGAAATGGAGGTGTTGAGCGTGGAATTTAAGTCAAAGGCTTTGTAACCTTCTTCTTCTAGGACATTAAAATATCCCATCTTTATTACTTGTATATTTCTCTGCATCTATAATAACACTATCAATAATCATTAACTTTTTAGAGTTAGCTGAAACTCTTTATTCAATAACTTCATCAATTGTAATTTCGAAATTAGATATATTATCTTCCTCTTTTTCATCCATAATGAACAATGAATCTAAAAACACTCTCTTACTTATGGTTATGATAGCCATGCATTGACTATCATTTCTTAAATTTTAGATAGTATCACTAGGCAATGTCCTACTCTTCTATTGATTCAAAGCTATGGACATTTGACCCATTTGATATTATAGTTATTTGATGGAAGTGGAGTGTTACTACACTTATTAGCTAATTTTATAGATCTCACCCTTATTTTCTTTAACAACATAGTTGGTAGAATTTACCACTTAAAAAACCTAAGCCAACATATTTTTATCCTCAAACTTCCTGAACTATTACTAGTTTTATAATGATTTCAAGGAGGCACATATATACAAGCTCTATCATTCGTTCTCTCGAACTCATATGATTTTTATCTTTATAACTAGCCCTAGTGTAGTAGTTACTATTTTGATAGTTTTAAAGTTGGTTTCCTTAGGATTTGACCTATAAACCCCTCATCTTATTATTTATATAATTAAACTCCTCTTTGGAATCAAACTCAACTTCTTTTCCTTATGAACCAATTGTGTCAACCTTTTCAGCACCAATTGCTAACAAATTTTTTATGAGCAAGACCATTTGTTTCTTCATATAGGTTATGTCTTAGTCATGCTACCCTCTCTTTAATTTTGTTTAGAAGGAATGCCCAATGAGTGCCTATCTCCTATAACCACAGAGTCTCTAGTATGCCAAAATTTGTTAATTTTCATAAGCTTGTCTAAAATTATAAAAGAATCTTGAATAGTGAGGGACATGAAAGATCCTTTGGTGGAATCGTCAGAAATTGTAATAGTTACTAAATTCAAAAACCTATAAAAAGTCTCCATCATCTGTTAATCCATAAGCTTATGGCATTGCCATAAATTGTCATAGTTACTGAATTCTAAAACCTATAAAAAGTCTCCATCATATGTTCATCCATCATATTATGGTTGGATAATTTATTCAGATTTTTCTTAAGAACCAATAGCTCTCAATTTAATGCATCATCAAGCAACTACTTAAAATTACTAATCTCATCCCTTAGCTACGAAAGAAGAGTGGAAAGAACCTTTCTAAGAAATATCATTTCAACTCCCTATAATTTATGATAGGATCATGTGACATCTCCATCAAGAACAAGGTTTATTCCCTATAAAAATATACAAATAACAATTATAAATGAATGGTGTTTACACTCACATAGCTCATAAGACTTGTAAATTCCAACAAAATTTATAAAATGCATGTTAGGGTCATCACCAACCACACATCTGAACATACCCTTTAAATTCAATAACGTATCATAGTACTAATAATGTTGAACTTCTCTCCAAGAACTATTGGTCGATGAATGATGGACCCGGTGGCACAAATTCTGTCCAACTAAGCATCATTATTCTCATCTATATAGAAAGGCATAGTACATCATTTCTTTCCTCTAGCACTTTGTTGTTGATGTTGATTGGAAGCGGCAACATTGTAAACATTTTATTCATATATGTCATCACCAACAATCCCATCATTAATAGGAGCATTCTTTTTCTTTGCCCTATCTTAAGCTTCAGAAAACTATTATGCATTTATCACTTTTCTAAGAGTATTTTCAAGTTGGGGGTTGTAAGGTAGTAATGCAATATCATGACTTTGGTTCTTTGGTAAGCACCAACTGCACCATGTAGCAATCAAAAATACTAATTAATGCAAAATTAGGAAATGACATTAAGAGTCAGATAAACACACTCGACTTAATTGACAATCATATTTTCTGGCAACGTCGTTAAAATTAATATGCCCAAATTATACCTCAAATTAGAATAAGGCAATCATTATCAAATATAGAACCCAACTAGATTGACATCAAATTGCACATGGAATAAAGTGAAAACTAAGCCGTATGTAGTTATGCTGATTATAAGTCGATTATTTCCATAATAATGAGTGTTTATAAATGTGTTTAATTAATAAATACCAAATATGATCAAACAACATTAGTGAATTTTTAGTAAATGTAATCAATAAATAAGGGAACTATGTTTGTGTTCACCAAGGATTAATAACACAATTGGCTTTCTAATGATAATAGATTTTTCTAGCTCTATACATGACTATTGACTCTTTCAATACATCTAAATGTTTCTCACGATAATTAGATGATATTCACTTAAATTCTCTAAAACTATGAGTAATAAAAAATGTAAAATTCAATAATTTCCCTAAGTTGGCTAATCTTATTACAACATTAACAATTATATAAGAGTTGGAAACCTTGAATCCTTATTATTAGTTTTTATTCGTAGTTGTAACCTCTTTACTAAAAAAGTTAAAATTATGCCAGGTTTTAATGGTTGCAACTAGTAGAAATTGGTTAAGATGAAAGAATTAGCAGTGCAAACATTTTAAACATCCAAATCAAAATTGATATTGACCTTAAAGATTTCAATTCACCATGGATAACAAAATCAAATTGTGGCCAAGTACACATGCAAGTGTACGTGGTCCACCTAAGTAATATTTTTTCCTTAAAGAGAACCAAGTATTGATCACACAAAGACTAGTGTTAAGAAACTATTAAATTCTAGTTCAACAATCAAGATTAAGTCAGTGAAAACGTAACCACAAGAGTTTGAAAGTTATAATGTAATGAAAACTAAACAATATGGTAAATTAAAGTTCTGGGACAATCAATGGAAAAAACCAAGGATTAATTCATAGCGAAAAATCATATTACATTATAGAACATCATTGTTTATATTAATTTTCTTTGTTGTTGGTTAACGGAGTTGATACTAATACTTTGGTCTTTGGAACCTATAATCAGTAATCCAACTTATCCCCACAACTACATCGTTGAGCAGGGATGAGAGAACTAAGTTAAACACACTTATATTTCATTCCATAATTGAACCAAATAGGAAACTTAGGTACATTCCTATCCTAAATTTAAATTATAACTTCATTCACTTAGAAGATTACAATCCTATTCTATTCATCCCATGTTCTACCCTATCATTCATCCTTCCGGGTTAATAATAGAGTTAAGAATGTATTCTAAGGGTTGTGAATTCCTAATATGGTGATAAAAAGGATAAAAAAACAACCAAAACAAAATCAATTCATAACCATAATACTTATGTTCTTGACCTTAACCCCAGAAAAGGGTGTTTAGACACTTATGGATGTAACAACAATGATAATAAAATAATCCATGTATAATTCTAATGTGCTATAAATTTATAACATTTTTGAAACTTAATATTATGAAAATATGCAAGTTTCTTAGATTGTGTTATTAGATATGATGGGTTTTGGGTATGATTTGTAGGAAATTAGATTTTAGATACTAAACGCAAGAAAAAAAAAAGAATGATGTTTTTGGCTACTTACTTGGGAATTTTTTAGCGTATGTTGAACTTATCGCGTATATCTGACCTATGTATGTACCAGAACTTGAAGTCCAGAGTCTTAGAAGTAGAAAAAAATAAAGGGTCATGGTTAATGGCAGCTCTGACAATGCTTTAGGAATTAGGGCATAACTTTTTACCCCGATATCAAATTAAGGAAAAATTGGTATAATGGAAAGCTAATTCAATTATATATCTAAGTGTGGGAACTTTACACTTACCTATGTCCACATACGGTCCGTATGTAGCACATATGGACCATATGTAACAAATTTATGTAACAAAATCAAAGATCCAAAGAATGTAGAAGATGAAGATACATTTTTGGCACTTACCTAGGTCTACATGCCAAACATATGTAGTACATACGGGCCGTATGTGGCCTATATAAGTGTATACCGACCCTGTGTTTCCTTTTTCATTTAGGCTAGGATTCCTAGGATTTTAATGTAACCTAAATACACACCTATGATGTTTTTAGTCCTTATTAAGGATAGTTAGTCAAGTTTTTCTATTTTATTTAGGATTTGAGTTCTAGGGTTTCTTGTAATCTATAAATATCCTTTAGGCTTTGTTTAGTTTATTGATTTACATATTCAGAGGGTGCCCTAGCATAGGCCCTTTGAGGCTAAGCTACATCGTTCAAAAACATCTTTTGATTTTATGATCGACTTGTGATCTTGGGATCTTATTGTTCTTGGTCTGTTATTCAATTTAAGACTTGGGGTTTTCTTCTTTCATTATTGTGATATTGATTCTACAATTTTGTCTATGAATCCTATAAATGATCTCATAACTATGAGCGGCTAATTCTCTTATCTAGGGTTGTGGGAACCCTGGCGGATTACAAAGTAGAGGAAGTGTCAAGTCATTCTAGATAAAGATTCTTGCATGTATTATCATTTTATTCACTTTGATTGCTTTCTTAATGGATTCACATGTTAGGATCCCACCTTGATAGCACTACTTAACTACACATGAGGAGTAGTGACTAAGAAAATATGATCACAATGGTTATTGAGGGTTAACAGCCGAAATAAGCTTACTTGTAATATCTTCTTAAATGTCCGACTCAAATTGGGGCCAGGCTATGAAGGGTTTATCAATTCCAATGAGGACCAGAGACCACCCCCTACACCTAACCAAATAAAACATAATACCCCTAATATTGGATGAATTTCAAACTTATAAAAAGACAGCATAATATAAGATCAAGGATTTTAAGACATGTCTATAGCTGATTACCAACCAAAAATGACCAACCAAAATTACCACCAAAGTCGACAGTAATCCACAAAACCTTCTAAGTGTAACCAAAATAAATAAAGTGTTGGTACATGCCCCCGACTATAGCGAAAATCAAATCAAAACAAAGTTTGTGACATAAAGGAGATATAACATGAAATGAAGCCTTTCAAAGTATGGAAGCTCACCACTTCAGTCTGACTCATGAACTATTCCACTATCAACTGATCACTATCCAGGAGAAGTAGAAGTATGCCAAAATCTTGCATCATATGGGGATACAACGTACATAGACGATTAACGGGTTGAGCTCTAGTATATAACTCAGTGATAAGGAAACAAAATAACGCCATCATAAATAATTCAAAAATAGTCCAAATCCATTTTGCATAACCATATGCAATTTCATATATATATGTATAATCTTATCATGAACTTTAAAACCTTAACTTTTATTGTGTAGCTTAACTTTCTTAACATAGTACCCATGGGCTATATGGGCCCCAGCTCTTACCCTCTGGTCGGGCCCCGGTGTGTGTAGCTTCACGAACCAAAGAATAATCTTATACATATGCATAGGGGAATCTAAACTCCCAAACATATATTAAGGTGACTTAAGCACCCGATCATGTAATGCGATATGGGGGACACGAACCTCCCGATCATATACTAAGGTAACTTAAGCACCCAATCATGTAATAAAATATGGATACTCGAACATCCCAATCATATATTAAGAGAGACTCGAACCTCCATGGTAATAAGCCAAGGGAATCGATCCCCAGGCCATTTAGACCCTCATGCCAGAAAATGCGGTTTCCAATATTGGTCCCTTTCGACTACCACTTTTATGGCCCGACTACACAATTCACTTTTAAGCCTAATTAAAATATTTTAAAAACATTCCTAATTATGTAAACCAATTATTCATTAAGGAGTTCCGTTGGTATCGTCACACCAACATCACTTGCAAGTTCATTATCATGTCGTGTCGATTATTTAACTATCTGGGGCTCTAACCCATCAGCCAAAAGGACATCAAAATAGTTATTCATCTGGGAATTAAACATGTTGAATCAATTTGGGACTCAAACCCATTTTTTTCAATAAGCCTCCCATGCCATACAACTAGTTTCAAAAATATTTTAATATGCATACTTTTCACATTGAAAACCAATTTTGGAATATTGGGTTAAGGTTGTTACCAATTCAATTATCATTATTCACAAAATTGGGAAAATCAAAATACCCTAGTTTATTAGCCATGATCATGCACCCCACAGGTTTAACACCATTAATAAAGCCTAAACAATGCATAATAATCCATGGGAAAATAATTTAAAAACCAATCATGTCAAAACCCTCAACCCATGTAAAAACCCATATTCAATTTCACATCGATAATCATTTATATATCATGATTTAAGGAAAACAAGTTTAAGGGAAGAGTCACATGCCTAAAATACCCATGATTATAAAGAGAATTCAATCCTTGAAGAACTACTTGACTCACCTCTTGGAAACCCTAAGTATGGATGATTGAGAGAGTTTAAGAGAGAATCGAGTATGTTTTGGAGTGCATTATGATTGAAAATAGGGTCCAAAGTATGTTTATAGGTCGCGGTTTATTATTGGGATAAAAAGGAAATACATAAAATACCCCTATAAAAGAAACTGGAGGATAAGCCGCCAGTTATTATGGGTCTAATAACGACTTGTTCAGACTCATTACGACTAGTCTCCTTGAATCATTGTCAAGATAGTGTCACAAGTCACACAAACTGTTGACCCTAGACTCGTATACAATAGATCGTAATGAGACCCTACGACTTATAGGGTCCAATTGTAGTTAACACAGAAATCATTTGGGTATACACTACATGCCCTATGATTTGTACATTATGACTTGTATGGAGTTATCACAACTCATTGAGTCTGGTCATACTAAAGACCAAAATTTTTGGGTGAAAAGATAGTTCGTCTATGATTAGGACATAACGACTCATCATAAGTCTTTACTACTTATGACCTCAAGTAGTAGTCCAGACAGAAACTCAGGCACCATTCACTGGATACCTTATAAATTGGGCCATATGACCCGTCAATACAATCTATGACTAGTTGAGTGAGTTTTAGTTAGGGTAGTAAGGATTAAATTATAAAAAATTTTAAGGACCAAAAATACAGGGTGTTATATTCTCCCCCCTTAGGATCATTCATCCTCAAATGATGTGTCAAGGTATACGTTAGCATTATTTAACATAGAAACACTCCCACTATTACCTTTGAAATATGGAGAATGAAGACATCAAGCAATCAAAATTTTCTTTACTGAAGTCAGAAAACAAAAATATTAGGGAAAACATATTCCTTACACACGATTATCCAAATCGGGGAACAAGAATGAATATTTGGATTTTACGTCCTCTCCAGCTCCTCACATAGCTCCTTTCTCTCAAAAAATACATTTAATAACCCTTAAATATAACCACACTCTTCACTAAGATTTAAGCTATGAATACAACACTCCATTACTTCAATATCCTAACTCCCTCGTGAAACACATAACTACAAGACCAGAGCATTGTTGCATATTCCTCCCATGTTAAAGGCTAACTCAGAGTTAAAGGTGCTAATGTAAGCCATGGGACCCTATAATTTACGCCTCTCCAATAATACAACTCTCGTTCATTACTACAATTAAGAAACCTCAAATCTTAAATCAAGGAGTATTAATCACGTAAGACCACGATTTATATATTTGTCAATCATACCACTTGCACCCATCTTTATACACCCCCTTCATGTCTTTTCCAACTTAATTACAATCACAAAGGCTACTCCACATCTCTCTTTCTTAACTACTTCACATAACAAGAGTTCATCTTATTTTATCACTTATATATTTGGCCTTAGCCCTAGTAGTGACCCTAAGGATTTTTTGTCATCCCCTATCTCTATAGCATTACTACACTTCCATGGCAACTACTATACTACCAAAAAGAAAGATCACTATAGAACTAAAGTATAAGCATCAATGATGGGAGGGTTGCTTTTAATTACTACTCCTATCAGTCAGGCTATTAAATGTGAGACCTGTGAAATGAGACACGGTACAATAGGCATGAAGTACTCTGCGGGAAACTCCTATAATATGAATGGAGGGTATGCCGATATAATCATACTATAGAACGAGTCCTTTAGACTTGGCATCGTTAGAAACACGAATGCACATATCATGGGTAATATAATATAAAGATGAGATTTATATTCAGGGAATAAGGTAAGGATTTTCTCTTTAAACTACTCTTCCTTTGGAACTAAGCATTACATGAGACATGAATGTAGGGATCATCAACGTCATAACATAGAGATCGAACACTTAGATCTCAGATTTTTAAAAACCATTATTTCCTTTGGTCCAAGGGTTGGATCATAGACATACGCAACATATAGAATGGGGCCTTAGGCATATGCACTATTAGAATGCGTACGACACTGGTAGATGCCCTATTGATTGAATTAGGAGAGAATTAATGTTCTATAGAAATATAGTTCATTTAATTCTTAAAATAAGGAAAAAAAGCCAGTTTCTAAGGCCTTTTTGGTAGATATGATTGGCTTTAGGTATGTTTTCTAGGAGATCATGTTTTAGATTCTAAGTTCATGAAAAAGGTGAAAAAAGTCTTTTTGGCAACATTTTGGAGCATTATGGATGATCGGGATGTTTTCTGGCTTAATCTTAATCAAAGCATGTTCGAGAATTGAAGAAGAGTTGAAAATTTGACTCTCAACACTTACTAAGTGAATCCACGGACCGCAAGTAGACAAAGTGGGTTCCAAAAGTCAAAAATCACAAGATATAACTTTTAGGATTTTTCTAATTTGGTACCTACGGTCTGTGCCTATACCCGGAGCCAGACCGCAGATACAACCTGTGCCCATGATCAAACCTCAAGTGCAGACCACATGTGGCCACCGAACCTTTTTTCTCCTAGTTCATTTAGGATTTATTTTTAGGGTTTTCTCATGTACTATATAAATCTCTTATGTAATTTTTAGTATGAGTTACACACTTTTGATACTCACAAACATATTTTAATTCCAAGATCTAATTTTGATATTGGGATTCACTTATATTAACTGGAGTTTGTTAATTAAGTTATTGTTTTGGTTCTTTATTCATGTCATCATTGTAACTTCATCTCATCATTTTTAGGGCCACAGAATGCAGGTACAACCAGCGCCCATGATCAAACCGCAGGTGTAGACCACATGTGGCCACCGACCCTTTTTTTTCTTTTAGTTCGTTTAGGATTTATTTTAGGGTTTTCTCATGTACTATAAAAATCTCTTATGTAATATTTAGTATGAGTTACACACTTTTGATACTCACAATATATTTTAATTCCAAGATCTAATTTTGATATTGGGATTCCCGTATATTAACTGCAGTTTATTAATTAAGTAATGGTTTTGGGTTTTTATTCATCACATCATTGTAACTTCATCTAAGCTTTAAATTATGAATGTTGTTGTTTATTCACAAGCATGTGATGTTAAAACCTAGAGTTAGGGTTGTGCAAACCCTGGCTAATTAATGAAGTAGGGGAAGTGTGATTGTTGAATGGAACCAATACTCATTGCATACATTGTATTATCGTAAGTGTAATAGTTGTCTTAGTGGATGTAAATGTTAGGATCCCTCCTAGATATTTCTACTTATTCAAAAAGTGGAGTAGTGACAAGGTAAAGATAAGAACAATAGTAATTTGATGTTTAATTGTTAATCCACACTATCAGGTAGTATCTAAATAAGATAGTTAACTTTCATATATTAACTAGAAACATAAAAGGTAATAGTTAAATGAGATCAAGATAAGGATTATAAATGCGACATCCTGTGATTCAAAAGGTAAAGGGTAAAATCCTTATACTCATCTAAAAGACTATAGAAGGTACATAATTTATCGATTCTGCATGCAAGGTATTTGGATGGTTCAACATAGCACGATAAACCTATAGAGTTTAGAAGCAAAGGTTAACACATTCATAGTGTTCACCTAATACTGATGAAAACTAAAGTTAATATTGTGAATTTCTCAAGATTACTACAAATAAATCCCCCTATTTACGTTTTCAATACTGCCCATAGTCTACAATTGTTGATAACTGCAATTCCATATACTCCCTTGGGATTCGACCATAACCTTAGTTGGGTTACTATATCTTGACAGCACCGTATGGTCATCTAATAGGAGGTGTTTCATGGACTTTATTGAGAAATTAGCATCATTATTGGGGAGTACGATGTTGATTTATGGATAGAAGTCATTACAGTTTTTGGGTTCTTTTTTTGTTCTTAGTTGGGCATACACCGGTTTATGCTTAGACACCAGAGTAAAGGCAATCCCTTACTCCTAATTATATCAGAGAAGATCCTACACTTGAATAGTAGGATATCAGAGCAAAAGAGGTACAATCTCTTTAAAGATAGAGTTCAGAAGGTTGTTGGTAGACAGAATAGTGAGATGCTTGCTCAGACGTATTTAAATGAGAAAAGATAGCTAGTAGACCACCGAGTAGCACTTTTTGGAAATCAAAATAGGGTCAGGGGAAAACGACCTCAACTTATCATAGCGTATCAGTATGTTCAGCTGTATGAAATTGATGAACAAGATTTGGGATACGGGGAGCCAAATAATATTGTATACATTATCCCTCTTTTTTTACCACCTAATATCATGTTCAATATCACTAGTGCTATGATCCTGCTATTGTACTTAAAGGGTGCGTTTGCGAGGTTGCCTACAAATGATGTAAACATATATTTGGAAAATGTTACTAGGATCTGCACTTCATATACAATATTGGGGGGTGGGGGCGATTAGGAGGCACTCAGACTGAGGTTGTTTCCTTTCTTGCTTACTTGAAAAACATCCATATGTCTTGGCAAACTGCCAATATGGTTTATTACTACATGGAATAAGCTACGTGGATAATTCTTGAATAAGTTCTTTCCTTCATCTAGGGTATTATAGCTCAATGATGATTTATAATTTCAGGTAGTTACAGTCAAAGTCTATGTATGAGGCATGGTTTTGGTTAAAGAAGAGGCTTAGTATGGTACCCAACTATCAGATATTAGGTACAAGCTTGTTAAAGATATTCTATAGATCCCTGACTACAAGTTCCAGAGTAATGGTAGATATTATATCTGAAGGAGACTTTATAAGATTAAGATGGTAGATAGATGTGGGTATTATGATTCAGATCTCATTAACTAATAGAGGGTGGAAAACTCGGAAGGTTGAGAGAGGTGTTGATATTTATATCTTTGGAGATTTCGATGAACAGAGAGTAACTAAGGATGTTGTAGCTCAGAAGATTTAACTATTACAGACAAAATTTGGTGAGTTGGTCAAAAAAGTTGCATCCACCAATTCTTTATTCTTAAGTGCATGGATTTAGGATACTAAGAAGGTAAAATTGTTGATCATTAGTTGGACAGTTTTTGAGCCAAAGAGAAAGGGAATCAAGGTTGGAACTATCATGATGAGAGAGATAAGTGCATTCCACCTAGAAGATGTAAGGTAGAGTCTAGAATAGAAGGGATGTTGTCCATGTTGATGAAGGATCAAGAGAGACATGAGTTTTTCCTCATATAACTTAAGGCTGCATTTTTAAGATTAGACCAATAGATTGAATTACATGTGATTGGTATTAAGAAGTTGGAGAAGAAGTATGGGAAAATATCTATCACTTTGGCTAAGATGCAGTCAGGAGCATTCACTAGTAATAATATACAGAATCCTCTGATACTTGTTCACTGTACGACTATTGACACTAGGGATAACTCCTCGCCTGATGAGCACTTTTTTCCTACTATTGATGAGCTTAAGAAGAAGGACATTGATGATGATGAGCCACTTGAGGCAGTTTGAGAAGTTGACCAATAGTGATGATGATTTCAATAGTGATTGTGATGATGACTGGATTAAAGAATAGATCCAAAACATAGTGCAACAATTTAGATCAGAATTTCAAGAAACATGGGTAGAAAAGAAAGAGGACCCAGGTACAGTGACAATCCCATGTTTTATTGGGACTTATGATGTTAATCAGGATCTATGTGATTCTTCAATAGGAATAAATATTATTCCACTGGTGATATAAAATTTGTTGGGGTTAGGACAACTCAAGCCTACATCTGGAAGGCTTGTGATGAGTGATTCATATATAAAGGAGCTAGTGTGTATTATGAGTTATGTGGTAATAAGAGTAGCACAATATACATATTTAGAAGATTTTATGATTTTAGAATGTGAAGTGGATACCCATTTTCCGATCATATTGGGTTGACACTTCTTGTCTACTGGACGAGTGTTGATTGACATGGATTTAGAAGAGATCACATTCAAGTAGAGTGATCAGCAAATTGCATTAAATATATGAATGAAAATATAATAGTCGGATTACATGAGAGTAATGGTAGTTATAGATTTGGTGGATTATGACTTTATCCTAGTTGATATGTTTATTAAGGAGATATTAAGAGTAGAAGCATTAGCTGTTGTGATTATAAACTTTAAGAGTAATGGGATACCAGACTATGATGAGATGGATAATGCACTAAATGGTATAGGCTCTTACAAATATGCCTCTATAAAGCTGGATGTTGACTTGAAGAACAAAACCACACCCTTGCAAGACCATCAATTAAAGAACCATCGGTATTGGAACTGAAGGCCATCCCTCCTCATTTGCAGTATGTATTCTTAGGGGAAAACAATACCTTGCCAGTTATTATTGCAGCAAATTTGGCAAGAACATAGTTGGAAGCTTTTATATTTGTACTATAGATGTTTAAGAGAGATATTAGGTGAACTATTACAGATATTATGGGGATTTCACCAGTTATATACACATATAAGATACAACTTGATCCAGAAAACATTCCCAGTATTCAACATCCGAAATGACTAAACCCTTATATGCAAGATGTGGTGAAAAAAGAGATAATCAAGTGGTTAGATGTTGGGGTTATTTTTCCTATTAAAAATAGCAAGTGGGTTAGCCTCATTGAATACGTACCAAATAAAGGAGGGATTTTAGTGGTACCAAAGGAAAAGAATGAGTCAGTGCTAATGAGGCCAATAACCGGTTGGGGAGTATTCTTGGGTTACAGAAAGCTTAACAAGTGGACTCTAAAGAACCATTTCACAATACTATTTATTTATCAGATGCTCGACAAACTAACAGGTAGGGTTTGATACTATTTTATTAATGGTTATTCCATTTACAATCAAATTATGATAGCTCCCAAAGACCAAGAAAAGACTACATTTACTTGCCCTGATGGTTCCTTTGAATTCAAGAGGATGCCATTTGGACTTTGCATTTAATCTTCTATTTTCAGAGATGTCTGATGTCCATATTTTTTGATATGGTGGAAGACACTATCGAGGTATTCATAGATGACTTTTTAGTGGTTGAGGATTCTTTCGATGATTGTTTGTCCTATCTGGCCAGTGCACTTCAGAGTGTAAAGAGTGTAATTTGGTGATAACTAGGAAAAATGCCACTATATGGTGAGATAATGAATCATGATAGGGCACAAGATCTCCAGACATGGTATTAAGGAGGACAAAGCAAAGATTAAGGCAATTGAGAAATTGCTACCGCCAGTATCAGTTAAAGGAATACTGAGTTTTTTTGGGGCATGCAGGTTTCTATAGAATATTGATCAAGGACTTCTCTTAGATTGTGACTCCCCTATGCAAACTTTTAGAGAATGAGCTGAAAATTGTGTGTGATGATGAGTGTCTTAATTCTTTTAAATTCCTAAGGTAGCTGTTGATTTTGGCAACCATTATTGTGTCGTATGACTTGTCTGGACCTTTTGATGTTATGTGTGATGCGAGCAGAGTGGACGTAGGTATTGTCCTAGTCTAAGGAAAAGATTAGATCTTCCATCCCATCTACTATGCCAACAAAGCATTGAATACTGCATAAAAAAATTAAACATTTATAGAGCAGGAGATCCTTGCAGTGGTTTTTGCTCTTAAGAATTTTTGGTCTTATTTTATTGGGGCCAATGTGATAGTTTATACCAACCAGGCAACCTTGAGATACTTAATGTAAAATAAAGATGAAAAACCATGACTGATTTATTGGGTCCTCCTGCTATAAGAGTTTTATTTTGAGGTCAAGGATTGGAAAGCGAAAGAGAATCAAGTTACAGACCATTTATCTAGACTTAAAGATGATACTAAAAAGAAACAAGGGGATAATATTTATATAGATGAAGATTTTCCAGATGAGTGGGTGTTAGAGGCATCTCATGATTTGATCCCCTAGTTTGATAATTTTGCCAACTACTTGGCAAGCTATCTTGTTCCACAAGATTTATCCTTCCAGCAACAACTGAGATTTATTTATGAGGTGAGGAAATTTTTTCGAGATAAGCCATATTTGTTTAGAGTTTATGCTGATGGTCTAATTCAAAGATGTATACCAGAGATAGAGATGATAAGCATTCTAGAGGCTTTCCATTCATCACAAGTTAGGGCTCATCATAATAGTACCCGAACAACCCATAAGATTCTACAGTGTGGTTTTTTTCAGCCTATAATCTACAATGATGCTCATGATTTAAGATAGGCATATGACCAATGTCAGCGTCAAGGCAATATTTCTCGACGCCATGAACTCCCCATGACACCTATTCTGGAGTTGGAGCTATTTGATGTGTTGGAGATTGATTTTATATATCCGTTTATGAGATATTATGGAAAGAGACATATTCTGGTGGTGATCGACTATGTATCAAAATGGGTGGATACAATTTCACATATAGACAATGAAGGCAGAAGTGTTACAATTTTTCTAAAGAGAATCATCTTTCCAGATTTAGCACTCTACATGGAATTATTAGTTATGATGGTTACACTTTTACAACTACTTGTTCAAGGCCATGCTAGATAGATATGGTGTGAGGCATAAGGTGACAACATCTTACCATCCTCAGACAAACGGGAAAGTGGAAGTCTCCAACAGAGAAACAAAGTATATCTTAGGGAACACTATGAATGCTAATTGAACTGACCGGTCTAGAAAGTTAGATGATGCATTTTGGGCCTACCGGATAGCTTATAAGACCACATAGGTGCCTATCCATATCATCTGGTGTATGGAAAAGCATGTCACCTACTATTTGAGCTTGAGAATATGGAACTATTGGCATTGAAAAGGTCAAATTTTGAGTGGCATGATACAACAAACTTGAGGTTGAGCATGGTGAACGAGTTGGATGAATTCCAACTTCGTTCTTCTAAGAGCTCAGCCATATAAAAAGAAATAATGAAGTTGTACTCTGAAAAGAAGATTTAGAAGAAATATTCAAACCTAGTGGTTGGTTCTTGTTATATAATTCAAGACTAGGCTTGTTTCCTGGTAAGCTTAAATCAAGATGGACTAGACCATTCACTATGATTAGGTTGTTCCCATATAGTTCTATTGAGGTAAACCGTGATGGTGATGTACTATTATGGTGAATGAATAATGAGTGAAACACTACATGGGAAACAATGATGAAGTAAGAGTTTGTGCTGAGATAGTCCTTGGAGAAGTATGAGTAGCCAAAGGAACTGAGTTTTGTAGTTACAGTTAATCAGGCATTTCTTGGGAGTCAACCCTAGGTATTTTGTTGTTTGTACTCATATTGCGTAATTGACGTTAGATCTTCATACATACGGTGCCATAGGTATGTTACAAAATCTCTTGTTTTGGTTTGATACAACATTAGGGACAATACATGATTTTTAGTTAGAGGTGGGGCTACTTCTGGGTCCTTATGTCCAACTAGAGTTTTTGTTTCCATGCCTCTTTTACCCAGAGTCTTGTTCCTAGTAGAGCCAAAATATTTAGGCGTATTATGGTTTTTTTCATGATGTTTTGTGTAATTAGGAGATTTTTAAGTATTTAGGGCAGTAGTCTTTATTTGATTAATTTTTATACCCCTCCAAAATTTTGAGTTTTTAGAATTGTATAAAGGTATATATGGGTTAATTTTGTGGATTTTGTTATGGCATTAGTATTAATGACTCGATAACCATTTTCTGACAATTGCATGAATTGGATAGGTTGTAGTTTGTAATATTGACTCAGTGTCATATGTATGTGTGAGATACTACCTAGTTCCCTTTGTGTGCTGAATTCAGAACTTCCCTAGTCAGTCTTGCCTAGGTTGAAGGATAGTCAGTTAGGAAAGGATCATAGGCCATTTTTCTTATTTTAGTCCACTTTTAGCGTGAATGACCTTCCATGTGTGAATGATATCCCTTGATCTTTGCTTTGATCCTCGTAAAGCTAATTTTCTTGTTTTCACCATTCACCTTCCTATTTGTATTACAATTTACCTATTTTATCCAAGGTACTCCTAGGACTTTGTGCACCTCCACATAGGCAAAATACCTAAGTTGAGGGTGGCAATCATAGGGGTGCATAGTGTAAAATAGGTATAAAGAAGGCTAATGTAAGAAATAAGTTAGTTAGGCTGGGTGTAGAATAAAACAAAAAAGAGAGAAAAATAAATAAAAAGAAAAGAAAAAAATGTGAAAAAGCGAAAAAAAAGGAATAAAATACCACACCCAACTTGAATGTTCATAAAAGAATAAAAGGGAGAAATAAGGGTGGAATAGGAAAAAAATTGGAGAGTAAGTGTGATCCCAAAGTTAGAGTAGTGCCAAGGAGGCTTAGTCACTTTAAATGTCCATATGTACCATACGATCCCCTTACCCTACATTACAAGCAAATAAAAGTCCTATAGTGATCCTAACTTGACTATCTGAGTGCTAAGATAAAGAAAATATGGAAAAGCCTATGGTATTTGACATGCATTGACTGCAACCTCTTTGTTGAGCGTGAGTGTCTATTTGATCATCCCTGCACTGGCATGCATTATTTCATATGACTGAGTGGGACATCCTTGTTGTAAAGGCACTTGAGTCATGTTCCTAGCTATTTTCTTGTTTCAGGTAGTGTAATTTTTACATATGAGTGGTTATCTATTGCTAATTTAATTTCCATACCTGTATCCCACTGTGTCACATCGTTGGGATTCAGGTTCATACACAGTTAGATTTGAAAAGTTAAGGGGATGTTGTGATTTGAGCTTAATGTGATGAGTGACTATCTTAAATAGCTTAGATTCTCCTTGTTCGGCATCATTTTTGGTGTGTTGGGTATTTATTACCTGAGGAAATGCAAACATTCTCAGATGAGGGTGTTGATTTTTCTATGGAAATATAGCACTTTTGATACTTAAAAGGAGGAAAAGATGCAAGTTTCTGAGGCCTATTTGTTAGATATGATTTGTTTTGTAGGAAATCATGTTTTAGATGATAAGTTCGTGAAAAAGGTGAAAAGATATGTTTTTGGAATTTTTTTGGAGCATTATGGATGATCAGGTTGTTTTTCAGTTTAATCAAGATCAAATCATGTTCAAGAGTTGAAAAACTGACTCGCGGCACTTAGTAAGTCAATCCTCAGCCGCATGTAGGACTACTGACCGTGGGTAGACAAAGTAGGTGCCAGAACCCCAAAATCCCAAGTGACATGTAGGATTTTTCCTATCTGGTACCTGCGGTCCGTACCTATGCCTGGACCCAAACCGCAGGTACAACCTGCGCCCATAACCAAACCACAGTTGCAGACCACATAAGGCCACCAGCCCTATTTTCTCTTATTTCATTCGGGCTTTGTTTTTAGGGTATTCTCATGTACTATAAATACCCCTTTTGTACTTTTTAGTAGGAGTTACACATTTTAGATACTCACAAACATAATTTAATTCCAAGATTCGATTTTGATCTAGGGATTCCCTTGTTTTAACTTCAGTTGATTAATCAAGTTACAGTTTTGTGTTTTTATTCATCTTATCATTATGACCTCATCTATGCTTTCAATTATTAATGTCATTAATTTATTCAGAATCATAAGCTGCTAAAAACCTATAGCTAGAGTTGTGCAAACCTTGGCTATTTGGCGAAAGAGGGGAAGAGCGATTGTTGAACGAAACCAATACCCATGGCATGCATTGCATTATCTTCACTATAATACTTGTCTTAGCGGTTACAAACAATAGGATCCCACCTAGATATTGATACTAACTCCAAAAGAGGAGTAGTCACTACGAAAAGATAATAAAAATAGTAGTTTGAGGTTTAACTGTCGATCTACACTACTAGGTAATATCTAAGTAAGAAGGTTAGTTTTTATCTAATAACTAGAGACTCAAAAGATAATAGTTAACTGGGATCAAGATAAGGACTAGTAATACGACATCCTAAGACTCAAAAGGTAAAGGGAAAAATCATTCTTCTCGTGAAAAAACTGTAGAAGGTACATAACTTATCGATTTTGCATGCAAGGTATTATCATGGTTCAACATAGCACGATAAATATATGGAGTTGAGAAACTAGGTGGAACACATTTCTAGTGTTCACCTACAATTGATTATGACTAAACTTAATATTGTGACTTGCTCGAGATTACTACAAACAAATCCGCCCATTTACTTTTCAAGTACTGCTCATAGCCTGCTACTATTGATGACTGAAATTCCATGTGATCCCTTGGGATTCGACCCAAACTTTAGTTGGGTTACTACATCTTGACAGTGACCGTATCATCATATAATCGAATGTGTTGCTTGGATGTCTTTTGGAATCACTAAAATAGGAGTAAATTCAACTTAACTCTCCTCTGAAGCGCACCACTAGGATAAAATTTAAGATCAACTCTCGCTCTCCATCTTACTAAACCTATAGGCACATCACTCCTCTCTAAGGGGTATCACCATGGGCATGTGCTAGGACACTTGGTACTCCTATACTTAAAAACTCATCTATCAAGATGCTACTTGGTTACAACAATTTTTACAAACTCCATTCCCTAATCCATCTAATGAGTTAGCTCTCAATCCCTCAATTCAACCTAGACCACTGGCCTATATCACAATTTTGCCACTCTAATATTCCCTTAGTCATCATCCTTATCTCTTCCGCACGCCCCATCACACCTACTAATTTACTCCTGCAAATATTGCATCACTATCCTTGAACTATCATATTCCTTTCACCATAATTAATATCTAAGGTTCAAACATAGTGTCTAACAACCATCATGCACCACTAAAAAAGTACCCCATGAAATATACTAATTCACCCCATAAATTGGTCACCTTAAATTCCTTATTTGATCACAATAATCTATACAAATCTAGAGGGAAATATCTTTCCTATGCACAAAAGAACAGGAGCATCCTATGAAGAAAGACTAGGGCGAATATAACCTTTGTCAAGAAGATCTTTCAATTGCTCCTTAAGCTCTTTCATCTCAGTCGAAGCCATTCTCTATGGAGGGATAGAGATAGGCCGAGTGTCTGAAAGAAGATCAATTCCAAAATCAATTTCCTTATCGAGAGAAATACATGGAAGAACATCATGAAAAGCCTCAAGAAATTTGCAGACTACAAGGACAGACTGTAAGGAAGGACCTTCGATCTAGAATTCTTACTATGCACTAGATGGTAAAGGCACCCCTTAGAACTCAATCTCCGAGCTTTATGATACAAAATTAACCTTCCTTTAGGCATTAGTAAACAACCTTCACACTGAGGAACTATCTCATTAAGGAAGTAGAAACTAACCCTATAGGTCTGACAATCAAGGGAAGCATAGCACAAATGCAATGAATCTATCCTAAGATTACATCAACATCAACCATGGCAAACTCTACCAGTTCTACCAAGGTATACCTACCACAGACCTACATCACACAACCTCTATAGAGACTTTTAGCCATAATGGAATCACCCACTACGGTGGACACAAAGAAGAGATCCAAAATACACTCAGAATCAAAACAAAAATGAATAGCCATATAAGGGTCGCATAAGAAAGGGTAGACCCAATATCAAGTAGACAATATAAATCATAATAGAAAAGTTTGAGAATACCAGTATCAACATCGAGGTATGCCTCAAAATCCTAGTGGGTAGAAAGAGCGTACAGACGGTTCCGACCAATGCTGGAGCCAGAAGTAAAAGTAGCACCTTTTGGTGTAAAAACCAAAGAACTAGAAACTAGAATCTTATTAGATCCAATGGCAATACTAGTGGAAGGACAATGTTGCCGCATATGACCTGGCTTACCATAAATGAAACGTAGATTCTACCCTTCAGGACAAAACTCATGATGCAACTGATCATAAAACCATAAAAGAGGATGGAGTGGGATTAACTAAGCTCCACTAGGCTGATATTGGTCACCAGTGCCCTAGGACCACAACCATTTTGAAAACAACGATCACTAATGGCTTAAGGTAAGGGGATATAGCCAATGGGTATGAACCAAAATTTACCTAACTCCTTTCCTTGGTCCACCATCTCCTACTTCTACTACTATTGTGATGACCCCCATTTCTCTCTGAATATCTAAACTTCTTATTCTCCCTCTTCCCTACCCTTGCCTTATCCCTTCTCACCAAAAAGACCAGACTAGAGTGACAAAGAGACTACTATTTTTGTTAACAGATAAATAGAATGATGGATCTCAGCATTAGAAATATCTCCTTGAGGTAGTGGGTCATGAACATCATCAGCACAAGAAGCCCGAGGAGAGTTAGTAGGGACAGGTGGGGATCCTCGAGGGCAGTCAAAAGCAATGACCCTAGATCGGGTCTGTACCCCAAAAGTAGGATGAGTTTCGTCCTTATTATCCTAAAGTAGGACAAAAAAACTTCCATAAACCTCAGATTAATTAGGAGGCATGATTTGAAAGGCGAACAAATGGGAATTAGAGGAGATTTCAACATCCTAGACTCTACAGGCCAAAAATAGAACAATAAGAAAGGTAAACATTCCTAAATGCCTCGTAGACTCTCCCTAATAAGTGTGGCGCACTTCACACCCATAAAATAGATTCTACTTTACACAGCTTTGTGGACACCCAATGACTCCAAACCTAGGATCTGATACCAACTTTGCCATAACCCAAACTAGGGCCTATCTGTGATGGGTATCTTAAGTCCAATGAGAGATGATGACTACACCCTACACCTAACCAAAAAGAACACAATACCCCCAACACCGTATGAATTCGGAACATATAACAAGATATCATAAGATAACTCAAGGATTTTAATACATGTCTATAACAAATAACCGACCAATAATGACAAACTAACATAACCACCCAAGTCCACAGTAATCCACAAAGCCTTCGACCTGAAATTGAAATCAATAAAATATTGGGACATGTCCTCGATGATAGCCAAAAATAAATCAAAATAAAGTCTATGACATAAGGGAGATAGAATATTAAATAAAACCTTCCGAATTATGGAAGATCACTACTTTAGTTTGACTCATGAATGATCCCAGGATCAACTGAATACTCTTTCGGAAAATTAGAAGTACACCAAAATCATGCATGGCATGGGAAATAGTGTACATAGATAATTAGCAAGTTAAGATCTAGCATGTAACTCAAGGATAAGGGAACAAAATAATGCCATGATCAATAATTCAAAACCAGTCCAAATCCAATGTGCATAACTATATGCAATTTCATACATATATATATATATATAAATATATATCATATGCCAGGGTAGGGAACAATGCTTAGCATGAACTTTACAACCTTAACTTGGATTATGTAGCATAAATGACCTAACACAAAACCCATAGGATATATGGTCCCCAGGTCTCACCTTCTAGTCGGCCCCTGTGAGCGTAGCGACACGAACCAGAGAATAATCTGATATATATGCATGGGTTACTCAAACCTCCCAATCATATACTAACATGACTTAAGCACCCAACCATCTAGTGTATTATGGGGGACTCATACCTCCCAATCATATACAAAGGTAACTTAAGAACCTGATCATATAAGGCGATATATAGGACTCAAAACTCTTAATCATATAATAAGGGGGAGTCGAACCTCCCTGGTCATAAGAAAGGGACTAGATCCCCTAGTCCTTTAGAACCCAACATCGGCAAATGTAGCTTTCAGTGTTGTTCCCTCGGATCGCTACTTTCACATCCCAGCTATACAACCTCTTTTTAAGACCAATTAAAACATTTAACACATTTTCCCAATAAAGTAAACCAATTATCCATTAAGGCATTCTATTTGTATCGTCATACCAAAATCTCTTACATGTTCTTTATCATGGAGTCTCAATTACTTTGACATCTAGGACTATAACTGATAGGCCAAAAGGACTTCAAAATACTTATTCATTTGAGACACAAACCATTTTAATAAATTTAGAACTCAAACCCATTTATGTTTCAATAGGCCTATCATGCCATGCAGCTAGTTTCAAATATATTTTAATATGCATTCTTTTCATATTAAAACTAATTTCACAATATTTGGTAGAGGTTGTTACCAATTCAATTATTATTTTTCACAAAATAAAGAGAAATCACAATACCCTAGTTTATTAGCCATACTCATACACCCCACAAGTTTAAAAACATTAATAAATCATAAACAATGCATAATAATCCATGGTAAAAAAATTTAAAAATAATTATGTCGAAACCCTCAACCCATGTGAAAACCCAAATTCAATTTTACATCAATAATTATTTAAATATCATGATTTAAGGAAAAAAATAAAGGGTAGATTCAAATGCAAAAAAAAACTAAGATTATGGAGAAAATTCATCCCTCGAAGCTCTACTTGACCTAGTTCTTAGAAACCCTAAGTATGGATGCTTAAGAGATTTTATGAGAGAAGGAGTATGTTTTGGACTACATTATTTTTTAAAATAGGGTCCCTAGTATGTTTATTTTTTGTGGGTTATTATTGGGAAAAGAGGGAAATTTCTAAAATACCCCCATTAAAGAAACTACAAAATAAGTCGCCAGTCATTATGGGTCTCATAACGACCCATTAAGACTCATTATGACTAGTCTCTATGAGTCATTGTTGAGACAGTGTTACTAGACACATAAACTATTGACCAATGACTTATATACAATGGCTCATAATGATATCCTATGACTCATAGGGTCCAATCATAGCCAACACAGAAATAATTTCGGTATATATTGGATGCCCTATGCTTTGGACATTACAACTCGTACGGAGTTATCCTGACTCATTGTGTCTGGTCGTACTCAAGCCAGAATGTTTTGGGTAACAAGCTGGTAATGATATGATTTAGAAATAATGATTCATCATGAGTCTTTATAATTTGTGACCTAAAGTCTTAGTCCAAACAACAACTCTGGCATTATTCACTAGAAACTTATGAATGGGGTTATATGACCTGTCAAGAAACCCTACGACTCACAGGGTGAATCATAGTTAGTACAGTAAGGATAAAATTTTAGAAATTTTTAAGGACCAAAAGTTTGAGGTATTATATTAATATGATTAGCTTTCAACTAGTGACTTAAGACTTAAAAGGTAATAGTTAAACTGGGTTCCAGGATAAGGGTTAGTAAGTGACACCTTGAGACTCCAAAGGTAAAGGGTAAGATCCATCAATGAGTCCACAAGATAGTTGATGGTACATAACTTCTTAGATTTTGCATTCAAGATATCGGAATAATTTGATAGTGCATGATAATTTTGTGGAGTAGAGAAGCAAGGGGAATGCAAGACTAGTGTTTTTTGTAGATTGTTTACAACCAAGAGAAACAAATTCTTTTCCATTTTAATATTTTAGCGAATCCCCTCTTTTACTTTTCTAAACTACCTGGTTATTTCAACAAGTTCGCGAAGGATTTCTGATATATTTCCTGTGGGATTGACCCTAACCTAGTTGGGTTACTATATTTGAGAACAATCACTTTATACTTTTAAGGAGGGTAGTTTAGGAATTATAAAATTTAGGTGTCTTTTCTAGGGAATATAATTTCTGAGTTCTTGATTAATGTTTTTAGAGTTATCGGGTTTTATTTCTTTTGTATTGTTTTTTCTGATGTTCCATTTTTTAACTCGACAACTTGTCTAGAGAAAGTATGGAGTGATGAAGAATTATTTACTATTGACCCTTTTCCTTTTGATATGGTAAGGTATTGCAGAAGTGTGGCAAATAGAGTGTGTGAACACAAGGAAATCCTGATTGAAACAACAATACACCATTTCCACAACTATCATGAGCTTATTCAAAAGGTTGACAGGTTTGGCTTAGATATTTACCACTTACAAATAAAGTTGAATTCAAAAGTTGTTGTTGTAATGCCCAACAATTTAGCTATGGGTGGTATGACACTGAAAGAATTCCAAAAATCCAACTTTAGGAGATGAAATTAGAGGAGTATAAAATTGCTCATACTTTTATGGATAGTGTCACTCTTTAGGAGAGAATACTAAAGTTATATCAGGAATTAAATAATTTTGAAATTCATGAGTTGAGGTGTATTAGACCTGAATCAAAGTATTTTTCCATATTTTGTTGGGATAGTCAGATCTTAATCGAGCCATCCAAACGTGAAGAACAGTGCAAGAAGGAGAAAGCATATGTCTATATTCTTGAAATTAATGAGCTAGACATTCCTCACATAAGGTCCTAAAAGAACATCATGCCTTAAATATTTCTTGGATCCTTTAATTTTATACCTCCGCCCAATGAGCATAATGGGAAATTAGAAAATAAGTAGGGGTGAAATTCGTAAGTGTAAAGTTAAAAGAGAAAACTGAAGGCTAACTCTTGGGTTACCTTGATGAAGTGTGAGTAATCAAGGTTTTCATGGGCTTGTTGAGGAATCCTGAGTACCCAACCAAGTCCCATCATAATGCAACAATAAATTAGGAACTTCTTAAAAGGAAACCAAATGACACGACCCAAATCAGGGCCTTGTTGTAATGGGCTTCCCAAGTCTAACTAAGACCAGCGACCTCCACTGTTACCCAACTCAACTACCAAATATGCATACCCTAAGTTGGATGAATTCCGAATGTATAACAAGATAGCATTTATTACAATTCTAGACTCTGGGATTTATCCATGACTGTGACCAACCCAAACAAGCTCAACCAACTATTATCCAATCAAAAACCAAAACCAAAAGTGTAAACCAATCCATACATCCCCTACCAAATCAGTTCCAATATAAATATATATATAATCCAAAAATAGAAAAATATGAAAAAATCATAAATACAGTCAAACATTATCAGCCCCAGTACCAATGTCAATACTAAGGCTGACATTAATACCAACATCACCTATCCCAATCCATAGTAGTTCCACAAAGCCTCTAACCAAAAGTAAAATAATATATGGTTGGGATATTCCCCCAATCATAGCCAAAACCAATGTATATGAAATAACAAAATATGTAAGAACATCCATGATATGAAACAAAGACTTTCAGAATATGGAAGTTCACCACATAAATCAAATAGCTGATCTCGAATCCAATCACTAAGTAGGAAGAGTAGAATGATTGGTTCCTTCATCACGTGGTGATATAGCTGCCAGAAGATGGGTTAGTGGGTGAACACTAGCATGTGCTTAATATAAGGATAAAATAATGCCAACTATTTAAACCAAGTAAACCAACCATATGCATTCACAACCATACAAACATATGTATATATATAATAATGCAGGGAAAGGAATCCGGGTTTAGCATGCTATTAAAACCATTAACCTAGGTATGTGTATCATAACCATCATATAACTACCCACGAGCTATAAGGTTCCAGTGTAACCCCCTAAATGGGCCCCGATATGTGTAGCCACAGTAAACAGAAATACCATAGGAGTAGGAGATTCCTGAGTACCTTTTTCTCTCTATGACACACCTGTACAAGTGTACTTAGGGGATTCTCGTGTACCATACAAGTATCATATATGGTCATCATTACCAATTCTCATGTCGGCAAATATGAGTTTCTAGTATCCATATATTGGACTCAATCTTTAATAGTTAGATATTACATCCCACTATAATTTCCCAATTAAAACCATTACCACACAACCAAACTACCATTCTATTGATTATTAACCAAGGATATAAGTAGTGGTATCATTATAATGACTATAGATTACAAGAAATTTCCTTATCCATTCTTTTTAAGAAGGAATTCCCATGTACCCACAAATTACATTGTTAAGTTAACTTGGGGCAGTTCTATGTTGTAACACCCCTTATTATAGGGATAGACTTTGAAGCATCATTCTTATTTGCGTTAACTCTAATCCTATGAATTTTATTTTAATACACATGTCATTATATTTATCCTTGTGTTTGAAGTGATCTCGAGGTGAAAAATGTTCATAAGAATCACTTATAACCTAGTTGAGCTAAGAGACTTTGATTCATCAAAGATTTGGTATTCAATTCTACAAGGGTTTAGTTTGAACGTGTATAACTTTAGATATGTGTATAATTTTGTAGCTAAAGACCCACCAAATTATGGATAATTGAGTCAGCTTTACACTATACCAATTTTTCCTAAAGCCAATACCCGAGCAAAACATTATAGACATTTTTGTGAGAGAGGCAGTGAGAGCACACGATTATCCCACGATACCCACTATAGTGCACTGCAGTGAAGCCCGTGGAGACCGCTTCAGTGCACCGCACCAGAGCTCTCAGCGCCCGCTCCATAACCCGCCCCATAATTTTTCCGGCTTTTGTTCTCATTTATGCAAGGAAAAGTAAGTCTTTTTCATTTACCTAACGGTTTTATAACACGGGATTAAGGGTCTCAAAATGCAATATTAAACCCTTTATTCATAAATCCACTCAAGAGAAAACCATTCTCTCTCAAGAATAAACCTTATCCTCTTAAAGATTCAAGCTCAAGCTTCAAGAAAACCACTATGAACTTTCACAAATTCATCAATTAAGGTATGTTAGATTATCATCCATGGGTCCTTTTCACCCATGGAGTCAAGGAATCCATTTACAATTTTAAATTTTTTATCTTTATATGTTATCATGAATTATATCCTTGAATCTCGATTTTATATCATGCTTATAAATTGTTTTTGATGGAATTCATCCATAACACGTTTGAAGGGTGATTTTTGCATGTGATATCCTTAACCCATGAATTTTAGTATTGTAATTATGTTATTATCTCATGTTTAACTATTCCCATTCTTTAATTCATGACACTCAGGTTTTTGATGAAATACCTAAATGATTGGGTTTTGAACAGTGACTAGTTTTTACATGTTTACAATGAATTACCTCCATGAAACTGTTATGAATTTTGATCATGTGTTACGTTTCCAAGAGTTTTCATAGAAAGAGCCCTTACATGTTTGAAAGTTGAAGTATGTTTATCTATACCTTGGTAATTTGGTTTCAAGTTATGATTTCAATTGTTTTCACGTGGAATGCATTATAGTATATTTTAAATATTGTGGTTTCCATATCATGTTCATGCAAATTCAGAATAAATCCCTCTGTTTATGATTTGGTCATGTGATTGTGTTGTCTTATCATGTTTAAAAGCACACCCATGTTAAAGTCTTGACCCCTATATGTTTGATGAAATGATTAAGTTAATAATCGTGAACAATGATTTCCTTCCATGGCTTCAAAGCTTTCATGTGTCCATATTGTTATTGTTATAGAGTCCTAGAGGTTATGAATACCCAAAATTTAGTTTTTTACTTAGTCTCGGTGTTTTCAAAATGGTTTCCAACACGTATGAGCATTATCAGTCTAACTTAGATCAGTTCAGTAATCCAAGTTATTTCATTCTTCAGTTAAACTTAGTTCAATCTCATAATCAGTGTCAGTTCAGTTGGGAGTAGGATTCAACACCGAGCGAACCCAGGGATAAGGGAATTCCTGCTAATATAGGATTTGACCCTTAGTAGCAATCCCTGAGTTACAGAACTATGTAGTCAGTGTAGGTTTGAGATATCTTACTACTAGTTTAGGGTTGACATATATCTAATGATTCTTCCTTTTAGTTTAGGGTTGAAAAGCCATTGTTAGTACCCATGGCACAATACTAGCACCCTTTCAACTTGTGTTACAAGTTGGACCCCTATCATCTCAGATTTGGAGAATGTTTGTTAGATGATACCTCCCACAGTTTTAGTTTTAGTATTCATTCCAGGACTCAGTTAAGTTTTGCTTGACCATAGCATACAGTTTATCAGTTATTTAGTTATCAGATTTCATTATTTATAGACTATTTTAGAATTATGTTATATGCTTGGTCATGCATTCTCAAATTTTACAACATTAATGCATTCATATCAGTTATTTAGTTACCTCATTCTACTAATTTTTTCAGTTAATACTCATAAACATAACCCATGCATAACAACCAAACCTTATCTAGCATACCAATATATTCAAAGTAATGACCGCATACTCATTTATTGTGCTGTGATATCTCATATCATAGGTTCAGATGCTCAAGTTCCCGATCGTACTTAGGCATTCCAGCACATCAACATTAGCAATATTGGTGAGTCCTTATATTTTGAGGATCAATTATCTTTATTTCAGTGTTTTTAGTTCAATAGTCAGTTGGAGTTAGTTGGGGGCCTGTCCCATAAACTCTTATTCAGTCAGTTTTAAAGGCTTTAGATCAGACAGTCAATCAGTTTGTCAATACTATTATTAATTTTCAGACAGTTGTTTTTTGGCAGTTGTTTTTAGACTTATGATTCAGAAATTTTTTAGTATTTTAAACCTTATGGCATATTCAGTTATTCCACACATGTGTATTTTGTAATTATTATTTAGTTCTCACAACAGGTACCAACTCATGGGTTAGCTTGTGCACCGTTGGCATCCAGGGTGTACTCCAGGGGAATTACAAACTTTTATTAGAGCCTAAGATTTTAAAGCTTCCTAGGGAGTTTGAAAGTCGCATTGAGTAGAGTTGGTATATGGGTGTAAAGCGTGCCACACTTATGGGCAAGAGGCTACAACATGTTTTAGGAAAAGTTTCCCTTATTTCATTATTCATGTCATGTAAAAGAGCATGATCTCTATTTAAACTCTCTTTATAATTCAATCTTCCATCCGTTTATAGAACTTGCTACCCAGAAAGACTAACGGAAGAAGAAACAGAAATCATCCCTTATTTCCGCCCCTTTAGGAAGATCCCCTGAATGAATATGTTTTCTATGCCGAGTTCAGAATTGCATTCACCACTTTAGCCCACTCAGTAGCATCTTATAACAACCAGCATGATGCTATCCCAACTAATCAAGTATCTAATACTGCCACATTAAGAATCTGGGATTTTACTCAGATATATCCTCTTTTATTTTTGGCATCCAAGTCTAATGAGGATCCGCAGGAGTTTCATGACATTCTTCAAAAGGTGACTGATATTATGGGTGTCTCATATAGTGAGACTGTGGAGTTGGCTACTTAATAGTTGCAGGATGTAGCTCACACCTGGTATAAGTTATGGAAGGAGGGTAGAGTCGCAGATGTAGGTCCTATTGTGTAGAAGAGTTTGCCACAACCTTTTTTGATAAGTTATTTCCTTTAGAGTTAAGGTACGCTTAGGTGTTGGAGTTTATTAATCTAAAATAGGGTTGTGTAAGTGTGAAGGAATATTCACTTCAGTTCACTCAGTTGGCGAGGTATGCTCCTTATGTGATGTCTAATAATGGTCTAAAATGAGTAAGTTTGTTTCGGGTGTAGCTGATAGTATAGTCAAGGAGTGTAAGACTTCTATGTTGATTAAAGAGATGAACTTTTCTAGGATTATGGTTCATTCTCATCAGACCGGGGAGGAGAAGGCTAAGAGAAAGAGAGAGGGACTAAGAGGGATAGCACATTTAGTTTTAGTTTTACTCATCCAAGGTTAGAGGGTGGTAATCGTTCTTAGTTTTTTTAGGATTTTTTAGCCCCAGCTCTGTCTTCAGCTAGTGATCCAGTACCAAAGTTCCAAAATGATGGTCGGGATGGGGCACAGGATCCAAGACCCAGGGTAGTGGGAACAGTGGTCATACCCATCCATTTTGCAGTGAATGTGGTAAGAATCATAAATATGTGTGTAGAGCTAGTAGTGATGTGTGTTTTGGATATGGTGATCCAGGACACAGAGTAAGAGAATGTCCTAAGATTGGTTTATGGAGTCAATAGAGTCGTTCCTCAGCTCTAGTAGGTCGCTTGACTTAGAAGAGCACCACTTCAAGTACTATCAGTAGTCAACGCCAGAACTGACTTTATGCACTCTAGTCCCAAAACTATCAGGAGAGTTCTTTTGATGCAATTACGCTACATCACAGGCCTTTTATATTCTTATATATGCTTTTGTAGAACCCAAAACCTCACTTCCTTTTTGTAACCCCCTAAATAGTGGTTAAATTTGGTGTCAGTCTCGAAACTCTAGTAGAGCCTTTCTTAGTGTCTAGTACCACAAACTTAGAATAATGGCTTTAAGCTAAGAGGGAGATAGAATAACAAGTAACCATGTCAGGCTCTCAAATCCTAGTAGTGATGCCAGTGTGTATGGAAAAGTTGTAGGGAGGAATATGCCCAACCCATTCTTATGTCAGTCTTTGTGACTTAGTTATCACGATATCTACTCATGCCTTATATGTTAGCTCTATGATCATAACTCATATTCGTGCATCTTATCAAAAATCGTATATTCTCCCAGTTCCTAGTATAAAGAGTTCCAGTTTGCTCGGATCATGTTCCATAAATTTATGAACTCCAAATTAAGTTCATGTAGCTCATGACTCATGTACTCATGCTTTACAGTATATTCAGTTCTAGTACTCATGCTACACTCTTAATGATAAAAAAAATTTAGATTCTTGTCATGCATGTCCTAAGTTCAAACCTCTTTGATGAATTCATATCATTGACCCTCTATTACTCAGACCTCAGTTTCAAATTCTAGATGTTCAATCATGATTCAGTCCATAAGTGTTTCGTATATCATCTCAGTCTTTCCTTAGTATTTCAGACAAGTCAATATCATTCGGGGAACAAAAAATCCCAAGGGGGGATGTTTTAATATTCTAAGTTTTCATGTCCTAAACCTCTCATCTATTCATAATGAAACCATATCTAGATTGAGGTAATGGTTACTCATAAATTAACTCTCTCGATTCTATCTCATCCTTATAACATTCTCATGTCATTACATGTATTAAAGAAATCAGTTAAATTCATGATATTTAGTACATATATCATGCTCAGAATTAGTAATGCAATCATGTTCCAAGTCATGCATGATCATAATATGATCTCAGTTTTCCTGGTAATCTCAATCTAACCAGTCTCATTCGAAGAAGAATGATTCCAAGAAGGGAGATTATGTAACACCCCATATTTTTGGGCTAGACTTTGAAGCGTAATTCTTACATATATTAACTCTTATCCCATGAATTTATTTTGAATACATATTTCATGATCGTTATTCTAGTGTGTGAAGTGATCTCGAGGTGAAAATATTCATAAGAATCACTTAGAACAAAGTTGAGCTAAGAGACTTTGATTCGTCCAAAGTTTGGTATTTGATTCTACAAGGGTCTACTTTGAACATGTATAACTTTATATATTCATAGAATTTTACAGCTCAATACCAACCAAATTGTAGATAATTGAGTCAGCTTTCCAACAATACCAATTTTGTATTAATCAGATACCCAAGCGAAAAGTTGTAGCCATTTTCATGAGAGAGAAAGTGAGGATGCACGATTAGCCCAGAGCGCCTGCTGTAGTTCTTTGTTTTGGATCCCAAGGTGCCCTCTCTATTGCACTGCTTCAGAGCTCATGGAGCCCACTCCATAGCCCACCCCTAAGTGTTTCCTTCTTTTGTTGTCATTTATGCAAGTACAAATGTGTTTTATCCTTCACCCAAGGGTTCCATAACACGGGATTAATGGTCCAAAAAGGCAAGATCGGCCCATTTATTCACAATAACTCTTAACAGAAAATCATTCTATCTCAATAACAAATCCTAAACTCATTTATATTCATGCTCAAGATTTAAGAAAACCACCAATAACTTTCACAAATTCATTAATTAAGGTATGTTAGATGTTCATCCATGGGTACTTTTCCGCCATGGAGTCCAAGAATATTTTTTCAAGTTTTATATATTATCATGAATTATATCCATGAATCTCGATTTTATATCATGCTTACAAATTATTTGTGATGGAATTTGTCCGTAACATGTTTGAAGGGTGATTTTTGCATGATACATCCTTAACCCATGAATTTAAGTAGTTAAATTATGTTATTATCTCATGTTTAACTATTCCCATCCTGCAATTCATGACCCTCATATGTTTGATGAAATTCCTAAATGATTGGGTTTTGGACAATGACTACTTATTACATGTCTGCAATGAAATTACATGTTTACAACTGTAACACCCCATATTTCCCTAGAATAAACTATGTCCTAATGAATGAGTATTCATATATAAACTTTTTTAAACACTCTTTATTTTTCAATTTAGATCCTTCCATTGCATAGAAAATTCAATTAGCTTTCCAACAATATAAAATTCTCCCAAATCCGATAACCGGGTAAGAAGTTATGGAGATTTTAAATTTCAGTTGCAAAACCCCGTCATTTAAACCTCTAGCGCATCGTGGAGCAGGACAATCTCCCATTTGGAAAAATCTAGTAAGGTTCTACGATCCTGGCACATCGTGACATAGGTTAATTTCATATTTATTTATTTCTAGTGTGACTCCGCGATCATGGCGCATCGCGGAGATGGCCAAAATGGAATCCACAATATTACCACGATGTTGGCATATCACGACATTTATCCAGGTCCCAGTTGTCACTTTTCCAGTGGATTGGCGCGATAGTGGCACATCGTGCCAAGTCCAAAATCAGGATTTCAGTTTCCAACTTGTGTTTTTAAATTTGTTTAAGGGTATTTGGATCTTTTTTTGAAGTCCTAAACTCACCCTAAACACGTAATTTAACCCCTAATAGACCTAAATACTCATCATTATTCAATTTCTCTCAAATTAAAAATACTTTTTTTCTAGAACAAGAAACCCTAACTCTCAAGAATCAAGGTCAAATCTCAAGAACTCTCCATCAATTCTTCCAAATTCATCATCCCAGGTATGTTAGATGTTCATCCATGGACTTCTTTCATCCATGGAGTCCAAGTATCCTTTTTAATTACAAATCTATCATTTTTTCAAGATTTATGATATAAATTGTGATTTAAAACTATGAATCTCTATGAACTTCCTTGAATATTGATTTTTATATGATTCTTTAATAGAATTATCGTTGTTATCAAATCTCCCATGTTTTAATATTGTCATTCTTTGAATTAGATCATGATTTAGTGTTATAAATATTGAAGTCATGCTATTATTTCAAATTCTATACTATTCTTCATGAATTGACTACACTATGAAGTACAAATGTTTGATAAAATGCCTACAAGAGTGATTTATTTAATAAGAGCTTTCATATTTTGGCCTTCAAGATTTAGTGTCATTCCAGTATTGTTGTTTTGAGTCCTGGGGGCAGTGAATACCAAAAACCATAGTTGTTTATTTAGTCTAGTCTTAGTACATTACAGAATAGTTATCAGATTATATTATGAGCATTATCAGAACAGTCAGATATCAGCTATTCAACTCAGAACAGTCTAGTATCTCTGTGTCTTTTAGTTGGGAGTAGGATTTAGCACCGAGTGAGTGTAGGGATGGTGACTTCCCCATCATTTAGGTAGAGTAATTAGTAGCATTCCCTATACTTCTAAACTACGTAGATATCGTATGATATGAGTAGTCACCCGTCAGATTAGGCTTGACTATCTCGCAGGGGTTACCCGTCAGTTCAGGCTTGACACCCTTAGTCCTTTTGACATTATATCAGTTTAGTAGATCCACATAACCATTGTTAGTACTCGTTCCATGGTACTAATACCCTACCAACTGGGGTTACAGGTTCGACCCCGATTAGCTCAAATTGGGGAATGTTAGTTAGATGATACCTCTCACAGTCTCTAATATACTCTTAGTTACAGTCCCAGCTCAGTTATTCAGTCTTGGTGTTGTTTGACCAAAGCATACAGATTTCAGTTATCTTAGTATTTTAGTTTAAAGATTTTACTCAGTTCATGTTATATGCTTGGTAATGCATCCACAATATTTAAAGATTTTTCTGTTTTTTTAGTATCTACAGATTCCATGCTCTTTATTCAGTACTCCATGCTTTACATGTATATCCAGTTAATTATTATCATTCCTATTCATGAGATCATGCATATCAGCCTACCTCATTTAGCATACCAGTACATTCAAAGTACTGATCGCATATTTTTTTTTGTGTTATGCTGTCTCATATCATAGGTGCTGATGCTTAGTTCTAGGATCGCACCTAGATTCTCAGATTTATCAGTAGTACAGTAGCAATGGTGAGTCCTCAACATCCGAGGGCAGATTATATTATTTCATGTATTTATCTCAGTAGTTTTTAGAGTTAGTTGGGGCCTATCCCATCAACTCACAGTATCCAGTTTAGAGGTTTTTCAGACACTACAGTTAGCTATTCAAACTATTCAGATTTTAGTATTTTTATCAGATTCATAACTCAGTAGTTATTTCATTATTAAAAATTTATGGAATTTAAGTTATTTTTCAACAGTCATGATTATATTATTCAATGCTCACAGTAGGTACCACCTCATGGGTTAGCTTATGGTCTCTCAGGACCATAAGCACCGTGTAACGAATAGGGGGTAGTCTTGGGTCATTACAATAATGAATTACCTCCATGAAACTCTTATGAATTTCGATCATGTATTATGTTTCCAAGAGTTTTGATAGAAAGATCCCTTAAACATTTGAAAGTTGAAGTATGTTTATCTATACCTTGGTTATTTGGTTTCAAGTTATGATTTCAATGTTTTCACGTGGGATGTATTATAGTATGTTTTAAATATTGTGATTTTCATATCATGTTCATGTGAATTCAGAATAAAACCCTTAATTTATGATTTGGTCATGTGATCATGCTATATTATCATGTTTAAAAGAACCCCCATGTTAAAGTCTTCACCCCAATGTGTTTGATTAAATGCTTAAGTGAATAATTGTGAACAATGATTCCCTTCCATGGTTTCAAATCTTTTATGTGTCCCTATTGTTATTTTTGTCAAATCCTGGGGGTTATGAATACCCAAAATTTTGCTGTTTACTCAGTCTCAGTATTTTTAGAATGGTTTCAGACACATATGAGCATTATTAGTTCAATCAATTGTCTAGTCAGACAAACTTAGATCACTTCAGTAATTTGAGTCAGTTCCTTCTTCAGTTAAACTTTGTTCAATCCCATAATCAGTGTCAGTTTAGTTTGGAGTAGGATTCAGCATCGAGCGTAACTAGGGATGAAGGGTTGAGATGTATGTTTGAGATATGTAGCAAACATATCTCTCATGAGTCTTCCTATTAGTTTAGCGTTGACAATATGTCGTCTAGCTAGTTTTATGTAGACACGGCCATTGTTAGTACCCATGGAACAATCGTAGCATCCTTCCAATTGGGGTCACAGGTTGGAACCCTATCAACTCAAATTTGGGGCATATCAATTTGATGATACCTCCCACAGTTTCAATTTTAATATTCAGACAAGAACTCAGTTCATTTTTTCTTGACCATAGCATACAGTTAATTAGTTATCAGATTTCAGTATTTCAGTTTACAGAATATTTCAGAATCATGTTATATGTTTGCTCATGTATTCTTGGATTTTTCAGTATTCACACTTTTATATCAGTTATTCAGTTACCTCATGCTACTCATTCAGTCAGTTATTACTCAAGCACATAACCCTTGCATAACAACCTAACCTAATCTAGCATACAGTACATTCAAAGTACTAACCGCATACTCATTTCTTATGCTATGATGTCTCATATCAAAGGTTTGGATGCTCAGGTTACCAACTGCACTTAGTCATTCCAGCACATCAGCAGTAGCAGTAGCAGTAGTGCTAAGTCCTCATATTTTGACGACCGATTATATTTATTTCAATGTTTCAAGTTCAGTAGTCAGTTGGAGTTAGTTGGAGGCATGTCCCATCAGCACTTATTCAATCAGTTTTAGAGGCTTTCTAACACTTCAGACAGTCAGTCAGTTTTTCATTACTTTTATCAGTTTTCAGACAGTTGTTTTCCAATAGTTATTTTCAGACTTATGATTCAGAAATATTTTAGTATTTAAAATCGTGTGGCATATTTAGTTATTCCACATGTGTATTTTTTTTTATTATTTAGTGCTTACAGCAGGTACCAGCTCATGGGTTAGCTTATGGTTACTCATGACTGTAAGCACCTTGCGGAGTCCAGGGTGTAATCTCGAGGCATTACATAAGTACCCCACAAGTGATCGTTATTAAGTTTTCTTGGGGGATTCCCTTGTACCCCACAAGGCTTTCAATAGGACCAACCATACAACCAAAGACATTACCATTTAAACATTCCAAACCATTTAACCTATTTATACCATTTAGGGTTCTGTTACCAAGTTATACCATGAAATAGTTTAATAAAAGTGCAAAAATTTTACAAGAAACATTCTCATAGGCATTTTACAAAACATATTGGGGACATAGTATTTTCAAAGCCAAAACTATGTACCAATTAATCATTCCATGAAACCAAATGCTTAAACCACCACAATAATATGTAAACCAAAAGTAAAGGACATAGAGAAACCATAACCAACCATTGTAACCAAAACCCCCAACATATATTTGAAAACCCAAAACCATACAACATTCATGCCTTGAAAAAAATTCATAAAACATGGCTTTAGTTGGAACTAACAATGAGGAAGAAGTATCTTGCCTTAGATTGAGAAGAAGATAAGAAGATAAGAAGAAATCACCCCAATGAGCCTTGAGATATTTTGAGAGGGCTTAAGAGTTTTTAATTGATTTAAAATAGGTTAATGGAGCCCAAAAAGGGTGTTTTAAGTTGTGGGGTCCTAAGTATTTATAAGGTGAAATGTCCAGAATACCCCTAACTTAAAATGCATAAAAATCCCGCAGAAGGTTACGACTCCACAATACAATTTGTACTCTATCCGATGAGTGGTATCCACAAATCATGTCGTAGGCATCCCTTGGACCCCCTATATTGTCAAAAGTACGACCACCAAACCCCAATCATACCTAAGCATATGACACATACAATATAGTCGTACCCATAATAGAATTAAGAGGGGTTGACGCTGTCCAACATTCAAGTTCGACTATGCCACTCGTACCCTATCTCATGACTCATGGTAAGCCACTTGTACTAAGATCCATGTTAAGTTACCAAGTTTCAGATTATACAAAAGAAAACCAAACCATATAACTTGTCACCCACCATACGACTCATAGCCAACCAATTGTACCTATTCCAGAAACTCAACCACCCAATACCACCAAACACTAAACAATATATGACTGGTTCACCTGGCCTGTACCCTCATCATACAACTAGTATGGTGAGACGTATGATGTCCAAAAAGTCCAAAACCCAGGAAATTTCAAAGGACCAAAACCTAGGCAATTTTACCATAGATATTTTTTTATTATATTTATGTTGATATGATTGATGTAGAATTTTTGAAATTATGGTATCATGGGTATGTTTCTAATTCTCTTGTTTTGTAGTGGTTTAATACATTGGGGATAATACATCATCTTAATTTAAGGATGGGGCTGCTTATGGGTCTTGATGTCCTCTTGTTGTTTTTGTTCTAGTGTCTTTTTTCGTTGGAGTCCTATTCCTAGTAGAGCCGGCATGTTTAGGCGTATTTTGTTTTGTTGTGTGATGTTTTTTTTAACTAGGAGAAAAATGAGTATCTAAGATAGTTGATATTTTCTTTATTGATTACCTCCCCCACCTCCCAAATACCCTTTTTTTGAACTTTGTGATATGTATATATATGTGACTATTATGGATCTTGTTATGACATTAGAATTAAGGACATAATAATAGTAGCTAACAATTGCATAAACTTGATAGATTTTTTAGCTTTGTGAGATAGTCATGTGCCATATGTGTGTGAGATACTACCTCGTTCCCCTTTTGTGTTAAATCTAGAACTTGACCGGTTGGTCTTGCTTAGGTTTTAGGATAGTCGGTTAGGAAAGAATTATAGGTTATTTTGTATATAAGTCCAATGGTTGACTAAATGACCTTTTCTATCTGAAGTTGTATCTGTTGATCCATATTTTGAGCCTTATAGCCTATTTTTTTCTTTTCACCTATCACCTTCCCATTTGAATTACAATGAAGTTGTTTTGCCCTTGGTCCTCCTTGGACATTGTGCACCTCGATTCAAAAAAATTACCTAAGTTGAGGGTGGCTATCATATGGGTGTGTAATATCAAGTGGGTGTAAAAAAGGAAAAAAAATTATGGAGGGTGTGGTAGAAAAGAAAAATAAAAAGAATGAATAAAAAATCACACCCAACCAGCATATGCATTAAAATAATAAGTGAGAAGTAAGGGTAGAAATAAAATAAAAAATTTGTTGATAAGTGAGACCCCATTGATAGGATGGAGGCTTAGTCACTTGATATCTATATGTACCATACCAGCCCCCAAGCCTATATTACAAGATGTGAAAAGTCCTATAGTGATCCTGACTTAACTGTTCAAAAGCATAGGTATAGAAAATAAGGGCAAGGTTATGGTATTTGACATGCACTGATTGGAACTTTGTTTTGACTATCCCTGCATTGACATACTTGATACTATATATAAGATAGGTAGACATCTTTTATGTGAGGGCACATAGGGTGTATTTCTAGTTGCATACTTGTTTGGAAAAGTGTAACTTGTATATATCGATGGTTGTCTATTGATAATTTAATTGTCATAACTTGATTTCTTTGTGTCATACTATTGTGGTTCATGTATACACGCATTTGGTTTTCACTTGTGATATAGGAGGGGATAATAAGGTTTAACCTAAAATGTTGATAGACTGCCTTGGATGCATTAGATTCTCCTATTTAAGCCCCGTGTTTTGTTTTTGTTTTGTTATTTTTCTTGAGGACATGCAATGTTGTAAGTTGAGGGTGTTGATGTGCTGTAAATTTTTAGAATTTTCAATGCTTAAAAATATCAGAATATGCAAATTTCTTAGGTTGTTTTGTAAGATATGATATGTTTTAAGTATGATTTGTAGGAAATTAGGTGTTGTATAAACTCAAGAAAAAAATGAAAAATGAAGTTTTTGGCTACTTACATGGGAATTTTTGACTGTATGTGGCACTTACTGGGCGTATGTACAATAACATGAAGTCTAAAGGCTCAGAAGAATAAAAAAAAAGGGTCGTGTTCAATGGCAGCTCTGACAATGCTTCAGTAATTAGGTCATACCTTTTTACAACGATAGAAGATTAAGGAGAAATTTGTATCATTGGAAATCCAATTCAATTATCTATCAGATGTTGTGGACTTTGCACTTACCTATGTCCATATACAGTCTGCATATAGCTCATACAGTCCTTAAGCGACTAAGGTATGTGACAGAATCTAAGATCCAGAGTGTATAGAAGGTGAAGACAAATTTCTAGCACTTACCTGGGTCCACATGTGGATCATATATAATACATACGACCCATATGTGGCCTAATAAGGTGTCCACCGACCCCGTTTTTTCTTTTTTGTTTGTTCTTTGATGCCTAGGATTTCCATGTAACCTAAATACACTCATATGATGTTTTGTCCTTATTATGGACGGTTAGTTAAGTTTTCCTATTTTGTTTAGGATTTGAGTTCTAGGGTTTCATGTAATATACAAATACCCTTTATGATTTGTATAGTTTATTCATTCACATATTTAGAGGGTGTTCTAGCATAGGCCCTTTGGGGATACGCTACATCATTCAAAAACATCTTTTGATTCGAAGATCGACTTGTGATGTTGGAACCTTACAGTTATTGGTTTATTATTCAATTTAAGACACTGGATTTTAATCTTTCATTATTGTGAGATTGATTCTACAATTTTGTTGTGAATTTGATTAATGATATCATAACTATTAGCGGCTAAATACCTTTGCTAGTGTTATGGGAACCCTGACTGATTAACGAAGTAGAGGAAATGTCGAGTTATTCTTGATAAATATTCCTGCATGTATTGCGGTTTTGTTTGCTTTGACTACTTTCTTAAAGGGTGCACACGTTAGGATCCCACCTAGATATCACTACTTACTCCGCAAGAGAAGTAGTGACTAGGAATAGAAGATCATAATGGTGATTTGGGATTATTTTCTAAAATAAGGTTTCCTGTACTATCTTCTTAAGACAGTTAACTTTCATCTAATAAGTTGTCTTAGAAGGTAATAGGTAAACTAGGATCAAGATAAGGGTTCGTAAGGTGACACCCTAAGACTCAAAAGGTAAATGGTAAGATCCATCAATGTGTCCAAAAGATAGTTGATGGTACATAATTTATTAGATTCTGCATGTAAGATATCAGAATAGTTTGATAGTGCACGCTAAATTTGCAGAGTTGAGAAGCCAAGGGGAACACAAGCCTAGTGTTCATCTTAGATTGTTTACAACCAAGAGAAACCAATACTTTTCCCTTTTACTATTTCATCGAATCCCCCATTTTTACATTTTTGCACTACCTGGTGATTTCAATAAGTTCCCAAAGGATTTCTGACGTATTCCCTAACCGATCGACCCCAACCTAGTTTGGTTACTATATTTGACAACGACCGCTTTATTCATCTAAAGAGGGGTAGTTTCGGCATTATCAAAATCTAAGAATAAACTAAAATAAAAGAGTAAAAACCCTATTTGAAGCCTTTATCATGTGTTAAAGCCCTAAGGTCATCTAAGGTGTTAAACATAATGACTAAGTGCCCCGTTTATTCTTGGAACAAGATAGCCGATTTTAACATAGATCCATACCATGCCAATATCGTTCCATCTAGGCATAATGGCACAACCTAATAATAATGAGATACTGGAAAATTCTTCATAGGGATTCCACAACCCTATCGTGGCACCTAGGATGCATGCAACATCAAGGAGTCAAAACATCCCACTTTTACCAGGTCTTGTCCCATGTTTTTAGCGTTCAAGTCCAAGCCTTGTGATGTTATTTACACTTTGTTTCCATCTGATGTAACCTATATAAATCATCATGATAAAATCAAAAAGCATCCTGTAGCATAAAATACAACATATTAGAGCTCAGAACAAGATGCAAATCAAGATGATGAACTACTAAAGTTCATAACTCAAGCTAAGAGTACTAGTTTTATCCTTTCATTCTTAGGTTAGTTTTTTGACTCCAAAATCATCATGAACATCATTTAAACACTATTTTTAGATAACATAACACTTTGATTATTATTAATCCAATAATTAACTCATTTAGTACAAGAAAAATTCTCAAACCAAGAATAATTAAGCCTGGATAACAACATTGAGGTGCATAAATCTACCTCAGATCAACACCCCACATTTAATGCCTTGTTCATCCTTGAAAAACTCTTCAATATATGGATCATGATAAGAGTATACTTCACACTTATACAACAAGCAAGACATTCAAGCTAGTACTATGATGACTACACAGATAGCAAGATCTATTCACAAGCATGTTTTGTACAATTGAGAACTAAAGAATACTACTTCAAAACATCCCCAGCTCAAGAATTTACTCACCAAGTAGGAAAACTATTGCACAATACTCAGTCACAAAGATCATACAATTAACCTAACTATCATCAATCATGTGCCTTCAACATAAGAGAGTTACCCATATGCACTCACATAGATGCATTATAACTAGAACGGGTATAAGAATCAATTTAAGCTCACTCTCATAAAGAATTCACAAGTTACATATAATGAACCATAGGTTTTCCCTTAGTGTATTTCTTCACTACTAATAACATGTTAAGGATTAGGATCAAATAGGTCTTTATGGGTTTTAATTAGTATAAGGGATGAATATGAACTGTTCTTGCCAGTACTAGTGAATATCTCTCTAAGTGTTTTAACACATCATATGAACATTAAGATCTCTCTATTAAAAACAAATTTCCACCATAATCATCTCTACACATCTATTATTTGGCCCAATCTATTTAAGCTCATTCACAAATACTATGTGAGAGAGTATTTTCTATTACACATGATTGAATTTAAGCATGTTTTTCTTCCCTTCCAACTATAACACATCAACTCTTTTAAAACACCAATAGCTACATACTATTGGGCTTTATTTTTCACCTCCTTATTATTTGATTTCAAACTCCTTAACTAACTTAATCTTCAATTAAAGCACGTAGGAGCATTGGATCAAATTAAGGTTACTCCAAGAAGTGGAATAAGATACATATGAGGCTACCAAAGAACACAAGCTAAAGGCTAAAAAAGCTAACTAGGATTATGAACAAGGGTAGGTAGAATAGGGTATAAAATATGGCTATCAAGAAAATGTCTATATCATCTCCTAAACCCACACACTTGATTTTTCTTTGCACATACACCAGACAAGTTATAGAAATCACATGCAATAAGGAATATTTAAAAAAAACTCACACCATACATGGCACATTCACAAATCAAGTAGGATCATCAAAGGCTATCAACCAAGTAACAACACGAATTCAACATTAAGCAACAACGTAGAAGAGTCATAAACTAGAGCCTAGGAGTCTCATAAGTAGTAGTTCACACAAACAACATGCTTTTAAATTAAAAAAACCCTACTTGCATCATGCAATCATACATAGCACCAATAAGAACATCCTATTTATTCCTAACACAAAAATTTAACATTTACTCTTAATAAGAAAAAGGATAATGGGTTCAAAGGGTTCCCCTTTAAAAATAAAGCAAAAAGAACAACCACGAGGTGGGTGAAATATGCACCTACTAAACTAACACCCACAAACTACAAATTAAAAAGAAATTTTTTTGGTAATTTTTAAAAAATTTCAAATTTAACCCATAACAAACTAAGAAAACAACTAAAATTAAGACCCTTCAACATGACTTTACCCAAAACCATGGGAATTTCTCCACCCCACACTTAAAATTTACTTTTTCCCAAAAGTAATCTTAAAATAAGAGTAGAAATACTCCTTGAGGACTCTAGGCCTAGCTAACAGCATCTTTCAACACCAAAAGGGTTCAGGGACCCCACACTTAGTCTCTACCATGCTTCTTAACTCAAGTCTTTGGTACTCAGACTTTTTGTTAACCTATGACACAAAAAATAGAAACAATGTGAAGTAAAAATAAAAATATAGAAAATAAAACCTACCTTAACTTGGGTTGCCTCCCAAGCATCGCTTGATTTAGTGTCGTGGTATGACTCAACATTACTACTCAACCAAATTCTTTCATCCTCTTTCTTCTACATGTAGGAAATATTCTCACTCTCTTTTGACCTCTTAAGTGTGAACTATCAAGGTAAAATATTTCTCAACACTATCCTTTTCAATCTCATCAATTATCATCACTTTGTCCTAAGGTAGTGGATTAGGAAACTCAACAAAACTATTTGAGGATGTCTTTGGTGGTTTGACTTCTACAACCCCACACTCATCCACTTCAGTCAGTGTAATCATACAAAAATATTTGTAGTGGGAAGGTGGATTAAGTGGCTTATAAACTCTAAAAACAACTTCTTTGTTATCAAATCTCATTGTGAGAGTGCTCTCTCTCACGTCTATCAATGATCCTTCTATTGCTAAGAACAGATGTCCCAGAGTGATTGGTACCCTATTATCTACATCATAATCCAAAATAATAAAATCATTTAGAATTAGAACTTACCAACCTTTATGAGGACATCCTTAATTATTTATTCGGGCTTCACTATGGTCCTGTCCACCATTTGCAGCATCATAGAGCATGGTCTTGGCTCACCCAACCATGAGTGTTCAATATAGAAAGAGGCATAAAATTTATTCTTATCCCCAAATCACTAATGGAATGGACCATTTACCCATCACTAATATATATGGGTAAATGGTAAAACTCCATAGGTTCTTAAGCTCCTTGGGCATTTTTCATTACCACATAGATGCACTCCTCTATCAATGTGATCATGTTAATATCCTGGAACTTTACTTTATTAGTCGCCACATCTTTCAAGTACTTGGCATACTTGGGTATTCCCTGCAAAATATCTAAAAAAGGTAAATTAATTTGGAGTCCTCTGAATCTGTCAAAGAACATTTTAAAACAAGCATCCTCTGTGGCTTTCTTGAATATCAAAGGGAATGGTGGTGGTATGTTAGTTAATTGTTCAGAAACCTTTGTTTTTTAAAATCAGACTTCCCCAAATTATCAGCAACTTTGTCTGTAGCCTATTATTAAACCAGCTCTGCATATTTCATCTTATTTTTCTTCGGAGGTTTGTCATTAATATCCTTAACACTCCTTAAAGTTATTTCCATAACTTTCTTCGGAGATTTATTATGACTTGGCAACTAACCTTTATTCTTGCTATTTTATGTCTGCTACAATTGCCCCAACTGCTACTTTAACTACTTCTAGCTACTTGTTGTTTTTGGATTCCAGCAGTAATCTATTCTTGGATGGACAAAATCTTTTCCAGAGTTTCTTCTATGTTATTGGTCTAAGTATTTTGTTGTTACTACTGAAACATTTCCCTATCATAGACCCTAGTTACACCTCTATCCTCCAAAGACATCCATAAAACCTCCCTAAGGACATTATCATAAGCCTTCTTTATGTCAATAAATATCATGTGCAAGTTCTTCTTCCTCTCCCTATATACTCTATCAGTCTCCTAACGAGATGAATGGATTCAGTAGTCGAGCATCCTGGTATAAATCCAAACTAATTCTCAAAAATAGCAACAATCCATCATAACCTCAACTCTACCATCCTCTCATAAACCTTTATAGTATGGTTCAAAAACATGATAGCCTATAGTTGTTTAATCCTAAAGATCACCCATGTTCTTATAAAAAGGAATTATCGTACTTCACTTTTAAGATTCAAGAATCTTTGTCTTCCTTAAAATTATGTTTAACTAGAAAATTCACAAAATTAGAACAAGAATTTGATGGGAGAAATAGTGGAAAATGACCAACAGAGGTCGAATTAACTTACCTTAGCTCAACTAGACGATATTCCATAGTTTTCCAAAGCTTTAAGATCTAAAAAGGGGACTTAGAAATTCATTTAAAATGTGAAAAATAAAGGAATATTTAATCTGCTATGACTACTTAAGTTGTCGAATAGCCGCATAGGCAGCGGTCTCTTAAGCAAAGGTTATTGTGCATACATTCCTCTGAAAAAGTGGAGATTAGACTGCTTAGGCAACTATAGAAAAGTATAAGAGGATTCAATTAAGTGATGGATCTAACATAATCTACCTATGCAAAGTTAGCTACTTAGCTGCTTTATTAGCCTTCGCATAGGCGGTCACCATGCTGCACATGCGACTCTTGCAGGTGTTATGCACCAGCAATTATGCCAAGTTTGAAAATTCTTCAAATGAATCTTTGAAATTTGTTTATAAATTTATGTATGTAAACAAAATATACAGTAACATCCCACATTTTGGACTAGAATAAAAATCCAATATTCATATGCATAGATATTCCAAAAGTCTTGAATCTTATGTAAATTTAGAGTGTTAATCAATTATGTAGTCTGGGAATCTATTTGAGAAGTAATTTAGATCATTGAGGTCCCCAAACTCAAGGACAAGTTGAAATCTTTCCTATCGTTCAAGTTTTAGAGAGCGTCAAAACTTAGGTTAACTTCAATCGACCATAACTCCTTGTATATATAGAATGATAGGACTTAATATTTTTCAAATGAAATCCCTTTTACTTATCTTTCTAACGATACCAATTTTGCCCAAATCCGATACTGGAGTAAGAACTTATAACCATTTTACTCCAGCATGTCAGCCTGGAAAACTGAGTGGCGACATTCGTGATAACTTATCATAAGTGTGATGACTTATCACAAATGTCTTCAGCCTTAGGCAGAATCTATCCCCCAGTGATGACATTTATGATAAGTTATCACAAGTGTGATGACTAATCACGAATGTCGTCAGCCTTAGGCAGAAATCCATCAATTCCAGCCCCCTAGTGACGACATTTGTGATGACTTATCACAAGTCTGACAGCCTATCGCAAATGTCGTCAGCCTTAGATTTTCAGAAACTGGGAAGAGGTTTAGTAAGGGTATTTGGATTATTTTACTTCTCCTTCCACGACTTAAAACCCTCAAGGGACGTAACTTTCTCCTATTTTTCTTTAGTTAAACATCTCAAAAACCCTCTCTTACACTTTCAACCACAAGATTAGGATTTTTATTAAAATCATCTCCCAAAAGCAAGATTCAAGCCTTTTATCCAAGATAATAAGGAATTAAGTTTCCCAATCTAAGAACTCTCCAGTAACTCATTAAAGATTCCTTTCTAAGGTATAAGTAGTTTTCATCCATGGATCCTTTTCATCTATGGAGCTCAAGAATCATGTTTTAAAATATAAATTGTGATTTCCTTGTTTTGTTATGACTATATTCATGTTGATGATTATTGTTTGGATTCAAGGTTGTATCTTGATGTGTTTTTCATGAAGCATGTGTAGTTTAGTTGAAACCCATGAATTTTGGATGGATTAAGATTATCAAATTGATAAGTACACTTATGCCCAAACTTGTGCATGTAAGGTGTTTGATAAAATGCCAAGAATGATAAAATCCGTGTTTTTATGAGTTAGTAGTGTTTAAATTACAAGTCCATGGTCTATTACTTATGTTTCCACATGAACTCCATGTTATTGATATGTGTAGTTGTTATAAGTTGTTGTTGTGATATGGAATGTCCAAGATATTGAGGTATGCAAGTATACCCTTATTATATGTATTCCCTTTCATGTATAAGGTGCTGAGAACCATGTGTAGTATGAAATCCCCTACATATGGTATTATGAATTGTGGATGTTATTCCTATGATCAAGAAGTATCATATGTGCCAGTTTCCTCCCATCGAGTCCTGTGGGTACTTGTACCCAAAAATACAACTGTGTGCCTAGAACTGAGTCAATCTCAAGATAATCTTAGTCATGCTATGATCAGTAGAACTCAGTCAATTACAGAATTCAAAACTCTCAGACAGTTATAGAACTTAATAAATCTCAGTAATCTAAGTATCATTATCATTCCAGCTTCAGTTCAGTACTCAGCTCAGATCACAATAGCATTCAAGAAATTAATTCAGAACTTAGTATTATTCAGTCAGATAATAGATTCAGTAGTATTCCGTCAGATAACGGAACCAAGTAAGCTCAGTCAGCTCAGTCAAGTAAGAAACTCCGTAACAACTTCAGTTCAGATCAAGTACAAGTTCTATGAATCAGTTCAGAGACTTTTAGTTTGGAGTAGGAGCTAGCACTGAGTGAGTGCAGGGATGGAGACTCCTCATCAGAGAGTCAGAGTCATTAGAAGCAATCCCTGAACTCCAGAACTGCGTAGTCAGCCCAGGGTGTAGGAGTCACCCATTAGAAAAAGACTTGTCACCCGTTGGAAAGGATTGACTATTATACTGCCTTAAGCTTGACTTTCTACGAGGGTCACCCATCATATAGGCTTGACAAGAGAGGTCCTTACCAGTGGAACGGTATTGATACCCTTCTTGCTGGGGTTACAGGTTAGACCCTATTAGTTCAGACTTGGGGCATGTCGGTTAAGTGAGAACTCCAACAGTTACAGTTTCAGTATCAGTCTTCAGAGTAGAACTCAGAAATTAGGACTATCAGATACAGTTATCAATCTCAGTAAGGAACTCAGATAGTTCCACAGATTCATAGACCACCCGCTAGATAGGTTTAGTCTAACATAAAGTTATTCAGTATCAGTACTTACAGAGTACAACCATCAGATAGGCTTGATCTCAGTATCAGATTCAGTGGAGTATTCTCAATATCAGTTCTAGAGATCACCCATTAGTTAGGCTTGATCTTAAGCTTAGTCACTCTTAATCATTATTACAAGATTTAGACTGTTAGATAAAATCGCTTAATTTCAGTTACTTACGCATGTATGTATTCCCACGTTCATATTATTCTGTATTATACTGCATTATTCATGCATATAAACCCCTTTGCATTTATCCTACCTTACTTGTATGCTCATTATATTCAAATGTACTGATGCATTTATGCTATGGTGTTTTATTTGATGCCATAGGTTCAGAAGCACGAGATCCAGAGTACCCTTGTAGTCCAGACTCAGTCAGCAGCAGTAGACGTACCAGTGAGTCCTCATCATCCGAGGATGTTTCTTATCTCAATACTTCATTAGATTTAGTTTATTTTTAGTAGACGGAGTTAGTTGGGGACATGTCCCATTAACTCCATAATTCAGAAAGTTAGAGGCTTTTTTTGATAGATGTATTTGTATTTAATTTTTAGTTTTGAGTATTTTAGATGTTTGAACCTTATAGCAAGTTTTCACCAGTTTCCACATGTATTTTATTATATTATGCAATAATCAGTTATAGATATCAGAAGAGTGTTAGATTGTGGTCCTTCGAGATCATGAGCATCATGTGGCATTCCGGTTCCAGAAAATTGGGGCGTTACAAACTTGGTTTCAGAGCCTAAGGTTCAATAGAGTCCTACGAAGTCTGAAAGTCGCATCTAGTAGAGTCTTGTACATGGGTGTATTGCACGCCACATTTATGTGCAGGAAGCTATAAGATGTTTTAAAAATAGTTTCCCTTCTTTCATGTCTCAAATCGTGCTATAGAAAGGTTCTCTATGAAATTTATGTGGATTCTTATCATGTTCCATTCATGTCAGCTTTACCTTAATCTTAAGGTAGCAGAAGTAGTGAGGCCTAGAGTCCTGCAGATAGAGCTTTCTCGGACCATTCCTGCAAATAGTTTGGGATAGTGTTATCTAAAGTTGGGCAGAGTATGTTTCATGAGGGTTAGTTGTATAAAAGGTGAATCAGTAGGCTTGAAACAATGTATGCAAGTGTTTAAGTTTAGTGATCCAGAGTTATATGTGTTGTTCATGGAGGCATAGTGGTAATTCTCATGGTGTGGAGAAAATATAAGTTTTAGAGAAGTAACATTTGAAGGATAGGATGAGATTAGCATGTTTATTAAAGAATTATAGATATTAACATTATGCTTTAGAGACTAAGCTTGAATCTTTGAAGAATTTAAGTTGGTGGATTTTAGACTAAGTATGAAGGTGTGGATATAAGTTAAAATATGTGATATTAGCAGCCCATGACAGTAGCGGGTGTTATGTTTATGTATAAGTGGCTAGACATATTCTAGAGATTTCATTAGACTTGAACAGTGCATGCAAGAATTTAAGTTTAATGATTGCGGAGACTAAAGAAAGTTAAGAGTTGTACCTCAATGGATAGTATTAGCAGTAGTGATCTTTATACTTTCAGGTGCAGTCTTGCAGGATGAGTTATTATTTAGGTACATTATTGTATTGCAGACCCTAGAGTAGTTTGAATGTAGTTCAGTTTAGAGTTTAGTGAAGTGTTCCCAGACTTATGATGATAACTAGAGGATAAGATGGAAGGTTTGGTTGAAAGAATGAAGAAGCAGTACTTTAGTTAAGCTTAAGTTTTAAGCATGAGTTAGTCAGTAAAGCCAGCAGTTCAGTTTAGCAGTCAGACAACAGATTCGTATAGTTCGTTTTCACATCTTTCCATCCAGTCATACTATCAGAAATCTCAGTAAGGTAACTATTCTAAGACAGAGTACCTTAGTAGTTGCGAGTATAACTCAGTTCATGTATCATGCAATAGCTTCAGCTCTCAGATGTTTAGATATGATCCAATTCATAGATGCCTTGTGCATAACATCAGTAGTCCTCAAGTATTCTAGTGATGTAAGTATTTTTAGAGGGATATAGTGTCCCAAGGGGGAGATGCTCTATAACTCCCCGAATTTATCAATTCCTCAAACCCATTAAGTTTCATGCATAGATTTCTATTACGAGTTAGCATCAGTTATCATTGCACAGTCAGTCATGCTTTAAGAGTAAGTTCAGTCAGGCCTCCATGTATTAGATATGCATGTTAAGTAGAGAAAGTTCATTTTATCAGTGTATTCAGTCATATGTTCATTAGAACAACTCAATCAAGTATCCATGCATCAGATATGCAAGTCCGTCATGAGGATTCAGCTTATCAATAGTCTCATCCGGGTATTCTATGCATCAGCTATACATGCATACTCTAGTGGAAAATTTAGTGTGTCAATAATTTCCATCATATAGTCATGTTTTAGATATTCATGTCCCTTAAGTAAGTTAAATTGATCAATACTCGTAACTTATCAATAGACATTCGAGGATGAATGACTCCAAAGGGGAGATAATGTAACACCCTACATTTTTTATTAGAATGAAAATCCATTATTCATATGCGTAGATGTTCCAAAAGACTCAAATACTAAGTAAATTTAGTGTGTTAATCAATTATATAGTGTGGGAATATATTTGATCATGAATTTAGATCATAGAGGTCCCCTAACTCAAGGACAAGTTGAAAGCTTACCTACGTTCAAGTTTTAGTGAGCGTCAAAACTTAGGTAAAATTCAGTCAACCATAACTCCTTGTATTTAAAGAATTAGAGGACCCACTCTATGTCAAATGAAATATCTCTGAATTATCTTTCCAACGATACCAATTTCGCCCAAATATGAAACCGGAGAAAAAAGTTATACCCATTTTTGTCCAGCATGTCAGCCTGAAAAACTGAGTGACGACATTCGTGATAACTTATCACAAGTCTGATGACATATCACAAACGTCGTCAGCCTTAGGTAGAATCTATCCCCCAGTAACAACATTTCTGCAAAGTTATCACAAGTGTGATGACTTATCACGAATGTCGTCAGTCTTAGGCAGAAATCCATCAATTCCATCCCCCTAATGACGACATTTGGGACGACTTAACACAAGACTGACAGCCTATCACAAATGTCGTCAGCCTTAGATTTTCAGTAACTGGGAAGCAGTTTAGTAAGGATATTTTAGTCTTTTTCCTTCACCTCCCATGACTTAGAACCCTTAAGTGACGTAACTTTCTCCTATTTTTCTTTAGTTAAACATCTCAAAAACCCTCTCTTACACTTTCAACCATAAGATTAGGGTTTTTATTAAAATCATCTCCCAAAAGCAAGATTCAAGCCCTTTTTTCAAGATAATCAAGAATTAAGTTTCCCAATCCAAGAACTCTCCAGGAACTCATCAAAGTTTTCTTTCTAAGGTATGCGTAGTGTTCATCCATGGATCCCTTTCATCCATGGAGCTCAAGAATCATGTTTTAAATTATAAATTATGATTTCCTTGTTGTGTTATGACTATATTCATGTTGATGATTGTTGTTTGGATTCAAGGTTGTAGCTTGATGTGTTTTTCATGAAGCATGTGAGTAGGTTAGTTGAAACCCATGAATTTTGGATGGATTAAGATTGTCAAATTGATAAGTACACCTATGCCCAAAGTTGTGCATGTAAGGTGTTTGATAAAATGCCAAGAATGATAAAATCCATGTTTTTATAAATTAATAGAGCTTAAAAGACAGGTCCATGTTCTATTCCTTATGTTTCCACGTGAATTCCATGTTATTGATATGTGTTGTTCTTATTATTTATTGTTGTGATATGGAATGTCCATGATATTGAGGTATGCAAGTATACCCATGTTATATGTATTCCTTTTAATGTATAAGGTGTTGAGAACCATGTGTAGTATGAAATCCCATACTTATGGAATTATGAATTGTGGATGTTATTCCTATGATCAAGAAGTATCATGTGTGTTAGTTTTCTCCCATCGAGTCCTGGGGGTACTTGTACCCAAAAAACATAACTATGTGCCTAGAGCTGAGTCAATCTCAAGATAATCTCAGTCGTGCTATGATCAGTAGAACTCAGTCAGTTATAGAATTCAGAACTCTCATACAGTTGTAGAATATAAGAAATCTCAGTAATCTAAGTATCGTTGTCATTCCAGCTTCAGTTCAGTACTAAGCTCAGATCTCAGTAGCATTCAAGAAATCAATTCAAAACTTAGTATTATTCGGTCAGATAATAGATTCAGTAGTATTCCGTCAGATAACGGAACCAAGTAAACTCAGTCAGCTCAGTCAAGTAAGAAACTCAGTAACAACTTCAGTTCAGATCAAGTACAAGTTCTAAGAATCAGTTCAGAGACTTTCAGTTTGGAGTAGGAGCTAGCACTGAGTGAGTGCAGGGATGGCCGCTCCCCGTCAGAGAGGCAGATTCATTAGGAGCAATCCCTGAACTCCAGAACTACGTAGCTAGTGTAGGATGTAGGAGTCACCTGTCAAAAAAAAGGCTTGTCACCCGTTAAAGAGGCTTGATTATTATAATTCCTTAGGCTTGACTTCCTACGAGGGTCACCCGTCAGATAGGCTTGACCAGAGAGGTATTTACCCATGGCACGGTTTTGACACCCTTCCGACTGGGGTTACAGGTTGGACCCCACTAGTTTAGACTCGGGGCATGTTGGTTAGGTGAGAACTCCCATAGTTACAGTTTCAGTATTAGTCTTCAGAGTAGAACTCAGAAATTAGGACTGTCAGATACAGTCATCAATCTCAGTAAGTAACTCAGATAGTTCCACAGATTCATATACCACCCGCTAGATAGGCTTGGTCTAACATAAAGTTATTCAGTATCAGTACTAACATAGGTATCCCATAAGATAGGCTTGATCTCAGTCTCAGATTCAGTTAAGTATTCTCAATATCAGTTCTAGAGATAACCTATTAGTTAGGTCTAATCTCAAGCTTAGTCACTCTTAATCATTATTAGAATATTTGTACTATAAGATACAGTCGCTCAGTTTTAGTTACTTATGCATGTATGTATTCTAACATTCATATTAGTCTGCATTGTTCATGCATATAAACCCCTTTGTATTTAGCCTACCTCAATCATATACTCAGTACATTCAGACGTACTGACATATTTGTGCTATGGTGTTTTATTTGATGTCATAGGTTCAGAATAACGAGATCCAGAGTACCCTTAGTAGTCTAGACTCAGTCAGCAGTAGTAGACATAGAAGTGAGTCCTCCTCATCCGAGGATGTTTCTTATTTCAGTACTTCGTTAGATTCAGTTTATTTTTAATAAACGGAGTTAGTTGGGGATATTTCCCATCAACTCCACTGTTCAGACAGTTAGAGGCTTTTTCAAATAGATGTATTAGTATTCAGTTTTTAGTTTTGAGTATTTTAGACATTTGAACCTAATGGAAAGTTTTTGCCAGTTTCTGTATTTATTTTATTATATTATGCAGTGCTCAGGTATAGATATCAAAAGAGGGTTAGCCTGTGGTCCTTCAGGATCATGAGCACCGTGTGGCATTCCGGTTCCAAAAAATTGGGGTGTTACATATACCATCCTATTAAAATGTCATTTTGAACTCAATGAAATCGACAAAATTCTAATCATACGTTATTTCACTAAAAGATGGGCCTCACATCTAATCTTCTATTTTTAACTAAAATCTATAGTCCAAAATGAGTGTGGAAGTGTCGTTACAGGTACCAAAGGCCCCCAACCTAAAATCCATGTTTTGGAGCTAATGAGTCTCTTAAAATTCTTATCAAAGGGCATTTATTAGTAGTTTTGATCGAAGTCAAAGTTCTATATTTTAAAAGCTTTGAAATAGGAAAATTTATTTACAACTCTAATTAATTGTTCAGACCAAATCACCAAGGCCAATAACCTTCTAAATTAAGTAAATTCTTTCAAACAAGTGACCTTAGAATAATAATAAAGATATTTTCAAAACAATGACTTAAATATGTAGATTTAGATATTCCCTTTTTAACTAGAGAGAGAAATAGTGATTGGTTGAGGAGAGAATGTAGAAGAGAAAATGACTTAAGTGTATATTAACAAATTTGGAATCTTGCACGGAACTCTTGAAAATTAAAAAATAAACTTTTGTGGAGCATTTAATGAACCCTAAAAGGAAAACACTAAAAATAGAAAATAAAGAGGTATTTTTTGAATTGAAGACTTAGGATGCATTTGTTTTTATTAAGATTAAGATGTCTGAATCTGAATGCATATCTTATTAACTAAGATGTTTTCTTCAGATCTAAAAACTGAATGGTTAAGACTATTTATTTTTAATATCTAAACATGCAAAATTTATTTATTTACATATATAATAAAAAATATAATTCAAATAAAACATAATTACATATTAGAAAAATATTTGATTTAATACAATAAAATTATTATTTAATTAAAAAAATATTTATATTTGTTAGTGATAATGGAGATAGTTTGTAATGGTGGTGGTGGTGGTAATGATTGATGTTAGAGATTAGTAATGTTGGTGGGGATAGTTGTGATGGTAGAGATGTTTGATATTGTAGTGACTATTATGATGGCAGAGATTGGTAGTTGTGGTGGTAGTGATGTGAAGTTGATTGATGTTAGTAGTTAAAGGTGTTGATTGTTATAACTTAAAAATAAAAGCATGATGGCTGACGATGTGTTGGTGGAAGTTGGAGATGTTGTTATCTATGATGGTGGATGTGATTATTAGTAGAGATATAGTTGAGCGATGATGGTATTTGAAGCGGTGGTAGAGTTAGTGACATTGGTGATAATGATGGTGGTGTTGGTGGCTGAAAAATGTGTGGTTGTTGATGATGTATTAGTAGTAGCTAGGGCTGGCTCTAGTTATGATAGATGAGTTGGTTAGTAGTTGGAATTGGCTGATAGTGGTTGAAGATGGTGGTGGTGGTGGTCGTTTTAGCATTAGCATTGGCGTTAGTGGTGGTAATAGTGACTAATATAATTAAAATAATAGAGATGGTAGATGTAGTAGTGACTGAAAATAGTGGTTAGTAGTAATTATGATTATAAATTATTTTTCTGATAGTGGAGGTAGTTGGTGATGGTGGTAATTAGTGGCTAGGTGGTGGTTGACAATGGTGGTGGTGGTAGAGGTGGTTAGTGGTTGTGACTGATGATTATAGATGGAGTGGTGGTGAATATTATCCAACATAAGATTACCTCTCAATGATTAAGACTTAGTTCTAGATCTAAATGATTAAGATCTATTTAGACATATTACGTACCAAAATCTTAATGAAAACCAAATGCACTTAAGTGCAAAATAATTCAGATCAGAATAATTCAGATTCAGGCCTCCATTAAGTTCATACAAATAAACCCTAAGTTTATAAGAATATGTTTAACCCCAAGTAGTCCCTTGTTAGATGAGGTTTTAAGTATGTACGTGTCATGTGTACCTAGTTCATGTTATTGGAGGTCTTAGTGTGGAGAAGTCTGGGGATTTTTTATATGGTGTTCTTGTAAGCTCAACTGAGGAGAATATAGATAGATGATCTGAGCGTTTAGTGTAGTCTTAAGAATTTTTTTATGTTTTGACATTATGCGATTAGAGGTTTTGTTATGGGTTAAGATGTACAGATGTGTATGCCCATGCGAGTGTGACTTATAGGGTGATAAATATAGAGGCTAGAAAAAGATTAGATTAGTATCTATGAAGTGTAGTGGCTTCATATTGTGGTTGCAGGGGGAAGGTGGTAACTAAGGCTGATCTTAAATTTTCTCATGGCAGTGAGTTTCGGGGAAGAGTCATGGTAAATCTATGCTCATTCGAGAAAATTCCTCATACTTCGGTTTAAGGGGACATTCTACCACTGCCTTACATATTCAAATTTTTCCTATGCCTAAGGTCTGAGTTCTCTATGCAGCTTATGTCCATGCTCCAACCCCTTAACTAGAAGCAATAATGGTTCTCAAAAATCCAAACCTCCAAGCATTAAAGCTATATGTTATTATGCTCGTGACCCACAAAATCATGTATCACTTTATGCTTAGTTTTAAGGAACTATACGTTCAATATTCCATTGATTCATCTTATAGCATGTCTTATCCCGAAGTGAAGCAATGTTCATATACTAGTTACCATTGTCAGTTCTTAGAATGATAATCAATAGTTTCAAGAGGCAACCCTTGTATTTTTTCTTTAATATATAAATCTTGAGCTCTAATAATTATTGAAATTCAAGAGGGGGGTGAATTGAAATTTTTATGTTAGTCGACTATTGATTCCTCATAGTCGACTTGCCTGAAAATTAGTGCACTGGACAAATAGCTTAGATTTAAAACAATTAAACAAGTAAATAACAGAACATAAAGTAATATCACAAAGATTTATCCTGGTTCGAAACACTAATGTAGTGACTACTTCCAGTCCCCTTGGGTTTTAAAGTTTTGTTAGATTGTTTAATGTTGAGATAGAGTACAATGATGGGAAACATATTCTGAAGACCTATTTTTCTCTTCAGATCTTGTGACACAACTTCAGTTAATGTTACAAAGTTGACTCGATCCTACTCTTTTTATAACAATTATAAACTAATAGTTACAAACCTGTGTGAGACTAAGATTGAGATACTTTGAACTCTTTGCTTGAAATTGTGTAACAAGTATCTGTCTTCAGTCTTCATTGTTTATAGTCTTCGGCTGCTACTTCTCCATAAGGAAACCCAAGATATTTCTTCTCAATAATGGATTTAAATTAATTCCTTGATTGAGGAATGTATCTGTATAATATGCCCATATCAGATATGTCCATACAGGACTTTGGATCACGTCCATATCATATATATCTGTGATATTATTTTTCATTTTAGACTTTAATAGATTGATGCCTTTCCAGATATGCTTGTGATCTTTACTAGCTTTTCTTTAGTCGTTAATGATCTGATTTGTTGAGACTTTTGGGCCAGTGATTCTCCTTGATTGATCTGATTTGTCTATACTTATGGGATTGATATTTTCCTTCCATTTGTTCTCATCCTTATTGATTTTCTTTAATGCCACGGATCGTGAGTTAGTGTCCGTCCATTCATAGAGCCAGCCTCCTTTATCAGTGATCTTCAGTAACCTACAAAGATCCATTTGTTAGTTAGTAATTATTAAAATATAGACGTCGGAGGCTAACAATCTCTACCTTTTTGATAATTACAAACACGAGTAAAAATTAGTTGACTACTCTTTTTGTCAGCTTGCTCCACCTAAATTGTATGGATCTTTACTATCCCAGATTTCTTGGGTATCAGTCGTCCTTTGTTTACCGAAAGTTGACTTGCTCCCCCTGACTTTTGAGCATTTCTACTATTCAAAGCTTCTTGGATATCAGTCGACCTTTATGTGTCGACAATCTACTTGTGCTTCCTAATTTCTTGATATTCCTATTGATGTTCCTATCTTTCTCTCACTTTTGGCATAATCAAAATGAGTAGCAGCTAAACAAAACACATAGACAGAGAAGTACACGAGAACCAATAGAAAATAATGGACAGTCATATTCTATTAACTCAGCAAAGGAATAAAAAAAGTGTCAGATAGTGTGATAAAGATTATCTTACACCCCATCAATCATCAAGGACAGGACCCCTTTTGAATAATAAGTTCACAATTCACCATTTTGCCTAAAAGTATGTTAGGGTATTATACATATTTTGACAAAACTTGCCATAGGATTTTTCATTATTCTTGACAAACGAAGAGTAGGAGGTTTGAACAGAAAAAACCATAACATCATTCGAAGAAGAGACTTGGGATTTGAAAGAGTCCTTACGAGGTAGTACTCGAGAGAGAAGCTTGACTCCTTCTTATTTGAGCCCATTAAGTCCCAGCCAGACTACACTAATGTCAGAGCTTATACTTCTCCCAAGGTCCAGGAGTTTGGTAGTTGACTCTTGGAATTGCATGATACCTTCCTCAATGGCATTGAATCACTGCTTGAGTTCTTCGAGTTCATTTATAAAAAATATAGAGGGGTTAGAAACTGATTTAGTTACCTTTGAAGGTTTGGCCTTAGCATGGGCAGACTCTTTCTTGCACCATTCATCTTCCACCAAGACATATCCCTTGTTGCTGAATGTTCTTGAGTCATAAGTTGCAACAACTTTTATAGGGGGATAAGTAGAGATATCGATAGAGTAGAACAAAAGTTTCCTGGTGATGAGCAGCCCATATCAGAAATTGGCAAAGGCAGTGACTTCCTTTGTACTATCAAGTATGTACTCGCATATCCAATTTTCCTAATTGCTTTTGATCTTCTTGGCCATACAATACAACAAAAACACATCACGAAAAGTAATGTTGCTGAGGGATCTTTTATCTGGAATTAGAGTGGTAGAAATAATATTGGCCATGATGTGAAATTTTGAAACATAAAGCCGAGGTACCAAACGTGGTTGACACGGAGTTAGGGTTAGACGAAAATTTCTTGGCTTCAAAGCCAACTTCAACGTCCTCGGGCCAGTTATTGTTCATAAAAGGGACCACATTGAAAAGCATAGTATCAAAAACATTTTCAAACAGGAAGTTGTTCGAGACAATTCTTGTACCTAGCACAAGAGTCTCAAATTCACCACAGTCTGGAGAAAGTCTGAAATTAGCATAGAACATGTGAATAGGGTATTCATAAACTAGAAGTCCACCGAGGCAAAAAAGCAAGTATAATCTTGAAATTTGAAAAAACGACTGACATTGCAGAGGCATATTTAAGATTACTAAGATTGACTATGCAACCAGGAACGATGGAGTGGTTTTTAAAGGAGAGGAATTTTACTTTGTGAGGGTTTGTCCAGAATTGATACATCTCTTTGGGGGAGAGTTAGATGGATTTGTATGGTCTTTTTTACACTACACCATTTTAGTCCTATTGCTACTCTTGTAGAGTGTGGCCTAATATATAAGAAAGTATGGCCTTTGATTAAAGGCTACACTTCAGACTTTAGGCATAACTTTTTTTTGGGTGGCCTAAAGAGGCGTAACATTTGGTCTAAGGCCACGATTTTCAACTATTACCATATCAGCTACACTTAACAAGTGTGTCCATTAAGGTATAAAGGCCAAAATTTGTATCTTTTCCTTGGCAACACTTTTATTTGATAAGCTACACTTACAAGTGTTGCCTTTATTTTGCTATTGGGCACGCTTCACAAGCGTAGCCTTTTGTAGCACCTCTATAACAACACTTATAAAACATTGTCTTTGTTTTACTATTGGGCATGGTTCACAAGCGTAGCCTTTTGTAGCACCTCTATGACAACACTTCCAAAATGTTGCCTTTTCTTTATTTCTAGCCATACTTCCAAAATGTAGCCTTTTATAGATCATCTATGACAACACTGGTAAAGTGTAAGCATGTTTTAGCCATAATTTTGAAGTGTAGCATTATTTCCTAAAATTTGCAAAATATATAGTTTTATGACTTCACCGTAGTAAATTTGATGGAGTGTAAACAATGTCCGCTAGTAAATTTTTAACTCTACCCCACCCTGAAATTACCCCTTAAGTACATACCCCCCAGCTCAACAAACATAACTTACTAAAAGAGAAAGCATGGGAAGCTATGTAAGCTTAGTAAACTTTAATAGCTCGTATTTTGTTCATTATGGAAAATGATTTATTAAGCTTAAAGAATAGAAATGTCAAAGTTGGAACTATTTAACAACAGAAGTTTCCAAATAGCTATAAATACACGATATCAAGTAGCTAACCAAGAGTTGTTAAGTTACTTCTTACATATTTCCATTTCTTTAACATATGGTATTCGCTTCATCAAAATCTCTATGTTTCTATATCACTTGTTGTCTGCTTGTAACCAAACATGATAGGATAATACATAGTGGTTAAAATTTGAAATAGGGTTGAACGAAAGAATAAGCCCCTTTTGAGAAAAACAGATAATTATAGATTAAAAATTAATGTCTTTCCGCATGTGAAGTGACAATGAATCTGCCAAACATGAATTGGCCAACCAGACATAAAATCAGCATTTCCTAGAACAGTGATTAGACTGGTTTTGGAGATGATAAAGTTGCCATAGACTTGAACTGTCAATACAAATGAAAGCTTCATTATACCTAGTAAAATGATAAATAGCTGATACATGGGGATGAACGCAAATTTGCAATACAGTTTCTTACCTTTTGTTGTCTATACTTTTTATAGATGGCATTCTCGGTGCTTCCACTGGTGTTCATCTTTAAATATTGTAGTAAAAGGACTGTAGTTTTCAGGTCTAACACTTTATATCTGGTGTAGTGCTCCAAAGTTAGATTCAGTAAACCATTTCCAGAGTCATTTCGTGGTTGCATTCAATTGCTAAAAAGAGGACAGGATAAAGGAGCAAAAAATTTGCATTCCCGTAGGTGGCTAGATTGATCAAGTGTCCATCTAGCAAGAAATACAGTTGATGCAACAGTAAAGGATGGAAGAAACTTAAGAAAACCATATTCATCCAGTGTTAGCTTTGCTAAATAGTTTGCCATGAATTCCAGTTCAATAGAGGGAACCTGTAGGTTGGAGTAAATTACTTTTTCTTATTAACTTCATTTACTAGGACTCAAACCAAAAGAAGAATTCTTATCTCATCTACCTCATAAGAAGCCTGTGTTGCTTGAATAAATCTCCTAAAAATAATGGACAATGTCACAAATAAGGAGCCTACTCACACAAGTTACATGATAAAATTTGCAAATATTCCTAATTACAGGTACCTTAGGAATTTTTTTGTGGTAGGTGCAGCAAGTTGAAAGACCAAAAAATTCAAAACTCGACTTTTCATTTTTACTACCTGACATGCAATTATTAATTAGGCTTTTCACATCCACTGAGAACTTTGTCTTATTATATAAAAGAAAAACATTTATGAAACATTCTGATCAGTATTTACATAGGAACAAATTATGCATCCAATAAATCATAAACTAGAATGAGAAGCTCAGAGCTAGATGAGGAAATCTAGATCTGTACCTCAGAGAATATAAACATAATGGGGGTAAACAATGTAGTTAGGACCATCAAAAGAAACAAATAATACTATCATGATTGAATTTACTAGAATGACAGTCAAAAGCACTTGCAGTGGAATGAAAAGGAGTCGGTCTTCTACAATTATTGATTTACTAGGACAAATACTTAAATACTAGACATGATATAATGAAATCAAACATTAATAACTAAACAACTCATATTCCTGGAAGTCCAAAATAAAAACCCAAATCTACATGCTTTAACAAACAACGAGATGAATGCTTTAACAAACAATCATTCTAGCATTTGTGGCAGCAAGTGCATTATGAAAAAGTTCCTCAGTTTTGTTCTTATTGAAAGCATCAAGGTCATCACCATTTGATTTGTACAATTAAGAGAAAAAATGATGAATTTAAGAGAAGGAAAGAGCAAGAAGAGAATGTTGAATCTGAAAGAGTGGTCAATAGTGACAACATCAGAGAATTACCACCACCACAGAAACAACAGGAACCAGTGACTCAATCAAGTGAAAATCAAGAAAGAGAAAAATAAAAAGACCAAGTGCAAGAGCAAAATCAATGGCAGACTCAATGAAAAAGAAAAAATAAAGACCATCAGCAGCAACAAAAGAATCAACAACAACACAAATAAAAAATATTCATACCCCAAAATCCACACAGATGTGAGTGTTCAGAAACAACATGAAGATGCTGAAAAAATGACAGATATGAATACCACTAGAATTATATGCAATAATTTGGAAAGGAGTGATTCAGGTACTAATTTTCTTGATCCTAATCCCTATGATCCCAATGCTTATATGGGTGGTGTTATTCATGAATCTATAGGAGGTTTGAAGGAAGGAGATTTAGTTTCGATTAGACCAGAAATATACATTAATTCAGGGACTTACTTCATTTACATAGGTGCCATATAGTGCATTCATTGCCACAACTACTATGTATCTACAAGCAAATTTGATAAAAACCCAGCCTTCTAGGCAAGAATAATAAAACATCAAGAAAAAAAATTGAAATATAAAGCATTCATAGACAATCCAGAAGTAGGTGTGCTGACATTATATTTATGTAAATGCAGCATGATTAATAAGCATGGCACCGAATATACAAAATGTGACCGCATTATTCAAGTATGTCAAGAAGCAGATGATTAGTAAAATTTAGGAGGGCGTACAACTAGGTGACTGGTAGAAGCAACTAGAGAAGTAGCCATGGCAACACCAAAATATGTCTAAAACTAGGTTCAGTAAGAGAGCATCTAAGCAAACTATTTTCAAATGCAAATACTCCTATGAATTAGACGTCAAAATAAAAATGAGAGATAAGATAGTGATTGTTACATACCACAGAATTGTTATTGTTCATCAACAATATAGAATACTTCTTCAACAATCCCATATGGAAAAAATACCAGCCAGCAAAGCCATATATATTAATGATTTAATTGCACTTCATACAATATTTATAGTTTTAAAGAAATGAGCATTAACTAATAGGACACAATATCATGAAATGAACCAATCTTTCAAATAAAAGAATGGAATAAAGCTTGCTATTTTGCATAGTTTACAATGCGTTTTACGATATATAGATCAAAAACTATATCACGTAAAAGTGGGATGGAGAAATATCAAATCTTTATCAGTATATCCTCTAGACTGAAATAACAATTGATAAATGCATAAAAGTGACCCTTGTAAAGGAGATCCTTGGAATGAAGTGGAGCCTTGGAGTGAATGGGAGCCTTGGAGTAACTTGTAAAGTTACTTCCATGTGACCAGGAGGTCACGTATTCAACCTTTGAAAAATCCTCCAGCAAAAATGCAAGGTAAGACTTCGTACAATAGACTCTTGTGGTCGAGCCCTTCCCCGAACCCTGACCACAGTGAGAGCTTAGTGCACCTTCATGTCCTTTTTTAACCCATAATAGTGACATTACTGCAAAAGTAGTTGATACATATTTCTTTTCATCCTATAGAACTAGCTACTAAAAGTACACAAAAGATAGAGTTTGTGCCCATACAGATTATATCTAAACGCATGAATCGAAGCATGATACGTAGAGATTTCTTCAAATTGAACAAGAGTAACAGTGAAAATAAAGGAGAAAATAGAGTCTATATGATCTTGGTTAAAGTCATATATCTGGATCATACATGCTCAATTTCCTATTTGGAAGATTGTTTCCTAAGACCATGAATAAAAAAAAATTCTGTGTGTTCAGCTTCATGCAAGATTCCTACAGTAAGTCAAAAAAGAGATAAGAGAGGATATAAATAAATAATTACAAATAAACACGTAGAGGCACAATAAAATTACTAAAAATTCAGACTTTATATACTTGAGAAACATTCCATGTCAATTCATCAAAAAATATTTTGTACTTCCTGGAATCAGCCTGCTATAATTCTTATAATTGTTTAGCTAGTCTTATCCTTACTATATGTTTTCCTGGAAAATAAAATTTCACTCCTACACAAAGCTCTGACATAGAAGGTGGAGTTAGTTTGGTGGATAATATAAATAGTAGAAAGGTGCTGATTTGCATTGGTTATAATTTGACAAAGCGTATGATAACTCAAGTTGGAAATTTTTGGAAAAGGTTTTCAAGAAAGTGGGAGCTAATTTTGTTATCCTTACATTCGGTATAGACTTATATTATTATCTATAAATTTAAATAGAGAGGTATAACAACTACCACAATGTTCTCGTTCCCCATCAGCATACCTAAGTATTAAGGAAAACTCACCTTGCAAGCATGATATATATACAAATCAAGTATGAGGAGATCAATAACTTGTTGAGATGGAACATTATTTTAACTCCATAACTTGGACGAAAACTAACATCAGGTAAAGTATATCGACCATTGAAATCTACAATAGCCCTAATAGCCTCCTCTAGTGTTTTATACTTCACAAAATAGCATTCTGCAGAGTAAATCATTATTCATTTTTGTTCTTTAAAATAAAATATTCATTTTTATTCTGATCTCTATATTTGTCAAAAAGATAATATTATCCTTCTAGGATGATAAATGTGCAGGGAATATAGTGAACATCAATAACAATAAAAAACCCACAGTGGTCCCATAAGTGGAGTCTGGGGAGAGTGGGGTGTATGCAGACCTATCTTTGTGGGGTAAAAAGGTTGTTTCATAGAGTAAAAAGGGATTAAAACATGGTAATTTAAATGATCCAAAATATTTAAATTACACTTAACTACTTTGAATTACTTTATTAATACAAAACCCAGTGCAGATGGCAAGACATTTATTAAGAAATACCACCAATGTAAACTACAACTAGTACACCAGGTAGATATCCTGGAAACTACAACTGTTATAAAATTCCTCTCCCATTCCTCATATGAATGTTTTTATCTATGAGACGAACATACTCAATAATGTGTCAATGATCAGCAAAAGTAGACCAAACCTGAATTAAAAGAGCATGATTAATATGTAGGAATATTTTCAAAATGCTCAAATAATGAACATAGTGAAACATGGAATATGCAAGCACTTTAAGTGATGAAAATTCAAATTTTTAACATCCCAAGGAAATGAAACATAATAGGATCATTGGACAGGGGAAAGCCTGTACATATTAAAGTTGGACCAAAGCTATTGGCTAACCCATTCTTCCTACACGGATGGATATCTGTTAGTTTTCTCCACATATTATTTGGAATCATTAGTCGACTCCTGCTACTTCGTACAATAGACATTATGGTCGGTCCCTTCCCTAAACCCTGCATATAGCAGAAGCTTTACTGCATTGGGCTGCCCCTTTTTTTAGTCGAAGCCTACTACTTTGGCATTAAGGTGGTGCTGGGAGATTTTAATTGAATACCAACATGCTTACAATTTCCATTTGGTGCGGTTAATTGAAGACATATGAAGTACCTTCATAAGACATAGGACACCTAGCATTCACAGAGATAAAAGAGTATAGTCTAATTCACAAAAGTTGTTAATTGATATTGTAGCTTATTTGCAGATTAATCAGATCTGAGGAAAAAACAAAAATTGCTAATTGATATCCAAAATATGAAATGTGTAGTGTTCCTTGATAAAGTGGTGAAAAAATAAACTTAGATATATCAGTATAACCTATTATTAAGAGATGCACTGACCAAACATATAATCTTATTCATATTACAAACAAATCCTAAATCTAATCCCCATAAAGAAAACTGCATCTGCAAAGATTCTTTAAGCCACACAGACGATGCACTTGCAATGTCCAGAGAAATCATAAAATAGAGAAACTTATCAACATTTAATGTTGTATGTTTGGAAGATGTCTCCTATCTTGTGATTTTTATTGTTTCTCTTATCAACATGTCTGTGATACAAATACGCGAAAGATGTATGTATGGAAGATATCTCCCAAGTTGTGATTTTTTGTTCTTTTCCTTGTCAACATTTCATGCTATATAAATACGTGATATTTTGTAAGACAACATGACTCTACAGAGACAACTCATGAAAATAGCTAACATGAAATGAGAAAACAGATAAAACATTTCTTATTCTAAAACATGGAACCTTTAGTTTTTACAATTTCAATGCTTCCCAAAGAAACCTATTAGGTACTTTTTCATTATTGATCTTATGGTAAATTGGATTTTTTTCATTCGTCTTTTATATAGTGAACCTCACCACCCAACTCCCTCTCAGGTTCCAAAAGGGGTTTTCCTGTGACACCCCTTATATTACATATACTTTCCCTATTTATAGGTAACTTGGTATAGTCTAGTAGTATAGGTAATGGATGAGATTTGATATGAAAGTATTAATGGTGTAAATGAATTTATAGATGTTGACCGTACATTTTTATGTGACACGATCAAGTTAACATCGATACAACTATTTAAACTTGGTATTGTAAGCTGGTATTTGGATCTAAAGTTTAAAGTGACCAAGTGTGTACTAGTTGAAGGTTAGATTAAAGGAATTAAGAGCTAGAAATGGAATGAAATATTGAGGTGTTTTCTTGACTTAACTAAGCTAGTAGGTGAGTCACCTACTTAACCTTTTTTTACCAAATTATTGGACCCATGGCTATGGTAATGTACTCATTTGGGCCAAATTGAAGAAAAGAGGAAGAAAATGGAGAAATCGCCCAACACTTAAATCTGTCAAAGGCCCAAGTTAATTGAGCCCAAAATATGAATTTAAGCAAGTAGGTATATCACCTACTTTGAAATTTTGAGCAGCTTGAACCCTTAAGTAGGTGTATCACCTACTTTCTAATTTGTGGCTAGATATGAGGTCAATAATAAGGGCTTAATATAAGATCAATATACATGGCCATTTTTCTCAGTTTAACCATAATATTCCCTTTTAAATTTCAGCTTTCTCCCTTTCTTAACAAGGATAACAACAGCAACCCTAAAATTCATTCTAGGGTTCTTGAAGAAACCCTCATCTTAGCAAGCTAAGGTAAGTGAAAACACTCAAGTTTTAACTTAATTATCTCATGGACGATTAGTAAAACATGTTATAGGTTTCTAATTATAAATACATGGTAGAATATAAAACTACAACTTGCTTACTTTTTCTTGGTTATTAAGAGATCTCTTTTCTTCTTTGGTTTAAAGTGTGAAGGAAAGTGAAAGTTGGGGTTCTTGAGGAGTTCAAATTTAAGTATAAGTTTCAAAATTAAGGTAAGGTGACTGCTCCATTTTTTTCTCCTTATATATGAATTTGAGAGATAATTATGAATGTGTTGTTATTGAAAACTCAAGAGATGATGAGTTCAATAAGTGATTGCTACAATAAAAGGGATTTGTGACTGTTTTATGAAATGTTTTTGTATGTATATGGTGTGGGTTTCTAGGTTGATGTTGGAGAAAGGTGTGATTAGTTTGTAACAAAATATAGAAGAAAGGTGTGGCAGTATACCACCGAACTAATTATTCCATTTGTTTACTACCCAATCTATTTTACGTATTGTTTGAAATGTGTAATGAAACCAAGGTGGTTTCGGTGAAACTTATAAGGACATGTACGGTATGTGGGTGTAATTTGAAGAGAAAAGGATTAAAATAACACACTTAATTGATAGATTAAGAGCTTACTGCCCGGTTACTATTTTGGTAAAGTTAATAGCCCAAACATCTCGGTTGGTTGTTAATATTAGTTTACCATATCTTCTATTGTAGATAATTAATTTGAAAGGTGGGAAGTCTAGTTTGGTTAGATTCAGAGTTATATAATCAGGTATGTAAGGCATACTCTATTTTGCAGTCTTTGGCATGAAATTGGATATTTTGTCCATCAAGTAAGATTCAAAGGTTATCCTATAACAAGTGATACGTAATGGCAATATATTATATCCCATGTAGGAAATGACCTTGTTCCAACTCTCTACCATGTTAAAACACCTCAGTATATGCTTATTATTAAACCTGCATGTCTATTTTCACTAGAGAATTTTAGGAGTTCTCTGTTTACTAAAATAAGACTCATGTGTTATTTTCAGCTCCTAAACACTTTATTAGTGTGCCAACAGCTCCCTACCTCATTGTTTTTGCATTAAGTTCCCATTTATATGTCTCTTATTGGTAGATTACTGTTTCAAGGTACCATAATGTTATGACCACCAAAGTAACAATCTCAAAAGTTAAACAAACTAAGTAATGCAAATTTGTAAAATAAGTGGTAGCTAAGGGGAATAAGCCTAACATGGGCCGATCTTGATACCATTATATGTGGGTGGCAGCTCAGGGGCATAAGCCTAGCATGGTCCGATCCCAACATTTGTTTATGGGTGGCAGCTCAGGGGCCTAAGCCTAGCATGGAACGATCCTAATTTGTTTATTTACCACTAATCAACTGGTCATTTGTATTATATGACTCACAAAGATTAAGAAGTAATAAAGGTAAAATGAAGAAAGAAATGTACTGTACCTGATCCTACAAATATATAAAGGTGGTCTACTCGCACTATTTATTCACTGGTATTTGATTTCTACTGAGCTCTTATATCATGTGTTGTTACCTTCAGCCTTACATATTCAGTACATATTTTCGTACTGACGTCCCTCACGGGGGACCTGTATTTTATGCTACAGATATAGGTGCTACATCTAATACACCTTGCTAGTAGAAGCACAGGCTATTCAGTAACTATTGGTGAGCTCCAGGTTGATTCGGGGATTTTCAAGTTTGTTCCATATGTTTTGATATTGTGCAGTAGTCAAGAGTAGGGTGGGGGTTTGTCCCGAGCCTAGATAAGTCCATGTATCTTTTATAGGCTTTTTAGACTAATGTAAAGTTAAAGATGATGGTGTCTTGTCTTTTAGATGTGGTGGACCTAACGCCCATGTGTTGCATATATAATTTTGTGCTTACCAATGTAGATATTCTCATCAATGCATCATATCATGTTTGTCAGAACCTTTGGTTATCATAGTTACATGCATGAGAAGTACAAGGTTATGGATTGGTTCTCTCAAGTATTTACGGCTAATGGGGCCTATCCGCCTAATAGGATTTGAGGCGTGACAAAAGTGGTATCAGAGCAGGTCATCCTAGGGAGTCTACAACGTCATGTGTATAAAGAGTCTTGCTTATGGGTTTGTTGTGCACCACATCTATAAAGAAGACGCTATGAGCATTTAGGGGTTGTTGGTTTTGTTTACATCTTAGATCATGCAATAGGGCTCAAGTCGTAGGAGAAGTCATATTTAACCACTAAACCTATTTTTTTCTCTCATTATAGTAAAGATGCCAGTTACAAAAAGGAGTAAGAATATAGGTAAGCGAGTAGACATGGCTACTGGAGAAGGAACCATCAAGTCACCACCTAGACAAGCTAATCAAAGTGAGGCTCAAGATGAGCTTATGTCACAAACTTCTTCTACTCCTTCATCTCCAGAAGAACTAAGGAGGAGAAGAACCGTATCCTCAGAACCACCTATTAATACAACTGAACAAGATCTAAGGAGTGTGGTGCAATTTTTGGCTCGTATAGTTACTGGATAGGTTTAAGGACAAACTATTCCAACCATAGGTTCTAGTGGTCCAGATAAGGCAGCTAGCCTGCAAACACAGGATTTTCTTAAATTGGATCCTCCCACATTCACCGGATAAAATATTAATGAAGACCCACAGGACTTTATTTATCTAATCCAAAGGGTTCTAGATGTCATGCATGTATTGGGTAATGAGATAGTTGAGCAAGCAGCATATAAATTCAAAGGGGAGGCTATATTTTTGTATGAAGATTGGAAATGATCTAGGGGCATCGATGAACCTTCAGCTACTTGGAAAGAGTTCAAAGAGGCATTTCTTGATCATTATCTTCCAATTGAGATTTGAGAGCCCCATGTAAATCAGTTCCTGAATCTTTGCCAAGTTAATATGAGCGTGAAAGAGTACAATCTCCAGTTTAATTCTTTGGCTAGGTATGCTCCTAGTGTAGTGTCTACTACGGATGATAGAGTTTATCGATATGTGGATAGATTGGACCCATATATTTTTAGAGATTGTACTCTTGGTTCTTTCAACCAAGACATGGACATAACAAGGATACAAGCTTTTGCACAAAAAATGGAGGACCAGAGGTAAAGAAGAAGAACACAAGAATTGGAAAGGGGGTATTCTAAGAGGGCCATATCTACGAGGTAGTTCATGGAATCCAAATGTGAGTTTAGTCCTCAATTTTCTAATAGATAACCTAGGTCATTATATTTTTATCCTACAGCTAGTGCTCCACCACAGTTTAAGGGTTCAAAGGCAACCAGTTTGGACAAAGAAGTAAGAGTCAGAGTTCACGAATAGTAGGGTATCAATATCAAGGGAATATAAACCAATTAATTCCACCTCGATAGCCATGTAAAAAATATAGAAAGCTTTATTTAGGTACATGTCAGTTTGGGACAAATGCCTGCTTTTGGTGTGCTACGTTAGGGCATTTGATGAGAGAATGCCCACAAAGAGGCATGGGTGGTATGGAATGACCTACTGGATCAGTCGTTTCATCATCATCATTGGTGCCTCATTCAGGTAGAGGTGTACAACCTATGGGTGTTAGTAGAGGTTCTAAAGGAGCAACTAGCTCTAGTGGAGTTCAGATTCGTACATAAGCATTTATGGATCGACAAAATTTAGAGGCTTTTCCATATATGGTTACAGGTACATTGTCCATCTTTTCACATGATGTATATGCATTAATTGATCCGGGTTCTACATTATCATAAGTTACTCCATTGGTTGCTGGAAAGTTCAAAAGAACACCAGAATTGCTAGTTAAGCCATTTGAAGTATCTACACTGGTTGGTGAATCTATTATAGCTAGAAGTGTGTATCAAAATTGTATAATAACTATTTCTGGTCGTGATACAATGGATGACCTAGTTGAGTTAGAAATGGTAGATTTTGATGCTATAATGGGTATGGATTGGTTGGCTTCTTGTTATGCCACAGTAGATTGCCGAACTAAGAGGGTGTATTTCCATTTTCCAAGGGAGACAGTCCTTGAATGGAGGGGTAATATTGGTGAACCCAGAGGTAAATTAATTTCTTATTTTAAGGCAAAAAGGATGATTTCCAAGGATTACATATATCATCTAGTTAGAGTGAAAGATACAGATGTGGAGCCACCAACTCTTCAAACTATTCCAGTGGTAAATGAATTTCTCGATGTATTTCCTGTAGATCTTCCAGGTTTGCCACCAGAACGAGAAGTGGAGTTTGGTATTTATATAATTCCATGTACTCAACCAATCTCAATTCCTTTGTATAGAATGGCCCCGACAGAATTATGGGAGTTAAAAAAAAAATTAAAAGACTTGCTAGAAAAAGGATTCATAAGGCCTAGTATGTCCCCTTGGGGTGCACCAGTGTTATTTATACGTAAGAAAGATGGCTCATTAAAAATGTGTATTGACTACCAATAACTTAATAAGGTGACTATTAAGAACAAATATCCCCTTCCGAGAATTGATGGCTTATTCGACCAGTTACAAGGTGCCAAGTATTTTTCAAAGATTGATTTGAGGTCAGGTTACCACCAAGTGAGGGTCAAACAGAATGATGTACCCAAGACAGCTTTTCGAATATGGTATGAGCATTACAAGTTTCTAGTCATGTCCTTTGGACTAAATAATGTGCCCACAGCTTTTATGGATTTGATGAATAGGTTGTTCAAGCCATTCTTAAACGTGTTCGTGATCATTTTTATTAATGATATTCTGGTTTATTCGATATCAAAGAAGGACCATGCCAGTCATTTATGACAGGTTCTATAGATTCTTCGTGATTGTAAGCTATATGCGAAGTTCTCTAAATATGAGTTTTGGTTAAAATATGTGGCATTTTTAGGTCATATTGTATCTGATAAAGGGATAATGGTTTATAGTTAAAACATAGAAGCCGTGAAGAACTAGATAAGACCTATAATGCCTATGGAGGTTTGAAGTTTCCTGGGGTTGGAAGGTTATTATAGGAGGTTCGTTGAAGGGTTTTCTTCAATTTTTGCACCTTTAACAAAGATAACACACAAAACTTCCAAGTTTTAATGGAATGATGCATGTGAAAGGAGTTTCCAAGATCTGAAGAATAAGTTGACTTATACACCCGTATTGGTGTTTCCATAAGGCATAGAGGGGTATGAAGTGTATTATGATGCTTCAAGAATTGGCTTAGGATGTGTATTTATGCATCATGGTAAAGTCATAGCATATGCCTCAAGGAAATTGCAGCCACAAGAAGAATTATCCGACGCATGATCTGGAACTAGCAGCAGTTATATTTTCCTTAAAGATATCTCGTCACTACTTGTATGGGATTCATGTTGACATATATACCGACAACAAGAGTTTGCAATATATCTTTAATTAGAAGGACCTAAATTTGAGGTAGCGAAGATGGCTTGAATTATTAAAAGACTATGACGTTGATATCTTGTATCATCCAGGGAAAGCAAATATGGTAGCATATGTGTTAAGTCGGGATACCATGGCACCATCTATAGAAAGACAAGGGATGACTAAAGATCTGTACCAACTAGCCAATTTAGGAGTTCACCTTCTTGAAACCCCAGATGAAGGGCTTATTGTTTATAATGCGGCAGAATCTTCATTTATAGCTAAAGTGAAAGAGAAGCAATATGCAGATCCCATACTATTACAACTTAAGGAGAATGTACAATGTGGTATGACAAAGTCATTTGAGCTAACGCAAGAGGGAGTACTTCGGTGCCAAAACAGATTATGTGTGCCTAATGTAGATGGGCTAAAAAAGAGGATTATGAAAGAGGCATATCATTCAAGGTATTCCATCTACCCGGGGTTAACTAAAATATATCATGAATTGAAAGGAATGTATTTGTATGGTGACATAAAGAAGAACATTGCAGAATTTGTAGCCGAATGTCCAAATTGTCAAAGAGTTAAAGTAGAGCATCAAAAGACTGAGGGTTATATACAATGTATAGATTTTCTAATCTAGAAGTGGGACATGATCAACATAGATTTCATCACTGGTTTGCCTCGTATATCTAAAAAGTTTGATTCCATATGGGTGATAGTGATAGACTTACCAAATCAGCACACTTTCTACCAGTTAGGACGACTTATACAGTTGAAGAGTATGCCAAATTATATATCAAAGAGATAGTTCGACTACACGGAGTACCAATCTCTATTATATCAAATCGAGGAGCTCAATTTACTGCAAATTTTTGGTAGTCTTTTCAGAAAATTTTGGGGACACAAGTGAATCTATGTATAGCTTTTCACCCTCAAACAGATGGACAAGCCGAACGTACCGTTCAAACACTTGAAGATATGCTATGAGCTTCTGTATTGGACTTTAAAGGTAGTTTGGATGATCATTTACCTCTCATCTAGTTCTCCTACAACAATAGCTATCATTCTAGTATTGAAATAACGCCATATGAAGCTTTGTATTGAAGAAAGTGTAGATCGCCAATTGGATGGTTTGAAGTGGGTTGAAATTGCTTTATTCAAGCCAGATCTTATTCATCAAGATATGGAAAAGGTTAAAGTGATCCAAAAGCGGCTGAAGACAGCCTAAAGTTGACAAAAGTCATATACAGATATTAGAAGAAGGGGGCTAGAGTTTGCTATAGGTGATTGGGTATTCTTAAAGGTGTCACCAATGAAGAGAGTTATGAGATTTGGTAAGAAAGGAGAACTATGTCCACGTTATACAGGCCCATATAAGATTACTCAGAGGTTTGGCCAAGTTGCTTATGAATTAGAGCTACCCCAAGAGATCTCAATTGTTCATCCAGTATTTCATATGTCAATGCTTCGAAAGTGCATTGGTGATCCATCTCATATTACTCCTATTGAAGATATACAAGGTAAGGAAGATATCACCTATGAAGAAATACCTATTACTTTCCTAGATCGACAAATTAAAGAGTTAATAAATAAAGAAATAGCTTCGGTAAAAGTACTTTGGAGAAACCAACAAGTAGAAGAGATAACATGGGAAGCTAAATAAGCAATGAAATCTAAGTACCCCATTTGTTCAAATACAAAGAAAAAGTCCAAGATGCTGAATTGAAGCAATAACAAGTAAGTATAATATATAAGTACTATGTGATAATAGGGATGTTTAACTTAGGCTTGAACATGTTTTGGTTGGATAGTTATGCTAACATTCGAGGACAAATGTTTCTAAGGAGGGAAGGATGTGACATCCCTTACATTGCCTGTACTTTCCCTATTTATAGGTAACTTGGTATAATCTTGTGGTATAGGTAACGAATGAGATTTGTTATGCAAGTATTAATGGTGTAAATGAAATTATAGATGTTGCCAGTACATTTTTATGTGACACGATCAAGTTAACATTGATACAACTATTTAAACTTGGGATTGTAAGCTTGTTTTTGGATCTAAAGTTTAAAGTGACCAAGTGTGTACAAGTCGAAGGTTAGATTAAAGGAATGAGGAGCTAGAAATGGAATTCATTATTGAGGTGCTTGCTTAACTTAATTAAGCTAGTAGGTGAGTCACCTACTTAAGATTTTTGGACCAAATTAATGGACCCATGGCTATGGACCATATTTGGGACTAAACTAATGTACTCATTTGGGCCAAATTGAAGAAAAGGGGAAGAAAATGGAGAAATGTCCCAACACTTAAATCTTCCAAAGGCCCAAGTTAATTTATCCCTAAATAAGAATTTAAGAAAGTAGGTGCATCACCTAATTTGAAATTTTGAGCAACTTGAACCCTTAAGTAGGTGCATCACCTACCTAACTACTTTGTGGCTGGAAATAAGGTCAATAATAAGAGCTCAATATAAGATCAATATAGATGGACATTTTTCTCATTTTAACCAAAATATTCCCTTTCAAATTTTAGCTTTCTCTCTTTGTTAACAAGGATAACAACAACAGCCCTAAAATTCCTTCAGGGTTCTTAAAGAAACCCTCATCTTTCCAAGCTAAGGTTAGTGAAAACACTCAAGTTTTATCTTAATTATCTCATGGAAGATTAGGAAAAAATGTTATAGGTTTCTAATTATAAGTACATGGCAGAATATAGAACAACAACTTACTCACTTTTTCTTTGTTATTAAGAGATCTCTTTTCTTCGTTTGTTTAAAGTGTGAAGGAAAGTGAAAGTTGAGGTTATTGAGGATTTCAAATTTAAGTATAAGTTGTAAAATTAAGGTAAGGTGACTTCTCCATTTTAATCTTCTTATATATGAATTTGAGAGAGAATTATGAATGTGTTGTTATTGAGAACTCAAGAGAAAATGAGTTCAATAAGTGATTGCTACAATAAAAGGGATTTTGGATTATTTTATGGAATGTTTTTGTATGTATATGTCGTGGGATGCTAGGTTGTTTTTGGAGAAAGGTGTGATTAGTTTTTAATGAAATATAGAAGAAAGGTGTGACGGTATACCACCGAACTAATTATTGTATTTGTTTACTGCCCAATCTATTTTTGCATATTGTTTGGAATGTGTAATGAAGCCAAGGTGGTTTCGGTGAACCTTATAATAACATGTATGGTATGTGCGTGTAATTGGAAGATAAAAGGGTTAAAATAACACCCTTAATTGATAAATTAAGAGCTTACTGCACGGTTACTGTTTAAGTAAATTTAAATAGCCCAAACATGTCGGGTTGTTGCTAATATTAGTTTACCATATATTCTATTATAGATTAGTAATCTGAAAGGTGGGAAGTGAATTTTGGTTAGTTTCAGAGTGATATAATCTGGTATGTAAGGCATACTCTATTTTGCACTCTTAGGCATAAAATCGGACATTTGGTCCATCAAGTAAGATTCCAAGGTTATCTTATAACAAGTGATACATAATGGCAGCTTATTATATACCATGTAGTCAATGACCTTGTTCCCACTCTCTAACATGTTAAAACACCTCAATACATGCATATTATTAAACCTGCACGTCTATTTTCACTAGAGAATTTCTGGAGTTCTCCGTTTACTCAAATAAGACTCATGTGTTATTTTCAACTCCTAAACACTTCATTTGTGTGCCAACAGCTCCCTACCTCATTGTTGTTGCATTAAGTGCCCATTTATATGTCTCTTATTGGTAGATTACTGTTTCAAGGCACCATAAAGTTATGACCACCAAAGTAACAATCTCAAAAGTTAAACAAACTAAGTAATGCAAATCTGTAAAACGAGTGGCAACTCAGGGGCATAAGCCTAGAATTTGCCGATCTTGATACCTTTATACGTGGTTGGTAGTTTAGGGGCATAATCCTAGCATGGGCTAATCCCAATATTTATTTATGGGTGGAAGCTCAGGGGCGTAAGCCTAGCTTGGGCCGATCCTGATTTATTTATTTACCACTGATCAGCTGGTCATTTGTATTATATGATTTAAAAATATTATGAAGTAAGAAAGGTAAAATGAATAAAGAAATGTAATATATCTGATCCTAAAAATATATAAAGGTGGTCTACTAGCACTATTTATTCACTGGTATCTGATTTCTATTGAGCTCTTGTATCATGTGTTGTTACCTTCAGCCTTACATATTCAGTACATATTTTTGTACTGGTGTCCCTCATAGAGGACCTGTATTTTATTTTGCAAGCATAGGTGCTTCAGCTAATACACCTCGCTAGTAGAAGAACAGGCTATTCACTGACTATTGGTGAGCTCCAGGTTGATTCGGGGCTTTCTGAGTTTGTTCCATATGTTTTGGTATTGTGCATTAGTCAAGAGTAGGGCGGGGGTTTTTCCTGACTCTAGCTAAGTCCATGTATCTTTTAGAGGCTTTGTAGACTAATGTAAAGTTAAACATGGTAGTTTCTTATCTTTTAGATATGGTGGCCCCAACAGCCAACTGTTGCTTATATAATTTTGTGCTTGCCAATCTAGATATTCTTATCAATGCATAATATCATGATTATCAAAACCTTTGGTTGTCATAGTTATATGCATGAGAAGTACAAGGTTATGGATTGGTTCTCTCGGGCCTTTACGGCTATGGGTGCCTGTCCGCCCCAATAGGATTTGAGGCATGACATTTCCCCACTTTCCCCCTTTGGTGACTTGAACCCACATTTTTCGTGTTGAAACAATCAACTTTTATCCTTATCAAACTCCAAACAAATTAGGAGAAATAACATAAAGAAAGATGTAATATCTGGAAGAGTGCAAGAAATATTCAAGAATAATATACCCAGTATAACCTCGTGTAAATGCAACCTTACATAAGGTAAATAGGCTCGTTCTCATAGACTTTTAGATCAAGTAAAACATATCCAAAAAAATAAGTAAATCAAATACAGTAGTAAGTAAATCAAAAGATAAGTAGAAACAATAAAATGTACGATAACTGAGGCAAACAAAAATTATTAAAATCAACAGTGATAACTAAATTAGATAGTATTCGACGACTTGCTAACCTTTGACCTTTATACATTATTTAAAGAAATAACATAGGAGAAATAGATGTACCATGTCTTTATGAAGTACTACAGTTATAATTGCTTTATTGAGCTTGACATCAATTTATTCATGACTAATTCTAAGACTAATTGTCCAATTCACATAACAAGCCACTACAAAATGAAATAAGTAAAAGCATTCTAGTTTTACTAAAATGGTGGCTGATGAAACTTACATTATCTTTTTCTATTGAACTCCAACTTGCACCAAACCAATTTTCAGGTTCGCAGTTTGTTGATGCCTTGGGTACGATGGAAAGAAGAAAACCCTAGTTGTAAGTGAAAGGAAGAAAACCTTAATTCAATTTTTCGGTTTGATTTTACAGTGAGAGGAAGGAAAAGGTGTGATTTGACGTTATTATAAGAATTGGTGAACATAACCCTAACTGTGCGATTTCAATTGCACACTAAAATATGCAAGGATGAGAATAAAACCTAATTGTGCAACATTTCAGATGAATGTTATTATGTTTTATGATTTTCTTTTAGATAATAAGAAATTGGAGGGAATATAATATTTTAGTCTTGAAAATATTGGAGGGAATATTCTATTTGGATGTAAATTTTATAAAAGTTAGTATAAGACAACACTTATAAATGGTAGTTTTGAAATAATAAAAATAACCACATTCTATAAGTGTAAACATATTAATAAAAAGCGTTGTCAATTATATTATAATATGACAACACTTATAAAATGTAGTATATAACAGTAAAGAGCACGCTTTACAAGTGTTGTAAAAATTATTATAGCGTAAAGCTCAAACTTAAGGCTACATTTTAAAAGCGTGCCCAAAACTATTTTAGGCAACACTTTATAAGTGTTGTCCAGATTTAGTGTGGCCTTAGACCAGAAATGTTGCAGTGTTGACAGAGAAAATAGGGTTAGAAGAGGGTCATCTTCTTTTGAGAAGAGTGGATTGAGACGAGGACTTATCAGAATATTCTTAAAGAAGAATGGGACCATAGAAAGAGATTTTAGATACATTGGACATGGAGTGGGTTTTTTCCATGACTAAGAGAGAAGAAGATATTTAAAAGAAGATAGAGGGAGGAAGAGAGTTGGTTAAGAGAGCTTAGAAGCAAGCGGCGACTGTTCAAAAGGGATAAGAATGGGAAAATAAAGGGCGTGAAGTGAGAGGGTCTGATGAAGGTGAAATGACACTGTATGGTGAGAAGAAAAGGGCAACAGAGGTGGCATGAGAAACAGTGAAGCTAATGATGACTTCCCCTTTTAAAAGGAAATTCTTTGGTAAAATAGGTAAAATAGGACTAAGTTAAAAGATTTGTGTTCAAAAATATGACTCATAAATCATTAATGCCAAATTTTTTTTTCGAAAAATCAAGATCTTTATTCTAGCAATAGATTTGCAAAAATAAAATTGTACTAAGTAAAATAATTTGTGTCCAAAAATATGACTTATAAATCATTAATGCCAAATCTTTCTCTTGTGATATCAAGATTTTACTTCTAACAATGTCTTTGTAAAAATAAAATTGGACTAAGTAAAATAATTTATGTTCAAAAAAATATGACTCACACATCATTAATGACAAATCTTTTACTGAGAAATCAAGATCTTTCTTCTAGCAAAAAAACTTTTACATGATTACAAATAAAAACATGCTTAAAGTCAGTATGCATTTCCCTAGATGTATAGAACACTAAGATGACTAACAACACAGTATTGTCACATATTCAGGGAACTGAGTAAAAAGCAAATTAAAATCAAGTTGTTGACTCATGATTCATAAAATTTAAGTTCAACAATTTCAAAGGGTTGTGTATACTGCTCTAAATGTTAGCGAGTAAACTAAAGTTTATTCCTTTTCAAGTCATGAATTAGTGTTATCATTCATGTGATGAAAACTTTCATCAGAATTAAAAAATTCTCACAATTAAATGTTTGAAATATCATGAATAATATTAAAACATGTGTAAATAACAAAAACTTAGAATTGTATAAAAATTACCCCCCTTTTTAAAAAATTACTCAATTTCTCAAATTAAAAAATGGTTTGGGGTATAACAGATTTTCAAATTCTAGAAATTGTCTCACGAAAATTTCTTCATGAGTAAAACCATATGAAGCATCTTAAAACATTTTAGGGCAGCAACTAATAAAGATAATTTATATTGATTCTGACCTTGAAGTCAGTATCCTCTTGGAGGGAATATCCTTGAACTATGTATCTTTCATTATTTTAGTTTCATTAGATGAAAGAGTCGACTCTGAAGGGTGTATATTTGAGTTGTCTTGTGATATCTCAGATATTGTACGAGCATTGTCATCGGATTGTAGATCACTTACTGAGTCAAATCTGATGACATTGCCTCTAGCGTTGTTATTGAATTTTTATTGATCCCTTAGCTACATAAAGAATAGAAGATTTATTTCTCTCCGGTTCTGTATTTAGAACATCCGCCATCAGGAGCCTATATTTCCCTTTTATTGTTTCTACGGACATGTTCCTGCAAAATGAGAAAATTAATTCTGCTTAGGTACCCAAGTGGTCTTAGGTCCTTGAGGGTTAGATGTGATTTCTTTGGGATTCTAAACCCACACACTTTAGTCTTATGTCTTCAACTGAAGGATTCGTTCCCTCTGTGTCCACAAATAAAACAAACAGGTCCTCAAGAGGAAAAAACAATCTTAGCTAGTTTAAATGACCCTAATGATGAACTTGAATCATTTTTTAAGGAACTTTAATTTTATTTTTACAACATCATGATCTTCATGAAGTAGGTAAATTTCAATTAGACATGCTTCTATTTCTATTTCCCAGTTTCATCGTTGCTCTTTGAGTTTTCATTTAAATTAAGGTTCACAACTTTTCTTCTCTTGAGCTAGTTTATTATGTACATATATAATTTTTTGAAGCTCTTCGGTTATAATATCCAAGTTAGATTCAAGAATATTATAGTTATGACAGTTGTATTATCTTACCTTGCTAGATTTGCCTGTTGCCATAAAGCATATATTGGCGGCCTTTGTTTCTTCTTTGGTTTCATATTCATCACTCCAAGCTCCAATATTTTGGTTCTTCAATTTATTTCTAGATAGTTCTATTTGAAGTGGCTAGGCTTTCCAAAGTAATAGAAGCATTCATCATTTCTAGCGAAATCACCATTCTTGGTTCCTTGGGATCTTCGCTATCTCTTTCTCATGATTTTCCTTACTTTACGATTTATGAGAGCTATTCTTTCACTATTATCATCTTCAAGAATGCCCATTTATTCAGTTAGAGCAGTATTGAAGGCTGTTGGTTTCTTATTCTCCTCTTTGTAATACTTGTTAATATAATTTTTCTCATATGCGACAAGGTTACCTCATAGTTCATCAAATGTCATGTTGTGAAGAGTTCCGTCTTCCACAATGGAAAACTTGGTTTCCTAAATCATTAAGAGACTTCGGACCAACTTCTAAACTTGTAGGCTGTGTGGATAAATTATCCCTAGTGATTTCAGTTCTCACACAATTTTATAAATTTGGCAAATCTCGTTTCAATATCCTCATTATCTTTAATTTTGAACAGATAATATTCATTGACCAAAGAAAACTTCTTGACTTTGATGGTTCCTTCATAAGTTACCTATAATTTGTTCCACATTTCTTTTATAGTTTCACAAGTTTATATCTTGTGGTATTCTTCTCCGCTAACTTCTCACAGAAGTGAACTTATAGCTCGTACACCCAAATAAGTCTTTGATTTTTATCTTGCCTTTATTTCGTTACCTCAAAAATTTCAATGTCTTCTATTCCAGAACAACTCAATTCTTTGTCTTTGTCCTTTTACTTCTCCTTGAGTCTTGGAATCGGCTCTGGACCCTTCTTGATGACAACCCAGGCATGGAATCCATTTGATTGGACAAAGATTCTAAACTTGTTCTTCCAGTAGGAGAAATGTTGTCCATTAAAGTATGGTGGTATTATGAGGAGTGACCATCTTGAAGGAGAGATTTGGGAATTTGATAATTGGTCATTTGATCTTTTCTCACTTGTGGTGAAGCAATGTTGTAGGTGAGACCTTCTCCAATAACAATTTAAATTCAAGAGGAGGGGTGAATTTAAATATTTCTGTGAGTTGACTACTATCTCCTCACAGTTGACTTACCTGCAGATCAGTGCATTTTATAAACAAATTAGATTTAAAACAATTAAACAAGTAAATAACAAAATATAAAGTAATAGGATAAAAATTTATCCTAGTTCTTACCACCTATGTGGTGCCTACTACAAGTCCCCTTAGGTTTTAATGTTTCCTTAGATCGTTGAATGTTGGGCTAGAGTACAATGATAGGAAACAAGTTCTAAAGACTTATTTTTCTCTTCAGATCTTATGACACAACTTCAGTTGGTGTTACTAAGTTGAATTGATCCAACTCTTTATATAACAATTGTAAACTAATATTTATAAAGTCTTGTGAGACTAAGATTGAGACACTTTGAATTCTCTGCTTGAAGTTCCGTAATTAGTATCTGTCTGCAGTCTTCATCTTTTATAGTCTTCGACTGCTACTTCTCTATAATAAAACCAAAGAGATTTATCCTCAATCAATGATTTTAATTGATTCCTTGATTAAGGAACGTAGCTATATTAAATGTGCATATCATGTATGTCCATACACGGCTTTGGATCACGTCCATATTAGATATGTTTGTGATCTTATTTTTCTTTTTAGACTTATATAGTTTGATTCCTTCCGATATTTGCTTGTGATCTTTACTTCAATTTATTTAATTGTTAATGATCCAATTTATCGAGACTTTTGGGAAAAAGATTCTCCTTGATTGATTTGATTTATCTAGACTTATGGGATTGAGATTTTCCTTCCATTTGTTCTCATCCTTATTGATTTTATTTGATGCCACGGATCGTGAGTTGGTGTCCTTCCATTCCTGGAGCTAGCTTTCTTTATCAGTGATTATCAGTATCTTACAAAGATCCATTTGATATTTTTTCATTATTAAAACATAGACTTCGAAGGCTAACAGACATATTGTTGACAGGGAATTATAAGATCGAAATGGTGATGTGTTGTATCCATAGCTGAAAGCATAGTAGGGAAGAGTGGTTATATTTAAGGGCTATTAGATGTATTGTTCAAGGAGGAGAATGCTTGTATTCTATTTTTATGTCCAAAGAGAAAATCTTTTTGTGTCTTGTATCAATGTTCCATAGAACTAATCCCCTAGATCATGTCAATGTCATGTCTTGTTATCACTTGATTTGTTCCTACACGATTTATCAGGTGATGTCATGAAGCTCATTTATCTTAGTGCCTATGTATGTTTTAATGAGGGAGGATTCCTAATGTGAAGTTATATCCTTTATTCCGAACTTCTAGAGCTTAAATAAGTCCTTACCCATCATTTGGGGATGAATGATCCTAGGAGGGAAAATGTAACACACCAGATTTTTGGCCTTTGAAAATTTTGAGTTTTTAATCTTACTTCCCAGGTAATGACTTATCTGATGAGTCATAAAGACTCATTATGAGTCATTGGGATCTAGTCACAAGAGAACCAGTGAGGAATGTCAAATTTTTTTCTAAGGACATGACATGCACCTCACTAGTCGTAAGGTAAGGTCATAGTCGTAGGGTTGGACTCATGACCAAAACAGTGAGCTGGCCCAAAGTTGTTGTCTTAGTAACAACTAAGACTCCAAGAGTCGTAGGGTTAGGTAACAATTTGTAAGGTGTGAATCTTGAACATACCAATAAGGATGATATGAGTCACTACCCAGACTATGAGTCTAGGAAATGACTCATACCCTGTGGTCACGAGTTGTAACGTGACCCGTAACGACTGGCGACAGTTTTTCCTGTGTTTTATTTATGGGCACTTCGGTCATTTTCCTTTTTCCCAAGATAAGACTCGCATCCATAAATCACCTTTAGGGTCTCATTATCATCCTAACACACATCAAACACACTTCTCTCTTCTATCAAAATCCCTAAGCTAGAACACCTAGGGTTTTCTAAGGATTAGTCATCTAGGGATCAAAGGGTGATTTATTCTCAAAATTTCATGGTATCTCAGGCATGTATCTCTTTCCTAAAATTTGTTTTTATAAAAGCATGCATTTAAACATGTTATCCATGTGATTAATCTTGGTTTTTAATTTGGTTTGAGGACTTTTGGATATTATTGGTTGAATTATTTTTCCCATGTCTTCTATTGGCCGTTCATCATTTGAATTGATAGCTTTTAAACTAATTGGGTTCATGGGTATGGGGATTGGAATGGGGGTCATAGATTCCCCCAACCATATGGATTTTGGTACTTGATTGGTAATGACCACTACCCAACCTTTTGAAATTGTTTTTAAATCATGGATATATGCATATTGAAACCAAATTTAAACTATTGCTTTGCATAAGAAGGCTAATGGAGAACAAATGGTTTTGAAAGGCCTTTATGGCCATGACTTGATTATAATTAGACCATGGGGGTTGTTTCTTAAGTTAATGGTCAATGGAAATGGCATTATGATATTTGCTTGCAATTGAGATTGGTGTGATGATACCAATGGTATGTGCCTTAATGGATGGTCCTTGGTTTAATCAATGAGAATATGTAAATGTTTTAATTGGGATTAAAGAGAGTTGTGTAGCTGACCGTTAAGGTTGAGGCCCCGAGGGACCGATACTGGAAACTATGTTTGCCGGTGTGGAGATTGGTCTTAATGGTCGTCTGCTAGTGTCACACCTCTTATATAATTTTCCTAGATTGGCAAATGGACAAGAATTCCCCGGCCTTCCTGGATAGCTCCCGTTTGTGCGGCTAACACGCACTGGGGCCCAACCAACAAAGAGAGAGCTGGACCCAACCAGCAGGGGAACTGGACCCATAAAGCCCATGGGTGTTTAGATTACAAAAAAGCTACACATTCCAGGATAATTTTTCAAATCTCATGCTAAACCTTGTTCACTATCTCGATATTATATGTATATATATATATGATTGTGTGCATATGGTTTGGAATGATTTTGGACTTATTGATCATAAGATTATTTTATCCCTTCCCTAGCGTTCACTCCGCTAATCATCCCTAGATGTTGTATCCCCATGCGATGTAGTGTTCGAAGACACTTCTATTTCCTTGCATAGTTGTAGGTGATTTCTGTATTTTCTATGATTCAGATTTGAAGTGGTGAGCTTCCATTCTCTGGAAGGCCCTCATATCATGATCTTATCTTTACATATGTCTTTAACTATTTTGATGGGTTTTTTGGCTATGGTCGGGGGCATGTCCCGACCTAGGTTGATGTTTGGTTGTTAGAGGCTTTTGTGGATAAAGTATGGTGGATAGTGTTATGGATTATTAGATACCTCTTGTTATTGATTTATGTATCTTCTTATATGATCGAAATTAATCTCTATCTTTTTATATGTTCGAAACTCACCCACCATTGTGTTTTCTGGTTAGCTAGGCTAATAGGGGTGGTCTCCGATCCTTGGCGAGCTTGATTTACCCGTCATGAAAAGGCCTTGGTTTAAGTCGTTACATTGACACATAGTTATCGAGTCCTTTCCATATATTCCTTAAGCGAACGTCATAATATCCAATATCTGATACCAATATTCAGTAATTTCTAGTGTTTTCGGTATTTCTAGTATTTTCAGTATTTCTAATGTTTCCAAAGCACATACATATAATAAGACACAAACCGAGTACACATACATGACAACAAGCATATATATAAAGCAATAAAACGTACAAGTTGAATGATGCATATGATGACATGACAATGATGATGTAATATTCATAACCATTCAAAATGAATATTTCCACAACCAATCGACATGATATATTTTAACAACCAGTCCATATGATGTATTTCCAAAACCAACCACAATGTTACAATTCCACAACCATGAGAGCCAATATCCACTCATTATTTCCACCATCCATGAATTTTTCACATAATTCATATGCCCATAAAGTATGAATATACCACAATACGCCAAAGCCACCAAAATAGGTATTTCTAAAAATACAATACAATTATTATCATGAATTCAAGGCAACCAATCATCACATAATACCCCGTACGATCACACATATCACATGATATCTTAGATTCAACAATTACATCTCATTTAGGCATCCACATGGGAACAACATATAGATAGTCATACTTTATGATTAGTTTTCACCCTTACTATGTATTTTTGTATACAAATTAACTACCCCACCCAGTCTAATGAGTTAAGCCATAATCAACCTCGAATGCTGAAACATGTCTGCTAAACTACAAATCCACAACCTTACTTCTCTCGGATGACACCAAAATTAACTAAAACTAAGAAATATAGAATCTACGCATCAAAATAAAGCCAATGATGCTCATATTGCCTACTTTTGGTTCTGGATCAAAATAGACCCCCGTAATGGGTTTTCAAGAAAGAAGGCAAAATTGGAACTTTATTTCAAAAATGTGGTTCCCGTACCTTTAGGAACCTACAACGGAAAGCACAAGTTAAATCGAGTTAAAAACAAGGTTCAAATCGAAGAAAAAACTATTTTTAACCTTTACCGGGTAAAACCTTTGAAATCCATTAAAGTTTCACGAATCGAGGATTATTTGAAAATTAAATCGAGGAAAAAAAAGTAATTATAAGGTTAGGAACATTATTCAAATATAATGGAGTAAAAATTAGGCATAAATAAATTAATACGGTTTTTTGGATTTTTGAACAATTATTAAGAAATTCACTAAGAAAAGGGTGAATTCTGACATTTAATCCGTAAGAGAATCGAGAAATAGATGTTAATATAGTTTCGAAGCACCCACAAGCTTCACTTTAAGCTCTCATACTAATTTAGGGTTTAGATCTCAAGAGGCAAGATGAAAAATGAGCAAAAATCGGGTAAAAGGAGGCTATTTATAATTATACTAGGTTACTAAGTAAAGAAGGCATAAATTGGGTTCCTCAAATGAGTTTTACCTTTATTGTCTAGGTTGCACCAGTAACCTGGTGCACCGGATTTTCTATGTCCAAAACGGACTATGATGGGGTGCCCGAGATTCATTCAAAATCTAATATACGCAAATGAACTATGTAACCATACTAAATTCGACACTTTGAACTCAATGACGATATCAGATTTTTGAAAATAATGTTGTTTTCATAGAGTTGACCCCCGAAACCCAAAATCATGGTTTTCTAAGACGATGTCGAAATGAGATTTAAAAACCAAGCAAACATGTTACAACCCTAAAATCTATTTTTTGGATCTGCTGGTGTAGTCCATTAAGTCATCCGTCACATAGATCAAAAGATAACTACATAAGTACATAATAAAGCTCTCAAAGCCTCCCAAAACCACAATATCCCACAACACACACCAAAACGCATTGGGAATCATGCCAGTCATCCCCATACCCCAAAAATACCATAATGCAACTACGAAGAGGGGTAAAATAGTCAAATCATATAGAAACACATATTTTATCAAATTTGTAGGTTGTTAGATCATCAACACTAAAAATCTAGTTTGTCCTCTAACTAAGGCAAAGAAATACCTAAATCAACAAAAAGATGGAGGTAAGAACTACGCATATTAAATTCTATCTCTCAAGTAGCCTCATCTACGGGTCGATGTTGCCACTAAATCATAACCATATGGATAACTCTATAGCGCAACTATCTATCATCCCTAGCAAAAATAGAAAACCAACTCCTCAACAAAAGATGATTAATCATCTAACTGAATTGACTCCCAATGGATCACATGAGACTCATCAGGAACATAACGATAAGAATAAAAAAATAAAAAAATTGATGAATAATCGATAAATTTGGGGACAAATCAGACTCATAGGACACACCACCCACAATTCGAAGAATCTCAAATAGACCAATGTACTTGAGGATAAGTTTGCCCCTTTTCCGAAACCTCAAGGAGAAAAGTCTATGATCCATATAACACTTTTGCCTACTCCAAGCTGCTTGAAGTCTATCCTGAATTATCCAAACTCTATCTAAAGACTCACAAAGCAAGTCTGTATCTTGGGTTATAACCTCAAAAATATCAAACCAACCCACTGGAAAGCGACAACACCTACCATACAATGCCTCAAAAGGAGCCACGTCGATACTGGAATGGTAACTATTATTTTAAGGAAACTCTGCTAAAGCCAAATATTGCTCCCACTGGCCACCAAAATCCATCACACAAGTACTGAGCATACCCTCTAAAAACTGGATAGTCTTCTCAGACTGACCACCAGTCTGGGGTTCAAATGTTGAGCTATGATCAACCTGTGAGCCCAAATCTGTCATGATCCAACCCTATTCTTAGTCTTGATGGATATTTCAAGCCCACCGAGGACTAGAGACCACCCCCTTATCCTATTCATTCGAGAAGAATCTAAATAATAACATAGATGAAGACAACTAGAGAATAAAGGAAAATAGTTAATATAACACTAGGATATGATCTAAGAGTCAACAACAACGTCCAACCCACACAAGTCTATAAAAGCCTCTAAACCAATTCGAATATCAAATAAGGTAGAGACATGACCCCAACCATGACAACGACAATGACAATGATAATATTAATGTGAACTCTTCCAATCTAAACAATGCAAAGAAATCGATGGAATGACCAAGCTTTCTGAAAAATGAAAGATCACCACTTTACCACAAACCAACCAATAAACCAAATCACCTAAAGTTGCACAGGGGTAAAGAAGAGTCTTCGGACCCTACATTATTAACAATATAGCATCCTAGAATGGTTAGCAGGGTGAGTAGTGGCATCTAACTAAGGATAGGAAAAAAATAATGTTATTTCAAAATCAAGTCCAAACTCAATGTACATATTCACATACATGCATACATACATATATACAAGATTCTAGGATAAGGACCAAGGTTTATGATGATATTTAAAACTGTTATCCTGTACTATGTAGCTCTAATTGTCTTGAAAATACCTAGGGTCTATATGGGTCCGGCTCCTCCCAAGAGAAGAGCCCCAATACGTATTAGTCGTATGAACAAGAGATATCAAAGGAAGGGTAGGGAATCCATAATCCAAGCAATTTCCAATATATATATATATATATTTATATATATATATATATATAAAGTGTGAACTATGCACACGGCCACCAAAGGCCCCACCTCAAAAAATGTGGTTTCAAGTATCGGTCTCTCTAGAACCTTCATTTTCCACGAAAAACTAGACAACCCCCTTTAAGCCCAATTTAAACATTTTTACACAACCCATCCATTTAACCAAAAAGTCATCCATTTAAACATTTACCCAATGGTATCGTTATACCAATTAATTATGCTCGCAAGCCAATTCCATTATGCCAAACAAAACCAATTAGCCATTAGACTCAAAAGTTTTAATTGTAAATCAATCCATAGCCACAAAGGCCTTTCAAAACCATTTTTATCCATTTAGCCATTAATGCAATACAATAGTTTAGTAAAGTGTGCAAAACCATGTAATTACCCTTATTTATTAACCAATTATGCAAGTGGGTTGAGGTTAATACTAATTCCAAACCATAAATAATAAATTTAGGGAAATCCACTACTCCTATTCCATTCACCATGCCCATGCACCCGATCAGTTCCAAAAACCATCCACAAAGCACAACAAATGCTTGTACGTTATGAGGATACCACTTAAATAATAATCATCAAAAACTCTCAACCCAAATTCCAAAACCAAACATCAAAACCATATGAATACCAATCAATTGCATGCCAAGTTAAAATACCAGTTTAGGGAAGAGATAAATGCCTAAAAACACCAAGAAATTGAGAAGAAATCACACTTTGAGCCTTAGATGACAAATTCCTAGAAACCCTAGTTGTGCTCTTAGTTAGGGAATTTGAGAGAGAATATAGTGGTTAAGTAATGTTTAATGGGTATAATAGGGCTAAGGGAATGTTTTAAGTTGTGGTGAAAGTGTAAAGAAAGGGAAAATACCAAATTACCCTCAATGAAAAATGTGTAGAAAAATAACTCCCTGTCACTATGGGTCAAGTAATGACTGGCTATGAGTCATTACCTGGACTCGTAGTCTGGGCATTGATTCATGATAACTTAACAAGTAGTTAGACCGTATGACATGTGACCTCATCCTATGACTTGTGGGCTCTCAATCGTCATCAGGAAAAAAACATGGGTAATAATCACTAGATAGACCATGATTGTCACTATACGAATCATGATGAGTGATAATGATGCATCACTTGAGTCGTTTCCTGGGCAGTGAGCTTAACACACTTAAAATTTTCTGAGGCTAAAACTTAGGGTATTACAATACCTCTACTCAACCCCACCACATGATCATTCATACTTGTATGAGTAATTAAGGCACCCATTACCAAAAAAAAAAAGAATGTACACACACCAAAACAACAAATTCAAAAAGCCACAAGAAAAAAGAATGGAAATCATACCTCAAGTATTTTCATCCAACGCAGGGGATGGAAATAGATATTTGGACTATATGTCCTCCTCATCTTCCCAAGTATCTTTTTCTCCCTTTTGACTTCTCTGAAGTACTTTTATCGAGGCCACATCCTTAGTCCTCAATCTACGAACTTGCCTATCCAAAATCGTGACCAGGACTTCCTCATATGACAAGGAATCTAGATACCAACATTCTCAATATGCATAATTAAAGAAGGATCACCCACATACTTTTTCAACATCGACACATGGAAAAATAGATGAATAGGACCCAAACTCACAGGAAACTCCAATTCATAGGCAACATTCCCAACTCTCTTCAAAATTTGATATGGACCTACATAACAGGGACTGAACTTCCCATTTTTCCCTAACCACATCACTTTCGTCATACGAGAAACTTTCAAGAACACCCAATCATTAATGAAAAACTCCAAATCCCTTCTCGTCACATCCACATAGAACTTTTGGCTACTCTAAGAAGACTTAAGTCTTTCTCTAATCACCTTCACTTTCTCCATGGCTTGTTGAATAATGATTGGTAAATTTTCAAACTTTCTAGCACCTTTTAAACCTAAATTATCAGGCTTTTTCATTAATTTTTCATAAATTCCTTAATTTTCATTTTTGTAGGTAAAAGTTAAAATTGGAAGATGAGAAAGGAAACTTGAGAAAAATTAGATGAGAAATAGGTGAAAGAGAAGAAATATGAGAAAAAAGAACAAAAGTTGAGTTGCAGGCTTAGAAATTGACCCTTGTTACCGTGATCGCGGCCTGGGGGTTGTGATCACATCCAGTAAACAAGTAAACCAAAGGGAGATTGCGATATGATCACCGCAATCACAGTATCATGATTCAATAAGGAAGAAATAAAGTAAGGTGGCATTTTTGTAATATTTGGAAAATGTGAAATTGGAGAAAAATAGGGGTTATAGAACTTATTTTTCATCCATCTTTTATCCTATCTTTCATCCTTATATTTTATCTTATCACTTGGTTCTTAGAGTAAAATTTTGTACTAATCTTGTGGTAAGAAGACATTAGAGTAACTCCAAAGTAAAGAATTGACAAATTTCTATTGAAGAGTTGCTGAAATTTAAAGTATGGGTTTGCATTCTCTTTATCTTTCATGAATCAATTTGGTACAATTTTTTGTATATTTCTATATATTATCTTTGTGAGTTGCTAGTTCTTTGTCCTGGGGTTATGCTTGAATAGGTTGGGAGTAGTGCTTGGGTGTTGTTTGTTTATCTATCTAATTAGCTATTTGTTGTGAGTTTTTCTTTTACCCCATACTTGAACTAAGAATTGTGGGTGAAAACCCAATTTTTTAAGATCTCATACCATTCTTAAAAGAGGGTTATAGGGTGATGGGTACTTGAAAATAATAACTTGAGTTTGTTTGTGGGATGGCATCATGTTAGAAATAAGGGTGTTGATTGAGGTAACTAATTTAAAAGTACTATTTAGAAGTACGGGTGGTAATTGAGGTATTGGATAGGTTGTTTGACAAAATTCATGAGGTGATCGAAACAACCCATAAATGAAATTTAGAGTTTTATCGAAAGATTAACGCTAATACCTCTAAATCTAGCCTACCCATGACTATAGCTAAATTTGGATAATTTTCAATTACCCATGTATGGGTTTGTATCTAGAATAACATGAACCCAATATTTGTTCCTAATTAATTATACTCAAATTATTCATACCCTCAAGTTAATCCTCTAGAAGCCCAAGAGTTGTTTTATAATTTTGAAAACATTCAAAGCCCCCAAATACTTGTATCTTAGATTTAAATTTAGCAAGTAACTTTTATTTCAAAATAACTCTTTCACCACTCACATTGTTCATTGTAGATTCAACCCCAACTTTTGTTGGGTTTATATTAACAACGATCGTCTTGCACATAAATTGACGTGTAATTTAAGCGTTATCAAAAATAGCATTGTTGCCAAGAAATAAGACTTAGTTTTCACTTGTATAGTGTTGATTATAGATTTGGGTATACCTGTGGTGATTTTGATTTACTTTGTTTATTGTTTTTGTCTCTTTTTAGGTCAATTCAATAGAATCCACGACACCATGAGTGGCCATGCAAGTAATGTCGGGACTATTGATGGTCTCTTTGATGAGGAGGAGCAACTCTATGATGTTGGATGTGCGAGTGCTATCTATATCCCACCTAATCAAGGAAACGGGGTACTCCACATCACGATCGTTATATTGCACATTCATTAAATGAAGGGTCTCTTTGGGGTCAAGCTCATGAGGGCCCCAATTTACACATAAAGAATTTTATAAAAGTGTGTTCCCCCTTCGACATTGCACACATTTTGTAAAAATCCATGCATTTGTGCCTCTTTCCATTTTCTCTAATTGGTGAGGAGGTATTATAGCTTTGATCTCTTTCGGTTGGGACAATTACTTTGGGATATTATCTTATCGTTGCATTTTTAAATTGATACTTCCCACCATCCAAGATATTGTAATTGCGTGATGAAATTACGAACCTTCATCAGTTGAATGGAGAGATTTAATTGGAAGCTTATGCAATGTCCCAACTATGATTTCTAGGTAAAGATGATTCTCCAAAACTTCTAACTAGCTTTTGATCAATTAAGTAAAATTGTGGTGGATAATGCGGCTAGGGGTTCGTGTGTGTAGTTGTCGAATAATGTGGCATCAAACTTGCTTAAAAATGTCACAAAGAAAATTAGGTATGGAATACCCAAGACATCGAGGTAGATAAAGGGTCTCCTACCACCTCCTATGTCAATAAAGAGAAAATAAAGAAAGATGAAAAGAGGGAGGAGCACATGGCTAAAATAATTAAACAAATGGAGTTGGTAATAAAATGTGTAATGGATGCACCCACTAAAATGATGAGCATCATGGAATCCAAGGTCTATGATGAAGAACGATCCAAGAGGCTTGATGAAGAAATTTGGTATTTTTCTAACTATTTGGTGGGTCCCCGCCTGACCTATCAATGGCAAGGTAGAAATCGAGGTTGGACAGATCCTGAAAGAGAGTGGGATTGGCGTGATCCTGATAGAGATCATGATTAGAGAGATAAGGAAAGGGAATATGACCAATACGTGCCTCCCCATGACAGAGCAACGGGTAAAAAATCCAACTCTATTGATTCAAAAAAATTCAAGGCCGAGGATATATTAGCATGGATTTTGATGAGAGTGGAGGGAACAGACAAAATGGTCTAAAAATTTAAAGGTGATTTTTTGTAAATAAAACAAACCATTTTATCTCACTTTGCCTCACTTAAGTAATTGGAGACTCAAGTCGGTTAAATCTCTACTCAACTTAATTTTAGACAAAAAGGAGGTCTTCTTAGAGACACCGTTGTTAATCCAAAAAATGATACCCAAGTATTGGCAATTGTCACTAGGAGTGGAAAATCTCTCGTTGATCTTGTGGTGGATTTTAAAAAAGACCAATATTGAACAAACTAATTTGAAGAAGAATCTTGTGAATGATTCAAATGAGGATGCTCTGAAGTCTTAAGAAGGGAATGAAAAAGAACCCATGCTAAGTGAAGAAGTGGATGATAAGGTGGAAGATCCAAAGGTAGTTGATAATGATGAAGTGCAAAGTGATCTATTTCATACCATTAAGGTTCTCCCTTCACTCTCTCAAAATCTTAAAAAGGAGGACAATGCTAAATTCAAGATGTTCCTTGCTAAGATTAACAATCTATCAATTAACATCCCGTTGCTATAGAAAATTCTAGAGATCCTGGGATACGCTAAGCTCATGAATAAGTTGATGTCAAAAAAATTTCTTGTTGATGGTGAAACCATAGAAATTATTCATGTGTGTAGCATTATAGCGGAGAGGAAGAAGATCCCAAGGTCTTTACAATCTCTTGAACCATAGGGACACATAAGTTTAAAAAAGCCTTGTGTGACCTTGGTGCAAACATCAATCTCATGCCTTATGAAATCTTTCAAAAACTTGGTTTGGGAACTCCTACTCCAATAAAAATGAGGTTTTTTATGGCGGACCAGTCTATAAAAAGACTAGTTGGAAATTTTTTTAATGTTTTGATAAAAGTGGATTGTTCCATTCTTTTAGAAAATTTAGTGGTGCTTGATTGTGAAATCGACCAAGAGGTCCCTATTTTCCTTGGACGACCTTTCCTTGAAACCAGAAGAGCTATTGTGGATATGGCTCTAGGATAAATAAGATTTAGGGTCAATAATAATGAAGTGTCCTTTTGAGTGTGAAAAATTGAGAAACAACCCATGGAGTTGCGATTGGTGCCCATCATTGATGTTGAGGACATGGAGGTGAATGATGGTTCCCTTGAGGATCCAACTTGAAAAGATGAAGAACGTTGTGCTGTGATGACAAATTAGGTGCTAGGTGGGAGGCAACCCACCAATTCCACAAAAGTGGCCCGTATCATTTGTTTTTGATTAATTAGTGCAGATTTTACTTTTGTATGTGACTTATACATGAAATTAGGGTGCTATAAGGCATTTTGAATGAGATTAAATTGAGAAAAGTGTGAAATTTTTGTACAGTGGACTGGGTAGGGGAAAAGGACTAAAAGTGGCCTCAGTTACCACAATCGTAGCACTCATTCTACCACAATTACCTTATACGTGTAATTACGATCGTGTAACATGGAAAGCGATCGCAATCATGACTGGTTGAAAAGCCAGTCGACTTCCCAATTTCCACCACAGTCCCTTTCAAATTTTCTCTCAAGTTGCACCTACTTTTTATCATGTCTTTATCATCCAAGTATTGCATTTCATCCCATTTGCATCCTCAATTAGGTATGTAGTTTGAATTCCCCCTTTTGTGTGTATCTGTAGGCCGTAGAACTCATGCTTTAGGAATGGCCTAAAATGGTTTTTAAATTTCTAAATCCTTGTTTAAATATATTTATTGGTATGGTTAGCTATTATAGTTGGTGTGTACACTAATATGGAAATCTTGAGTACCCAAAATTTTGTTCAAATTTGCTGGAATAGTGTGCACACATCAAGTACTCGATCAAATGCCCAAACGACTTCATAGTTAGTTGTTTTCACATTCTAAGGGCATGATCAAGGTAACTAGGAACCTTGTTCAATGTTCTAAATGTTAATTCCTGCTTTGGAACATGATTTTCCCATGAATTTATAGATTAGAGTTTTTGAAAAATTTGGCCAAAATTGCCTCTGTTACCGTGATCGCGGTCACAAAATCGTAATTATGGTACTGTGATTGCTGCTCATTGCCTTGCAATTGTAGCATCTGAGGCTTATTTCTAGCATGGACCAAAAATTATGCACTTCCAATTCATTCCTAGAACCCAACAATAAACCATCCAAAGAGCTTAAGCGGACAACATAGAATATTTTTTGCATGAAAATGTTAAAGATGAATTTTTTTGTGTTGTTCTAAGGTATTCAAGGCTCAACATGGAAGAATATGATCAAACTCGATTCATGGCACTGGAATGCCATAATAAATATTATGCCAACCTTCTAAAAACCAATTGCTCCCGAAGAGAGGCATTTTCTTAGATAAGGTGTCGAAGAAACTCCCGGCATTTCATGCCCGCTTGATAGTCACCAGGTGGAGTTAGTTTACTTTGGATCATTGTCGAGCAAACAAGTAGTGGGCAAGGGAATTCTATGCCAACCTTAGAGTAGTTTGTTTTTTCGATCAAGTTGTGTAAATCCAGGAGAAGAATGTGCACTTTGGGAACGAGCAAATTAATAACCTATATGGATAATTTGAGGCAAAGAGGTGTGAACTGAGGACCTGGATGGTTAAGAAGTTGTGCCTTGGCAGTGAGGTTCCTTGGGCAGCCACCAAGAGGGGTATATTGATGAATGATTTCACAATAGAGGCAAGTATATGGATGACATCATTTGTAGTCAGGTTTCTCCATGCACACACATGACTATTGTTCTAGATATGAGAGCCCGGATAGTTTTTTCTACACTAGACAACATTTTTTTGAATATTGGTCAGCTTGTGATCTCAGATATGAAGCATTTCAATATCCATGGTGGTACACTCCTCTTATTCCCTTCTTTGATTATTGAGCTGTGCAAGAGAGCCAGGGTTAAGAAATACCCCAGAGATACTTGGAAGCACCCAAACTCCCGCATTTATCCTCTCAAGATTTGAGGTGAGTGAGCACCGGGAAAAAGAAAGAAGAGAAAGATCGACTTGTTTAAGTACACATGTGAGGATACTGAGTCAGGAAGGATATCCATAGAAGGACCCTTTAATGACATATCAGTTGAGATGAGGGCGATAAAGTAGATCGTAAAGAGTTTTCCTCAGGAATTGAGAGAGCCTTTCACCACCCGACACTCCTATGTGTCTCAGTCTGATTATAAGAGGTACGTGGAGGATCAGGGGATGCAGGGAGCCACTATTTCTAGGTTGTAGAGGGATATTAATCTTTGGAAGAGTCTTAAATGAATATTAGGGACTTAAATAAGAAGATGAAGAAGAGAGAGAAGAAGAGGGACAAGTTCTTCACCTAGATGTGGAAGGGGTGAGGTCCTAAAACCCAGAGAGAGACTTCCTTCTTCCATAGTTGATAGTGATGATGAGGCCCCAGCTGAGTGGTACGATTTTGATTATGCTAAAGATGATGAGACATCTGAGGGAAACAACTGACCATTCTCACCTATACCTTTTAAATTGGTAGAGGACAATTATTGTCAATATCTCAACTTATGTCTAGGTCAAATCCATGAAGAGAGAAATTAGCTTCTAATATTATAAGGGTTAATAGTTACTAACAATATACTTGTAATGTAAACAAATTAAATTACAGGATTTAAAATGGAGGTTGATTTGGAAAAAGGATTGATCAATGTCTATTCAAATTAAACAACTAAGAAGAGAAAATGTGATTGAAAATAGAAGACGAGCAAGATCTTGGGATGATTTTTACTTAAGGGAAATTTATGCATGGATGACTGATGATTTGATGTAAATTCTAGTCATTAACAATATGATAGGCTAGGTTGAGGGTCCTAGAGGCTAGTTTGTCAACAATACCTCAAGAATATCACTTATCGACTCTTTTGAGTACGTAATGAGTTTAACAATTAAAACAACCTAACACCTCAATTAGGTATCCCTATTTCTAGGAAGATGCCCAAGACATAGCCAACTCTCTGCTCACCCTTATTTCTAAGATAGAGATAAGATAACAAATTATATCCATTATTATCCACTATTGCTTCATCACCCATATCCTGCTTTTAAAGATAATATGGGTTCCCAAAGTTCACCCATATCCCTCTTTCAAGGGTGATGTGAGCTTTCAAGTACTTGGAGTTTTCACCCACAAACACCAACTAATTCAAACAAGCAATAATGAAACCCATCATCAACAAACTAGAAGTGACACAAATACAGCACAACCCACACATAATTGCGTATTAGTTCAACATAATCCCACAACAAGAAAGTTTAGATAGTCATGGAGTTAAGGAGAAGAAATATACCAAAAGGTTCATTCAAAGCATCCAAGTCAATGGAAAATTAGAAGGTTCTTCAATTTAACTTCAATTTCACAAACTCTAAAATTTAAAATTCAAACATAAAAGTTTCCCCAATTAGTAGGGTTACAAACTCACCAAAAGTAAACTTTTCAAAGTGTAAGATACCAAATGAGAAAGGGATTTAGCAATAAAAGGGATTTGGAATTGGCTGGGAAAAATAACCGGCATGCACTTGGGAAAAAACTAGCCTAGCCACGGTTGTTGTAGCTTGTCCGCGATCGTGGCTACTACGACTGAACTAAGAATACAATGATCTTGGACCTTTAACTAATCTTGACTAACTACGGTCGCACCCTGAGATCGTGATCGTGGTAACTTAGACAAAATTTTGTTCCAAGTCTAACAGTTGCACTTCTCTTCTCTTTTTGTTCTTTTTTAGCCTAAATCCACCTCTTTCTTTCTCTTGACCTATAAGCCTGCAAACTATGGAAATTTGTGCATTCAATCACAAATTTGTCTCATTCATACATTCAAATCGTAGTAGTATGCATAAATTTTTAATGCAAATGAGTGGTAAATTCACTACTAATCAACACCCTCAACTTAAACCTTTGCTTGTCCTTAAGCAACAATACCTCTTACCATAATACAATGCACATTTAAGCCAATTTTATACAACCCAATGATCATAATAACTTCAAGCTTGAATGGTACCACAAGTAGCTCTTCAAGCATGGGCAAAGATATTCACACGACATCCCTCATCATCAAATACAATCTAAAAGATGCAAAAGAATTCAAAAAGATATAATGCAACAAGAACTAACACTCTAAAAGTGACTATTGACCTCAATTCCACTATACTCCTTTTGCCTTATTATTCGGAATGATGAAAAAATCAGCCACCTCAATTTGTTTACAAGCCTTCTCACAAGAAGGGAAATCCTACACACACCAAATTATAAAATATGCAACAAGGGATTTAAGTGTGAAACTCTCTCTTTCAAAAGACTCTCTATTCTAACAATTACCATGGATTGCCCTTATTTTCAATCGCCACTACAATGACTACACATGGTTGGAGATCTCGAAGGACTTTTTCATCTTGTAACGTAGGTTTGGGGAAGGGTAGGATACTATTTAGGAACAAAGTAGCTACACCCTTATTAAAATCTACATCGCACAATTCAATCCAACTTTTGACCATGTACCACTTCTTTTGTTTTCACACATTACACATGCCTATTTTAGTTACCTAGATTTACCCAACCTTTTGAAGGCATCTTTCATTTGCTTATTTCTTTTGCAACATATGCCTCATTCTTCTTTTAATCATTCCTTTCTTTTTTAATTTTTTATTACTTAGTTCATAGGTATCCATTTACACTACATGGGCCCAAGTTCACATCTTCCAAACTTACCACCCCAACTTAGACATTTAGCCTCAATTTTTATTTTTCATGTTCAGGGAGGGTAGGGTTAAAGAGAGGGAAAATCTTTGAATTTTCTGAGGCTTGTAAAGTGGTTTTGAAAGAAAGGCTTGAAGGCTCAAATTGGGTAACTAAGGGTTCTATTCTATGCATTGGTAGGGTATTTAGGCTAAAGTGGGTTCCTATGTGCATAAACTGGCCTAGGATTATTTCACCGACCAAGTATAACCAAAATTAGTTTTGAGAGACTACGGGGGAAGTTCTAGATGGTATAAGTATGCACGAGATTTGGAAAAATATGATCACCATACATGGAATGTAAACTCCTAGGCTCAATTTCCCTTCTCACTAGAGACAAAATGTACTTTCTGAAAATTTCTATCCACAAAAATCTTAGAGTAACAAAAATAAGTAAAGTATTGTTACCAGGTCGCTCAGGTCTGTGCCCTTGATTTTTGAAAAAAATTAGGATGGAGGAGTTGTTTGCTTTGCATTATGACCATACACAAATTGATATTTATTGAATCAAACCAAGCTTACGTCTCACATTTTGGATTTCCTATGGGAAAACCATATGGCTACTTATACTTCATCATAGTTATAAGTTTGACCCCAAGAAAAAAATCCTATGGGTACTCAGACTTCCCCTACATTTATAGATCTGATGTTACGAGTACTCAGACTTTTCTTGCATCCATAGCTCAAATCCAATCACGATAATTTTCCCATAAGAATGTCGTCACTTAATCTCTATAGGGAAAGGCTCATCTGATGTCAACATAAGCACAATAAAAATAAAGGAAAAATCTAAAAATGACATAAGCAACTAATTCATGAAAATATGGACACCATCAGAGTGACCGAATATTACAAACCAACAAAAAAAATCATCCAAAATGTCATCAAAACATCCAGAAATATCTAAACAATACATGCCCAAATAAAATGAATATGGAGAAAGGCACCCCAACTAAGAAAATTATAGTGTCCTCACTGTATAAATAATATATCACAAGGAGAGATTAGGGTGCTCCCGGCAACCACATCAAGAGCTTATCTCTCACTCAAACTCTACATCATCTCATGTATCCTCAAGACCAGACCACTCAGTTGTAGCCTAATCATTTCTCTCCACTCTGGAAGAAGGTAGTCTTTCTTGGGGTTTTAGGACCTTTCACATGCCCTTTACCCCCTACCATATCTTCCTAAAGAATTTATCCCTCTTCTTCTCTCTTTTTATCATCTTTTCATCTAAAAGTAGGATCTCTCTATGTGACTCTGCCAAGGATGAGTAGGCCTTCTCATACCTAGAAATGGTAGCGTCCTGCATCTTCTGGTCCTCCAGATACTTCTCATAATTAGATTGGGACACATATAAATGGCGGGTGGTGGAGGGATCTCCCGGCCACTGAGGAAATCCTGACACTAGCTTCTTAATGACCTGTAAATCAAAACTGATATCCTCAAGAGGTATAACAATGGATGGCCTATAATACTTAGGCTCCTCATATGTCGACTTTCCCAAGTCGATCTTCCTCTTTTTTGTCTTACCTAGTGCACTCTCTCCCAGAATTTTTAAAGGATAGATAGTGTGCTAGGGCACACACAAGTGTCATTAGGGTACTCCATATGGCCTACTCGCCTGCACAACTCGGTAATCAAAGTGGGAAAAGAGAGCTAAGTGCCACTATGGTTCTTGAAAAACTTTATCTCTTAGAGTACAAGCCGACCAATATTTAAGGAAATGTCGTATAATATGGAAGAAACCATCTTAGCCCGCAAATATTGAACTGTTGTCATATGGGTGTAAGGGGAGATCCAACTACAAATTATATTCAAATAAATTTTGGCCTTGGCAGTGAAGTCATTCATAGATATGTTCCTCTTCGTTGTTGCCCGAGGGACCTCCTTGCTCGAACAATGTTTTTCTACCATTCCACTTCTCGGCTAACACCTTCGTACTTCAAATTCATCCATGTTTGTATTTGGGATCATGTATATATCATTAATTTTCTCCGCTCAAAAGATCGCCTCCTTTCCTCAGATAGGATGAACCTAATAATTGGGTCTGAGAAAGATACAACACTAAGGTTAACATAGAATTCTTGTACCCACTGCTCATTCACCTTACAAAGATCTGAGGTGAATCACCACTATCCAGTGTCCACAAGTCTATCATGAAATTTTGGGAGCTTTTTCAGAACTTTATCCAAGCATATTCCACTCTCTGAAAGTAGTTTTGTCCTTAGAAGGTCACCATAGTATAGAGTATGGCACTTGGTTGCCATGAATCTAACTTGATTGTAGTTTCCCATGATATAAAACTAAAAAAACATAAGAACAATACAATAGCATTAAACATCGACATTTTCAAGTGCAAACTAAGCTATGTTGTTCAATAAAGCTTATGAAATGGTGATTTGGTGGTATTCAAACAAGAATTCAAAGTGCGTGATTTTTTTATCCAGGTTGGAATTCAACCTCAGATGTGCCGATCGCGTAACACTAAGCCGCGATTGTGATCCTAATGACTGTGATCGTGGTCTATGAGGCAAGTCCGAGCCAGATTATTCAACACTCCAAAATTCCAATTTCTAGGCCAAATTGTGTTCCAAAATAGCAATTAATCATTAAGAGCACTGAGCATGGTTTCTAAGTAGTCCATCATGCCCCTAAAATACAAAAACAACTAGTTATTGACTTGTTTGGGAATTTGATCGAGCACTTGGTGTGCATAATACATTTTACTCAATTTCAATCACAATTTCGATACTAAAGACTTCCCTACATGTGTGCACACAATTTTTAACAGCTAACCACCACACAAGTATGATTCAATAATGTATTTACCAATGAAAATCATCATTTTAGGCCTTTCCTAAAACCTGTATTCTATGGCCTCTTTACGATGATTAAAGCACAAATTCAAGGCACTTACCAAAGTGATAATGCAAAGGGGGATACTACAATGCTTTTGGATGTCCAATTTATGATAAGGAGTAGGTATAATTTGAGAGAGAATTTGAAGAGGGAGTGTGAGAAAATGGCAGACTGATGGTCTTTTTAAAAAGATTTGATCGAGACCATGGACAAGGGTCTGCTATCACTATTAAGTCAGTGGTTGGGATCTCGGAGGCAGAGGGCCATAAATCGTGGTAACAGAGAGCATTTCTACACCTCTGTTCTCCCCTGTTAAGTCCAACTCAAAAAAAATTGCACTTTTCCCTTCTCAAACTCATTAAAACACTCCATAGTGCAACAAATGTGGAACTCCACAAATATCCACTCATCTTGTGCAAACATGTCTTCTTTGATCAATATTATAAAGCTTCGTGTACCTCTTTGGTATATTGATGGATCTCAAGGGACTCTTCACATCACTCCATGTTTGAGTGGGTCGTCTTACAAGTTTCTGCAATCTCCATGTTAGGCCTTGAAGGTGCTTAATGGCATATATGCCTAAGTCCAATTCATTCTTAACATAGTCCTTGAATACCCTTTCACATTGACATTCCCAACAAATATAAACTTTGTGATCATATTCTTCTTTGAAAATAGAAAGAGGAGCTCTTCAGAGATCATAACTCTTACTATACCCTTCATATCCACCTTGATTCCCATTTCCATACATTAGAGCACTAGAATAAGAAGGTAAAATATAGTATCCCTAAGTATTAGAGATGCATGTTATTTTCTTCCCATGGGATGAATTCTACAATAAGTATTATAACCACTCACAATACGTACTTGATAAGAAGTTCCTTAAGACAAGGAATATGAATGTTTACAATCTTTATGCTTATTCGAGCCATGACTCTTATAAGGTGCATAAGATAAGGGATATATTGTACATCACCTTTATGTTTGAGTAGGAACTGTAACACTCTTCACATGCCCCATCTTCTAAATAAGAACTATCACAAGGCTCTTAATTTTCTCTATATTCTCTATAAGATCTAGATTCACCATTCTCCTCATATTCTCCTCTAGAATTGTAACCTTCATCCTCACATGGCTCTTGATTATGGTTCTATTTATAGCCTACATAATCTTTATCTCTGTCATAGTCATAGATTTATTCACCACAATCATAGTCTATTATGTTGTTGTCACAAGTATCTAAGGCTATTAAAGTTCCTCACCAACATTCATAAGATTCTCACCTTTATATGTCTCATAATTGACTAGCTAATATTGGAGATTGCTTATACTTTATTGTGTACATAAGATGTCAATTGCTACTTATGGATGGAGTGGATTCTCTTTTCAATGACAAAGAAATTTCTTACAAACTTGAATCAAGAAGTTATTATGACATAAAAACTAGAAAAGCACAAAAGAAATAGGACAAAAAAAAAAGAAAACAGACTTAAGAACTAATCAAAACTAAGTAGATTGATTACTAGTTGTTAATAAGTATTTTGAATCAAAGAAAATATACTTAAGAGTCAAGAAAACACAACTAATCTAAAAATGAACTTACAAGAAACTTTTCAACTTGACTAATCTTTTGACTGACCGTCGGCCTTGCTACTGGGCGTCTTAAGAGTCGTTAATCCCTTCTAGAATGGGTTCTAAACTTTTACTTGGCGACTGATGATGTGAATCACTGTTATAAACTTGATTTATTATCAAGGTAACCATCAGTACCAACAATTATATCATTCTCAACCCTCAACTTGCGACTGATCATGTGATGGCTTATAAATAACTTGGTGAACCATCAAAGGACCCATCACCCATATCCAGAATGGTGTTTCAGCTTTTCGATTAGGATTGTTTGGATGTATAATAATACAGGGTACCATCACCTCAAGAAAATGTATTATGAAAGGTTTACTTTTGTAACAGAAGGATTAGAGGGTTGTTATGGTCATGGGGAATTGCCAAATAAGTCGTCAAGTGTATTGTATTACCCTGTATTTTCCTAGCCTACATTAACCCTCAGTACATGGGTTATCCTAAAATAAAATTTTTGGAATACTCAGTAATTTTCAGATTAGAGCCTAAAATTGAGTAGGAAATTTAATTAGGTTTCCAACGATATAAAATTGGCCTAAATCCGACAATCTAGTAAGAAGTTATGGCGATTTTAAGTTTCAGTCATTAAACATCGTCATTCAAGAAGGTAGCACGTCACGGAGTTTGTCAAAATAGTAATTGTCAATTTACAGTGTTGCTACGCGATATTGGCACATCGTGCCATAGACCTAGTTCATAGTTCTCAATTTCCAGTGTACCAACACGATTCAACCGCATCACGGTGCACTTCCAAGTCAAAAACAATGTGGCAACGCGATACCACCGTGTCGAGCCACCATGCAATTTTTCAGTTGTCATTTTCCAGTGACATAATGCGATAGAGCCGCATCTTACCAGCGGTCCAAATCGGGAACATTTCACAAAAAATTAAAGTTGCGCCCAGGGTTAAACCAAATACACCGACCTGGTCCCAATGTAGGATTTTGAATAACCATCATCACAATCAAACTTCTCCATCCAATAATATAGATACATATATAAATGCACGAACTATAACCATGGCTAATAGAGTGTGAATCTGTAAATCCATTCCTTGAGGTAAAATTTGGGACTAAATAATCATAAAAGTGTAGAAAGGGTTAAAATTTGTCTCTATAGAGGTAAATAGTAGTAGTAAAATCATGGGAAAAATTTAACTCGATAAAATCTCTAAAATATCATTTTCAGTCTCAAAAACTAATAAATCATTCATTACGGTAGTATGATTCCCATTATGAAAGGATCTAATTTAAAAGTTAAAAGTGGGAATAAATTCACTTTTTGGAAAATAGTAGTAAAATAATATTTTTAGTCAGAGTCTTACCATTTACTATTTTAGTGTGCATGAATGTACCGAATCTATGCTTTCCACCACTAGTATCCAAATAATACCATTATCAGCTTATAAATGTCTATAAATTACGACTATATCCCTTACAACGATAAATCACTTTAAAGAATCAAAATAATATCATAATAATGGCCTTGGGCCCAATATTGTATAACCGACATAACCTTATCATAATTTGAAAAACCATCACAATATACCAAGTAACATATCAAATATTATATTTAAGGTTCTTTAGTCTTAACTATGCCAATCATGCTAGCAACCTAGGGTAATAGGACCCTAGAAACATAATATGTAGTTCACCTTAAGGGTCAATTCAATCTTCTAACCCTGAATTCATAAATATGGCTAATCCATGGTGCTCTTCCCATAATAACGTCCAAACACCCTATATAACATGTAACATATATAGTAAACCATCTCATGAAAAAGAGCAGACAAAAGCCAATCTTGATGTCGAACTGCAATCCTTAAACAGCACAAAAATAGTCTTTTCTCCACTATCTCAAAATATTGTCATGCTATCAAAATAGTAATCTACACATTGTTAGGAGTAAAATGAACCCATATTTCTATATTCAAGACGGACCTAAAAATAGACCCTGAAAATGGTTTTGAATAAAAGCTGTAAAACCATAATTTACTTTAGAAATATGTTCCCCATACTTATATAAGTTTATTGTAGACACGTGATTTTTGATCCTCCCCGAGTTTTAACCTATTTTTTGGTATTAAATATTTATATTTTTGTCCAATATTTATTTTAGCTCTCCTTTCATTTTTTATAAATTTTAGATGAAAATAAATAAATAAAGTTACATTATTGGGATATTTTTATTTTATTGTTATGTTTATTTTTAGAATAATACAAAAAATTCAAAAAGATATATTTCTCTTTTAATTTTAATAAATAGGCTAGTAGTTTTTGTATTATCATAACTATATTAATTTCAAGCTATTTTTATACTTTTATTATGTTTTTTTAAATATTAAAATTTATTAATTTATATTCTTTTATTATTACTATTATTTATATATTATTTTTAAAAAAAATATAACAAAAAAATAATAAAAAATAAATTAAATTAAAATAAAAAGGAAGAGATGATTATCTTAAATTGCCCAACTGCACCCACTCCTATCTGATACCCATTTTTTCTCAAATTCCCTCCTCACTCTATAACATATAAATCCCTCAACCTCCCCTCCCCCCTCAAATAAAAAAGATACAGACATTTGACAGGGGAAGAGAACAACATTGAGAGAAGAGAACAACTTTAAGAGAAGAAATACCATTTTCTTTTAGAAGTTTGCAGTTTGAAATTGGAGTTTTGATTCTTGTTTCAAGTTCTCGGTGATAGTGTTCTTGTCTCTATATTCAAATAAAGTCATCAAACAAGTTCTAATTCAGACATTTTCTTATTTCTTTTTGTACGTGTTGTTATGTATCAAATCAATGATCAAATTTATATTAATGATTCCATAATTTAGCACGTGATGTTATTTATTTATTGTACTGAATTATGGAAAATGAACTTACAACACATACACACACTCCTCCACTTCCATGGATATAAGACACTGTCACCTAACACTCGATACACATATGGTGAAATCATTAAAAAGAAATTCATAAAAACACACACTAATACATCACAGTTTCACTCACACACATAAGCACATACACGTAAAATGAGTGAGAAAAATAAAGTAAAAACAAAAAATGAATGGAGTAGCTTGATATAGTTTTTTTTGGCGAGGGATTTACCAGAATCATCGACATATTCCAGGTAAACCCACCTCGCTGGTACTATTCTGGTGAACTGCCGCCGGTAGCAACCAAAAAATCCAAAACCAACCTATCCTGTCACCCGATATCGCTCACCGCCACCCAAAACCATCGTTTACCCGACGTCAAACCAGCCAAAAAAACACCTTTTTTCCCTTTAGCACCACTTCTTTCACTGGCGAGCACTCATCGACCAAGATGATGTTCCATCACCAAGCTCCACCCCCTCTTTTTTCCTTCTGGTGAAAATTGAAACCACTAATCGCTACATATACTCTCTCTCATACACACCATAGTCCCATCTTCTGACCCAAAATACACTTCTCTTTCTCTTTCTACTTTTATCCAAGATATGTTTTCGTTAAATCTTAAGCTTTTTTGGTTAGATATGTTTTCGTTAAATCTTAAGCTTGTTTGGTTATTTGTCATTATTAGAAAGTTAATTTTGATGCTATTGTGTGTTAATCCTGTGAGATTATTTGCTAATTTTCATCTTTGTATCTTAGAGAGATAAATACCATGGTTATGTCATTGTAAAGTTCACGGGAATGCTAAATTTGAACATAACATGGATTTGTGTGTATCTTTAGGACTATTTTGGGGTTAAAGTCTCAGTGGAGTACTTTTGTTGATTGTGTTATTCTTGTTTGATTATAATTTTCATGGGGAAAATATCAAGTTAGGATGTCATACTTAATGTATAATTTGAATCATCGCGCTGTGTTTGATTGGGTATTTAATATGGCAGGTTGTAAATTAGGATGATAAATATTTGTTGTATAATGAAAGTGAGTTGGCTATGAAGTTATTCCAAATCCCATTATATGATGAAAAATAAAAGAGTAAACTTAGATGTCTTGAATTTATAATAGACTAACCAACGCCTTTAACGCTAGATAAATTTTAGGTACGTTCAAAATATTTATCTTAATTAAGAATGCGGCGTATACATCATTCTGAGATATTTAAAAATTCAAGGATGGTACAATGCACCTTGGCAGATATTTTTCTAAAATTAACTTTCACTGATGTATTTAATATAAGAGGTGTAGATAGATATTCTTGATAAAATAAAATGAGTGAATTTAGGCTTTAACACGATTTGAATTATCAAAATAGTATAAGTCAAGATAAGTCATTAAAAGAGGTCGTGCTAGAATCAAGGGAGTCGAGGGGTGCCTCACACCTTTCCTTTGATCAATAGAATTTCTTACCCGGTCTTCTTTATTTGCAGACTAATAAAGAATCATTTCCTTTTAATTAGGGATTCAATAAGGTGACTCGGAACACCCCAACTCAATTCTGAGTGGCAACTCTATAAATAAACTAATCCCTATTTAAAATTGTCACTTTAATTGGAAAACCTCTATGACTTCTCACCGCAAAAAAGGGATTTGACTTCTCTAGAGACTTTGCTGGGATAGCCAGATTTGAGTTTTTATATTGGCTTGTTTAGATTTATGTATTTTGAGATATTGTATTTTTTAGCCTAAGTGTGTTATTTGTCTAATTGTTTACCACTTTGATATTATTTGAATTGCAATATAAACTATTATCTCGGGCGCACCGATCTAAGTCTTCTGAGATACTTTATATTTGGAGATGCGGTATACGCTCCCAAGCTTTGATATACCATAGATACGTCAATTCTCCTAGAAAGGATTCTATCGTCACACATGATTTAGGATGTGAAGGACCAATGGTGAGGTCAAAAAGCACTTCTATCGGTAAGTTCTCCCTTTTCGACTAGAGTTGTCCGCTCATTTTACACCCAGTCAAGACACCTATCTCCGTTAGGTTAGACTTAGTAGGACTGAAACTCAGATGTGGTTATCCATATTAGTATTTTCTTTATCTACATCACATGCATTTTTTACTTAGTGGGGCTTAGCAAATGAGCCAAATCTATCTAAGACAGGTGTCCCTCTTTATATAACCAACATGTGCATCCTATGTGCTCTTTGACATTTATTTTGAAGGCTCGCTTGATTGTTCACCAACTTTAGGCAGCGTATTAAAACAAATGATAGTATTCTTTTCTCCAACTTTTATAACCATTTCTTTACAAAATTGAAATTTTTGATGATAAAAAAAAAACTTTTATGGTCTTCACAAACTACGCACACCTGATTCTCATCTTGATGAGATATGTAGAAAACCCTTATCGGTATTTATAATGCAAAACTATATGCCCGAGTTCTTTCTCACTAACAATGGCATGCACCAACCCCTCAGAATCATCCTCCAACTCCCCAACATACCTAAGCTCCTCTAGACTCAATTTTTTCTCCAAGAAAAACAATGAAAAGAGGTATAAGGAAAGGGATAGTTTCACACCAATTGGAAAATCATGTACTATCTTATTCTAAAAATTGAGAGAAAAGAACATGATCAATCCTCTTCTTGGGTACACTCCTGACACACATTCAAGAAATTTTGATCTTAATGGACGATGTGTGTATCATTCTAATGTTAAGGGTCATAGTACTAAAACTTTTCATGCTTTGTAAAGAGAAATAGAAAAGATGATTTAAGATAAATTGATTACGGTCCAAGACATTGACAGTGGTGAAATCTCTAGTCATGATGATGTTCAAACTAACTAAGATGTCAAGCTCTACAATTGAGAAGTCACTCCTCCCCTTACTAGGAAGGATTTGTGGTAGTATACTCTATTTTTTTCTACTATCCAAATTATTTTAGGATTATAACTCGGAGTCTATCTTGTCTATTTTCTTTGTCATTTATGTTCAAACTATATCATATTTTCTTTCAACAAATTGTAGTGTCCCTTTTTACCTTTTATTTTTAATTTTTAATATCTATATATATTGTTTATTTATTTTCTTTACTTATTACATTTTATGTTGGTTCTAGTGATATGATATGCATACTAAATTCACAAACTAATCTTTAAATTCAATCTAATCAGGAAAAATCGAGCCAAGAAGTTAAATTGAATAAAAGGAGCGTAAATAAAGTGTTGAGGTATTTGGGGACCTAGTTACAATCTCACTTGAATATTTTAAGGCAATTACTTTGCGAATAAAAATGACTTGGTCTTTAATAAGAAGATCCATCTCAAGTATTTTGAATGAGATCAATCAGACGATATATAGTTTCCACTTTTGGGAGAATCAAGAGGAAGTTAGCTCCAAAAAAATAACTAGAGTGAGTAAAGTGCAACATAAGTAATCCTGTATGTTTACAAGCATGAAAGAACTGACACTCGTGTACGTACTTAGTCACGGTCATTGTTAAAAAAGATGCATATGATATTCATGTTCCACTATCAGATTGCATGTTATGCTCTTAAAATTCTAAGGATTGATATGACGAAGGCATTTCATTCTGCTATACAAATGTTGTGTCATCCTTTGTTACCTCTTTTGAGCTTTAGAATTATTTCTTTTGTACCCCTCTTTTAGAATCAAAATAGAGTTTGAAAAAAATTCAAAGAAAAGAAAAAGAGAAAAAAAATAAAAATATAATAAAATATCTAAACTATGTTTGACCTAATTATTGCAATAACTAGATATGTAGGCAGCCCTACTCTATGATTTGGTCCAATCAAGTAAAAATCCTAGTTACCCAGTATAAAATAAAACTTGGACAAAAGGTAATTTATTTATGAGTCGATTTAAAAAGTTGTAAATCTCACCCTATGTAATGTATATTTTAAGCCTCATGCCGCCCTTTGTTTTTAACCCTATTCAAAAGCCAAGTTACAACCAAAGAAAGACCCTCATATCAATCTTTGAGAATGTAAAGGCTAAGCATGTTATGGGTATATGATGTTTCATATTTCTGGCACTACTTTCCTTCATCAGCATAAAAAAGTGAGAAAAATAAAAATGAGAGAGTTTTATTGGTGAAAACCCTCATGGGCACTATAAGGCGATAATGAGTTGTGAAAAAATAAAAATGAGAGAGTCTTATTGGTGAAAACCCTCATGGGCTTCATAAGGCGAGAATAAGTTGTAAGAAAAATAAAAATGAGAGAATCTTATTGGTGAAAACCCTTATGGATTCCATAAGAAGACAGTAAGTTGAGAGAAAATAAAAACAAGAGAGGCTCGTTAGGGAAAATTCATTGAGGTGCCACTAACCTAAGGAGGTTTGTAATCTAGAGGCAGTAAGTTAAAAGCGGCTCAATTTCAAACTCAATAAGTTGGCAAAAGTTGATAAATGATTAGTATGGGAAGATCAAGTTATTTAAATCAAAATACCTATCATTGATGACTTGAATCAGATGCCAGACCCAAATAATATTTTCTTTTTGACGTCTTTGAAAAAGAGTTGTCTATTGTCCTTTTCTTTTCTTTCTATATTTTTATTTTTGATTTTTGTGTTTTTGTTGTCAAATGAAAAATAACTATCATCATCTTTTGCATATTTTTGAGTCAAGTTCATGTTAAGTCAAGTGAGAAAGAATATCAGAACTTGCTACCAACTCTTTCAATTGCACAAGGCAAGACAAAGAGTGGATGCATAAAGGAAACATATTGCAAAATAAAGTAAGGTACTCAATAATGTCTGTCATCTGATTGTTTTGGGACTCATGGAAATATAAAAGTTGCATTGAAAGTAAAATCATGCAAGGAAAATACAATTTGAGTCAAATACTTTTAGTAGCCAGAATTTGGGGGTTAAAAGTATGACAAGTCAACGATACCTATCAACGGTCTGAAATAGAGATTAGCATGATAAATGTAAGATAAGCCACCTCAAATGCCAAACCACAATATTTTAAAATTCACAATAATTATTTTTTTGAAACATAGATGCATGTTACCTTCAAATCAAGGGCTTCAGAGCCTAAATATCAAATACTGAAATTTTTCTGTTCTACAAAATGCAAGAGATAATATTGCAATCTAGGTTTAGTAATCACAATCATGGTTAAAATTTATCATGTTAACCCCTAGGAGATGATCTTCCTTCTCTGGGCAATTTATGTTTTCATTTGTTAGGTGACGTACTTCGTAACTTGAACTATTACTCCCAGAAGACACTTTCTAGTCGAGTCATTGTATTTAACCCCTAGGATATACACTTCCTTTTCTGGGTAACCTATGTTTTCATATGTTTGGTAACATACTTCCTAACTTGAACCTTTACTTCTCTAAGATGCACTTTCTAGTAGAGTCATTTTATTTAACCCCTAGGAGATGCACTTCCTTGTCTAGGTAATTTAAGTTTTCATATGTTAGGTGACGCACTTCCTAACATGAACTTTAACTCCTAGAAAATTTACATTCTAGTCGAGTTATTTCATTTAATCCCTAGGAAACTCAATTCCTTGTCAGGGTAATTTAAGTTTTCATATGTTAGGTGACATACTTCCTAACTTTAATATTTACTCCTAGGAGATGCAGTTTCTAGTAGAGTTATTTTATTTAACCCCAAGGAGACGCACTTTTTTGTCAGTATAATTTATGTTTTCATATGTTAGGTGACACACTTCCTAACTTTAACCTTTACTCCAAGAAGACGTACTTTCTAGTTGAGTCATTTCATTTAACCCCTATGAGATGTACTTCCTTGTTTGGGTAATTTATATTTTCATATGTTAGGTGACGCACTTCCTAACATGAAATTTCAATAATAGAAGACGCACCTTCTAGTCGAATTCTTTTATTTAACCCATAGGAGACACACTTCCTAGTCTGAATAATTCAAGTTTCGTCTGTTAGGTGATGTACGTCCTCACTATAACCTTTACTACTAAAAGATGCACTTTCTAGTTGAGCCATTCCATTTAATCCCTAGGAGTCAGACTTTCTTTTCTGGGTATTTCAAGGTTCATTTGTTAGGTAACATATTTCCTAACTTGAACCTTTGCTCCTAGAAGATGCATTTTCTAGTCGAGTTCTTCCATTTGACCTCTAGGAGATGAACTTCCTTGTCTGGGTATTTTACTTTTAATTTGTTAGGTAACACACTTTATAACTTGATCCTTTACTTCTAGAAGATGTACTCTCTAGTTGAGTCCTTCCATTTCAGCCCAGCAGATGCATTTTTCTTGTTTAGGTAATTCAAGTTTCATTTGTCAGGTGACGCACTTCCTGAAATTATTCAAGGCCTTAAATCATCCTTTTTACTGTACTTTTCTAAAATCTATGATCTGATAGCACTCAAAAAAAATTTCAATACAAACTAGGGAAAATAAAATTGTGTTTTATGAGAACTTATTTTATGCTCAGGACCCTCCTGAATAATGGGAATCTTACTTTCTGCTTTGGGCCCTCCCAAATAATGGGAATTTATTTTATGCTGAAGACCTTCCTGGATAATGAGAACTTATTTCTGCTCAAGACCCTCCTGGATAATGGGAATTTTACTTACTGCTCAGGACCTTCCTTGATAATGGGAAGTTATTTCTTCTCAGGACCTTCCTGGATAATGGGAATTTTACTTTCTACTCTTGGCCCTCCTGGATAATGGGGAGTTGTTTTATGCTCAAGACCCTCCTGGATAATAGAAATTTATCACATCTCAGGACACTCCTAGATAATGGGAACTTATTTCTACTCAGGACCCTTCTGGATAATGGGATTTTTCTTTTCTAGTTCACCTTTTAATTTGAGTTCACGAACATGTTTGGAAAATCAGATATTGCAAGTCAGGAGTCTGCCTAAAGAATAGGGTGATGAAATAGCAAGTCAGGAGCCCCCTTGGACAGCATGGTGATGAAATAGAAAGTCAGGAGCCCACCTGGAGAATAGGGTGAAGAAGTTGCAAGTTCGGGAACCTACCTAAAGAATGGGTAAAAGTAATAACAAGTCAGGAGCCCGTCTGAATAATAGGGTGAAAGATTTTCAAGTCTAAATCAGAAAAAAGTCTAAGGAATAAGTCAATTGTCCAGTTCCTCTTCAACGCCAAGAGCCAACATAGAAGAACATTTCGTTTTTCAAGTCCAATTCAAAATAACAACTATCTCACCACTTGAGAAGTCATAAAGATTCAAGTAAAGATTCCAAAGAAATTGTATAAGGCATGATCTTTTACTTGTATCTTTATTTTTTATTTTTGTTATTCATTTGAATGTAAAAGCAGAATATCATGAATTGGAGACTCGACGGAACTTGATAGAACCTCTAACTCAATGCCTCAACATATTACCTATTCAAACTATACGTGACCTGATTCTCTTAAACCCGGGATATGTAGGCGGTCCAAAACCAGGACTTGGTCATATCTTTTATATTTTATATTATCCTCACTTTTTGAATAATCAGAGGGTAAAAAATCATCTCTTTGTCTACTTCTTTGTGTGAAAACTCTTCGAGATTTCACAAAATGAGGGGTAAAATGTATACACACAATTTTTTATCCTCCCCGAGTTTTAACCTATATTTTTGTATTAAATATTTATATTTTTGTCCGATATTTATTTTAGATCTTATTTCATTTTTTATAAATTTAGATGAAAATAAATAAATAAATAAATAAATAAATAAAGTTACATTTTTGTAATATTTTTATTTATATTTTATTGTTATGTTTATTTTTAGAATAATACGAAAAATTCAAAAAAATATATTTCTCTTTTAATTTTAATAAAAAGGCTAGTAGTTTTAGTATTATCTTAATTGTATTAATTTAAGGCTATTTATAAACATTCATTATATTTTTCTTAAATATCAAAATTAATTAATTAATATTATTTTATTATTATTATTATTTATATATTCTTTTTAAAAAAAAATAAAAATAAAAATAATAAAAATAAAAAATAAAAAAGATGAGATAATTATCCTAAACAACCCAGCTGCCCCCATTCCTATCTAATCCCCACTTTTCCTCAACTTCTCCCCTCACTCTCTGACATATAACTCCCTCAACCTCCCTCCAAAAATGATACGGACATTTGATAGGGGAAATCAAATAGAAAGGGAAGAAAAAAAAACTAAGAAAAGAGAACATTGAGAGAAAAAAGAGAATTTTCTTTTTGAAGTTTGCAATCTGAAATTGGAGTTTTGGTTCTTGTTTCGAGTTCTCGGTGATAGCATTCTTTTCTCTATATTCAAATAAAGTCATCACATAGGTTCTAATTTAGATCTTTTCTATTATCATTTAGTAAGTGTTGTTATGAATCAAATTAATGATCAAATTTATATTAATGATTCCATAATTTAACACGTGATGTTATTTATTTACTGTATTGAATTATGAAAAATAAACCTAACAACACATAAACTCACTCCTCTACTTCCATGGATATAATACACTCTCACACATCACACGATAAATACGCAGTGAAATCATAAAAAAAAAATCTCAAAAACACACACCAATACATCATAGTTTCACTCACGTACATAAGCACATACACGCAAAATGAGTGAGATAAATAGAGTAAAAAACAAAAAAGGAATGGTGTAGCTTGATCTAGTTATTTTTCGATGAGAGATTTGCCGAAATCATCGACTTATTCCGGCTAAACCCACCCCGCTGGTACTATTCCGGTGAAATGCAGCTGGTAGTGACCAAAAAATTCAAAACCAGCCTGTCTAGTCACCAGATCTCGCGCACCACTATCCAAAACCATTGTTTACCCTATGTTGAACCAACCAACAAAACCACTTTTTTCCTTTTGAGCCGCTTCTTTCACTGGAGAGCACCCATCGACCAGGATGATTTCCAGTCACCAGAACCACTGGCGCCACCCCCTATCTCTTTTCCTTTTGGCGATCATTGAATACACCAACCCGCCATATACACTCTCTTTCATACACACCATAGTCCCATTTCCCGCCCCAAAATTCATTTCTCTTTCTCTTTCTACTTTAACCCAAGATATGTTTTCATTAAATCTTAAGCTTGTTATGTTATTTGTCATTATGAGCAAGTTGATTTTGATGCTATTGTGTGTTAATCTGATGAGATTATTTGCATCTTGGTATCCTAGAGAGATAAACACTATAGTTATGCCATTGTAAAGTTCATGGGTATGCAAAATTTTAACATAACATGGATTTCTATGTGTCTTTAGGACTGTTTTAGGGTTGAAGCCTCAGTGGAGTACTATGCATGGTTGTGTTATGATTTTTTTATTATAATTTTCATGGGGAAAAGATCAAGTTAGGAAGTCATACTTAATGTGCAATTTGAATCTTTACTTTGTGCTTAATTGGGTATTGAATGTTGTGGATTGTGAATTATGATGGTAAATGTTTGTAGTATAATGAAAATGAGTTGGGTATGAAGATATTCCAAATCTCGTTATACAATGAAAAATAAAAGAGTAAGCTTAGATGTCTCAAATTTATAATAGACTAACCAACGCCTTTAACGCTAGGTTAATTTTATTCATGTTTAAAATATTTTTCTCAATTAAGAATGCGGTGTACGCATATTTGTGAGATATTTAAAAATTCAAGGATGCAACAATGCACCTTGGAAAATATTTTTTTAAAATTAACATTGACTGATGTACTTAATATAAGAGGTGTAGACAGATATTCTTGATATAATAAAATGAGCGAATTTAGGCTTTAACATGATTTGATTTATCAAAATAGTATAAGACAAGATAAGTCAATAAAATCTACCATGCTAGAATCACGAGACTCGAGGGGTGACTCACACCTTCCCCTCGGTCAGCAGAATTCCTTCCCCGGTCTTCTATTTTAACTGACCAATAAAGAGTTTTTTTTTTATTAGGGATTCAATAAGGTAACTCAGAAATCCAAAACTCTATTCCGAGTGGCAATTCAATAAATAAACTATTCCCTATTTAAAACCGTCAATTCAATTGGAAAAACCATTAGGCTTCTCACAGAAAAAAAGGTGTGTGACATCTACAGCTAAAAACCCAAGTGAAAATGAGTTAAAATGAGGTTCAAATCAAAGAAAAAACATTTTCAAACTTTACCTGCAACCCCCCCCCCCCCCATCCTCCCCTAAACCTTATTTTGAAATAAATAATTTTAAGTTTTTTCGAAGATAAAATTAAGGGGAAACAATAATTATAATATTAAAAAAATCACCCAAGTAAACAATCTTTAAAACTACTTTGGAATCGCACAAATCTGAGATCCCAAGCACCAAATATGGTGAAAATGGGGTTTTAATTCTTAACTTGGGTGAAAATCACAAAAAATAAAATAGAAATTCTTGGTAAATTGGAAAAATAGAGTTATAAATTTATAAACAATGATTATAAGATAATAACTCTTTAAAAATCATCAAAATCAGAGCTTCCGATCTCTTAAAATATCAAAAATATGAATTTAGGTCTTATACATAGCGATGGTTGCTAAAGCAGTCTGATCAGAAGGTAAAATTCCGGAAAAGAGGTAATTTGGTCACTTTAGCAGTCGCTCAAATGGTCAACGGCCTGTAAAGTAGCCACATGAGCACCAACAACCTTCAAAACTTATTTTTGACCCCTGAAACTCCTTCACAACCCTATTAACATGATCCAATATTGCAAATTGATTGAAAAACACACTCCAGATCTAATGGAATCATGGATACATTCATCTGAGTTCATTAAACTACATGTTTGGACCAGACCTATAGATTCATTATTCATATAATCCACCCAATAGCCCAAAATGAGTCTGAAAGCCTCGAGACCTAACCAAGGGTCCCTTTAGCCTAAATTTAATGTTCTGCAGTTGATGGCATTGTCACAATTCTCATTCAAGGTCATCTACTAGGAGTTCTATCCCAAGACCAAATACTAAACAGCAAAAGCTCCAAAATAAGGAAATAAGCCTAAATTCCAAACGTATTGTCCAATTACTGAACCGACAGTTCTGGCAAGTCATAAATAAACTATAGCTAATGTGGGAAGACTCGAAACACCAAAAATCCATGCATATTTTTGAAATGACCTGGAAGGTCATTATAGTATCCACAAATAAAAGGACTTTCATCTGCAAAAATAAATGGAAGAAAGTTCACAAAAGCTCGAAGGGACGAGGTACTGGGCCTGCTTACTCCAAACACGACATCCCAGAACCTCCAAAACAAATAAGGATTCCAAGGTATTTTCCAAAGGTATCCCTTTTCAAACCAACTTCTGAACTTTAGTATTGAATAGCCAAAACTGAAACTCAACCTCCAGCTAAATTGAGGAAGGCTGATGCACGCAAATCCAAACTATGACACACTGATACCATACTAATCCTAGCTCAATCAAATGAAAAATTATCCAATCCAAAGGTAAGCCAAGGTATGATTCATTCAACTAACTACAAATCAAAATATAACCTTCTTTTGCCATTTCAAAGTTGCTATCCACTCTAAAACAGGTAGAACGTCACCCAAGTCCTATCCGCTCAACTCAATCACCCAACCTTGAAGAACTGAAGTTGATCCACTAAAAATCCATAATGGAAATCATGAGAATAATCCCAAAAGGTGCTACCTAGGTACACAAATATATTTAACCAAGGTCTACAATCTATGCGATGCTAAAACTGGTCCGAATGACCAGCAAAATTGGAAGCCATAAGTTCAAAGCATAACTACTCAGCACTGAACGATCTTCTGCAGGATGCTCCATAAATCGAGGATGAAGTCATGTTGAACCCAACTCAAGAATACTACTCCTGCTGAGTAGATCATCCAAAATCATAGTGATACTAAAAACTAAGTTCAATACTAAAGGAACCAATATCGTACCAACGAGCTATCATTTTTAACAATGGTTAAACCATAATTAATTCATACTGAAGAAGGCTACTAAGAGGACATAGAACAGGCTTAGCCAGCCTATAGATAAAACCCCAACTAAGACAAATCAAAGTCTCCGCATTTGTCTTCCATCCCAGGAACTCGTGATTGAAGTATATGTTGATATTATTTATTTGACTTATGTCTTTGGTTGATAATGTGTTCGAGTCCCTAAAGTTTGAGGGAGACAAGTGACTTTGCTAAATGATGGGTTTGAATCCTAAGGATCAATAAAATGAAATAGTGGATTAATGATGATCATGATATGTGTGGTTAAGTATCCTTGTTGTGTGCTTTGTCCAAATTTATTTGAGGGTTATTTTGACCTGTTCTAACATGTTAACTTCCTTTGATGCTTTCCTTACCCATTATTTGAGGACGAATGATCCTAAGTGGGGGAGAATGAAACACCCAAGATCTTGGCCTTTCAAAAATATTTGCTTTTGATCAAGATGACCAAGATACGATTAGACAAGTCAATCCAATCGAACCCTTTGGATACGGGTCATATCAAACCTCCCCATCCCCCCTTGTACCTTAATCATCCTAGGAAGGATAGTATAATGTCACATGTACAAGTGGACCTCCCCAAAATCGTACCCTAACTATATGAGTCATACCCAGCATGATCATATGGAGTGAACTCTTTAACTTTAGTGGACTGTTTTGTATACTGATGGTGTATACAAATTAGGGGTTTAGTCGTACCCTTTGGATACGACACAAGGGTGTACACTCGTACCCTTAATAGTGTGTGAGACCTAATAATCCTAGGGTATGAGTCAGGGTACAAATCGTACCCTAGGGTATGATTCCCTTAATGAGTCGTATGGTGAGTCATGCCTCAGGACGGGTTCAATTTTCAGGTTTTAACCAAGGTCCTTATGGTCATTTCCTACACCCTAAACCCTAAGTCCTCTTACTATATAGCTGTTTATGGCCTCCTAGAGAACATTTGGAGTGGATTTTACCCTAAACTCTCTCTCAAACATTCTCAAAGTTTTTGGAACAAGATTGAAGGCTAGTGTTTGGAGGGTGCTCATCTAGAATATATAGAGGAGTCAAGTTCTTGGTGATTAACCTTTTTAAGGCATGTACCTCTTCCCCTTGCTAAATAACTCTAAACACATGTATGTCACACTTGTATTAGTTAGTGTACATGGTGGTTTTGATATCAAATGAAAAGTGTTTTGTTGCCTAATGATGAATAATGCTAATTCTTGCTTAGACTTGTGTTTATGCATAATATTAATTATTATTTACCCGTGTGGGTACTTGTTGGATGTGGTTTTTCATGAGGGTGTTTAGTAACCCAACTTTGATGATTTCTACCATGAAAATAGCCTTGTTAAAGTTATGCACATAAGGTGTTTGTGAAAATATATAAGTGAATTGTCTAATTACATGGTGGTGATGGTTTGAACAAGGGCAATGGCCCAATGATCATGAATGATTGATAAATGATATCATAAAGGTATTGTGAGAGATATAATGTATAATTGAATGATTTTGGTGAACTAATGACTGATAAGGGGGTTGAAGCCTCTAATTATGAAAATGAACTTGATTTGTGTATTGAGCCTAAATATGGTGAGTATGTTGTGAAAGCTTGCTAATATAATGTGAATAGTTATGTGGGTCTTGACAATCGTAAATTGAATTGATTCAAGGCATTTAGTCTATTGAAGTGACTAGTAGTTAAATGGTTCCATAGAGGTCAAATGTGTATCTATTAAATTGGTTTAGTGAAAATAAATGAGTCATGATAATAATATAATGATTGTGAATGCTTGGTAAATGGTTGATAAGAACCTTGTTAATCATGTAATGGATTATCTTATGGCTTTAAATGGTGTGATGGCCTAATAAGTATAAATAGTTGATAATTGGTATTGTGTTGATGTTGTTAGCCATGTAATTTGATACATTATGACCATGTTCGTTTGATGGCTAAGAAAAGGGGGTTCAATTCCCTAAGTTTGATCTTGAAATTTTGCGAGGAACTAAAGTGTGGTATGGAAATACTAATGAATATTGAATGAGTTAGTAAAGGTCTTGATAACCGCCGCTTGAATTGTATGATGAATTGAGTTAAGTCATTGGCCTATTGTTATGGTTGAGAAATGAAGGCTCCCATGAAGAATATGTGGTCATGTATAGTGTTGATATGGGTAAGTGGTTCAAGTCCTTAAACGTTGAAATGAATTGTATGGATGTTAATGTATAAACTAATGGGTCAAAATTTGACTAATAATGATAATGAAATGACTCGTGGTTCTAGTCCCTAGTCTAATGAAATTACTTGTAGTTTGAGTCCCTCATCCAATGAAATGGCTTGTTGTTCGAGTCCCTCACCAAATGAAATGACTATTGGTTGGAGTCCCTATTCCAATTAAATGGCTTGTGGTTTTAGTCCCTCGCCCAATGAAATGACTAGTGGTTCTACTCCCGAGTCCATTGAAATGTCTTGTAGTTTGAGTCCCTTGCCTAAAGAGATTTTTTGAGGTTAAAATACCTCATCTAATGAAATGACTAGTGGTTTTAGTCCCTAGTCCGATGAGTTGACAACTGGTTAGAGTCCAAAGTTTGATGAGATGGCTTGTGATTCGAGTACCTTGCCTAATGAATTTATTAAATTGGTTAAATCGGTTAATTGTATAACTTTGTTAAATTGGTTGGATTCGTTGATTTTGTTTGGGGTTCGTGTCCCCATTGACTAAGGTAATGAAGATGTTCAAGGTTATAAAATTAGTAATGTGGAAGATTGAAAGTTCATCACTCCATGAACCATGAATGAATGATTTGAGAATGCATGTTATAACTTGTTCCATGGTTTGGCATGTTGTGTAACTATATGTACATTTATCTTCATATATGCCTGTACTTATGTAGATATGATTGTATTTAATGAATTGACTTGGATTGAACAAATCTGTTATTTTATCCTTATCCTTGGGTTACTTGCTAGCACTCCAACCGATAACCATCTGCGGGCACTATGTACCCACGCGATATATGAGCTAGAGCATCTTCTTCTTCTTCTTCTTCTATGCAGTTATCAGGCGTTCCAGCGGTTTGGCCATTGACATTGAAGTGGTGAGCTTCCATACTCTGAGAGACCTACCTTTCATAGTCATGTTATTCAATGCATTAGACTTGTAAAGATCTAGTACTTGGATATTGTTGGGGCATATTCCGACATATTAGTGACTTCAGTTTGGTAGAGGCTTTTGTGGATGACTGTGGGCTTGGGCGTATTGGATAGATTGTGGACATTAAGGAAATGTTAGATATTTTCTAAGTATTGACTATTATCCTTAAAGTTCCACTATGTTATAATATGGTAGGGATTTACCAGACCCTTGTGGTTGTAGTGATGATGATTAGGTTGGGTTATCGAGGAAATCTCCGGCTCATGTAGGCTTGAGGTGCCTATATGACATGGCTTGATTTTTAGGGCATGTCAATATATTTTAGCATGAGAATAGGAAGAATACAACAGAATCAAATGACAACATGAAAATGAAACTCATACCACAAGCACTTCCATCCTATCCCGGGGAACAAAAATGTTTATTTGGCCTTCATATCTTCCTCATCTTCCCATGTAGCCTCATCTACCTTTTGATTTCTCTAAAGAACCTTCACAGTGGCTATATACTTGTTCCTCAATATATGAAATTTCCTATGTAATATCTAAACCAGGACTTGTTCATAAGACAAGGAATTCTTAACACAACCTTCCTCAGCAGGCACTGACAAGGAAGGACCACCCACACAATTCTTAAGCATGGACACATGAAAAATAGGATGAATAGAACACAAACTCGTAGGCAAATCTAACCATCAAGAAGCATTCCCGATTCTCCTCAGAATATGATATGAACCAACGCAATTGACACGACTCGAACTAGGGCCTTGTAGTAATGGGCATCCCAAGTCCAACCAGGATCGGAGACCAACCCCGTTAGCCAACCCAACCTCAAAATACACATATCCTGAGTCAGATATATTCCGAACGTATAACAAGATAGTGTTTACTATTACCTTGACCCACCTAAACAAGTCCAACTATCCAAAACCCATCCAATAATCATACCATAGACCAATCCATACATCCCATACCAAATCGGTTCAAAATATAAATATATATATTCCAAAACAAAATGGAATAATCATAAATCAAATAAATTCAACCGTATCAGAACCAATACCAATGCCAATATTAAGGTTGACACCAATACCACCACCGCCCTTACTAACTCATAGTAGTTCCACAAAGCCTCTAACCGAAAGTAAAACAATATCCGGTTGGGACATGCCCCCAACCAATGAAAAAAATGATGTCTATAAATAAACAAAGTATGTAAAAACATCCATGACATGAAATAGAGCCTTCCAAAATATTGAAGCTCGCCACTTCAATCCGACCAAGATGATCCCAAATCCAATCACTAAGTAGGAGGGGTAGATGGGCAGTTCCTGCATCGGGTGGGGAGATAGCCGCCCTAAGATAGATTAGCGGGTGAACGCTATCATGCACTTTGGATAAGGATTAAAAAATTCCAACCTTTAAAACTAACTAAGCAAACCATATTTATTCAGAATCATACATTTATAACTATGCTGGAAAAGGGAACCGGGTTTACATGCCTTTAAAACCATTAATCTGGGTATGTGTAACTTAACCGCCCTAAAACAACCCATGGGCTATATGGGTCCAGTGTAACCCCCTGAATGGGCCTCGATGCATGTAGCTACACGAACCGAAGATACCATAGTAGTAGGGGATTCTCGAGTACCCTTCACTCTCCTAGATACATATGTACAAGTGTACTTAAGGGATTCCCATGTACCCCATAAGTATCATAAATGGTCGTCATGATGAATCCTCATGTCGGCAAACATGAGTTTCTAGTGTTCGTCCATCGGACTTATACCTTCATGATTAGCAATAACACTCCGCCTTTATTTCCTAATTAAAACCATTACCACTTAACTAAACCACAATTCCATTATTATTAACCAAGGCTATAGTTAGTGGTATCATCATACCAAGTATAGGTTGCAACCAATGTCCTTAGTAATCTTTTTTAAGAAGAAGGGATTCCTATGTATCCATAGATCACATTATTAAGTTGACTTGGGGGAGTCCCACGTACCCCACAAGTGTTTCAATATTAAGTTTGCTTGGGGGATTCCCTTGTACCCCACAAGGCTTTCAATTAGACCAACCATTACCACCAAAACCTTACTAGTTAACCATTCCAAACCATTTAAATCATTTATACCATTTAGGGTTCCATTACCAAGTTATACCATGTAATAGTTCAATGAAAGTCCAATAATTAAACCAAAAATATCCTCATAGGCATTTTATCAAACATCTTTAGGTCATAGTATTTTTAAAGCCAAAACAAAGTAACAATTGGCCATTCCCATCCAACCAAATGTTCTAACCACCGTAATAATATGAAAACCATAAGTAAAAGACATGGGAAATCCATAACTAACCATTGTAACCAAAACCTCAAACATATAATTGAAAACCCAAAACCATACAACATTTATTCCATGAAACAATTCATAGAACATGCCTTTGGTTGGAACTAACAATGAGGGACGAGTAACATACCTTAGATGGAGAAGAAGATGAGAAGAAATCGCCCTTATGAGACTCAATTGACCACCTTGAAGGAAACCCTAGATTTTGCTTAACCCAAGAGGTTTGAGAGATTTTGAGAGAGTTTCTAAGTGTTTAAGATTAGAATATTTGGGAAAATGATGTCCCAAAGTGATATAAGCCATGGGCTCATAATAGGTTAAGAGGGGAAATGTCTAAAATGCCCCCAACTTAAATAGTATTAACTGCCTGCGGGAGGGTACGACCAACCCTCCCAAATCGTACCCTAGGGTACTAGTGGTACCCACCACTCGTACCCCAAGAGGAATCTCAACCCCCACATTGACCACATATGACTCCAAAGTCCTACTAATACCCAACCATACGATTAGTACCCATAAATCGTACCCTAGGCAGAATAGAATCACCTAGGTTAAGACATAGGACATCATATGACTCGCAGCCCATCATACGACACTTATAGAGAATCATACCTTGGACAATATCATCCCAACCACGCTGATCAACATATAAGTGATGACCCCTAAATTGTACCCTAACATACAACTAGTACCCCTAGTCGTATGATGTCTAGAGAGTTCAAAACTCAGGAAATTTCAAAGGATTAAAACCCAGGATGTTTCAGTCTCCTCCACTAGGATCATTCATCCCTAAATGATGGACAAGGTAGTACAAGAATGAATTACAATCCATCATAACCATTGCAACCTTTAACTAAGTTAGAAAACAAAGATGTGATCAAGAACACATACCTTCTTCAAGAATATTCGGAGAAGAAAACAAGTGCGGATACTTGGACTTAATGTCCTCTTCTACTTCCCAAGTAGCATCTTTCACCTTGTGTTTCCACCATAGAACCTTAACCGAAGCTACATCCTTGGTTCGCAACTAACAAACCTATCGATCCAAAATCTCAACTGGGACCTCCTCATAAAAAAGAGAATCTGAGATACCCAATCCTTTTAAAGGAACAACCGATGGAGGATCACCTATAAATTTTCTCAACATAGAGACATGTACCAGATGACTGGAGCTTAAAATAGAAGGTAGCTCAATTTCATACGCCATATTACCAACCCTCCTCAAAACAACTTAAATACTAATATACCAGGGACTGAGCTTTCCCTATTTCACAAACCGCATCACACCCTTCAAGAAAGATACCTTTAGGAATACCCTATCCCTAAGCTCGAACTCCAATTCCCTATGCCTTATATTTGCATAGGACTTTTGGCAGCTTTGAGCAGCCTGAAGCCTATCCCAAATAACCTTCACCTTCTGTATAGCCTAATGAACAAAATTCGGGCCAAATATATCCGACTTACCAAGTTTAAACTACCCAATAGGAGATCTACACCTCCTACCATACAATGCCTCAATAGGGACCATGCCAATGCTAGAATGATAGCTATTATTGTAAGAAAACTCTACAAGAGGTAGATTCTCAACTGAATTACAACCATAATAAATCACACTTGCACAAAGCATATCTTCCAATGTTTGAATACTTCTCTCTTCTTGCCATCCATCTGCAGATGAAAAGCAGTACTCTAACTAACCTTAGTACCCAACCCCTTCTGTTACGATCATCAAAAGTGAGATAAAAATTGCGTACTATAATCAGAGATAATCATAATAGGTACCCCATGCAGCTCATAATCTCATGAAGATACAACCTCGCATAATCCTCAGTAAAAAAGTTAGTCCTCACATGCAGGAAGTGAGCCGACTTTGTCATCCTATCCACGATGACCCAAACCAATCAAACAGATTATGAGACCGATAAAGATCATTAACAAAGAATATGTTGATCACTTTATATTTCTATTTAGTCAATTCAATCTCCTAATACAAACCCCCAGGCCACACATGCTAAACTTTCACTTGTTAACACACTATGCATTTGACCACAAAATCAGCGACATCCCTCTACATACCAATCCACCAATACATTTTCTTGAGATCATGATACTTTTTCATCAAACCGAGATGAACAACACAGAGTGATTCATACACCTTAGCCAATTCCATTTCTCGCAAACCATCAATGCCAGGAATATGTAACCTCCTTTGGTACAACAAAGTACCTTCACCACTAATCTTAATTACCTTTCCTTTTTTCCCACCTATAGCACCCTTGATTTTCATCAAGACAGGATCTAGCATTTGTTTCTCCTTGATCTCTTCACAAAGAGATGACCGAACCACTTCTTGTACCAACACACCACCATTCTTAGAGTCCAAAAGGCAAACTCCAAGATTATCCAAGCAGTAAATATCCTTCACCAACTCCCGCCTCTCCTTATTAACATGAGCTAAACTCCCTAATGACAACCTGCTAAGAGCATCAGCAACAACATTAGACTTACTTGGATGTTAGTGAAGAATCATGTAATAATCCTTGCGAAGCTCAAGCTACCTCATTTACCTGAGTTTAAGCTCTTTCTAAGTGAACACATATTGTAGACTCTTATGATCAGAAAAGATGTCCACATGCACTACTTATAAATAGTGTTTCCATATTTTCAATGCAAACACCACCACTAAAAGCTCCTAATCATAAGTAGGATAGTTCCTCTTATGTTCCCTTAACTACCTAGAAGCATTGGCAATCACCTTACCTTGCTACATCAAAATGCAGCCAAGTCCCATATGAGACACATCACAAAAAACCATAAACCCCTCATTTCCTAAAGAAAAAATTAAAATTGGAGCCGAAGTTAGATTATTTTGATGCTTCTCAAAACTATCCTCACAAGAATCTGACCAAGAGAACTTTATCTTCTTATGAGTCAACTTAGTCAATGGCGTAATTATCGTCGAAAAAATTTCCACAAAGCTCCTATAACACCCATCCAAACCCAAAAAGCTTCGAATGTCAATTGGAGTCATGGGTCTAGGCCAATTCTTAACCACCGCAACCTTTTGTGGATCTACCATGATCCCCTCACTAGAAATAATATGACCCAAAAAAGTGACAACGTTCAACCAAAACTCACATTTTTAGAACTTGGTGTACAACTATTTATCTTTCAATGTATGCAACACCACACGGAGGTGATTGACATGACACACCTTACTATTTGAGTACACCAGAAACAATGACAAAAAGATCCATAAACTGATGAAAGGACCTATTCATCAAATCCATAAATGTTGTCTAGGCATTAATCAAATCAAATGACATAACCAAGAACTCAAAGTGCCCATATTGGGTTTGGAAAGCTGTCTTAGGGATATCCACCTCCCTAATCTTAAGTTGATGATACCCAGACCGAAGATCTATCTTAGAAAAGAATTTGGCACCTTGCGACTGATCAAACAAATCATATATCCTTTAAAGAGGATACTTGTTCTTAACCGTCACCTTATTCAAATCTTGATAGTCAATACACATCCGAAGGGAACTATACTTCTTATGCATGAATAGCACTGGTGCACCCCATGGGGATACACAAGAAAGGATGAAACCCTTATCCAAGAGATCCTTAAGTTGCTCCGTGTGTTCCCTCAACTCAGTCGAAGCCATTATGTAAGGAGGAATAGATATTGGATAAGTGTCCAAAACCAAATCAATCCCAAATTCAATCTCCCAATCCGGGGGAACACCAGGAAGGTTATCCAAAAAGACCTCAAGAAACTTATTCACCACTGGAACTGATTGCAAAGAAAGACCTTTCATGTTAGAGTCTTTAACCTAGACTAGATGATAGAGACACCCTTTAAAGATTAACCTTTGGCTCTAAGATATGATATAAACCTCCTCTTAGGAGCTAGGGAACCCCTCCCCCCCCACACACTCAATAACCAGCTTACCAGGGAACCTAAAGACAACCTTAGGAGTCCGACAATCTAAGGACGCATAGAACGAATGTAGCTAATACATCCATAGAATGATATTTAAATCCACAATATCTAGCTCGTACAAATTCACCAAGGTCTCCTTACTAACAATAGATACCACACACACCTTATAGACTCTTTCAGCCACCACAGAGTCACCTACCAAGGTAGAAATAGAGAAAGGATCTAAAATAACTTTACGATTGAAATCAAAATATATTATCACAATAAGGCCATATAAGAAAGGAAAGACCTTGGATCAAGTAAACAATAAACATCCCAAGAAAAGAGTTTTAATATACCAATCACGATATCAGGTGATTCCTTGGAATCCTGTCGGGTAGTGAGTGCATATAGCTGATTCTAGCCCGTGTCCGTACAAGAAGCAAAAACTGATGGAAAAGCAGCACCCCAAGGTGTAAAAGCAGATGAAGATGCAAATAGAATATTATTCACTCCGAAAGAAACCTTACTAAAATGATAATTTCTAAGCATATGTATTGGCAGAAAACATTTTAAATACCTTTCCCTTCCATCATTGCGTAAACCCTAATACAATCGACCATAGAACCTACAAAAAGGATATGATAAGGCTGACTGAGCCCTACTAGCCTTAGATTTGACACCTTGTTCCCTAAAATTATTTCCACCCTACTGACGCCTATCAACCGACTAGTTCGATTAAAGGGCACTAGTTGTGGAGAACGAACAAGAAGTTCCCCACTTTTTCTTTAGCCACTTACCACCATCCCGACCATTTTGCTGCTGACCACCTTGTTAAAAGGACCTTAACTTCTTACTCTGCCTTTCCCCTATCTCTGCCTGCATTCTTTTTTCCTTCTCTACCTATTTCATAAGAACAAACATCCTAGAAATATCCATGTCCTTGATCAGTAATGTAGTCTTGCTTTTAAGGATCAAATCTTGAGATAGTCCTGACGTAAACTTTCTCATCCTGGCCCACATATCATACACAATTCTAGAGCATACCTAGACAACTGGTGAAATATCAAGGCATTCTTTTTTATAAATATCTTCCCCTATTTCAGATTAACAAATTCCTTTGTCTTCACTTCCCTTAACTCTGAGGAAAAAAGCAGTCAAAAAAATCATTAGTGAAAGTCTCCCATAGAGAAGATTCATCAACCTTACCCCTTGCCTAATCCCATTCCTCATACCATTGGTACGCCATATCCTTTAGCTGATAAGCAGTAAAATTCACCCCTTCCACATTCGTGGCCTACATGACCCTAAAGATTTATTCTATCTCATCCAAAAATCCTTGAGGATCCTCCTCCACCTTAACACCAGTAAAAGTTTGAGGATTCAACCTCATGAACTGGCCAGTCCTTGTGTCCTCAGAAGATGAAATACCAAATACACCACGCTCATCCTGAAAAGATACCAACTAAGTAATCATATGAATAAACTGACGAAACTTTTCATTCATCAAATTAGGCTGAGGAGGACTAGGAAGATTTGGTGGAACCCCAGAGAAATCAGGGACCAAACTCCTAAACCGAGTATGGATCCCCTGAGAAGAGTTTACCCCATCAACATAATCCCTAGTTGGGATAGAAAAATTTTATTGAACTTTAGATCATCGAGGCATAATATGAAAGCGACAAATGAAATTAGAAAAATTCAAGAAGATAGACAATAAACTTGAAAATAGAACACAAAGAATAGAAATCTATACTAAATTCCTTATAGCCTCTCTCTTATAAGTGTGGTGCGCTATACATCCTTAAAAAAGACTCTACTTGACATAGCTTAGGGGACTCCCAATTTACCATGAACCTAAAACTCTGATACAAACTTAACATAACCAAATCTAGGGCCTTGTCGAATTGAGCATCCCAAGTCCAACCAGGACTGAGGACCACCCCTGTTACCTAACCCAACCTCCAAATATGTATACCCTCATCAGATGAATTTTGAATGTATAAAAAGATAGAGTTTACTATAATTCCAGACTCTAGGATATGTCCATGACCTTGACCCACCCAAATAAGTCCAACCATCAAAAACATAACCAATAACCATACCATAGACCAATCCATACATCACGTACCAAATTAGTGCAAATATAAATATATATATTATACAAAACAACATAGAACAACCATAAATCAAATAAAGTCAATTGGTATCAGCTCTAATACCAATTTAAATAATAAGGTTGACACCAATATTGACACTGCTTATACCAACCCATAGTAGTTCCATAAAGCCTCTAACCTAAAGTAAAACAATATTCGATTGGGACATGCCCCCAAACATAACCAAAACTAATGTTTATGTAATAACCAAAGTATGTAAAAACATCTATGACATGAAATGGTGCCTTCCAAAATATGAAAGCTCACCACTTCAATCCAATTGAGCTGATCCCAAATTCAATCACTAAGCAGAAAGAGTAGATTGGACGATTATTGCATCTCTTGGGGATATAGCCACTAGAATACGGGTTAGCGGGTGAACTCTAGCATGCACTAAGGATAAGAATAAAATAATGCCAACCTTTAAAACCAAGTAAGCCAACCATAAGCATTCAAAACCATAAATATACATATATATATATAACCATGATGGGAAAGGGAACTGGTTTAGCATGCCTTTAAAACCATTAACCTGGGTATGTGTAGCTTACCCATCCTAGAACCACCCAAAGGATATATGGGTCCAGTGTAACCCCCTAAACAGTCCTTAATATGTGTAGCCACATGAATCAAAGATACCATAGGAGTAGGGGATTCCCGAGTATCCTTCACTCTCCATGATATATATGTACAAGTGTACTTAGAGGATTCCTATATACCCCTAAGTATCATATATGGTCTTCATGACCAATCCTCATGTTGGCAAACATGAGTTTCTAATATTCTTCCATTGAACTCACACCTTCACGGTTAGCTATCACACCCCGCTATTATTGCCGAATTAAATCATTACCAAATAACCAAACCACTATTCAATTATTATTAACAAATTCTATAGGTAGTGGTATCATCATACCGACTATAGCTTTTAAGAAATTTTCTTATCCATCTTATTTATTTAGAAGAGATTCTCATGTACCCATAGATCACATTATTATGTTTACTTGGGAGAGTCTCATGTACCCTACAAGTGTTTCATTATTAAGTTTACTTGATGATTCTCTTGTACCCCACAAAGGTTTAAATTAGACCAACCATAACCACCAAAACCTTACCATTTAACCATTCCCAACCATTTAAACCATAAATACCATTTAGGGTTCCATTACCAAGTTGTACCATGCAATAGTTTAATAACAGTCCAACAATTTAATAAAAAACATCCTCAGAGGCATTTTATCAAACATATTGAGGGCATAGTATTTCCAATGCCAAAACCAAGTACTAATTGACCATTTTCATGCAACCAAATGTTCAAACCACCATAATAATATGAAAACCATAAGTAAAAGACATAGGAAAACCATAAGCACCTATAGTAACCAAAACCCCCAACATATAATTGAAAACCTAAAACTATAAAACATTTATGCCATGAAAAAATTCATAGAACATGCCATTAGTTTGAACTAATAATGCGGGAGCAGTAACATGTCATAGATTGAGAAGAAGATGAGAATAAATCACCTCGATGAGCCTTAATTGACCACCTTGAAGGAAACCCTAGGTTTTGCCTAACCCAAGAGCCTGGTGAGATTTAAAGAGAGTTTCAAGTGTATAAGATTAGAATATTCAGTTAAATAATGTCCCAAGAGTGATATAAGTTGTGGGGTCATTATAGGTTGAGAGAAAATATCCAGAATACCCCGAACTTAAACTGTATTGATTTTCTACCAGAGGGTACGACCAACCCTACCCTAGGTATGAGTAGTACCCATCACTCGTACCCCAAGAAGAATATCAACCTCCATATTGACCAAAATAAAAATCCAAAGTCCCACTCGTACCTAATTGTATGATTGGTATCCATAAACCATACCCTAGGCAGAATAGAATCACTTAGGTTAAGACATAGGAAATCATATGAGTTGCATCATATGACTCGCACCCCATCATATGAACCTTATAGAGAAGTCATATCTTAGGCATTTTCCAACCTAACCACACTAATCAACATACGAGTGATGACCTTAAAATTGTACCCCCCTAATATAGGACTAGTACCCGTAGTCGTATGGTGTCCCAAGTATTAAAAACTAAGGAAATTTCTAAAGATTAAAACCCATGGTGTTTCAGTAATGGAGACTGAGCTTCCCCTTATTCACAAATCTCATGACTTCTAGCATAGGAGACACCTTCAAGAATATCCAATCATTTACTTCAAACTCCAAATCCCTCTACCTCACATTTGTATAAGACTTTTAACTACTTTGAGAAGTCTTAAGTCTTTGTATAATTACCTTTACCTTCTCCATGACTTTGTGAACCAAGTTAGGACCAAACAACCTAGTCTCACCAACCTCAAATCTTCTAAATGGAGATCTACCCCTACTACCATAAAAATCCTCACAAGGAGAAATCTGAATGCTAGAATGATAACTATTGTTGTACGAGAACTCAATACAAGGAAAATGATCCACCTAACTCTATTTAAAATCAATCACATAGGCCCTTATCATATACTCTAAAGTCTGAATAGTCCGTTCATCTTTTCCATTCATATAAGGGTGGAAAGCAGTGCTAAGGTTCACTTGAGTACCCAAACTTTTCTAAAACAAACACCAGAAGTGAGAAGAAAATTATGTACCTTGGTCTAAAATGATGGACACCAGTGCACCATGGAACTTCACAATCTCATGAATGAAAAGCTTAGCATAATCCTGTCCTGAGTAGTTAGTTGTAATACCCCAAAAAATCCAACTCAATATTAGCTCCATGTTTCAAGTTCATGCATAGTACATCATGGTTCCTTGGTAGTTTCATGATCAAGGTTAATGTCAATTAAGGTCTCAAATATGTCCTAGCTATTGTGCGAATCAAAACATTCCTTATCGATTGAATTCTTGAGAAGGATATTGGTATCGTCTAATTCAAATGAGCATATATCTCATTATACTATTAATTTTTGATACCATGAACTACAAACATATAGATAATTTAACAAGATTTTTATCGATACCAAATTTGCCTAAAATGGACACCCGGTGATGAAGTTATGGCTATTTTAAGTTTCTCCTGTAAAATGAATGTCATTTCAGTGCATGGCGCGTCGCGCCGGAGGACAAAATGGCACTAATAAATTTACAAAAATCCTACACGATAGCCCCACTTCATGCCAAGCTACCAGGTTGCAATAATTGGCATTTTACCAAGCTTCACGTCGCGCCGGGACCCTAAATTGGGATAAATTTTGCGTAGTTTTCAGTTTTCATTTTAAACTCCTCAAGGTCAATATGGTAACTTCCCAAAACCCTATATATACTCTATAAACAATGGATTGAAGCCCCAAAGAATCCCATTACATTAATTTTATCAAAATTCACTCAAGAAAAGTCAAGAACAAGTCTAGGGTTTCCATTGGAGTTTCAAGCTTCAAGCAAATTCAACCGTAGATTCCACGAATTCTTAATCTAAGGTATGCATAGTGTTCATCTATGGATCCAATCCGTTCATAGAGCTCAAGAACCATGTTTTTAAAAGTTATTTTGTAAACTTTTTATGGTGATATAAGCATGTACATGTTGATGATTGTTGTTTAAGTTTCAAAATGATAGCTAAAGATGCTTTCATGAAATATATGTGGTTGTTAGTTGAAAAGAATGAACTTTAGGTGGTTTGATGTGATGCAAGTATGAAATCCACCTATGCTTTAAAGAATGCTTGCAAGGTGTTTGATAAAATGCCTAGGATGCTAGAAACCCATAATTACATGATTCCATAATATCTAAATGACAAGTCCATATTAGTTATACACTTCTATATGAATTTACATGCTCTTTATGTGTTGTTGTTGTGGTATGAAGCATGTGTGATAATGGAAATATGAATTATATACACAAAATGTATCCATACTCTCCCTACCATGTTGAGGTGTGAATAAATACATGAAGTATACTATCCCCTACTTATAATATTGCGAATTGTGGACTCTAATCTTGTGACCAAGTCATGTCATGTGTTCTAGTTTCCTTCTATCGATTCCTAGGGGTATTCCTACCCAAAAAAATAGTTGTATGCCAAGAGCCATGTTATGTGCCATGATAAATCTTAGTCAAGCTATACTCTATAGAACTCAGTCAGTCATGTGACTCAGGAAATATCAAAAATCTCATGATCTCAGTTAACTCTCAGATAATAGTACTACTCCGTCAGTTATTCAGTCCATGTACATCCAGTTGAATCATGTTCAATCCCTTCAGATGGGAGTAGAAGTTAGAACCGAGTGAACCCAAGGATGGGAACTCACTTTCCAGTTCAGGGTGTGATTCTTAGCAGTCATCCTTGTGTTCCAGAACTACGTAGCCAGAGTAAGTTGAGATATCTTAACCTATCAGATTAGGGTTGATGAGGTGGCTTAACCTTTCAGTTTAGGGTCCAACCATTCTCACTTTGAGTACCTGCCAATAAAGGTCACTCACAACTGTTCTTTCCAGTGGCGCGGTATTGACACCCCTCTAGTCGGGACAAAGATTGGACCCCAGCTTAGCCGTAATAGTATACATGGGGCATGTTGGTTAAACAACTACCTCCCCTAGTTTTAGTATCAGTCTTAGTAAAAGAACTTAGACAGTTCTTCAGATATCAGTATACCAGGACTATTAGATACTGTCAAATTCAGTTATAGCACAGGACCCAGAGAGTTCTACCAGATTCAGGGCAGTCAGACACAATCGCTCATGTTATCAGAACTATAGTTCCAGCCATGTATTAACGTACAGATTTAGGTACCACATACTCACGATCTCAATTACTATGTATGTATGTTTGTACTCTTACGTTCATATCACTTAGTCAGTTAGCATTATTCATGCATGTAAACCCTTTGCATTAGCCTACCTCACTCGTATACTCAGTACTCCAGTTGTACTGACGCATTTGCACTATGGTGCTTTCTTTTCATGTTACACCATAGGTCCAGAGCCACGAGTTCCAGAGCAGCAGTAGATTTCCAGTCGCAGTGTTGCAGTGAGTCCTTATCCATCTGAGTATAATATGATTTGATTTATTCATTTATTACTTTAGTTTAGTTTTACGGAGTTAGTTGGAGACATGTTCCTTCAACTCCTTATTCAGACAGTACTTAGAGGCTTTCAGATTTAGTCAAATTTAGCTATCAAATTCAGTATTTAGTTTTATATTCAGTTGTTTTGGGTATTCATTACCCCATGGATGTTACTATATCTCTTCAGTTAAACCTTATGGCCTACATGTTTAGGTTTTCGGCATATTATATATATATTATATAGTGTACAGGTACAGATATCAGTCATGGGTTAGCTTGTGGTCCCTCGGGGTCATGAGCACCATGTAGCATTTCGATTCAGAAAAATCGGGGCATTACAAACTTGGGATCAAAGCCTAAGGTTCAATAGAGTCCTTGGAATTCTGAAAGACGCATCTAGTAGAGTCTTGTGCATAGGTGTGTTGCACGCCACATTTATGTATAGGAGGCTATAAGATGTTTTAGGAATAGTTTCCTTTCTTTCAGTATTCATGTCATACTAGCGAGCATAATCTCAAGTTAAAATCCCAGTCCAATCTGTTCTTTTGTTTCAGAATATATCCCCAAAGAGAAGAAACCAGCGAGCTCCTCAACCTTAAGATCCTTTGGGAGAACATGTTTCTCATGCGGAGTTTAGATTCGCATTCACCATACTTGATCAGTCTGTGGCTGCCCAAAATGAAAGGCCACCCGTTATTCCGGCCAATCCAGTGGCAAATTCCGCAGCAGCTAGGATTTGGGACTTCACCCGAATGAACCCTCCATATTTCCATGGGTCTAAGTCTGATGATGACCCTCAGGAGTTCATTGACCAAGTTAAAAAGGTCATTGACATCATGGGTATTACTTTTGTTTAGAGTGCAGAGTTAGCCACATATCAGTTACAATATGTGGCTCACACTTGGTATAAATAGTGGAAGTTCGAGAGGGTAGATGGCGCAGGTCCCATTGGGTGGGAGGAATTTGTCATGACTTTTTTAGACAGATTCTTTCCCCAAGAGATGAGGGAAGCCAAAGTTCTTGAGTTCATCAACCTCAGGCAGGGAAATATGATGGTTAGGGAGTATTCTCTCATATTTACTCAGCTAACCAGGTATGCCCCTCATGTGGTTGCAGACAATAGGGCCAAGATGAGCAAGTTCGTGTCAGGGGTAAACAATAGCGTGGTGAATGAGTGTAGATCTGTGATGCTAAACAGTGATATAACCTTAGATAGACTCATGACCCATGCTCAGTAAATAGAGGAGCAGAAGGTTAGGACTAGATAGAGGCAGAACAAAAGAGCAAAATCAGGCAGTTTCAGTTTTGCTCAGCCCAAATCAGAGAGAGAGAGAACCGTTCAAGTTTTATCCTAAGTCAGTAGCTCCATCTCCTTCCTCCGTTAGTACCCCAGTGCCGAAATTCAGAGACGGTAGCAGAGATAAAGTGCCAGGCTCTAAATCTCAGGGTAGTGTTAGAAGTGCCTGAACAAATCCTCTTTGTCAGGCTTATGGTAAGAACCACAAGGGTATTTGTAGAGCCAATAGTGATGTCTGTTTTAGTTGTGGCAATCCAGGCCACAGGATTAGAGAGTGTCCGCAGTCAGGTCTTCAGGGTCAGTAAATTCGTTCCGCATCTCAGTCTGGTCACCCAAACCAGCAGGGTGCCACTTCCAGTGCTACTAGTGGGCAACGCCCAAATAGACTCTATACTCTTCAGACCTGAAAGGATCAGGAAAATTCTCCTGATGTCGTTACTGGTACGTTACAAATCTCCCATGTTCATGTTTATGCTTTGCTAGACCCAGGTGCATCCTTGTCTTTTGTTACTCCATACATAGAAGGCGATTTTGGAATTAATCCCAAGATTTTAGCAGAGCCCTTTTCAGTCTCTACCCAGTGGGCAAAACCATCATAGCCCGACGGGTATACAAGAACTGCCCGATTATGATATTTCTGAAATCCACATCAGCAGATTTAGTCAAGTTAGAGATGACGGACTTTGATGTCATTCTCGACATGGATTGGCTTCATTCCTGCTATACCACAGTCGACTGCAGGAACAGGATAGTTAAGTTTTAGTTCCCGAATGATCCCTCCTTAGAGTGGAAGGGTAGTGTTTCAGCATTCAGGGGTCAGCTTGTTTCCTACCTCCGGGCAAGGAAAATGATTTCTAAAGGGTGTGTGTATTATCTCATGCATGTTAAAGATTCCAGTTCTGAATCTCCCAGTCTCGAATCAGTGCCAGTGGTTCATGAATATTTAGATGTATTTCCCGAAGATCTTCCAGGCATTCCTCCCGAAAGGGAAATAGACTTCGGCATAGACCTTCTCCCAGATACTCAGCCTATCTCTATCCCTCCATACAGAATGGCACCAGCAGAACTTAAGGAACTAAAATATTAGTTGAAGGATCTCTTAGATAAGGGATTCATCAGGCCCAGTGTATCCCCATAGGGTGTGCCAGTCATATTTGTGCGCAAGAAACACGGTTCTCTCAGGATGTGTATTGATTACCGTCAGATCAACAAAGTTACGGTCAAGAATAGATATCCACTTCCCAGAATAGATGATCTATTCGACCAACTTTAGGGTGCCAGTTATTTCTCCAAGATAGACCTCATATCGGCTATCATCATCTTAGAGTTAGAGAATGTGACATCCTGAAGACAACTTTCCGTACTCGGTATGGTCACTTCAAATTTCTAGTCATGTCCTTTGGTCTAACCAATGCCCCTGCAGCTTTCATGGACTTGATAAATCGTGTGTTCAAGAAGTACTTGGACATGTTCATCATAGTCTTTATATATATGATATTCTGGTCTATTCTTGCACAGAGCGTGATCATTCAAACCATCTCAGAATTGTTCTTCATACCTTCAGAAATCATCAGTTATTCACCAAGTTCAGTAAGTGAGAGTTTTGGCTAAGATCAGTAACATTCCTTGGCCATATTATTTTTTGTGAGGGCATTAGAGTAGATCCTTGGAAAACCAAAGCGGTAAGAAACAGGCCATTTCAGTGCATGGCGCGTCGCGTCGGAGGCCAAAATGGCACTCGTCAATTTCCAGAAAGCCTCCACGATATCCCCGCTTCGCGCCAAGATTCCAGGTCGCAATAATTGGCATTTTACCAAGCTCCGCGTCGCACCGGGGCCCTAAATCAGGATAAATTTTACGTAGTTTTTAGTTTTCATTTTAAACTCCTCAAGGGCAATATGGTAACTTCCCAAAACCCTATATATACTCTATAAACACTAGATTGAGTCCCCAAAGAATCCCTTTAAATTAATTATATCAAAATTCACTCAAGAATAGTCAAGAAAAAGTCTAGGGTTTCCATTGGGGTTTCAAGCTTCAAGCAAATTCAACCGTAAATTCCACGAATTCTTAATCTAAGGTATGCATAGTGTTCATCTATGGATCCAATCTGTTAATAGATCTCAAGAACCATATTTTTAAATGTTATTTTGTAAACTTTTTGTGGTGATATAAGCATATACATGTTGATGATTGTTTTTTATGTTTCAAAATGATATCTAAAGATATTTTCATGAAATATATGTGGTTGTTAGTTGAAAAACATGAACTTTAGGTGGTTTGATGTGATGCAAGTATGAAATCCACCTATGCTTTAAAGAATGCATGCAAGGTGTTTAATAAAATGCCTAGGATGCTGAAACCCATAATTACATGATTCCATGATATCTAAATGACAAGTCCATATTAGCTATACACTTCCATATAAATTTCCATGCTATTTATGTGTTGTTGTTGTTGTTGTGGAATGAAGTATCTATGATAATGGAAATATTAATTAAATACACTAAATGTATCCATGCTCTCCCTACAATGTTGAGATGTGAATAAATACATGAAGTATACTATCCCCTACTTATAATATTGTGAATTGTGGACTCTAATCTTGTGATCAAGTCATATCATGTGAGCCAGTTTCCTTCTATCGAGTTCTGGGGGTATTCATACCTGAAAAATATAGTTGTGTGCCTAGAGCCATGTCATGTGCCACGATAAATCTCAGTTAAGCTATACTCTATAGAACTCAGTCAATCATGTGACTAGGGAAACATCAGAAATCTCATGATCTCAATTAACTCTCAGATAATAGTACTACTCCGTCAGTCAACGGATGTCAATTATTCAGTCCATGTACAGCCAGTTAAATCATGTTTAGTCCTTTCAGATGGGAGTATAAGTTAGCACCGAGTAAACCCAAGGATGGGAACTCACCTTTCAGTTCAGGGTGTGATTCTTAACAGTCATCCTTGTGTTCCAGAACTACGTAGCCAGCATAGGTTGAGACATCTTAACCAGTCAAATTTGGGTTGATGAGGTGGCTTAAACTGTCAGTTTAGGGTCCCACCATTCTCACTTTGAGTGCCTGCTAGATAAGGGTCACTCACAACTGTTCTTACCAGTGGTGCGGTATTGACACCCCTCCATTCGGGGAAGATATTGGACCCCAGCTTAGCCGTAATGGTATACATGGGGCATGTTGGTTAAATAACTACCTCCCCCAGTTTCAGTATCAGTCTCAGTAAAAGAACTTAGACAGTTCTTCAGATATCAGTATACCAAGATTGTTAGATACAGTCAAATTTAGTTATATCACGGGACTCAGAAAGTTCTACCAGATTCAGGGTTGTCAGACACAGTCGCTCATGTTATCAGAACTACAGTTCCAGTCATGTATTAGTGTACAGATTTAGCTGCCACATACTCACGATCTCAGTTACTATGTATGTATATTTGTACTCTTACGTTCATATCAGTCAGTCAGTTAGCATTATTCATGCATGTAAACCCTTTGCATTAGCCAATCTCACTCGTATACTCAGTACTCCAGTTGTACTGATGCATTTGCGCTATGGTGCTTTCTTTTCATGTTACACCATAGGTCCAAAGCCATGAGTTCCAGACCAGCAGTAGCTTTCCAGTCGCAGTGTTGCGATGAGTCCTCATCCATCCGAGGATAATATGATTTGATTTATTCATTTATTACTTCAGTTCAGTTTTATGGAGTTAGTTGGAAACATGTTCCTTCAACTCCTTATTCAGACGGTACTTAGAGGCTTTCAAATTTAGTCATATTTATCTATCAGATTCAGTATTCAGATTTATATTCAGTTGTTTTGGGTATTCACTACCCCATGGATGTTACTATATCTCTTCAGTTGAACCTTATGGCCTATATGTTCAGTTTTTCCACGTATTATATGTATATTATGCAGTGTACAGGTACAGATATCAGTCATGGGTTAGCTTATGGTCCCTCGGGGTCATGAGCACCGTGTAGCATTTCGATTCAGAAAAATTGGGACGTTATATTAGTGCTCACAAGTAAGAAGTGAGCGAACATAGTCATCCTATCCACAATGACCCATATCAAATCATACTGATTGCAAGGCCGCGAAAGACCCATAATGAAATCCATATTTATCATCTCCCTCATCCATATGGGAAACTCTATCTCTTGGGATATGCCACCAGGACTTAAATACTTAATGTTATCTTGGTGACAAACCATACATTTGGCAAATAAATTTTCTCTATCTCGCTTTATGTTATTCCACCAGTAAATTTCCTTCAAGTTATGGTACAACTTAGTCAATTTCGGATGAACTGTATATCTATACTCATGAACCTCAGTCAAAATCCTTTCCCAGATCCCGTCATCATCAGGAACAAAAAGACTACCTTGATACGTCAAGATGTCATCTCCCCCAATCTCAAAAGGCAGAATATCTTACTGACCCACCTCATCATTAATCTGTATAGTATGGGATCCAAAGCCTGCTTCTTCTTTACCTCAACACCAATAGATGATTAAACCACTTCTTGAACAATGACTCGTATATCCTCAAAGTCCAAAAGATAAACTCCCTATTTAGCCAACTTAGGAATATCCTTCAGTAATCCACTTTTCTCCTCATCAACATGGGATAAGATTCCCATTGACAACCTACTAAGGAACAACATTAGCTTTACCTAGATGGTAGTACAAACTCATATCATAATCCTTAAGCGATTCAAGCTACCTCTTTTTCCTGAGTTTCTAATCCTTCTGAATAAAACATATTGAAGGCTTTTATGATCCAAATAGATATCCACATGTACCCCATACAAATAATGGCACCAAATCTTCGAAGAATAAATCACAGCTGCCAACTATAATTGTGAGTTAGATAATTTCTCTCATGAACCTTAAGCTACATAGAAGCATAGGACACAACCTTACTATGTTACATCAAGACATAACCTACTCCTACACGAGATGCATCACAATACACAATTAAACTACTGGTATCCTCGGGTAGGCTCAAAACTGGCTCAGAAGTCAACTTATCCTTTAATATCTCAGAATACCCTCACAAGCACCGGACCGTAAAAAAATAACCCACTTCTGAGTTAACTTCATCAATGGAGCAGCAATAGAATAGAAACTCTTCACAAACATACTTTAATACCCGGCCAAACCCAAAAAGTTCCTAATGTCAGTTTGAGTCATGGGTCAAGTACATCTCTTAACCGCCTCAAGTTTTTATGGATCCACCTTGATCCCCTCACTAGAAACAACATGCCCCAGAAAAATCATAGAATTCAACCAAAACTCATGCTTGGAAAATATAGCATACAATTTTTGGTCTTTAAGAGACTGCAACACAATTTGGAGGTAAGTGACATAATCCTCCTCACTCTTACAGTACACCAAGATGTCATCAATAAAGATTACAACAAACAAATTAAGAAAATGCCTACAAACCCAATTCATAAAATCCATGAATATAGTCGGAAATTAGTCAACCCAAATGACATAAGTAAAAACACATATTGACGATATCGGGTTTGGAAAGTAGTGTTGGGGATATCAACCTCCCTAATTTTCAAGTGATGGTAGCCCGAACGAAGATCAATCTTAGAGAAACATCTAGCACCTTAAACTTGATCAAAAAGGTCATCAATCCTAGAAATAAGGTACTTATTTTTCATGATAACTTTATTTAACTAATGATAATTTATACAAACTCGAATGGCCCTATCTTTATTTTACACGAAAAGCATAAGAGAACCTACAAAGAAAATCTAGGACAAATGAACCCTTTATCATGAAGATCTTTCAATTTCTCCTTTAGTTTAGCGGGAGCCATTCTATAAGAAAGAATGGATATACGAAGAGTATCTGGTGGAAGACAAATCTGATAATCTATTTCCCTATTAGGAGGAATTCCAAGAAGATCATTAGGAAACACTTCAGGAATTTCATTAACCACAGGGACGGATTGCAAAGACGTTTAGACTCAAAATCCTTAACCAAAACTATATGATATAAACACCCTTTGGAAATTAACTTTTGAGCTATAACATAAGAAATAAACTTCCCTTTGGGTACTAAGAAACTCCTCTCCCATTCTAATACTGACTCATTAGGAAAGTGAAAATTGACCTTTTGGGTAATACTTTCCAGAGAAACATAGCACATATTAAGCCAATCCATCCTAAGATAACATCAAAATCTACCATATCCAACTCTATAAAATCCACCAATGTCTCCCTATGCAAGATAGACACCACACACCACCTATAGATTTTTCTAGCAGCTATAGAGTCACCCACTGCAGTAGAAACAAAAAAAGGGTCGGAAATACTTTTTTAACCAACACCAAAATGCACATCCATATAAGGGGTCACATAATGTAGGGTAGACCCGGGATCAAGAAAATAATAAAAATCACGAGAAAAGAGCTATAACATACTAGTAACAATATCTGGGAATGCCTCATATTCTTGATAGATAGCAAGTTCATAGAGACAATTTTCGCTAATGTCAGTACCAGAAGTAGCGTCTTTAGTGCAGGAACTGAAGATGTGGTGACCAAAACCTTATTATCCCTAGTGGCAACATTGGATAAAGGACAATCTCTCTATATGTGACCAAGCTTACCATAATTATAGCACTAATTTCTCCTATTCTCGTAATATCCACGGTGAGGCTGCCTACAAAAACAAAAAAGAGGATAAGGTAGGTATGACTGAGCTCTAGTAGCCTGAGAATGGGCACCCTGTGGGTTAAGACCACTGTTTTCCTAAAAATAATGATCACCCAAAGGCTTCATATAAGGATAACTAGCAGACGAATAAGAATTGCCCTAGTTATTCTTCTTATCCCACTATCTACTATCTTTCTTACTATTCTATTGACCCCCACCCTGCTTTGAATACCTAAACTTCCTGTTCTACTTCTCTCTCATCTCTGCTTATCTCTTTATTTTATTCTCTACCTATTGCATATAAACCATAAGTCTGGAGATGTTCATATCATTGTTTAATGATGTAGCCCTACACTCCAATACCAAATCATGGGACAACCCAAAAGCAAACTTTCTCATCTTGGATCTCATGTTAGACACCAACTCTAGACCGTAACGAGCCAGCTATTGAAACTTTAGAGCATACTCTTTCACACTCATCTTACCCTTCTTTAGATTAACAAACTTCTCATCCTTAGCTTCTCTGAACTCTTGAGGAAAGAAGTGATCAAGAAAGTTCCCTAAAAAGCCATCTCATTTATCCTGATCAGAATTATCACCCTCATAGCTTCCCACTCCTCATATAATTGATAAGTTACATCCTTTAACTGATAAGAAGAAAACTCTACACCCTTTACATCAGCAACATGTGTCACCATGAAAATCTTCTCCATCTCATTAATAAACCCCTGTGGATCCTCCTCAACTTTAGAGACGATAAAGGTTAAGGAATTCAAACTCATAAACTGGCCAACCTGAGTCTCCTCAGATGAATGAGGAATAGAACCAATATAGTTAGGCTAACAAGATTGAGATTCCACTAGCTAAATAAGCATATAAATGAACTAACAGAACTCCGTATTTGAGTTATCTCACTGAGGTGGATGATCATAACTATCACCATCCTGGGAAGCCCGAGGAGGACTAGTAGTGACCAGTGAAACTCCACGTAGAGAAGCACAATCAAGAGCAGTGACCCTAGATCAGATCTTCACTCTATACATAGGGTGAATCCCCTCTACATTATCGTAAGTTGGACAAATTTCATAACATAGTTTCTATAAATATCAGATCTTAGGGGAGGCATAATATGAAATGTGAGGATGCCAATAGTTAGAGAAGTTTCATAACACGATACTCTACAAACCAAAATAAAACACAAGATCAGAAAAACATTCCTAAATTCCTTGTAGCCTCTTTCTTATAAGTATGGCATGATACACACCCATAAAAATGACTCTACTCGGCACAGCTTTGTGGACACCCATTGACCCTAAGCCTCACTTTGATACCATGTTTGTGACCTTAACTAAGTCCTAACCGTGATGGATATCTCAAGACACTATGGACCAGAGACCACTCCCTTAGCCTAACCTCAAGAGCACAAAAATAACAATAAAGCGAAAGCCAATCAAGATAGTAATAAAATATGAATAGATAACTAAAATGAAAACTAAGAGTCAAAAACAACAATAGACCCACATTTTTTCATGAAGCCTCTAAAACTAGAATAATATCTAAGTCAGTACATGCCCTCGACTATGACCCAAAAGAATCCAAAGTACTCATCAATAAAGAAGGAATAATAAAATGATAAGGCCACCAAAAGGATAGAGGCTCACTATTTTGCAGGAACTCAATAGATGTGCTAACCGACCTAACATTGCATAGGAGAAACAAAAATATCTTCTTACCTTACATTACAAAATAATGTAGCATCCTAGAACAGTTAGTGGGACAAGCACTGGCATATAACTTAGTGAACGTGATAGAATAATGTCATGTCCAAAATTAGTCAAAACCATATGAACACATTCATATATCCATATATTCTATGTCGAGATAGGGGAAAGGAACATAAAACATGATCACGTAAAAATTTAGTCTTGAACTTTGTATCTCAATCCATTATAAAGGCACCCATGGGCAATATGGGTCTAGATCCCCTACTAAAAGGGCCCTAGTGCATGTTAGCCACACAAATCAATAAAAAATCAAGGAAAAACTAAAGACACCATGGGCAATAGCTATACTAAAAATATATAAATCAAGTATGCACCAAGCATATGATCATATAGACCTTCAATAGCAGCAAAAGAGGTTTCTAGTATTCATCCTCTTGGGACTTACACCTTTACGATAAGCTATGCAATCTCCTTTAAGCCTAAATTAAATTAATTTGCACATAAAACCAACCAGTAATCTTTGAATAATTTATTAAAGCATTTTCCACTTGGTATCGTCATACTTATATTCTTTCAGGCAAAATTAATTATGCCAAACCAATTCGCAAAACAAAATTTGACTCTCAAGTTCCATTTAAAATGAAAAGCAAGGCCACTAAGTCCATCCAAATCTATTTTTAGACCCATTTAACCATTAATACAATGCATTGGGTTCAAAAGTAAGTTAAACAAAGTAATTTATCTATATTCAAAATAAGTTTACAAGGTGGGTTGGGGTTAATGCAATTATCAACCCAAATTTTATCCAGTTTGGGAAACTTATGTCCCCTATTCCAACTATTTAAACAATGTACCAATTCAGTCTCAAAAATATCAATTTAGAGCATGAATAATCAATTAAAACATAGGGCAAGTAATTCAGTTAGTAACAACCACAATTCATTAACCCAATTTCAAAACCCATAGCTTATATAACATGAAAATCCATTTTATTAATTCCCTAATGTAAAATTAATGTTTAGGAAAGAGAAATATTCCTGAAATACATAAGAAATAAGTTAATTAAAAGTTTAGAGGCTGGATGATGAATTCACTGTAAAACCTTTGAATGTTATTGGATTTTGAGTTTAAGAGAGAATAAGAATGCTTTAATCTTTGAAAATTGAACAAAATGGGTTTATTTAATGTAAAGATCATACAAGGGGTAAAAAGGCCAAAAAAAACCACTCCTAGTGAAAAAAATCAAAAATTGGATAAAATTAAATTATTGGTGTGGCATGCCATATCACAGAGGTTAGCCTCCATGACACACTGATATAACAAAGGTTAACCTCTATGACACGGCCTTATAGCAGAACCTAACTTCCTCTAGGTCCTAAAATGACCTCGAACCCCTTCTAAAAATTCTGAAACTTTCTTAAAACACCCTTATAACATCCCTAAACATAATTCATGTAGAAAAATGACATTACACATATGGGAGGGTCAAAAATAAATGATCAAAATTTTAAGAGGTCTTATAGAACATTAGCCAGAGGGTCTGGGGTTAGCCTAGGATTTGATGTGACATGGCCATGCTAGCTTTTAGGACTCCATGGTCCGAGCTCAAATCTTTCTAGAGGGTATGTCATGGGCAAGGACACTCCCTAGTGTTTTTAATGGTTCTTAGGTCATGGACAACTTTAGAGTCATTCAATAGGTTTCTAGGTTAGTTTAAGAGCATGAGGCTAGGTTTTTTTTGTTGCCCAACCATAATACTATTACTTTTCCTATCGAGGTTAAGAGGGAGATATTTTAAAAGGGTTTAATTTATCACTTTGTTTAGTATCAAAGATTTAAGTTGTAGCAGGATCTACTTTCCTTCATATTTTTTATGATACATAGACTATGGAGTAGGGATGTCATGAGACCTATAGAGGTGGTGATAAGAGACTTACCATCAGGGAAATTTCATTAATTCTTTGTTGAGAGGTGGCGGTTTTCTTAGGGGAGGTCAGCACCATCACTCAACCTAGCAAGCCCATCTAAGTAGCACTTTATGTTTCAGATAGTTGTTATTAAGGTTAAGTAAAATATAGCAACTAGAGTTTAGGCCAGTTTTTATGAGGTTTGTATTCTTGGTATTCAGGTCATGGTAGCGATTCTATATTTAAAAAAAGTTCTCATAGAACTCTAAGCGATAGAGGGTGTTATGACTATGGTGAATTTGGGCACAATTCTAGGGAGTGACCTAGGCATAAGTTTTTTAGGAATCTATATCAACATTTTTTAATCTTAGGTCTCCATCTCCACCATCCATAGATGGTGAATGCGGTATTACTAATAGTTCCCATAATGCTAGAGGTAATTCTCAACTAAGAAATATAGACAGTTGTGTAAATGCTCTGCTTGGGGATGTGCATGGTTAACTATGTACTTTTTTAGGTAGGCTAGGAATCAAGTTTTAGAGGAAGACATTATAGGTATGATTTTCACTTGTTATCATTCTATTTTGAGGCTTTAGATAGAGACATTACATGTATTACTTTCACTTGTTATGATTTAGTTTTTTATGTTATTTGATCCAAGGTCTCTGTATTCTTATATGTTTGCCTACTTTGCTACCTACTCGGGTTTACCTTGTAAGATTTTTGTGCCTATATGTGTAGAAACTCTCATTGGGTATTTTTTATTAGTGATGGATCAAGTAGGCCGATATGACTTAGGTAGATCTGATAATCTTAGACATGGTGTTTTTAATATGATTTTGGGTATAAGATGGTTATTTTTTGCGATGGTGGGTTGCTTTTCCAAGAATTCTATATTATCATGCTTAGTATTCTGTAGCTATGATGTCAGTTGTCAAGAGAGGAAATATGCCACTATTTTTGAAAAGTAGAGTGGTAACAAGGGGTGTGTCGCCTTTCTTCCTTACGCTCATGATGCTAGAGTTGATGCTTTTTCAATTTAGTCACCCCATCTGGTTAGTAAATTATTGATGTTTGTCCTAACTGATTCTTCTGGTTTTCAACTTAATCATAATTATGACTTTGATATTGATGTTGAGCTTGCAACTTAGCCCATTTTTATTCCACTAAACTGGTTGTCTCCAGCTAGGCTATGTATCTTAATGGGCAGCTTTAGGATCTTTTAAAAAGGGAAATTATTTGTCTTGAGTGTGCCTTCATAGGGTGCTTCTATTTAGCTTGTGAAGAATAAAGATTGTTTCATGAAAATTTGTATTGATTAATGGCAGTTGAACAAGGTAATTAATAAGGATACATTATTGATGCCATATATTTACAATTTGTTAGACCAGCTATGGTGAAGCTATGTTTTCTAATTTTCTAAGAGTTCACGCTACCAATAATTGAGGATTTGTGAAGTGGTCATACCTAAGCCTTGATAGAGTCTGTATATATTATTTGTCACTATTAGAATATTCTGATGGTTTCTTTTTAGGTATTGTACAATAGATAGAACAAGTTTTCGATGGGATATTTTCATGATTTGAGATTAGGCGATGGGGAACATGTTTGTTGAGTGATTTTATGGATAGAGTTTGAATAATTTAGGATAAGTGTACTGATTGAAGGATCCAAAACTTAGAGTTTGAGGTTTATGTGTTTTTGGAGTGTCACCAATAAAATGCATAGTAAGGTTCGAAATGGAAGACAAGTTAAACCCTAGGTATATTAGGCAATTTGAGATCCTTTAATATGTTAGTGATGTGGTATTGAGTTATTTCTACCTCTAGATTTTTGGAGTATTCTCTTAATACTTCATGTGTCAATGCTGAGATGGTGTTTTTTTTATAAGTTTGACATGCTTCAGCATACTTTGGTTTAGTTTGGTGAGATTTGACTTTTGAGGAGGATATGGTTTTACATTTTGAGTAAAGGAGTAAGAAAGTTAAGATTGAGGGAGATTCCTATAGTTAAGGACCACTGGAACCATCTTCAAGTTAAGAAGGTTGCATGATAGACCTAGCAGGTCATGTGAACCTAGTATCCTCACCTTTTTGAGATATTAAGTTCATCATATTCCCTAACTTTCAAGGATGAAATTCATTTTATTATTGGATATTGTACTGACACTTTAAGTTATTCTCTTTATTTTTATGTGTTTTCTAGATTTTCAACTTTTATATAGTTGTTTCAATTCAATTATGACCTATTGGGATAGGTGGTTTGATTCTCGAGCATTTTGTTTGAGTTGTAAGTCTATTTATCTATTTTGGAGTCAAAATATTGAGTAAACGACCTTAATGAGAACTCTGTCAGTTTTTCTAGCTCTAGAATGGTGATTTTAGGCTAGAGAGACCTTTAGTTTGGTTTATAAGGATTCAAGACTCATTCTGAGATATTTGGTGAATTTAGTAAAAATAAAAAGCATGGTCTTGGGGAAACATTTCATCGAAATGACCTACATGGGGAAATTAGTCAATTCTGTGGAGTCTGGAATGTCATCTTTGGTAGGGTAGCGTATTTGGTTTTTGTTTGCAGGGTTATGAATGTATTTGTAGCATCTATTTGGAGTCATTTTTTGAATCCATTCTATATAATTTTGCAACATCTAGTGCAAGGAAAAATTGCCCTTCCCATTCATGAAGTGTTGGTTGCGATAGAGAAAGGTCAAATTTCTTGACCGTCAAATTTCTTGACCGTCACATTTGGGAGACTATCCTTACATTCATGAAGAAGGTTTGGGCTAACATGGTTCAAATTTTTTATTCATATTCCCTATGAATGAAAACGCTCAAACTACAGCTCTCGTAAGAGTGTAAGCGGTCGTCGTCAAATATAGAACCCAACTGGGTTGGGTGTCGAATCCCACAGGGAATACTCAGTCACTAAGTATGCAACGATTAGTAGACTTTTGGTGAAAGTTCTGCGGATAAAGGGGGGATTTTATGCGTGAAGTAAACTTATCAAAATAGCAAAGTAAAAACAGAATGTTTTGTAAGATTTTAATTAATGAGAATTGTAAGTTAGGGTTATGTCCACCTTATGAGTTTTACGTATCTATTGGCTATGAGTTATGCGGAATTCAGACATGCATGCGCTTATAGAGATTCGTATTCTATGGTAAATCCTAGTGTCTTTCGACCATCAAGAATTATATCACTTTAACTCTTTCGAGCTTAAAGCGTATACTAATGGTACGAATTGTCCAAGAGGTTAATCCAGTTACGGCACTAACTTTTAAACAAGGGTTGGTAGCCCTATTTCCTTGTCATTCTCTCTTTTCCAGACATGTAACTTTTCTTTCGAACAAGTTAATGCTATACTGGCGTATTCTATATGTTTGCAACCACAAGAACTCAATTAAGATGAAGAGAGTAATGATATAAGCAGCATACGTATCAAGAATTCACAAACTCATAGCAATAGATAGTATCTCATAAGGCTTCCATAACCCTAACAGAGAAGTTTAGCTACTCATAATTGTGAAGGAAAACCACGAGGATATCATCATACCAAAGCAATAACAATATTACGATAAGGAAGTATTGGCATCACTCTCTTGTCGTGAAAATTAAAAGTCGAATAGATGAAGAATAATGAAAAGCTTCGAATTAAATGAATAACTGAATGCTGAAAAATTCAGCATTATAGGGTTTTTATAACATCTTTGTCCTAGTCCTACTGAAATAGGATTTTTATCCTTGTCCTAGTCCTACTGGGTTACTGCATACTTGTCCTAATCCTACTAAGTTACTGCTGATCCCCCAAGTCTTTAGAAATGTTGTTTTTGCCCGGGACAAGTTCTCCATGCATCACTTTCAGTCCACAAGTTTCCAGAAGCTACCTTCCTTCTTACGTGAAGTTTCCTTTGGCGTCCAACAGTCCATAAAATGCTGAAATCTTCATCATAAATACCTGAAATCTTGCTAATCACGTTGGTTAGCTCACTTACAGGAAAAAGGACTAAAAGTGTAGGAATTATATATTTTGTCCTCAAAACTTAGCTAAAATATGGGTACATTAAGGTGCTTTAGGCGTGTAAATACGCCTAACATCAACACCCCACACTTAAAGCTTTGTTTGTCCTCGAATAAAATATTACGTCCATGCAATCATCTAACTAGAAATCACAGCAGTAACACAAAATATCCATCAAGACAGGCACGACAATTATCAGCAAAGAGTAGTTTCCTGATCACTACTAGAAACAATTCAACCTCCAACATAGACTCGTGATGATGGTTAATTCGTATCCACAAGTTAAGGCACAAAGAATCATACAAGACTACCCAAAACTCATCAACCATGTATGTCTCACAATATATCACCCATAATTACTCACAAGTATTTCATTTTTCAAAACATGGGTGTAAGACTATCCTTGCTCTCACTCTCACAAAGAATTCATATGTTGCAACTGATGACCATAGGCTTGCCCTTAGTGTACTGCTCTACTAATATCAGAATGTTAAGCTTAGGATCAATTAGGTCTTTTATAGGTTGTAATGTAGGCTAAGGGACGGGTAGGACTATTTTGGACAGAAATAGTGACTATGTTCCTAAGCGCTTTAATACATCACATTATGCCATTAACACTCTCTTTTAATCAACTCTGCTACCTTTCTTTCATCTATCACTCCTTTTCACCTATTTTGCCATTCAAGCATAACTATCTTTTTATTTAATCATAAACACAATTTATCTTTTTGTTTTTCTATTTTTTTTTCTTTTCTTTTCTTTTTATAACACACCTCTATGATAGCCACTCTTTTTTCATAACAAATTCAAGTACCAATTCACTTTAAGGCATCACTCTCACCCAATTTCCTCTTATTTTGTCACATGACTTCACAATTTAAAGCACTTAGGAATTTGGATCAAATTATGGTCTTGAAAAAAAAATGGATTAGGCTTACATATGAGGTTGTCAAAGAAAATGGCTTAAAGGCTCAAAAGGGTTGACTAGGATAATGTCCACGGGTAGGTAAACAGAAGGTAAACAATTACAGGCTGCCAAAGAAATGCCTAAATCATCTCCTAAACTCACACTCGTTATTTCGCTTTACACACACACCAGGCAAGTTCTAGCATCAGTCACAGCACAAAATATACTATATCCTCACACACACAAGGCACATGGTCAACTTTATTGGGAGCAGTATAGACTCTTGAACCAACAGATGAATGAATTAAAACACACAATTATCACACACTGAGTCACATGTAGAGCCTAAATGTCTCAATAGTAATGATTTAGCACAAACTCTTGTTATACTACCATGCCGTCTATCAGAATAATTTCATTCAAAATCTAAAAAATTTAAAATTAAACTAACTAATTACGACTAATTAAAATAAACAAGAACTAGAATAAATGTAAATACAGACAAAGAAGTATAGCATACAAATACCAGCACCCCACACTTAGACGGGACACACTGCCCTCAGTGAAAAATAAATAAGAAGAACCTGATTAGTCGGACTCATCCTCTATGTCTGGGGTCATACCCCCTGCATCAGAATCATCATCAGAGTCGTCATCCTCAGATTTCTCCTCCACATCGGAGTCTGGCATTCGTCGATCATCATCGATTGGCATGTCGTCATCAAGAGGTTCCTCAAAATATACACCTACTCCACACATCGCCCTCGTATGCTCATTCATTGGGTAGTCATAATCCAACTGTTGGAGCTCTGCAGTAGTTGGAACACGACCCCCGCTCATCATGGTAAACCTCATCATGCCATATAAATGGCGGGAGAAGCTTTCGTCGCGAGCATGTCTTTCTGCAGTGGTTAGGTTGACTCCATGCATGGATTCAACATATTTAACCTTTGTGAGGTCAACCTTCTTCGGGTTGTGTGGAAGCTTATGATCTGCAGGTTCCTCTTCGATGTCCTCCTTCCTCAATATCGCAGTCAACAGATTGCCAAAGCTGAAGTGGGACCTCTTGTGCAGCCTGGCCTTATGCATTGAAGATCGAATAATCGCCCCAATGTTGATGGGGATGTTCGTCATCAAAGCGTACACCAAGCACACTCTATCACGTGTGATCTTTATGTACTATGACCCTGGAATCAGGCAATAATTGACTATCCGTAACCATATTTGAGCTTCTCTGTTCAAGGAGGCATACGGGAAGGTATTGTTCCGACCGGTATCCTTGTGACGACTCCACCGTGCCATTGATCTTGTTCCGCATAGTGTGTGTCTAATTTCCCTGTATGGAGGTCTACGATAAAGCTCCTTGAGCGGTGATGGATCCACAGATGGAAGACCCAGAAAAGAGTTGAAGAACTCTGCATTCAGTTGCAAGACTTGGCCCCGAATCTTCACTTCACTTCCGGTAGTCTTTGGGGACCAATTGGCATAGAATTCTCGCGTTAGATCAAGATTACATTCTCCCATATCTTGGAAAATGAAATCAAGATGTAGCACCATGATTTTAGCCAAAATGCGGGGTTCTTTCTTTGCTAGGCTCTCTTTTTGTATCAACTCCACATGAACATATTTTTTTACTTTATTGTTCTTGTACCACTCTTTTCCTTCCTCCTCTAGGACCCATTTTATCCCGTACATGCGTCGAGGTATTTGCAGCGAGGAGGATTCACCTTGCTCTTTTCGTCCCCTTTTCTGGCCTTTTTGTGAAGTGGTTGTTTTTTCTTTTCCTTGTCTTCCTTTTGGTGCCATTGTACCTGAGATTAAAATAATAGTCATGTTAGCTTCATCTCGGTAGATACAATCGACAAACAAACAGTAGTGGTACCACCCCACACTTAATTTGTTGTGACAAACTAATTAAGTGAACGATGTCGATTACTCAGACTTCATCGCCATACATTTAGGTGTTATGTTCCAACAATATATTCAGAGCAGTCATACTTTTCTTGTCATCTTCACTATCCTTTTCAATTCTTTTTTATGTACTCTTAACTATGTTTTCATGTTTGGACTAATGCATCTCTTTGAACAAAACTACTACATAGATATCGTATCAATTTATGGCTTAGAAATAATCACAACATCTCATGTTTGTAGTTAACCAATGATTTTCATCTCGATGGACAAGTCATTCAAACATACAAGCTTTCGAGTTACAAGATTATGCAATTATCTTAACTATGTCGATTCCGCAAAAGTATGACAGTGTATCAAAATCAAATTCAGGTTGGAACCAAGTCTAGAACACCCATACGTATTCTTTCACTCACTTAGTTGTATCACAACAAGTCAACCATATTCAAATCACCAACACTACTTCAAGATTTAACAACTTATTATAGGCATAGTGGTGTAGTACTTTACGGAATATAAAAGAAGAGCAAAGAAGTACTTACTTGGTTGATGGCCTCGAAAGATGTTCTTGCAAAGTTAAAAGAGCAAAAGGAAAATTTTTGAGAGATTTTGGAGAGGTAGGCGGCGCTTAGGTTGAATTTGCAATGCATTTTTGTTCTAAGACTAAGGTTCTATTTATAGGGCAAGCTTGGGTCGGGTTTTGACCCATTTGGAATCGGATTAGGAGACCAAAAAGTGAGCATAGGCGGCGCCTTTTGCAAAGCCTAGTTGAGCATAGGCGGCGCCTATGCTATGGCATTCTAGATTCATAGACAAAGGGATTTGCCATAGGCGGCGCCTATGCTATGGCATTGTTAGGCATAGGCGGCGCCTATGCCATGGCATTCTAGATTCAGAGACAAAGGGCTTTTGCATAGGCGGCACCTATGCTATGGCATTGTTAGGCATAGGCGGAGCCTATGCCATGGCACTCTAGATTCAGAGAGCTTAGGCCATAGCATAGGCCTTGCCTTGTTCGTTGCCTAGATTTTCATAGGCAATGCCTAACTCATAGCATTTTACTTCTTCATTCCCAACTTACCACCTTCAACATGCAATACTTCCAAATCAAAATTTGAAACCAATCTCCTCATTTACACCTCTTGCACCTACACTTATTCAAAAACAACAAAAACGATTAGAACGATGGGTTGCCTCCCACCAAGCGCCTTAGTTTTGGTCGTGGCTCGACTCTTCTTTTTGTATTTTTTTTATTTAACAAAAACAAACTCTTAGTAAAACAATAAAGAATGAAAAATGATGGGTTGCCTCCCATCTAGCGCTTGATTTATTGTCGCAGCACGACATAGTTACCTCTAGTACTTAGATTTCGTCGAGATAGATGGTGGCCATGCATTTTATCGAGTCAAGAGGACCGATATATGGTTTTACTCGTTGGCCATTCACCTTAAAGACAACACCATTATTGTCTTCTAGCTCAACTACTCCAGACGAGTAGACTTGGCTAATTTTGTACGGACCAGACCATTTGGACCTTAACTTCCCTGGGAATATCTTCAGTCTGGAATTGAAAAGAAGTACCATATCACCCTTTTGAAAGTTTCGTTGAACAATCCGTTGATCATGATACTTTTTCATCCGCTCCTTGTAGAAGTCTGATCTTTCATACGCATGTAGACGGAATTCATCCATCTCGTTCAGCTGCTCCAATCTCATATTCATGGCATCATCCCAATTCAAATTCAGTCGCTTCAACGCCCATAATGCTTTATGCTCGAGCTCAATGGGCAGGTGACAAGCCTTCCCATAAACTAGTTGGTACGGGGACATGCCAATTGGCATTTTGAATGCAGTCCTATAAGCCTATAGTGCATCGTCCAGCTTCCGAGACCAATCCTTCCTATTAGCGTTTACAATCTTAGCAAGGATCTGCTTGATCTCTCGATTAGAAACCTCTACCTGTCCACTAGTTTGTGGGTGATAAGGCGTGGCTACCTTATGTTGCTTGACCCCATATTTCACCAACATGGATTTGAACAGCTTGTTGCAAAAGTGTGATCCTCCATCGCTTATGATGGTACGTGGTACCCCAAAACGAGAGAAGAAATCTCTCTTCAAGAATGCTATAACACGCTTTCCTTCATTGTCGGCCAGCACTACTGCTTCGACCCATTTGGATACATAGTCGACAGCAACTAGGATATATTTCATCCCAAACGAATTTACGAATGGGCCCATGAAATCAATACCCCACACATCAAACAGCTCTACTTCAAGAATTTTTGACATGGGCATCTCATGGTGCTTCAAAATCGTGCCTTGTCTCTGACATTGGTCACATCTTCTCACAAATTCGTAGGCATCTCTAAATATTGAAGGCCAATAATAGTCGCTTTGCAATACCTTCCTTGCTGTTCGACCACCTGCATGGTGTCCCCCAACTTGGGAAGCATGACTTGCTTCCAAGATACTCGGCACTTCCACATGAGATATGCATCGCCTGATAACACCATCCGTGCATCGTTGAAACAAATATGGCTCATCTCAGAAGTAGTGTTTTACATCATGCATGAACTTCCTCTTTTGATGAAAAGACAGATGTGCAGGTATCACATTACTTACCACATAGTTTGTAAAGTCTACGTACCATGGTAATTCTTCCACCATCGTGGCTAGGATCTCTTCATCGGGGAATGCATCATTAATCTCAAGATCGGACTGCCCAGTGTGCTCATTCTCAAGTCTAGATAGGTGATCAGCCACTTGGTTTTCGCAACCTCTTCTATCTTTTACCTCAAAATCAAATTCTTATAGCAATAACACCCATCGAATTAGCCTTGGCTTTGCATCCTTCTTCGTTATTAGGTATCTCAGGACTGCATGATCGGTATGAACCACCACTTTAGTCCCCAACAGGTAAGCACGAAACTTTTCAAAAGCATAAACAACTGCTAGAAGCTCTTGTTCCATGACAGTATAGTTCTTCTGGGCTTCGTTCAAGACCTTGCTCGCGTAGTAGATTGGATAAAATAACTTTTCTCTTCTCTGTCCAAGTACAGCACCCAAAGCTACTTCACTTGCATCACACATAACTTCAAATGGTAGGGACCAATCAGGTGCTACAATGATAGGAGCTTCAATTAGCTTCCCTTTGAGGCATTCGAATGCCTTCAAGCAATCTTCACCGAAGTCGAACTTTGCATCCTTCTCCAAAAGCTTGCATAACGGACTAGCAATCTTGGAAAAGTCTTTAATGAACCTTCGATAAAAACCTGCATGACTTTAATTTTAGCTCGATCCACCTCAATTCCTCTTTCAGAAATTTTATGCCCAAGAACAATGCCTTCTTTAACCATAAAGTGGCACTTCTCCCAGTATAGCACCAAGTTGAATTCAACACATCTCTATAACGCCATACTTAGGTTCGCCAAGCACGATTCAAATGACTCACCCACAACTGAAAAATCGTCCATGAATACCTCCAAGGTGTCTTCAACCATATCAGAAAAAATGGACATCATATAATGCTGAAAAGTGACGGGTGCATTACATAGCCCAAATGGCATACGTTTGAAGGCAAACGTACCATATGGGCATGTAAACGTTGTCTTCTCTTGGTCTTCAGGAGAAATACAGATCTGATTATAGCCGGAATAACCATCTAAGAAGCAAAACCATCCTTTCCCTGCCAATCGATCAAGCATTTGGTCCATGAATGGCATTGGGAAGTGATCCTTAAGCGTCCATGAATTCAAATTCCGGTAGTCCATGCATACTCTCCACCCTGTGACAGGTCTGAGTGGAATTAGCTCATTCCTTTCGTTTGCAACTACCGTCATGCCCCCTTTCTTGGGAACACACTGTACCGGACTCACCCATTTACTGTCAGAGATTAGATACACTACCCCTGCATCTAACCACTTAATAATTTCTTTCTTCACCACTTCTTGCATAGGTGGATTCAAACGTCTTTGATGCTCAATAGTGGGTATGCAATTTTCTTCAAGCTGAATCTTGTGCATATATATCCCAGGCGGAATACTAATAATATCAGCGATGGTCCAACCGATGGCTCTCATGTATTTCCTTAGAACAGCGATGAGAGCTGCAACTTGCTGCTCACCTAAGTCAGCCGCCACAATAACCGGGAGGGTGTTTCCACTTCCCAAGAATGCGTACTTTAGATGAATGGGTAGCTCCTTCAATTCTAACATTGGTGGCTCTTCAATGGATGGTTTAGCTGGTGGTGTAGGCCGATTTTTGAGATCGAGGTCCAGCTTCTTGGGAGCATAAGGATACGACCCTATTCCTGTTAGAGCACAAATAGTTTCTTCATAATTTTCAGCATCCTCACGCTCTATATTCATAAGCACAGCCGCCAATGGGTCAACAATAAGCTGCTCTTCTACGAATAATTCTTTCTCATCATCAAAATAAACATCAGCTACCGAGAACACGTTCAGATCTTTGGGTTGCTTCATTGATTTGCATACATCAAAGCGGACTACTTCATCATTCATCCAAAATAAAAGCTCATTTGCTCTTAAATCAATAAGCACGCTCCCTGTTGCAAGAAAAGGGCGCCCCAAGATTATGGGAACTTCAGAGTCCACCTCACAGTCCAGAATAACGAAGTCTGCCAGAAAGATGAATGAAGAAACCTTTACCAATACATCATATAAAATACCAACAGGTCATTTTACCGACCTATCTGCCATCACGAGCCTCATATTGGTTGGAGTAGGATCACCCAACCCCAACTTTCTGTAAATAGATAGCGGCATCAAATTGATGCTGGCTCCTAAATCGCATAATGCCTTGGCAAAATTCAAAGATCCGACAGTGCAAGGAATAGTGAAGGCACCGGGGTTAGCCTTCTTCTGAACTAGTGATCTGGTAGCGATTGCACTGCAATGATGAACAGTATCCGTCAACTCATAACTTGCTGCCCGCTTCTTTGTCAAAAGATCTTTCATAAATTTTGCGTACCCAGGCATTTGTTCCAGTTCCTCGACCAAAGGAACATTAATAGTTAGCTTCTTCAACATAGTCATAAACTTATTAAACATGGTATCGTCAGCTTTCTTCTTCAATCTCTGAGGAAAAGGTGGTGGTGGAAGGGGAATAGTTTTCTCCACCGCTTTCTTTTCATCTTGCTTCAGTTCGGCGATCTTTTCAGGCTGTGGACGTTGAGAGGTGACGTCACGAACAACCTCATCAGTTGCTTCGGCATCTTTTAGTTCTGTAATGATCTCATTATCTTCTATATCATCAACCACCTGCTTGCCTTTGGATGGATTTTCCAACACTTTACCACTTCGGGTGGTGATAGTCATACATGATCCATCATTCCTTGGATTTTGCACTGTGTCGCTAGGTAGTGTTCCAGTTTTTCTTTGATTTAATGACTCTGAAAGTTGACTCAACTGTTGCTCTAGTTGCTTTATTGGAGTAGAATGGGAGTCAACCAATTGATATATTGAAGACAAATCGTTCTTCACCTCATTCACTCCTGTATTAGTTGCCTCTACTCCCTTCAACAGCTTTGCCATCATATCTTCCATCGACATCTTCCCAGAGCCAGACGCCACAGCCTCACGGTTTCCAGGAGGAACATACAAACCACTCCTATCAGTTTTATTCTTCCAACCACCTTGATCGCGGTCCTTGTATCCAGATTTATCATAATAGTTCCGACCTTGGTTTCCTTGGGCATTGCCTCGGAAACCCCCCTGATTATTCAAGTAGTTCGCTTCTTCCTCATAGTCGGATTCATCTCTTCCCTGTGATACAATGGCCTTAACCTTTCCGGTCTTCCCTGATAATAAATGCTTGGTCAGAAGATCTATCTGCGTTTTCATGTGAGCCATATCTTGGTCACGTTCCACTTGTCTACGCCTCTTCTCTGCAGTCAAGCCAATAGATACTGTAGAGCTTGCTACCTCAGAATACCTGGTATGCCAAGCTCTACTCTACTTTGTCATACGATCTAGCATATCACTTGCCTCAAGAAAAGTAAGGTCCATGAATGACCCACCTGCAGCATTATCAACCACTGGCTTTGTCACCGAGTTCAAAGCCCTATATAATATTTCCATCAAGTGGATATTCGTCATCTGATGGTTTGGGCACCGCATAAGCTTCTTCTTGAACCTCTCCCATGTTTCGTGGAGAACTTCAGTTGGAAGTTGTCAAAAATTATTGATCTCATCCCGTAATTGGGCTCTCTTGGATGGCGGAAAGAATCTTTCTAGGAAAGCGTCTTTCAGTTGCCTCCAATTAGTAATAGAATCAGGAGTTAGCCCGTTCAACCATAGAGTTGCCTCCCCAGACAGAGACAATAGAAATAAGCGCAGCCGAATTGCATTCTGCCCAACTCCTGGATTGTCAAACGACTTGCATGTTGAAATAAAGTTGATCAGATGCATATTCGGATCATCTCCTGCGAGTCCACCAAATAACCCCTTGAGCTGCAATAACTGAATCATGGTGCTAGTGATATTGAACTTAGCTCCGGGTGCCAAGGGTGGAGGAATAATAGCCCCTGTGGCACCAGCTCCATCCAGATCGTCATCATCATCATCAAAAGGAGCCTGCACAGCTCGGCGGTCAGGTCTCATTCTAGCTTGACGATCTCTCCTGTGCATAGGTGCTGCCACCTCATCTGCACATCGTGATTAAGTAACTCATCATCACCAGGTCCTCATCATCAGGATTTGTTGCCCGACCTGGGTTATCAATATTCTGTTGATGCACTTGAGCAGCTGCCAGTGCAGCTAGTCTAGCCTGCTCCTGTTGAGCCGCCCTTCTGTCAATGTCACGTTGTGCATCCATTCTGCCAATAAGTTGTGGTTCAAGATTGATAGGTAATAACAGTTGACCTAAACTTCGCGTGTTTGGCATGCACTCAAGAAAACCTGAATAAAACAAAAACAACAACTAAAAGAAAAATTCAAGAATCTTTGACCAAAGGGTCTAGTAACTATCACAAACTTAGTTGACAACCGTATTCCCCGGCAACGGCGCCAAAATTTGATAACGCTCAAACTACAGCTCTCGTAAGAGTGTAAACGGTCATCGTCAAATATAGAACCCAACTGGGTTGGGTGTCGAATCCCACAGGGAATACTCGGTCACTAAGTATGCAACGATTAGTAGACTTTTGGTGAAAGTTCTGCGGATAAAGGGGGGATTTTATGCGTGAAGTAAACTTATAAAAATATCAAAGTAAAAACGAAATGTTTAGTAAGATTTTAATCAATGAGAATTGTAAGTTAGGGTTATGTCCACCTTATGAGTTTTACGTATCTATTGGCTATGAGTTATGCGGAATTCAGACATGCATGCGCTTATAGAGATTCATATTCTATGGTAAATCCTAGTGTCTTTCGACCATCAAGGATTATATCACTTTAACTCTTTCGAGCTTAAAGCGTATACTAATGGTACGAATTCTCCAAGAAGTTAATCCAGTTACGGCACTAACTTTTAAACAGGGGTTGGTAGCCCTATTTCCTTGTCATTCTCTCTTTTCCATACATGTAACTTTTCTTTCGAACAAGTTAATGCTATACTGGCGTATTCTATATGTTTGCAACCACAAGAACTCAATTAAGATGAAGAGAGTAATGATATAAGCAGCATTCGTATCAAGAATTCACAAACTCATAGCAATAGATAGTATCTCATAAGGCTTCCATAACCCTAACAGAGAAGTTTAGCTACTCATAATTGTGAAGGAAAACCACGAGGATATCATCATACCAAAGCAATAACAATATTACGATAAGGAAGTATTGGCATCACTTGTGGTATGAATTCCTTGCTAGTAGCGTTTCTCTTGTCGTGAAAATTAAAAGTCGAATAGATGAAGAATAATGAAAAGCTTCGAATTAAATGAATAACTGAATGCTGAAAAATTCAGCATTATAGGGTTTTTATAACATCCTTGTCCTAGTCCTACTGAAATAGGGTTTTTATCCTTGTCCTAGTCCTACTGGGTTACTGCATACTTGTCCTAATCCTACTAAGTTACTGCTGATCCCCCAAGTCTTTAGAAATGCTGTTTTTGCCCGGGACAAGTTCTCCATGCATCACTTTCAGTCCACAAGTTTCCAGAAGCTACCTTCCTTCTTACGTGAAGTTTCCTTTGGCGTCCAACAGTCCATAAAATGCTGAAATCTTCATCATAAATACCTGAAATCTTGCTAATCACGTTGGTTAGCTCACTTACAGGAAAAAGGACTAAAAGTGTAGGAATTATATATTTTGTCCTCAAAACTTAGCTAAAATATGGGTACATTAAGGTGCTTTAGGCGTGTAAATACGCCTAACATCAATGAACTAGACACAATAGCAAAGGATTAATTTAGGGTTGGTCTGCATTCGCGATGGAGGTCCCACAATCATGAAGAAAGGACCCCTAGAATTATATAAGCCTCTCCTTCATTTTTCCACCATTTTTCAAACCTTGGACTTAGAAGTGAACTAAGAGTAGTTAATAGTGGGGTTTTCATCATACTAAGGTAAGGTATGATAATTCTACTTCCCATGATCAATTCTCCACTTATTTCTTGTTAAAATTCGCCCATAATTCCATTAAATTCCTAGCTTTGGGCTTTGAGTGCTATCTAAGCCCTAATTTGGGCTCCAATAATAAATTTTTCAACATGTGTTCCTTTTCATTCAAGAAAGGTAGTAATGGGTTCAATTTCTAGTTTCACTGTCAAGCCATTAGGGTTTATTTTTTACCCCATTTTCATATTTAATATATGTGTCTTGTTTTGACATATAGATTACATTTTAAAAAGTACAATGACTATCTAAGGTCGAACAAATAAGAATGGCAAGTCAATGTCAGTTTGAGACTACAGTTCAGCTTTGAGGTAGACTATAGTTTACTTTCTTTTACACTTAGCTCTATAAGATATTATATTGTATAAATTTGCATGAGAAGTAGGCATTTCGTAGAATTCGACGATGATCAATACGTCAATATATTGGTATGCAAAACAGAAAAATGATAAGACAAGCTTTATACAAAATAATCATGAAAGTAGAATTCAAGAACTTAAAGGATATAATTAGAGACTTCAAAGAAAAATTGAAGTCATAAAAATATTTGATTTCTTTAATTTTGAAGTAAATGTTATCACAGTCTTCTATTTATGCACCACAGGTTATGTCGTTCCGATCGTCACTCGATCGACTGAGCCTCCAATCCATGTTTTCCACACAGAATAAGGTATATCATATCTCATAATCTTATCTTCTATTTTCTTCTATTAAAAGCAACCAGATTGTGAGTTTATCAATATTTCAGGACAAACCATTCCCACGTCGGCCAAATGTAGTTTTAGGTAATGAGCCATTTGAACTCATACCTTCTCGATTAACTATCTAATCTCTATAAGAACATATTTTAACCTTTTAAAAACATAAGTCATTCTACAAGAACATTTCATATACTTAGGCTAATTTGTTTAATTGGTATCTTTATACCAGGACTTGCAAGACAAACATTCCATCTCTTATAATCATTGTAAATGTTTATAAGTCCTATGACCCACCATAATAAGGATAGAACGCAAAAGATCATTTTGGGCTCACGTAAAATGCATTTTGAAATTTGTTTAAAGATAAAGGCAAAATAACGTATTCAATATTTCTCTAAAGCATTAGAATGTAAATCAACTCCCTCAAATAATCATAAATTTATATTGGAACAAGATCAAACTCATAGTTCAAGTAATACTCTCCACACCCATTTACGTAAATAACGAAAAGTAATTTAATGTAGAAAGTATTCATAAAAAACTAATCTTTTTTTCTATCATAGAATAACTCGCAACCTTAGTTTTATATTCATAATTTTGGTACAAATAAAGATAAAGGAAACATACTCTTGAAAATTAGGTTGAAGGAAAATCGTTTTACGTACCTTGAGAAAAGAATTGAGGAGAATCATTGAGCTTAAAATGACCTAGTTTTATTCTTGAAATTGAGAGTAGGAGTTTTAGAGAAGGAAATGGTATGGGAGAGAACTTTTCATTATTTTTGTATGAAATAAATCATATTGGGTTATTTAAGTAAGGTCTTGGGATAAAAAATAACAAAATTATCCCACTGAAAACTGTTTAAAATGCTGAAAAATCCGTAAGATGGTCCAGGTGATGAACTGTCAGTCCCCTTATGAACAATCATCCTAACCTTCAAATTTAGGCTAATTTTTTAGCTCACTATATAATCTTGATGATAACATCATCTAGTTTATAGACTGTTATGTAGTTTACAGACCATCAACTTCATCATCAACCTTATCCATTTGTAACGGGTAGATGGACACCCTCTAGTAAAAGGATCTTAACATTTTATGATGGTATTCAATAGATGCATAGTAAGTGGCATTGGAAAAAGACTCAAAGACCTTTAATTTGGTAGGTATTGATCTATAAATATCTTCATATTATATGAGTCACACTAGTTTGAATTTGACCATGATAAAATCATATATGAAAAAAGTTTTCAACTCAACTTTGTTCTAGAGGTTCCTTATGACCTTAATTCATATACAATGCTTATATCATACTAAGAGATTAGTCTTAACACCTATGTAAAAACTTAAATTCATAGTATTGGATCTATATGCACTTAAAGGATAGCTTGGGTCATAGTTTAGAAATTTGGGGTGTAATAATATCTCCTCCTTGGGATCATTCATGAATGATGGCTAAGGAATTATTTGAATTCTATAAGAACTATGTAAGGATAGAAACTTAGAACTAGCATTTTTTTCCAATGTACATATACCAGGAGAGACTCAACATTTAAGCTAACCAATTATGAATGAATCATGATCCATCAATGATTTATATAAACATGATCTAAGTCATAAGTTCTTAAAGACTTATACTCACTAAATATAAAAAAAAAATACAAGGAAAAAATATAGATGTAAGTTAGGATTTTACTCGAATTCTTCAAGAGGATCAAACAAGTGAGAATATCTATTTTTCATATCTTCTTGGCTTCCCATAGAGCATCCTTGACATTTTAATTTCTCCACAATACTTTTATTGAAGTTATTTCCTTAGTGTAATGAACCTCTATGTCATTTCTCGATTTGTACACATTTCTAGAATTATGAGCCTTCCCTTTGTGGCTATAAGTCATTTATGACTTATAGGAACCGTCGATTGGTTTATTGGATAGTTTTTTGAGTTTTAGGCTCATTTACCTATTTTAGAGCTTTCATTGTTAAGGACTTGGTCTCAGACCAAAAATACAAGTAGATAACCTCGGGTAAGAATTCTTATAGTGCCATCATCTCCAGAATATTGTGATTAGGTTAGGAGGACCCTCGTTTAAGGTCTCGAGTCCTCCAGACTCATTTTTGGCTATTGGGTAAATTTTATGAAAAATGGAACTATAGGTGTGGGACTCACAACTAGTCAAAATAATCATGGTGAAAGTTTAATGGTTCCATTGAGTTTGGAATGTCGAATTTAGTATGTTATCCTAGTTTTCTTGAGCGCTTGGGGTTTTGAATGAATCTCGATCACCCAATTAGAGTCCATTTTGGACTTAGCAAATTTGGTGTAAGGCACCATCCGGTGCAGCTACTTAAAAGGACCTTTGGTTGCTTAAGTATTTGTTACTTATCACTTAAGATATCATCTTTGGTCCTATCCTAGCTGCTTAAGCAATAGCCTTGTGGCTTATGCGGTACTTGACACCACCTAAGAAAAGGCTAGATATTTTTAAAGGATCACTTAAGTGATCACTTGACTGCTTAAGAAATCACCTGAACACTTAAGAGATGATCACTTAAGAGATCATTGAGTCATGTAATCGATATGTGGATAATTTTAAACCCCTCTTTCTTTACCTAATATTTTAATATTTTCACACCATTGAAGCTAAGGCAAGCTATCCTAACACTACTTGGTCATTGGCCATTAATTTTCCGGTCAACTTTCATCCTTCGTGGTAAATTCTTAGAAATTAGGTCTTAAAATCCCTAAACTTTAGGGGATGATTTAGGTCTTGATTCTTGCATAATTTGTGCTCAACCTTGTCTTTTGAGGGACCTCATGATGGATTTAATTTTGAGTTTCATTTTCGATGCCACAAGCCTGTTTGTGACCTAAATTTTGACCTAATCCTTTATATAGAAATATGGGTCTCGTTTTACTCCTTGTGATGGTAAATAACTATTTTAATAGCATAGGGATATTATGATATCATAGAGCAAAGGCAGATAATTTATGGATGATTTAAGAACTTGTGCTTACGCATCGAGGTAAGCTTTTATTTACTCTACTTCATGAGATAATGTATTATATATGTTGAATGTTAGATAGGGATGTTAGGCTATGATTATGGATATATTATCATGACTTAGACTAAATTATGAGTTCGGGGAATAGAAGGATGAATTGATCCTTAGGATGAGCTATTTCTTATGCTTATAGGATCCTATTACCTAGGGTTACAAATATGTTAGACATGGTTATGTCTGAGGGTCACTTTAGTATAAGATTTACTACATGACGTAGTTGATTATCATGGTTCCTGGGTTGGGTTATTATAGTTTTGTGGTTATATATTATTGGGGTTGAGGCTGTAATTAAGATATTAGTTAGACTTTAGGAGAGTGATTTATCCTTGTAAAAATAATAATTGTAGTCTATAGATGTTTAGATGCTTATAATTGTATTTTGTAGAAATTTATGATGTAGTGCATAGATTTGGTATATTTACACTCATTTAATGGAGTGATTCCAACTAAAATCATGGTATTACTATTGTTTTCCTAAAAAGGGATTTATTCCCACTTTTTACTTTTAATATAAATTCATTCATTATGGGAATCATGCCAACTTAATGAGTGATTTATAAGCTTTGGGACTAAAAATGATATTTTAGATATTTGATCAAGCTAGATTCTGGTCCACGTTTTACTACTACTATTTATTAGGTCGAGAGAGATTTTAACCCTTTTTACAGTCTTTTAGCCACTGTTTGAGTCTGTACATTTATTATATATACAATTCTTTAGTACTGGACAGAGCAGATTTATAATGATGATGATTATTGAAATGTTGGATTGAGACTAGGTCAATGTATACAAGTACTCTCAAATACCCTAGAGGCCCCTTCGTTCGTGAGTTGTCATGCTGGAGAAGAGTGGTCACTATAGGTCCTGACTTTGCATACCATCAAGTTGAAGGAGGTGTATACACTGGGTTACATTATGGAACCTGGATCGATTATGGTACTATGGACTTACTTTGCATTCATCCTTACATATACATTGCCTATCACTAGTATGTTTTTGGTCCTTATACTACCAGCCTTATGGGGGTTGTATAGGCATAGGTTATGAGTGTTGTTCATTGGGTGTTGTGTTCTGATTGATCCTTGCGGGTTATGGTGCTAGGTTTAGTTATTGTTTGTCCAAACTAGCTTGTTACTATATTATTATTATGGTTAGTTCATGATAGGTTATTTATGGACTGATACTGAGATTTAAGGTATGATTTTTATTCCTTTGTTTTATGGTTATTTTACTATGTATAATTATCTCATGGTTAGACATTATGATTAGAGGCCCTAATTATGATAGCATTAGTTTACTAATTTATTAGGATGCTTTAAAATGCTGGTATAACTACCTAACATTGTGCCTTTGAGTTAGTCTTATATAGGTATACATATATAATAATAGAGCAATAGTATTATTGTAAATCCCTTTCTTTCTTCATTTATTCATGTTGTATATCTTTTCCTTAGCCTTGTATACTACTATATATCTTTTTCCACCCTTTGTTTGTATATTAGCCTTTGATATATGTATAGTGATTTCGTTCCTGAGTATGGATAAGATAGAATAGTTCATCCTTATTGCCTCTCTAGTATTATTATTTTAGTTTCCTGGTAATATTTATATTAGCATTATCTTTGGAGCTCAGTCGATAGTTTTCTACTAAGTACCACATATTGGTACTCTTAGTATACTTCTGCATCCTACAAATTATAGTATAGGTTGTCTCTATTATTGTCTGCATCATCTGGAGCAGCTTTGGATCAGAGATTTAGGGTGATCTCCTAATATTCGGTGTATTACTATTCTTCCTCTTATTGACTAGACTAATCTCTATGTTATATTTAGAGATGGGTAGTATCATTATATTCATTTTAGTATTTCATTTTGTATTCTTGTTACATAAGAAGTTCTTGTATTCATTCCCCTAGGTTTTAGGACAATCTTATATATGTTAGTCATATATTATATTTATTCTTTATTTTCTTTTTATTCTTTTGATAATCTATTACTAGAAGTTTTGTACTACGGGTTGGCTTACCTACTGGTAGGATATAGTAGGTGTCATCATTACTTGATAAATTAGGCCATGAAAAATTGGTATTAGAGCCTAGGTTTACCAGTGTGTTGGTTCAAGAGCTTACGTTCTAGTATAGTCCTACAAATTGATACAAAGACGTCTTTCTCATATCATTGGAAGGTTACATAGCATTCATAGGAAATTTTATTTTTTATTCCTTGTCATGTGGCTATATTTCTATAAGACTCAAGTATATTCTTTGACTCTATTCTATTATAGATGGATGATACAAGGTTAGCAATAATATGGATAGGACTTTGGCATGCATTTTTGGGGCTTCAGTGTAGTGTTGAACTAGAGAGTCAGAGATTAACATCAAAGATCTTTAGCATTGGTTAGAGGATTTAGGGCCATCTCAAGCTATGGTAGAGTTTTTGACTAATTCATTCTTTCAAGATTCAACATTGGGGATTCCAAGCCTTTTTAAGGATACCTCACAGCCAGGATGACATTGGTTTATTAAGTAATTCTCAAGTCAAATTTAGGTTAATTACTATTTAGCCTTTTTAGTTTCAGAATACAAGATTGGGTTTCTTGATTGGTTCAGACATACTCCCATGCTATATTCTATTGATTAGAGTATTTACCCTACCACTCTATTTAGCATCGAAGCATTTGAAAGTAGTTGGGTCTTTTTTCTCTCAAGTTATTGATTATGCATGGGCTATAAAGAGAGCATGTATTAAGATTTATGGAGGTGTCAATAAGAGTCCTGGTCATTAGTATGGTATGATTAATAGTCCATCAAAAATTGAGGATCCTTCCAATGCAGGTCAGTTTTATTTACATCCTTTTAGTTATACGCAGGTAGTGTTTTAGTCTATGGGTGGATCTTAGATCAGTTATGGTAATAATAGCAGGAAGTGTTCTCTTCAAACCTTTCAAAGTATTTGGAATAGGTCTTTAGGCTATGGTGGCCATTTTAGATCATTAGGTGCAGCACCTCAGAGTATTTTAGAAGCTTCTCGTAGTTGTGGAAAAATTGGTCATTAGTTTAAAGAGTACCTTATATATGAATGAGTTGTTTAGCTGGGGTTAGCATATGCTCTCTGCCAGCCTAAAGTTCGTAAGGTATGTTATTATAGCAAGGAGGATAGTATCTCAGTAAAGAGTTCCCCTAGCATTAGTTGGTCAGCCCTTTAGGGTCAGCTTATGTCTCTATCCAGGTTAGGGCTTCTGGGGTTTGCTACACTTGTAGAAATATCAGTCACTAGTCTAGAGAGAATCCCCTATGTGGGATTATTGATCATTTACCTCATCTAGATTTGTCTCATAGTGCTGCAGCACCTTCTGTTAGAGAAAGTGTACTTGGTATCTCAATTGGTGATTTAGATACTCTATTCAAGTTTAGACCAACTTAGATTCGTACTCCCTCCAAAAAGACAGGCATGTGACTTTTGATTCTATCTTGATAGGTGCAACTTTATTTCCTGCCTTTACCTTTTCATTTGAGTGTATTAGGTTTAATGATTATACCCATCGATGATTATGTGTATTATTAGGTGGTATGACGATACATGTGGTATGCCTTATGTGTCATTCCATTGTTGAATTAATGGGTTATTTGAAACTTGTTTTAAATTTGGCTTAATGGGGTTATGTAGATAATTCGTGAAGGTGTGAGTCTTAAAGGACTTGTACAAGAAAATCATGTTTGCCGTTGTGAGGGTTAGTCTTGATGACCGTGTGATTATGAAACACTTATTACATATTTGTATCTTAGATTAACGTAGGGTTGGGGCATTCCCTCGTCTTTCTTGATGCCTTCGGTTCGTGTGGGAAACACGCAAAAGGGCCCTTTCAACAGGGGGAGCTCAACCTATATAGCCCGTGGGTGCCTATTTATGATGGTTGAGCTAGATAGTCAAGGATAATGTTTTACTTCATGCTAATCCCTTTTCCCTACCCATCATTATTATATATATGTATGTACATTGTGTGCATGTGGATGTTTTACTGTGGTTTTGACTTGGCATTATTTTATCCTTTCCCACAGTTATATGCTAGTGCTCACCACACTAATCATCCTTGAACATTGTATCCCCATGCGATGCATGGTCTGAAGGCACTTCTACTATTCCTGCAGAGTGATAGGTGATTCTAGAGCTATTTGTGTGTCATATTGAAGTAGTGAGCCTGCTTCTTTCGAAAAGCCTATTATTACTTCATTTAGTATGTCATAGACTATTTCCTTTTTGAATTTATTTTGGCTATCATCGGGGGATTTTCCCAACTTAGGTTAATTGATGATTGGTATTGTTTAGAGGCCTTGTGAATTATTGTGGTTGGTATGGTTATTGATATTCTCAGATCTTTTAAGCTTATAGTTTTCTATCTTGTTATATGTTCATAATTCATCCGATTCCATGTGTGTTATGTTCTGTTTGACTAGGTAATAGGGGTATTCTCTTGTCCTCGATGTACTTGAGATACTCATCACAGGCAAGCCCTGATTCAAATTATGATAAAGTTGGTATCAGAGCCTAGGTTTGGTGTCATTGGGTGTTCATAAAGCCATATCAAATAAAGTCAGCGTGACACACTTATAAGGAGGGCTATCAGGCATTTAGGAATATTTCTCTTTCTTGTGTTCTATTTTCAAGCTATGGAGTCTAAGATGTTGAAATCTCTTCTAATTTCTATTTGTTTGCATTTTAGAACATGTCACCTCAAAATCTGATATCTGTGGGGCCTCTTTTGTCCTACCTGAGACAATATGGATGGAACTCGTCCTGTTTATGGAGTTCAGGCCTGCTCTAGGGTCTCGGCTCTTGATTGTACTGCCCCTCGTTATGTTTCACCCATCCCTACCAGTTCTCCTCGGACTCCTCGAGCTAAGGGTGACCATGCTTAACTACCTCAAGGAGATATATCTAATATTGAGATCCATCATTCTACTAATCTATTGACCCAGTTGGTGACATTTTTGCCACATCAGTCGGGCCCTATTGGTACTACTGTGAGTTCTTCTAAGGTTACTCGAGTTGGGCAGTTTATGAGGCTCAATCCTTCAACCTTCATTGGCTCTGAGGTGGAAGAGGATCCTTAGGGTTTTATGGATAAAGTGAAGAATACATTTAAGGTGATGCATGCTTTTAACTCTAAGGGTGTGGAATTTGTTGCATATCAGATGAAGGATGTGGAATAATAGTAGTATGAAGAGTGGGATTAGTCTAGGGGCGATGATGTAGAATTGGCACTCTGGGATGAGTTTTTTTGTGCCTTCCTAGATTATTTCTTTTCTCAGGAATTTAGGAAGGCTAAAGTTGAGGAGTTAGTAAATTTGAAATAGGGTAGGATGACTGTAAAAGAGTATACCCTAAAATTTTATAAGTTTTCCCGTTATGCTCCTGAGCTAGTGTCAAGCTTAAGGGCTAAGATGAATAAGTTTGCTTTAAGCTTTTCTTGGGACTTGGTTCTGGAGTGCAAGGCTGCTTATCTGAATAGTGACATGGATACCTTGAGGATTGTTGTGTATATGTAGTAGGTTAAAGATTAAAAGAAGAACCAAGCATAAATAGGGGAGAGGCAAGGTAAGAGGTCCAGGTATTCTGAGCAGGGTGAAGGCCAGCAGAATAGTGGTAGAGACAACAGATAGTGGTCTTAAAAGAAGTGGGGAAATTTTAGTTCTTATTCTACGTCAAGTTCTCCATATCCTGAGTTATCCGGTGATGACCACTTTTAGAGAAATAGTGGGTTTAGGGTATAAGGTGCCTAATCTCAGACCAGTGGAGCCCAGTCAGCTCCATCATATCCTTTTTGCAGATTTTGTTGATAGTTGCAGTAAGGTTTTTGTGTTGATGGGAGTAACAAGTGATTTAGATATGGCTATTCTGGCCGTATTCAGAGAAACTATCCTTCAGGCGATGTTTCCACTTGGGCTAATAAAGTCTAGGTTGCCATTTCTTCAGCTCCTACACCAGAAGGTGCTACTTCTAGTATCGGCACTGGCCGAAATTGTCTGTATGCTCTTGCCACCCGTTAAAATTCTAAGGCATCTCCTAATATTGTTATTGGTAAGCTAAAACTTTTCTCTCATGATGTGTATTATCTGCTAGATCCTGGGTCTAACCATTTTTTAGTGACCCCTTATGTGGACATTTATTTTGGTTTTGGTCGTAAGTGTATTCCTGATCCCTTTTCATTATCTACCCTGGTGAGTGACGCTATTATCTCTAGGAGAGTCTATACAGGTTGTGTGGTATCTATCTATAATTGGAAAAAATTGGTGGAATTGATAAAGTTAGACATGTTGGATATTGTTGTTATATTGGGGATAGATTATGTCCATTCATGTTAGGTGTCTCTTGATTGTAGGACCTGAAGGGTCAGTTTCTAATTCCTAAATGATTCGATGATTGAGTGGGAAGGGAGTTCCCTAGTTCCTAAGGAAAGGTTCATTTCTTATCTAAGAGCTCAAAAATGAATTTCCAAGGGTGTCTGTGTCACCTGGTTCGGGTTAAAGATTCTAACTTGAGGGGTCCTTCATTGTAATCTATCCTGGTAGTCAATGAATTTCCTGAAGTATTTCCTGATGATCTTTCTAGTATTCCTCCCGATAGGGAAATAAACTTTGGGATTGATCTTTAGTTTGATACCCATCCTATCTTTATCACTCCTTATAAAATGGCTTCAGCTGAGTTGATGGAACATAAGAAGCAGTTGAAAGATCTTCTTGATAAGGGTTTTATCCGTCGTGGTATGTCTCTGTGGGCTGCTCCTATTCTCTTCATGTGCAAAAAAGATGGTTCCTTTTGAACGTCCATAGACTATCTCCAATTGAATGTGGTGATGGTGAAGAATAAGTACCATCTTCCCGGGATTGATGATTTATCCCACCAGCTTCAGGGAGCTAAGTACTTTTCTATGATTGATCTTTGGTCGGGTTATCAGTAGTTTAGGATTAGGGATATGGATAACCCTAAGATTGCTTTCCATACCCAATATGATCATTTTGAGTTTTTAGTGATGTTCTTTGGTTTGACTTATGCCCAGACAACTTTCGTGGATCTTATGAACTGGGTATTCCATTAGTTTCTAGACTTATTCATCATTTTGTTTATTGATGACATCCTAGTATCTTCTAAGAGTGAGGTGGATCATGTCGATCACCTCTGGATAGTATTGCAGACTCTTAAAGATCAGCATTTGTATGCTAAATTTTCCAAGTATGGTACTTGTTGAATTTTGTTATCTTCCTAGGTCATGTTGTTTCTATTGAAGGGATCATAGTGGATCCAGATAAAGTTGTGGCGGTTAAAAAATGTCCTAAACCTAGGACTCCTACTGATATTCAGAGCTTTCTGGGTTTAGCCAATTATTATAGGAGGTTTGTGGAAAGTTTCTCTTTGATTGCTGCTCCATTGATTAAGTTGACTTAAAAAAGGTAAAGTTTTTGCGGTCAGCTTATTGTGAGGGTAGTTTTTAGAAATTGAAGGATAAGATAACTTCGGCTCCTATTTTAACCCTGCTCGAGGGTACTTATGGTTTTGTTATTTATTGTGATGTATCTCGTGTGGGACTGGGTTATGTGCTGATACAGTGGGGCAAGGTTTTCGCATATTCTTCTAGGTAGTTGAAGGTGCATGAGAAGAATTATCCAACTTATGATTGGGAGTTGTTGGTGGTGGTCTTTGCTATGAAGATTTGGCGCCATTACCTATATGAGATTCATGTTAACGTCTTCTCGGACCATAATAGTTTGTAGTATGTGTTCACCCAGAAGGAATTGAATCTTAGGAAAGGGATATGGCTTGAGTTGCTCAAGGAATATAATATGAGTCTTCATTATCATTCAGATAAAGTTGTTGTGATTGTTGATGCTCTTAGCAGGTTGTCCATGGGAAGTTTATCTCATATGGATGAGGAGAATTGAGGTTTGGTAAAGGATATTCACCGGTTGGCTAATCTTGGAGTTCATCTTTTAGATTCCAAGGACGGAGGTGTGATTGTTCAAGAGGAAGTCAAATTATCTCTTGGTGCTAATGTGAAAGAAAAGCAAGGTTTGGATCCCGTCTTGATATAGATTAAGGATGATATGCGTCAATAGAAAGTTTTGGCTTTTGAGATTGTTGGGAAAGGTATCTTGAGGTACTAAAGGAGATTGTATGTTCTTGATGTCGAAGGGCTGCGGGAAAGGATTTTGGCTGAGGATCATGAGTCAAGGTACCCTATTCATCCTGGTTCGATGAAAATGTATCATGTCTTAAAGGAGATTTATTAGTTGAATAACATAAAAAGAGATATGGCCAATTTTGTGGATAAGTTCATGGTGTGTCAACAAATGAAGGTTAAACACTTGAGGCCTGGAGGTTTGTCTCAAGAGATTGAGGTGCCTATGTGGAAGTGGGAAGTGATAAATATGGATTTCTTTACTGCTATTCCACGGTCTCACCATTAGTTTGATTTGATTTTCATCATCGTTGATAAGATTACCATGTCCGCTCATTTACTACCAGTGAAGACTAACTATTCTATAGAGGATTATGCTAAGCTCTTCATTTAGGAGATAGTCAAGTTGCATTGTGCGCTTATCTCTATTATGTCTAATCATGGTACGCCATTCTCATCTCACTTTTAGCACTCATTTTAGAGAGTTTGGTGACAAAAGTGAACCTTAACACCATTTTTAATCCTCAAATGGATGGTTAAGCGGATAGAACAATTTAGACTTTGGAACATATGCCGAGGTCTTGTGTGCTTGATTTTGGTAGTAGTTGGGTTGACCACTTGCCTCTCATAGAGTTTGTTTATAATCATAGTTTTCACTACAGTATTGGGATGGCTCTTTTTGAGGCCCTTTATGGTAGGAGGTGTAGGTCTTCTATTGGGTGGATTGAGGTTGTTGAGAATAGGTTATTCGGTCCCGACTTGGTTCACCAAGTAACGAAAAAGGTTAAGGTGATTTGGGATTGACTAAAGATAGCCCAAAGTCATCAAAATTCCTATGCGAATGTAAGGCCAAGGGAGTTGGAGTTTAACATTGTTAATTGGGTGTTCTTGAAGGTGTCTCCCGGGAAGGAAGTGATGATGTTTGGAAGGAAAACAAAGCTTAGTCCACGATATGTTGGTTCGTACTTGATGTTGAGGAAAGTGGGCAATATGGCTTATGAATTGGATTTACCTGCTAGTTTTGGTTCCATTCATCTATTGTTTCATGTTTCGATATTGAAGAAGCACATGGGTGATCCTTCCTTGGTTGTTCCTTTGCAGAGTGTTGGAATTTTGGTTTCCTTGTCTTATGAGGAAATCTCGGTTAAGATTTTGGATAGACAAGTTCGTTGTTTGAGGACTAAGATGTGGCTTTGGTGAAAGTCCTATGAAGGAACCATAAGATCAAAGAAGCTACTTGGGAAGATGAAAAGGACATGAAGTCCAAATATCCATTTTTGTTTCCCTCCTTGGATAATCATGCTTGAGGTATGTCTATTCCTTAATATCTTTGTTTTCTGTCTTTGTTAAAGGTAAGTATGGTTGTGTTCTATGTTAAATCATGCTAATATATTAATAGTCTTGTTATTCGGGGATGAATGATCCAAGGGGGAGAATGTAAAACCCCAGATTTTTGTCCCTAAAAATTTTAGAGTTTTTTTAACTCACTACCCAACCTACGACTCACCTTATGAGTCGTAAGGTGTCCTTACGAGCTATAGGAGCCAAATCATCGTCTTCCCATTGAGTGGTGCATATGCTACTGGCCTGAGTACGATGAAGGTCATGAGTCTAAAGACTCATTACGAGTTGTGCGGTCTAAATCAACGGTGACCAGTGTGTACCCCAAATGTTTCTAGCCTGGTTATAACTAGGACCCTACGAGTCATAGGGTCTCTTGATGAGTTGTGTGGTGTGAGTTGTAGGATCACTAGAGAGGGGTCTCTCATCTACTTTTCAGATTATGACTCATGGTGAAAAGTCGTAGTGAGTCCTTATGAGTCATATAATGAGTCATAGTCACTAACGATAATTTTTCATCTATTAATGAAGGGAAGTTGAGACATTTCCCTGTAAACCCACTTAGACACCACGTATATAAAACACCTTGGTGTCATTATTTCTAACCTTTATACATCATAACAACTCTCTTAAACTCTCTCAAATCCCCAAGTCAAGAAAAAGCTAGGGTTTCTCAAAGTTGGTCATCTAAGAGCTCAAGGGTTAATTTTTCTTTATAATTCTCTTTACTTTCAGGCATATGACTCTACCTTTAAACTTATTTTCCATTAAGCATGTGTATTAAATGAATATTGATGTGAAATTGAATGTTGGTTTGGATATGGGTTGAGGTTTTGGGTATGGTTAAGTCTTAAATTGTTTTCCTATGATTATTATGTATTGCTCATGCTTTGAATAGAATGTTTTTTAGCTAATGGGGTGCATGGGTGTGGGAATTCATTAGGGGGTCAAAGCATTACCCCCAAGTTGATGGTTTTGGGTATTGAAATTGGTTTGGAAATTGTGTTTCCTCAACCCACTTCTTTCATTGGTTTTGAAATATGGTTTGTTACATGATTTGGCATTACATACCCACATTATTGCATGTCATAATTGGTTTAAAGGTTAAACATAGATTTTCAAGGCCTTGTTAGTCGGGGTTTGACTTAAATAAAAACCTCAAGGGTCGAAGCATTCCGCCAAGTTGATTTGGTAAATGAAAAAGGGGTCGAGGCATTCCCTAAATTTTATTTAATGAACAAAAGGGGTTGTGGCATTCCTCCAAGATAATGGAATGTAATTAAAATGGCATGTGTAAGCTTCCAAGGGTAAGGGTTTGACGATACTTGTGGTGTGCCTTAATGTGTCATTACATGGTTAAATAAATGGGTTTTGTGAAACTTTTTTTAAATTGAGATTAATTGGGATTATGTAGCTAAGCCATAAAGGTGCGAGTCTTGAAGGACTTGTACTGTAAAATCATGTTTGCTGGCGTGAGGGTTGGTCTTGATGACCATCTTCTTGTGACAAACTGATTATATATTTGTATCCTGGATTGACGTGGTGTCGGGAAATTCCCTAGTCTTCCTTGATAACTCTAGTTCTTGCAGCAAACACGCACTGGGGACCTTTCAGTAGCAGGAGATGAACACATATATCATATAGGTGCCTGTTTATGATAGTTGAGCTACATAGTCTAGGTTAATGTTTTACTTTATGCTTGGCCCTGTACCCTACCCCAGCATGATTATATATATATTTATGTACATTGTGTGTATGTGGATTTTAAGGTGGTTTTGACTTGGAATTATTTTATCCCTTCACTGAGTTACAAGCTAGTTCTCACCCACTAATTGTCCCTGGATGTTGCATCCCCATACGATGTAGGTTCTAAAGGCAATTCTACTTTTCCTGCCTAGTGATAGCTTATTTCAGAGTTATTTGTGTGTCAGCTTGAATTAGTGAGTATCCTTCTTCCGGAAGGCCCGTTACTTCTTAGTTTAGTATGTCACAAAATATTTTGTTTTTAATTAATTTTGGCTATCACCGGGGGTTTGTCCAAAATTTGGTTTATGATTGGTATTGTTTAGTGGCTTTTTGGATTATTGTGGTAAGATTGGTTGTTGATATTCTCAAATTCTTTTGGGCTTATACTTTTCTATCTTGTTTTATGTTTGGAATTCATCCACTGCTAGTTGTATTGGTTTTTATTTTACTAGGCAACGGGGTGTTTTCCAATTCTTGGTGGACTTGAGATACCCATCACATCCAGGCCCTAGTTTGAATCGTCACAATGCTTACCTATCTACAGGATTGGTTTGGATAATTGAGATCCGGCGGTTCATCTTAGGTGTTAAGATTTCATCTTGTAGAGATGGAGTGTAATGTTGAATTTTGGATTTGTCTCAGTTAGGGTGTCACCTATAGGCTGGCTAAGCCTACTCTTTATCTACATATTCGGTCTTCTTTTGTTCGGGATGATTGTGGTAGATAGATGTTAAAATGGTGGCCTTTTCTCACTTGATGATGCTTTCTTCCACTCATAACCTTGACTTACAATTTTGTCAAAATATTAGATGATCTACTTAGCAGGATTGGTATGCTCATGTTGGATTCAACATGGCTTCATCCTCAATTGATTGGACATTCTAGAAAGGATAACTCAGTGGTGAGTGTTTGTTCTTTGAACTTTTGACTGTTAGTCTCGAGGGTCATCCGAACCAGTTGTAGCATTGGCATATATTGCAGACCTTGGTCATCTCTATTAGTTTGCAAAGTTAGCAACTAATGGTCATACTTTCCATTATGGATTATTGGTGGATCTGCTTCAGCTCTTCAAGGCTAGTGTGATAGAGTTACGCGGATAGGTCTAGGTGACCTTTTGGGTGGTTCAGAGTAGATAGTAGATTTGGAAATGCAAAGAAGGTTCTATTTGGACTTTTAAGTTGCTCACATGACTCATGCCTTAGTTTGCCTTTGGCTTGGATAAATTTTTGCTTGGTTGTGCTTGTAGCAAAGTGGCATTAGTGTGTTGTGGTTTGGATTTGCGTGCACCAACAATCCTCGATTCAGTTAGAGGCAAGTTGGTGGTTGAGGTTGAGTTTTTGTTTCTTGAGAAGTGAACAAAGGAAGTTTGTTAAAAAGAGATACCTATATCTAAATCCGTTGGAAGCATTATTTCTTCTTGGAGGTTTTATGGGAAGCCTTGTTCAAAGCATGTGGGCCTAGTTCCTCATCCCTTCGAGATTTTGTGACCTTTCTATCCATTGACTCTTACAGACGGAAGTCCTTTTAGTAGTGGATATTGTAATAACTGTTTAGGTCATTTTGTCAATTTGCATATATTTCTGGAATTTTAAGCTTTCCCACAGCGGCAACAAGTCATTTATGACTTGCCGAAACTATTTATTTGGTTATCGGACAATTCATGTAACGCCCCGGGAGTACACCCTGGATGCCCCACAGTGCTTACAGTCCCCAGATACCACAAGCTAACCTATGAGCAGGTACATACTGTGAGCACTGAATAATATACTGATAACGAACATGTGTGGAAGCAACTAAATATGCCATAAGGTTTCAATATTAAAAACAATACAACTGAAATCCACAAGTCTAAAACATAAGCAAAAATGCTGAAAACTGACTGATAAAACTGACAACAGACTAATTGTCTGGAATGTCCGAAAGCCTCTAAAATGGACTGAATAAGAGTTGATGGGACAGGACCCAATTAACTCCAACTAACTACTGAACTAAAATACTGAAATAACATAATCGGTCCCCAAAATATGAGGACTCACAACTGCTACTGTTGTGCATGAGCTAGGAGGTCTAGGTACAGTCGGGAACCTGAGCGTCCAAACCTATGATATGATACATCATAGAGCAAGAAACGAGTATGTGGTCAGTAATTTGAAAGTACTGGAATGCTAAATTAGGTTAGGCTGATCTGTATGGGCTCAAGTGCATGAATAATAACTGATTGAGTGAATAGCATGAGATAATTGATGCATAGTATATGTGAAGGTTGTAAAATCTAAGAATGCCTCACCAAGCATATAACATGATATTGGAATAGTCCGTAAACTAAAATACTAAAATCTGTTTACTGATTTAATTGATAAATTATATGCTATGATCAAGAAAACCTGAACTGACTTTTGAACTGGGACTGGACTGAAACTGTGGGAGCTATCATCTAACTAACATGCCCCAATATGAGATAATTGGGGTCCAACCTATGACCCCAATTGTAAGGGTATCAGTACTGTGTCACGGGTACTAACACTGGTTGTGTGGATCTACAAAAGTAAAGTCCCGAAGGACTAAAGAGTCACCCTCTACTGGCAGGTGCTTTAGTCAGATATATGTCAACCCTCAACTGGTAGGTTAACATACACTGGATACGTAGTTTTGGAATGCGGGGACTACTACTAAAGGTCATAGCCTCAACTGGCAGGTGAGCCCCTATCCCTGGGTTTTCTCGGTGTTAAATCCTACTTCTAACTAGACTGAACTGATCTTACAAATATTATAACTAACTGAACTGATAATACTCTAATATATCTGAAACCATTCTGGAAATATTGAGACTAAGTAAACAGCTAAGTTTTGGGGTATTCACAACCCCCAGGACTCAATAACATTACCTGTAGAAACATGCTAAAGCTTTAAAAGCATGATAAGTAGTCATTGCTAAAAATTCATCTCTTAGGCATTTCATAAAACACATGGGGGTCAAAAAGTTAAAGCGTGGGAATAGTTTAATCATGGCATAATAACATAATTTCAATACAAAATTCATGGGTTAAGGATTTTACATGCAGATATCATCCTTCAAACGGGTCAAAGGCTAATTCCAACAAAAACACATCTAAACTTGATAAAAAAATTTAAATTCATGGAAGCTCAGGGATAAAATTCATGAAAACATGTAGAGGTCATGATTTTAAACTTTAAAACGGATTCTTGGACTTCATGGGTGAAAAGGACCCATGAATTAACACCTAACATACCTTAACTGATGAATTTTCATGAGTTCTTGGTGAATTCTTGAAGCTTGAACTTGGATTTAAAGAAGCTGGGGTTTTGTTCTTGAGATAGTTTGTGAAAATATGAGTGATTTTTGCCCTTTTGGTACCTTAATCTCATGTTATGGGTGAGGCAATGTAAGGGGAAAATGACTCAAATACCCCTACATACCGTGAATTAATTAAACTAAATGTGGCCAGTGATGCGGTAAGTGACACATCGCGTCGCTCAGTCGACGCATTAGGTGATGCACTATGATGAACCCCACCAATATGATTAGTGGTGCACCGCATACATATCACGTTGACTCACTAGTTTGAACATCCAAACAAGCCTCAAACCTTGTACAAAAAATCCAAAACTTACGCAAGACATGCTATCGACCACCCCGATTATGAATCAACTTAAAAATAAATGTTCTAAGGCCGGAAAGGTCGAAATTAAAATCATCAAAGTTTAAGAGGGTTTGGAAAAGACTAAGTTTTAACACTTACTGAAATTTTCTAAGTCTTGGAACCCTTTAGCATGCAAGAGTGAGCTGAAATGAGCTAGGATCTTACGGTGTCTTACAATATCTCCCCCTTGGGAACATTCATCCTTGAATAAGACTGGTTAAGCTAAGAATTACTGAGGTACTGAGATTACATGTTGAATATGCACAACTGAAACATGATTACATGACTGAGTAATAATATGGTGACTGACTCAACTGATTCGTGAATGCATGCAATGACATGAATATGATCATATGGTAGGGACTTAGAATAGAAAAGAGATAATCAAAGAAAAAATGTTACCTTAAACTGAATCTGAGTTTGTGGGGAAAAGGTGAGGGTACTTTATTCGCATATCTTCTTCTGCTTCCCAAGTGGCTCCCTCAATGGACTGATTTCGCCAAAGAACTTTGACCAAAGGAACTTCTTTGTTCCTTAGTATGTGGATCTGGAGATCTAAGATTTTGATGGGGACTTCTTCATAAAGAAGGACATCTTGAACATCTAATCTTTCTAAAGGAAAAATGACAACTGGATCACCAATATACTTTTTCAACAAAGAAACATGAAACACTGGGTGCACTGAGGCCAAATCTGCAGGAAACTCAAGCTCGTAAGCTACTTTTCCAAAGCGGCTCAAGATCCTATAGGTCTAACATATCGGGGACTAAGCTTCCCCTTCTTTCCAAACTTCTCCACCCTTTTCATGAGAGTGATTTTCAAATAAACCAAGTCTCCAACTGCAAACTTGAGATCCCTCCTATGCACATCTGCATAGGATTTTTGACGGCTTTAGGATATCTTAAGCCTTTATCTGATTACTTAAACTTTATCCAATGCATCAAATACTAAATCTGGCCCTATCAATGCAGTCTCACCTACGTCAAACCAACCATTAGGGGATCTACATATCTTCCTATACAGAGCGATAAATAGAGCTATCTGAATACTGGAATGATAATTGTTCTTGTAGGAAAACTTAATTAATGGCAAGTGATCATCCCAACTGCCCTTAAATTCAATAACACAAGTTCTCAATATCTCCTCTAGGGTCTGAATGGTCCTCTATGTCTTACCAGATGTCTGATGATGAAAGGTTGTACTGAGACAAACTTGAGTACCAAGACCCTTCGGAAAAGCCTTCCAAAAGTGAGAGGTAAATTGAGTAAATCCATCTAAAATGACGGACAACAAACTCCATGCAACCTAACCAACTCTCTAATATTGAGCTTGGCATAATCCTCGGCTAAATAAGTAGTATGGACTGGTAAGAAATGGGTTTATTTGGTTATTTTATCTACAATAACCCAAATCAAATTATGTTGACGATGTGAACGAGGCAACCCTATCACAAAGTCTATGTTTACCACTTCTCACTTCCAAGTGGGGATGCTGAACTCCCACATAGTGTCACTAGGTCTTTGGTGATCAACCTTAACCTGCTAACAATTAGCACACTTAGCTACAAACTCTTCAATATCTCTTTTCATACCACTCCACTAATAAATTTCCCGCAAATCACGGTATATCTTAGTAGCTCTTGGGTGAATAGAGTAACATGCACCATGCGCTTCTGCAAGAATTTACTATCTCAAACCGTCGACACACGGCACACATAATTTATCCTAGCAACGTAATACACTATCTCCCCGTTGGGAGAAAACTTCTACTTTTGATCTCTGACTGACTCCTTCAACTTAACTAGATTGGGGTCCCTATCTTGATTTTCTTTCACTTTGGCAACCAAAGAAGATTCCAAACTATTAGGAACCCAAAGACTACCCTCATCTGAGTCAATCAAAAAAATGCCTAACCTAACAAACTTATGAACCTCCTGAACCGGCTTCTTCTTATCATATTCAACATAAGCCACACTACCCATAGACAATCTACTAAGGGCATCTGCCATTATATTAGCATTGCCCAGATAATACAAAACACTTATATCATAGTCCTTCAATAATTCTAAGAACCTCCTCTGACGGAGATTTAACTCTCTCTATGAAAATAGATACTGTAAACTTTTATGGTCCGTGAACACATCAACATGCAGCCTATACATATAATGCCTCCAAATTTTTAAGGCAAACATAACAGCTACTAACTCAATATCATGTGTAGGATAATTCTTCTCATGGGATTTAAATTGTCTAGATGCATAGGCTATGACCTTACCTATTTGCATCAAAATACAACCCAAACAACCTCTAGAAACATCACAGTAAACAATAAACCTATCTAAACCATCTGCAAGGTCAAAACTGGGGAAGAGGTAAGTCAAGTTTTCAACTCCTAAAAACTCTTCTCATAAGAATCTAACCACTAAAACTTGACTTTCTTCTGAGTCAATGTGGACATGGGGGATGAAATAGACAAAAACCTTTCAACAAACCATAGAAATAGCAAGACAACCCCAAGAAACTCCTAATATCTATCAAAGAAATGGATTTGGTCCAGTTTCTCGCTACTTTGGTCTTTTGAGGTTCAAATCTAATGCCATCACCAGAAATAATATGGCCAAGAAAAGCTATTGATCTTAGACAACATTCGTACTTATTAAATTTGGCAAACAACTGATGGGCTTTAAGAGTCTGCAATACTATTCTGAGGTGGTCGGCATGATCATTTTCATTACGGGAATAGACAAAGATGTCATCTATGAAGAATATGATGAACATGTCCAAGTACTGCTTGAACACTCTTTTCATCAAATCTATGAAAGCTGCTGGGGCATTTGTTAGACCAAAGGACATGACTAGAAATTCAAAGTGACCATACCGATTTCTGAAAGTTGTTTTCAAAATGTCACCTTCTCTGACTCTGAGCAGATGATAGTCAGATCTGAGGTCTATCTTAGAGAAAAAATTGGCACCCTAAAGTTTATCGAACAATTCATCAATCATGGGGAGTGGATACTTATTCCTAATTGTGACTTTGTTTAACTGATAGTAATCGATGCACATTCTAAGAGAACCATCTTTTTTTGGCGCGAAAATGACTGGAGTGCCCCATGGGGAAACACTGGGTTTGGTGAATCCCTTATCTGAGAGATCTTTCAACTATTCTTTTAAATCTCTAAGCTCAGCTAGAGACATTCTAAATGGAGGAATAGAGATAGGTTAAGTATCTAGAAAAAGGTCTATTTCGAAGTAATTTTCCCTTTCGGGAGGAATCCGGGAAGATCTTTGGGAAACAGATCTAGAAATTCCCTAACTACTGAAACTGGCTCGAGATTGGAAATCTTTGAACTAGAATATTTGACTTGAACAAGATTGTAAACACACCTCTTGGATATCATTTTTCTTGCTCTAACGTACGAAACAAGCTGGCCCCTAAGTGTTGAAGTACTACCCCTCTATTCAAGGACTGGTTCATTCAAAAACAAAAAATGAAAAACTTTGTTTCTACAATCAACTGAAGCATAGCATGAGTATATCCAATCCATGCCGAGAATGACATCAATATCAATCATCTCTAACTCTACAAGATCAACTGAGGTAACTTTCTAGGATATTTTGACCGGATAGTTCCTGTACACCTACTTGGCTATAATAGAGACACCTACTGGTTGGTCACTGATAAGGGTTCCACTAAAGTCTCAGGACTAACACTGAAATTAATAGCTATGTAGGGTGTTACAAAAGAAAGAGAAACTCCGAGATCTAACAAAGCATAAACATGTAAATAAAATACCTGTAACGTACCAGTAACCACACTAAGAGAACTTTCCTAGTCTTGTTGAGACTGAAGTACATATATTCTGTTTGGTCACTAACCACTAGTTGCGCTGGAAGTGGCACCCTGCTGAGTCGGGCCATCGGATAGGATTGGGGGACGACTGAACTGACCCTGATGACCACTATTTAGGAAATCCTTGACTCTGTCGCCTGGCTTGCCACACCCAAAGCATACATCACTACCGACTCTACACTCACCCTTATGGTATCTACTGTATTTCTGGTAAAGAGGATTTGTACGACCACTGTTCACACTGCCCTAGGACTTAGAGCCTGGAACCCTATCTCAATATCATTTCTGAACTTCAGCATTAGTGTAATAGCTGAAGACGAGTTGGGGCTCTCTGACCTCGGCTGAGAAAAACTAAAGTTACATGTTATGGCTCCCTTATTCGAGAAAAACTAAAGCTACATGTTCTGTCTCCCTTATTCTCCTTCTATCTTTTCTTAAATTTCTTCTCCTTAATTTTTTGAGCATGGACCATTAACCAAAACAAGTCCATCTCCTTAATTAACATCGCGGTCCTACACTCTTTGACCATGCTATCAGCTACCCCAGAAACAAACTTACTCATCCTAGACCTATCATCAAACACCACATTAGGAGCATACCTGGCTAGATGAATAAACTTAAGAGAATACTCTTTCACATTCATGTTCCCCTACTTCAAATTGATAAACTCATGTACCTTAGCTTCCCTTAACTCCAAGGGAAAGAACCTATCTAAAAAGGTTGTAGCAAACTCCTCCCATTTAATAGGCCTTGCATGTATGCCTCTATCTCCCTTTCACTACTTATACCAGGTGTGAGCAACATCCAGCAACTAGTAAGCGCCCAACTTTGCACTCTCACTAGAAGTTACACCCATAATATCAGTTACCTTCTGAACAATTTCAAGGAACTATTGCGGATCCTCATCAGACTTGGACCCCAAAAATAAAGGAGGGTTCATTCGGGTGAAGTCCCAAATCCTAGCTACGGCAGTATTAGCCACACAAATGGATGGAATAGTAGCCTGCTAATTATTTTGAGCTTCTACTGAATGAGCTAAAGTAGTGAATGCAACTCTAAACTCGGAATAAGAGACATGATCGTTTAGGGGATTTTTCTTAACAGGAGGAGGTGCAGGCTAATTTCCATTTCTCCTTTCTTTATTCTTTCTAGCAGACATATTCTGTAAACAAAAAGAAGATTAAATTAGAAAGAGAGTTTAAATTGAGCTCATGCTCATTCGCTTGACATGAATACTGAAATAAGGGGAACTTTTCCTAAAATATCTTATAGCCTCTTGTCCATAAGTATGGGTTGCTTCACACCCATGCACAAGACTCTACATAACATTTCTTTCAGACTTTATAGGACACTTTGAAACCTTAATCTCTGATAGAGACAACAAGCTAACCCTTTATCTGGTACCTGCTATGAGCACTGAATAATTTACTGATAACAAACATGTGTGAAAACAACTAAATATGCCATAAGGTTTCAACACTGAAAACAATACAACAGAAATCTACAAGTCTGAAACATAGGCAAAATTACTAAAAACTGACTGATAGAACAGACAACTAACTGATTGTCTAGAATGTCTGAAAGCCTCTAAAACTGACTGAATGAGAGTTGATGGGACACAACCCAACTAACTCCAACTGACTACTGAACTAAAATACTAAAATAATATAATCGGTCCTCAAAATATAAGGACTTACGACTACTACTGCTACGCATGCGCTAGGAGCTCTAGGTACGGTCGGGAACCTGAGTATCCAAACCAATGATATGATACATCATAGTGCAAGAAATGAGTATGTGGTCAGTACAATGAATATACTGGTATGCTATTGGGCTATAATAAGAGTTGTGTAGCTGGGTCGTGAAGGTGGAGGTCTGAGTGACCAATATTGGAAATTGCGTTTGCCGATGCGGGGGTCAAACTGACCAGGGAGGTTCGAGTCCCCCTTATTATTATTTCATGATTAGGGAGGTTCTACTCCTTCATATATTATTATGTGATCGGGAGCTTAAGTCTCCATGGTATATGTTGGGAGGTTTGAGTACCCAATGTGCATATATATGAGATTATTCTTCGTTCATGCGGCTACACGCACTAGGGCCCGACCAGGGGGTGAGAGCTAGAGCCCATATAGCCCGTGAGTACTATTATATGACGATTGAACTACATAATCCAAGCTAAGGTTTTGACAAGCATGTTAAGCTTTGTTCCATATACTTGCATGTGATACATATATATATATATACATATATATTTATATTTATGTATGCATGTGTATTTATGCATTTGATTATGTGCATTGGTTTTTGAATGATTTTAAACTATTGATCATGTCATTATGTTATCCTTATCCCCAAGTTACATGCTAGCGTTCACCCCGCTAACTGTCTTCGAACATTGTATCACCATGCGATGCAGAAATTGGTCATACTTCTACTCCTACTCAGGGACTTGGATTTAGGATCAGCAAGCGAGTCAGATTGAAGTGGTGAGCTTCCATACTTTGGAAAACCCCATTTCATGATTATGGTTTCCTTTACATTTCGACAACCCTTTTGGATTTGATTTTTGGCTATTGTCGGGGGCATGTACCGACACTTTATAGATATTTAGTTTTGGATCATAGTTTAGAAGGCTTTGTTTGGACTATTATGGCTATTAGGCGGCATCGATCTGTCCTTTGGCCGATCGTCGGTGGTTGGTTATGGACATGCATTTAAAATGTTCTTAGATTATTGTACACTATCTTGTTATAGATTTGAAATTTAGCCGACCTTGGGGTATGGTGTGTTTGGTTTGGTTAGGTGCAGGGGGTGATCTTTGATCCACGTGGGATTTGAGATACCCATCATGGCCAGGCCCTGAATCGGTTCGTGACAAATATGACTAAGGAAAGCCATAATTTTTTTCCAAAATTCACACCTACGGAATTTGGTATACGATTACCGATTCCTCGAGGTCTAAAGTAAAATTTATAGGTGACTAGCATGCTCCTACTTACTCCAAGAATAAACAAGGATGTCATCAATAAATACAATTATGAACATGTCCAAATACTGCTTAAACACCTTGTACATAAGATCCATAAAGGCTGTAGGAGCGTTAGTTAAACAAAGGACCTAACTAGGAATTCAAAGTGAATATACAGAATTTTGAAAGTAGTCTTGGGAATATCATCTTCCCTAACCTTTAATTGATGATAACCCAAACGGATATATATTTTAGAGAAACACTTAGCACCCCGGTGTTGGTCAAATAGATCATCTAATCTGGAAAGAAAGTACTTATTTTTTACTATAACCTTTTCAATTGTCAATAATCTATGCACATTTGGAAACAGATATCTTTCTTATGCACAAAAAGTACGGGGAAACCTAAAGGAGATAAACTAGGGCAAATAAAGCCTTTATCAAGGAGGTCTTTTAACTGCTCTTCTAACTCTCATAACTTTACAAGACCCATTCTATAAGGTGAGAAAAAATTAGTTGAGTATCGAGTGAAACATCAATCCTAAAGTCTATCTCCCTATTAGGAGGAATTCTAGGAAGATCTTCAAGAAAGACCTCAGGAAATTCTATGACTACTGCCACAGACTAGAGTGGAGGACGTTTGGCACTAGAATATTTGACCCTAATTAAGTGGTATAAATACCCTTTGGATATCTTTGTATGACACGACCCAAACGATGGACTAGTCGTGTCGAGTGTCTCAAGTCCAACCAGGACCATACCCCACCCCCAATACCCCATCGTTAACCACCGTACACCCTATGTCAGATGAATTTTGAACATATAATAAGATATTATAATGTTAAATTAAATACATGATAGTAAGCTTAAAGCTAAAGTCGAAAACCATAACCAATCAACTATCCATTTCCAATCCCAATGCCAATACCAATACCAATACCAATGCTAACACTAATACCGACACCGCTCATGCCCATAGTAGTCCGACAAAGCCTCTAACCAAAATCAACAAAGATCCGGTCGGGACATGCCACCGACTATAGACAAAAATAATACTAAAGAAATAACAATAATAAAAAGATGTCCATAACATGAAATGGGTTCTTTCGGAGTATGGAAGCTCACCACTTCAATCTGACTCAAAGCTACCCCCAAATCCAAGTCACTGAGCAGAAGAATGGTAGTATGGTTAGTTCCTGCATTGCATAGGGATACAGTGCCCGAAAATAATTAGCAGAGTGAACACTAGCATGTAACTCAGGGATAAATATAAGATACTGCCATCATTTTAAAATAAAATTAATAAAAATATGCAATCACATAGATATGTATATGTATTGTGCCGGGATAGGAACAGGGTTTAGCATGCATTTAAAACCTTAACCTGGACAGTGTAGCTTTTGTCATCCTAAAGGCACCAACGGGCAATATGGGTTTATTTCCCCCTGTTGAAAGGTACCTAATATGTGTTTCGCACGACCAGAGAAAACCTGAGATGACTAGTACATCCTTATGATATAAAGTGTGACATCGTGCACATGGTCACCAAGACCACCTTCACATCGGTAAACATGAGTTTCTAGTGTCGGTCCCCTTGGAACCTCCACCTTCCACAGCTTTTCTACCAATCCCCGTTAAGACCAGATTAAAATCTTCTACACATTTCCAACCATTTACCAAGGAGTTTTTAAATTAATCAATAACCGTTGGTATCGTCATACCAAAATTAGAGCTTCCAAGTCTATTACCTTATGACATATAAACCACTAAACCAAATTAGACCCCATCATTTCTAATTAACCAAAAACATTTATAATCAAACCATGGCTACCAAGGCCTTTCCAAAACTATGTGAAACCAACAAAAATCAATTCATGTTCCATTTACCATTTATGATATAAAAGAATTCCAAGAATAGTTAAACTATGTGACTAAATCATATTCATTGTCATTTCACAAACAGGTTGAGGGCATACCATTATCAAAGCCAAACTAATCAAACTGTGGGGGTTCAACCATGACACCTTCATTAAATCACCATTCCCATGCACTCAGATGTGCAAAACCATAATTAAAACATGCATAATCACAATTTAAACCATAAAAAACAATATTCAATAATATGCCTTCAAACCCCTCAACCTTGATTTCAAACCACCACTAATGATTCGTGAACAATGCTTTAAATATGTTCTTTTAGTAAACTAAAAATGAGAGAAGAGTCATATGCCTAAATTACAAGGATTCATGGAGAGAAGTTGATCCTTAAGCCCTTAGATGACCACTTTGGACAAACCCTAGCAAATTTTGCTTGAGGGGATTTTGAGAGAGTAAAGAGGATGTTTAATCTTGTAAAGTGTGGAATGAATGACCAAGAAAGTGTTATATGGATGTGGGGTCTTATGGGTTTTAAGTAGAAAATGTCTGATGTGCCCCTATCTAAAAACTATAAAAAGATCGTAGGTGGTTACGAGTCGACCCCCTTGACTCGTAACCACAGCATACGACTCATACCCTTGAGTCATCACCAAGACAGTGAGTTGGACGCCCATACACTTTCCACCATACGACTCCATGATCCATTCATCACCAGAGTATACGACATCGTATCCAAGACAGAATCCAAGGAATTGGACATAGGAAAACATACAACTCAACCCTACTACTCGTAACCTATCCTCACGTCTCTTAGTGAGCCACTCATACTCAGAGCCAAGTCAAGTCACTAAGTTACTAATTTGGTTATGGATCTTTCTAATGACTCGTCACTACCCCTAACGACTCGTACCACCAAGTCGTTACCAAGACCAAAAACCCAACCACCACCCACTCAACACCTAACGATTGGGGTAACCTGACCCGTACCCATACTATACGACTCATATGATGAGTTGTTACTAGGACAGTGAGCTCAAAGCTCAGGAAATTTCCAAAGGACAAATCCTAGGGTATTTCAATTCTCCCCTACTTGGATCATTCATCCTTGAATGATGGGACAAGGCAGTAACTAGCACGATTAAACCCCCAAACATCTCTACTTTTACCTTTAAGATAGAAAACAGATTACCAAGAAATTCACTATCTATCTTTAACAAAGACAGAAAACGAAGATCTTAAGAACAACACATTCCTTAAGCACTATTTTTCAGAAAGGGGAATAGGAATGGATACTTGGACTTCATGTCCTTTTCAACTTTCTAGGTAGCCTCTTCCACTTTGTGATTCCTCTATATAACCTTTACCGAATCTACGTCCTTGGTTCGCAACCGACGAACCTACCAATCTAATATTTCAACAAAGACCTCTTCATAAGACAGGGAATTCAAAATACCAATATCCTTGATAGGCACAATCTGCGATGAATCACCTATACACTTCCTCAACAAAGATACATGGAATATCGGGTGAATGGAGCTCAAACTAAAAGGCAACTCCAACGCATATGCAATATTTCCAACTCTTCTCAAAACCAAGTATGGACCAACATACCGGGGACTAAGCTTCCCCTTCTTCCCAAACTACATCACTCCCTTAATTGGAGTCACCTTCAAGAACACCCTATCCTTAACCTCAAACTCTAACTTCCTACGCCTCACATCAGCATAGGACTTCTGATGACTTTGGGAAGCTTTAAGCCTATCCCAAATCACCTTCACCTTCTTCATGGATTGGTGAACCAAATTCGGGCCAAACATTTCCTCCTCACCAACCTCGAACCAACCAATAGGATACCAACACCTGCCACTATACAATGCCTCAAATGGAGCCATCCCAATGCTAGAGTGGTAGCTATTATTATACAATAACTCTATAAGTGGAAAATTCTCAACCCAACTACCACCGTAGTCAATTTGCATAAGCTCTAAGCATATCTTATAATGTATGAATAGTTTTTTCTTCTTGCCCATACGATTGTGGGTGGAAAGCAGTACTAAGAATCATCTTGGTCCCCAAGCCTTCCTGAAACAACTTTCAAAAGTGTGATGAAAATTGTGTACCACGATTTGAGATAATAGAAACAGGTACCCCATCCAACTTCATGATCTCTTGGAGATACAACCTTGCATCATCGTCTGCTAAAAAATTAGTCCTCACTGGCAAAAAGTGAGAAGACTTAGTCATCTTATCCATGATGACCCAAATTGAATTGAACTAAATCTAATATCGAGGAAGACCTATAAATACATGTTGATCACTTCCCACTTCCACACAGGCAACTCAATCTCTTAATACAACCCTACGAACCTTATGTGCTAAACTTTCATTGTTGGCACTCTATGCACTTAGCCATAAAACTAGCCACATCCCACATCACATTATTCCACCAATATATTTTTTAAGGTCGGGATACATTTTTGTCGAACCAAGATAAATAGCATACCGCAACTCATACGCCTCAGCCAATATCCTCTCTCATAATATATCCACATCTGGAATGCACAACCTCTCTTTCTACTGGAAGGTACCATCACTACTAACCTCAAAATTCATTACTTTCTTCCCACCTACATCACCCTTGATCCTCATCAAGATAGGATCTAACACTTGTTTCTCCTTCACCTCAGTACCCAGGGATGACTTCACCACCTCCTGAACAAATATACCACCATCATCATAGTCCAAGAGGTAAACTCCAATGTTAGCCAAATAGTGAATATCTTTCACCAATTCTTGTTTTCCATTATTCACATGAGGTAGACTCCCTATGGATAACCTGCTAAGAGCATCAGCAACTACGTTAGCTTTACCTGGATGGTTGTGAAGACTCATATCATAATCCTTGAGTAGCTCAAGCCTTCTCATTTGCCTGAGGTTGAGCTCTTTCTGAGTAAACACATAGTGCAGACTCTTATGATCAGAAAAGAAATCCACATGCACTCCATACAGATAGTTACACTAGATTTTCAATACGAACACCACAGCCAATAGCTCCAAGTCGTAAGTCGAATAATTCTTCTCATGCACCTTCGACTGTCTAGAGGCATAAGTTATCACCTTATTGTGCTGCATCAAGATGCAACCAAGCCTTATACGGGATGCATCACATTAGACCACAAAACCATCAGTGCCTTCGGCAAGGTCAAGATCGGAGCCAAAGTCATCTTATCAAAACTACCCTCACAAGCATCAGACCACAAGAACTTTACCTTCTTCTAAGTTAACTTAGTTAACAGGATAGCTATAGAAGAGAAACTTTCCACAAACCTCTTGTAGTAACCAGCTAAACCCAAGAAGCTCCAGATATCAATTGGAGTTGTGGGTTTAGGCCACGTTTTAACCACTACAACTTTCTGTGAATCCACCATCCCTTCACTAGAAATGACATGACCCAAAAAAGTGATAGCATGCAACCAAAATTAACATTTCAAAAATTTAGCATACAACTACTACTCTTAAGGTTCTGTAATACAATGTGGAGGTGATCGACATGATCCGCCTCAATCTTTGAATACACCAAAATATCATCTATAAATACAGTGATGAACAAATCTAGAAATTGACGAAAGACTTTATTCATCAAATCCATAAATGTCATTGGGCATTGGTCAATCCAAATGATATAACCAAAAACTCAAAATGCCCATACCGAGTATGAAAGGCAATCTTAGAAATATCCACCTCCCAAATCTTTAGCTGATGATACTCGAAACGAAGGTCAATCTTAGAGAAAAACTTAGCACCCTAAATCTGTTCAAATAGATCATTTATCATTGGAAGAGGGTACTTATTCTTTACTATTACCTTATTCAATTATCGATAATCAATACACATCCGAAGAAAACCATCCTTATTAAACACAAATAAAACTGGTGCACCCCACAGAGATATACTAGGACGGATAAAACCCTTATCTAAAAGATCCTTTAGTTTCTCCTTAAGCTCTTCAACTCAATCGGAGCCATTCTATACTGGGGAATAGAAATAGGATGAGTGTTTAAAACAAGATCAATCCAAAAATCAATCTCCCAATCAAGGGGGACACCAGGAAGGTCGTCAGGGAAGACCTTAGGGAATTCATTCACCACTGGGATGGAATGTAAAGAAGGACCCTCTGAGTTAGAATTTTTAACCCAGACCAGATGATAGACACACCCTTTGGAAATTAATATCTGAACTCTAAGTTATGATATGAACCTCCCCTAAGGAGCAAAATAACCACCATTTTATTCAATAACCGTCTCATTAAAGAATTTAAAGATGACCTTAAAGGTCTGACAGTCTAGAGAAGCAAAGCATGAGTACAACCAATCCATCCCTAATATGACATTAAAATCAACCATATCTAACTCAAATAGATCCACCAAAGTTTCTCGACCACCCAAAGATACCACACAATCCTTATAGACTCTCCTAGCAACCATAGAGTCACCCACCGGGGTAGAAATAGAAAAAAGGTATGAAATACACTCGAAACCAAAACCAAAATGAATAGCCAAAAATGGGGTCACATATGAAAGAATGGACCCCTGATCATGTAAAATGTACACATCACGGTAAAAGAGTTTCAACATACCCGTAATGACATCAGGTGATGCGTCGAACTCCTGATGGATAGTGAGAGCATAGAGGCAGTTCTGACCTATGTCAGAGCCAGATAGTGCACCCTTTGGTGCCGAAGCTGATGAAGAGGCAACAGGAACCTTATTTTCCCTAGAGGCAACCTTACTAATAGGACATCATTTAAGCATATGCCCTGGCTGACCACAACTGAAGCACTTGTCCTTTCCTTCATCACAGTAACCCCGATACATTCAACCATAAAATCTATAAGGAGGATAGGATGGAGATGACTGGGCCCCATTAGCTTGAGATTAGGCATCCTGTGCGCTATAATTATCGCCACCATGAAAATGCTTGTCACCCGACGTCTTTGGGTAGGGAGCACTAGCCGTAAAGTAAGATCTAGAATTGCCCCACTTCTTCTTGGACCACTTTCCACCATCTATTCTACCCTATTATTGGCCACCAACCTGCCCAAAAAATCTAAACTTCTTGCTCTGCCTCTCTCTTATCTCTGCCTGTTTCTTCTTCTCTTTCTCAACCTGCTATATATACACAGCCAACCTAGAGATGTATATGTCTTTGTTCAACGAGGCAGCCTTACTCTCCAAAATCAAGTCTCGAGACCACCCAAAAGAGAACTTCATCATTCTAGCCCTCATACTAGAAACCAACTATGGAGGATACCGAGACAACTGGTGGAACTTCAAGGCATACTCTTTGACTGACATCTTGCCTTGCTTTAAGTTGACAAACTTTTTTGCCTTCGCTTACCTCATCTATTGAGGAAAGAAGTGGTCCAAAAAAGCACTAGAGAAATCACCCCATAGGTCTAACTCGGCATCGACGCCCCTAGACTTTTCTCATTCTTTATACCATTGGTAGGCTACATCCTTCAGTTGGTAGGTAGAGAATTCCACACCCTCCACGTTAGTAGCATACATAATATGGAAAATCTTTTCTATCTCATCAATAAAACATTGAGGATCCTCCTCAGCGTTAATACCAATAAAGGTTGGAGAGTTCAACCTCATAAATTAGCCAACCCTTGTAGCTTCAGAAGAAGGAGTAATAGAATCACCATGCGCGACATAAGAAGCTACCAAGTGCACCAACATATTAATAGACTGACAAAACTCAGCATTCATCACATCAGCCTGAGGAGATCGAGAAAGATTAGAGGGGACCGATGGAATTCCAGGAGGACAATCAGGTACTGGACCCTAGACTAGGTCTAGACCTATAAGTAGGACAGGTCCCATCAATATTGTCCTCGGGTGGGATGGTGGAGTTTCCATGGACTTTGGATCATCTGGGAAGCATGATCTGAAAAGCGAATAAATGGGTATTAGAGAAGATTTCAAAACCTTAGACTCTACATCTTGAAAATAGAACACGAGAAAGAAAAACATTCCTAAATGCCTCGTAGCCTCTTCCTTATAAGTGTGGAACGCTACACACCCTTAAAAAAGACTCTACTCGACACAGCTTTGTGGACTATAAATTGACCATGAACCTAGGGCTTTGATACCAATTTGACATGACCCAAACCGGTGTTAGTCATCTCAGGTATCTCAAGACCAACCAAGACCGGACACCACCCCTAATACCCAATGGCTAACTACCCTACACCCTATGTCAGATGAATTACATATAATATGATATGATAATGTTAAATTAAAGACATGATAGTAAGCTTAAAACCAAAGTAGAGAACCACCACCAATCAACCATCCATTTCCAATCCTAATGCCAATACCAATACTAATACTAATATTAATACCGACACTGCCCATGCCAATAGTAGTCCGACAAAGCCTCTAACCAAAATCAACGAACATCTGGTCGGGACATGCCCCCGACCATAGCCAAAACCAAGACCAAAGAAATAACAATAATAAAAAAAATTCCATAACATGAAATGAGGTCTTCTGGAGTATGGAAGATCACTACTTCAATCTGACTCAAAGTGGCCCCCGAATCTAAGTCAATGAGCAGGAGGAATGGTAGTATGGTTGATTCCTGCATCGTGTGGGGATACAGTGACCAAAAATGGTTAGTGGAGTGAATGCTAACATATAACTTAGGTATAAAGATAAGATAATGCCATTATTTTAAAACCAAATTAATAACCATATGCAATCACATAGATATGTATATGTATCATGCGGGATAGGGAACAGGGTTTAGCATGCATTTAAAACCTTAACATGGACTGTGTAGTTGTTTCCATCCTAAAGGCACCCATGAGCTATATGGGTTCAGCTCCCTCTACTGAAAGGGCCCCAGTGTGTGTTAGTCACACAACCAGAGAAAACTTGGGATGACTAGTATATCCCTATGATAGAAAGTGTGACATCATGCATACATTCACCAAGACCACCCTCACATTGACAAACATGAGTTCCAAGTATTGTTCCTCCCAGGACATCCACCTTCTACGACTTTGCTATACATCCCCTTTTAAGCCTATATTAAAATCCTTTACACATTCCCAACTATTTACCAAGTAGTCTTTTAATTAAGCATTAGCTGTTGTTATAGTCATACCAAAATTAGAGATTGCACATCTATTACCTTATGCCACATAAACCATTAAACTAAATTAGACTTTATCATTTCTAATTAACCAGAAGTATTTATAATCCAACCATGGCCACCAAGGCCTTTCCAAAACCATATTAAACCAACCAAAATCAATTCATGTTTCATTTACCATTTATGAAATTCAAGAATTCCAAGAATAGTTAAGTTATGTGACAAAATCATATTCATTGTCAATTTCACAAACAGGTTGAGGGCATGCCATTATCAAAGCCAAACTCATCAAATTATGGGGGTTCAACCATGACCCCTTTATTAAATCACCATTCCCATTCACCCACATGTGCGAAACCATAATTAAAACATGCATAATCATAATTTAAACCATAGAAAATAATATTTAATAATATGCACTCGAACCCCTCAACCATGATTCAAACCACCATTAATAATTCATGAACAATGCTTTAAACATATGTTTTAGTAAACTAACAATGAGGGAAGATTCACATGCCTAAATTACAATGATTCACGGAGAAAAATTTATCCTTAAGCCCTTAGATGACCGCTATGGAGAAACCCCTAGTCAGTTTTGCATTAGAGGATTTTGAGAGAGTAAAGAGGATGTTTAATCTTGTAAAGTGTGGAATGAATGACAAAAAAGTGTTATAGGTATGTGGTAAATTAAGGGTTTTAAGTGGGAAAAGTCTAAAGTGCCTTAGCTAAAAAATATAAAAAGACCGCAAGTGGTTACGAGTCGACCTTCTTGACTCATGACCACAACATATGAAATGTACCCTTGAGTCTTCACCAAGATAGTGAGTTGGACACCCATACACTGTCCACCATACGACTCCATGACCCTACTCATTACCAAACCATACGACTCGTATAGTCTCATATCCAAGAAAGAATCCAAAGGATTGGACACTGGATAACATACGACTCAACCCTACCACTCGTAACCTATCCTCACAGCTCTTAGTGAGCCACTCGTACTCAGAGCCAAGTCAAGTCACTAAGTTATTGATTTAGTTAAGGATCGTCCTAATGACTCGTCACCACCACTAACGACTCATACCACCATGTCGTTACCAAGACTAAAAACCCAACCACCACCCACTGAACACCTAACGAGTAGGTTCACTAGACCCATACTCACACCATATGACTCGTATGATAAGTCTTTACTAGGACAGTGAGCTCAAAGATCAGGAATGTTTGGCTGATGGGAAATCCCAGTGAATATGACTTGTTTTCCCATATCCATAACACGCATGCCTACCAAACTGATACTTTCCCAAGTGCAATTTCGTACGAGTACTACTAGGAGGGTAAGATATGTATCACTATGCAACACTGCCCTAGGACTAAGAATCCTACATCCTAGGGGCCGGATTAGACTGGATATTCTGATCATCAAAAGGCCTAGGTCAGGTGCACTAGATGAATAATGAGCATGACCCCGAGATTTCTTCTTGAAAAATATTTTGCTACTCTTACCACTATTTTGGTCGCTCGTTTCTTGGTCTATTGGCCTACTCTATTACTTCGTTGCTCCTAAACTTTTGCTTTTTCTTTTTCTCCCCGTTAAGCATACACCATTAACCTGGATATATCCATGTCATTGTTTATCACTGCCTTTTACACTCTATATTCATATTCCTCATTCTGGCCCTCATAATGACACTAGTTTTGGGGTATAATGAGACAAATGGGTAAATTTCAAAGCATACTCCTTAAAACTCATTTTTTCTTGCTTTTTATTCACAAACTCCTCTGCTTAGGCTTTCTTCAATTCTTAAGGAAAGAAATAATCAATAAAATCCTCAAAAAGATCCTCCCAAAAAGCAGCATCCTCATCCCTAATTTCCTGTCATTGATCGTACTACTAATAAGTCACACCTTTTATTTGATAAGCTGCCAACTCAACTCCTTCTGTATCATTGGCATGAATAACCCTGAAAATCTTCTTCGTGTTATCAATAAAATCATAGGGGTCCTCCTTAACTTTGAACCCAGTGAATACTGGAGAGTTCAGTTGCATAAACTGACTAACGCTTGTAGTGTCTGCTGGATCGTGAGAACTGGAACAAGCGGTACCTGACCAACGAGACTAAGATAATACGATCTGAGGTAACATCTACATAGACTGTCTAAACTCAGTATTAGTAACATCTCCATGAGGGGGCTCAGTCTAGGTAGTGCCAATTTTAAGAGCCCTTGGAGTACTAACCAAGGTAGGTTGGGCCCCAATCGAAGAAGTTGGACCAAAAGTGAGAACTTCTTTACAGGTCTACGTTACATGAGTAGGATAGACCTCTTCAGTATTTTCCCTGTAGGAATGGATTTTCTAGGTGATGTCCTTGGTCGATAGTTCTTTCTGGAGGCATTATATGAAATGTCGGAAGAAATAAGATTTAGAAAATTTTATTAGGACTTAACTTCTCAGCATGAACTAAATAGCAGAAGAAAGTAAAACATTTCTAAATTCCATATAGCCTCTCTTTTATAAGTGTGGTGCACTACACACTCATAAAAAGACTCTACTAGACACGACTTTCTATACACTCTCAAATAATTGAACTCTGAGCTTTGATATCAAGTTTTTCATGACCCAAGACTTGGACCTAGCCATAATAGGCACCCAGAATCACTTAAGTCCTGAGAGGACCTTTTTGTATTCATTATGAGCATTATAATATAATTTGTGAGATAATACTTAAGAGAATATAAATTTCTGACTAAAAACCACTAATCATCTTAAATATAGCAAATACAATACAAAAATACGAAAACTTTAATTTGACATAAACACTAGCCTATGAAGCCGCTAAACATAATAAATTGTCTAAATCGAGACAAGCCATGTCAATACCATGAAAGAACTAATAAAAAGTATGAATGAAAGTTTCCTTCCAAAGAATTGAGGGCTCCACAAATCTAGAGTTGTCCTATCGATCCTCACGCTGCACAGAATCATGAAAATGTGTCTTCAAACCTACATCATGAAATAATGTAGCGCCCGAGAATGGTTAATACAGGGAATATATTGATATACAAAATAGAAAATTGATAAGACAAGCTTTATACAAAATAATCAGGAGAGTAGAAGTCAAGACATAAAAAGATAGAAGTAGAGACTTCAAAGTGAAACAGAAATCATAAACACATTTCTTTACTTTAATTCTGAACTAGATGGTATCACTGACTTCTATTTATGCACCATGGTCTATATAGGTCTAACCATCGCTCGATCGGCTAAGCCTCCAGTCCATATTTTCCCCACGACTGAGGCATATTATATCTCACCATCTTATCTTTTATATGCTACTGTGCAAAGCAAGCATACAGTGAGGTTATCCATATTTTAGGAAAAAACCATCCGCACTTAGCAAAATGCAGTTTTGAGTTATGAGCCTTCGGTATCATACCTTCTCAATTAACCATCTAATTCTCTTTAAGCCTATTTTTATTCATTTTAAAACATAATTCATTCTTTAGGAACATTTCATATTTTAGGGCATTTTTTTAATTGGTACGTTATACCAAGACTTGCAAGACAAACATGCCATCTCTTGTAATCATCGTAAGCATTTATAACTCTTTATGAATGACATAATAAGGATTGAACGTAAAGGATCAGTTTAGGCTAATGTAAAACTCTATTTGAAATCTATTAAAAATTAACGCAAAATAACTTATTCAAGATTTCTCTAAAGCATAAGAATGTAAATCAACTCCCTCAAACAATCATATATTTATGTTTGGAACAAGAGAAGGTTCATAATTCAAGTAATACTCTCCAATGCCATTTACATAAATAATGAAAATCAATTTAATTGAGAGAGCATTCATAAAAACCCAATCTTTTCATCTATCATGGAATAATTCCCAATCTTATTTTTAAATTGATGATTTTGGTATAAATAAATATTAAGGAAGCATACTCATGAAATTAGGTTTAAGGAGAGTTGTTATACATACCTTAAGAAGAGAATTGAGGAGAATCCTTGAACTTAAAAATCCCTAGCTTGATTCTTGCTTGAAATTGGGAGTGAGAGTTTAGGCAAAGGAAAGGGGTTTGGGAGAGAAAATATCAATGTTTTTCTATGAAATAGCACTTATTGGGTAATTTAAGTCGTGGGGAGAGGTCTTGGGTTAACCAAAGTACCAGACTATCCCTTACAAAAACTCTTTAAAATGTATAAAATCCCGTCGGATGATCTAGGTAACGTACCGACAACTTTTGACCAACTTTTATATAAGCTTGATAGCCCACTTCATGGACCACCATCCAGTTGACGGAACGTCAACCTCATCCATCGATCGCGTACCGTCTGATAAAAGGATCATAACGCTTTACTCCTATTTTGGATTGATTAATGGCCATTGGCGTTAAAAGAAGACTCAAAAACCTTTAGTTACGTGGGTCTTGGGATAATAGAAATCTTCATAATCTGGGATTAGTGCTAGTTTGAAGTTGATCTTAGTAAAATTGTATACAAAAAGTCCATCTATGAAGAAGCTTTCAGCTCAACTTAGTGTAAGAGATTTCTTATGACTTTAATTCATATACAAAGCTCGTCTCACATTAAGGAATTGGTCTTAATACCTATGTAAAAATTTAAAATCATGGGATTCAAATCTATATGCTCTTGTAGGATGGCTCGGGTCATAGTTTTAGAAATTTGGGGTGTTATGGTAGAATATTTGTCCGAGACTTCGATTAAACTGCTTAATATAGTAGCGGAATTAGGTTGGGTATGCTTATATGATTTCTATGGTGTTAGGATTAGGTTAGGGATCCTTAGTAAAGTTTAGGAATAGTGTTTCAGAGTAGAACGATTTTATCGAGTGGTTTCCTATTCTATTGTATTTCTATATTGTGTATTCCTATTTTACATGGATTTGTGAGCCTGAGGTTGTGGATTTTCTTTAGTTGGACTCCATGTCAGTGTTGCCTCACTCTGAAGAGCGATTTCACTTTTTTTCGTGTATACCTATGTATATACATACATACTTATGATGTCTTGTATACATTAATTGTGCATATACATGGACTATGGTACGATCCCAAGGAGAAATATTTTTTTTTGGGCTTTTAAAAGAAAAAGAGGGATCGTACCATCATTATTACTGATTGGAGGCTTTTAAGATAAAATTGTACTACATTTACTACATATTTTGGATTTTAAAGGAATTTGAATCATTTTTCATCACTGGTTTATCATTTTGAAAATATTTTATTTTTAAAGGATTTGAATCACTTTTCATCACTGGCTTATCGTTTTGAAAATATTTTACTCTTACTACTATTTTTGAATTTTTAAAAGGATTTGTAACATTTTATCATATATTTTAAAATTAGAAAGACTGTACTACTATAAATTCAAGGAACATTTTATCGCTCTATTTAGGATTTTACCTTATTTTCTGAATTGGCCACATATTCATTGCATATGCTAAGAGCTAGGGCGGCTCGAGGTATTGCTGAGCAGGTTTACTTTTCTGTATTAGATTTCAAAAAAAGGGAAATGGACTAGTTTAGTCTCGATTTGTGTCTGGATACCTAATATACTCATGATTACTTCTAGTTGGACTCTGAAATGTATTTATTACTTGAAAGCCCCATTTTGAATCAGGGCGACGTATACATATATCGTGAGTCCCCTATGGGTCCTTCCTTTGTGAGCCTTAGATGGTGGAGTATACGGTAGCATGGATCATGGCATTCATCTCATACGGTATCACATGTTATTCATTTAGACTTATTTATATACTCTGCCGGTAGATGGTACAAATTGTTGTTTGTACCTGCTAAGTTGATTAGGTATTGTTTGTGTCTTTCGAGCTTATGGGGTCTGATTAGATTATTTTATATTATTACTATTATCATCATTTATTCTCTGTTATCTTTTAATTTGCTAGATTAGTTTCCTTGTGTAGATTTCCTAGCATGTTATTTATGCCTCATATTAACTTTAGAACTCGGTCAACCTACAATGCCTACTAAGTACCGCGTATTTTGATGCTTATATTGCACTACTGCATTTTTTTTCCTAATGCAAATCCTAGTATGAGTTTTCCTCGCTTATTCTACTCGTTTGGAAGTCCCTTGCTGAGTTAAGATGAACACTTAACGTCTGAATGTTTACTTATCTCCTTCTAGTCTATTATTTATTGTTTTGTATATCTGGTACAGACAAGTATTAGTTTGATCTGTATTCAAAACTTAGCGGCCCTTGTATTGGTGAAATAGGTTTGAGGGTTGAATTTTCTTGTATATTCTATTTTTCCTGTTTTTTCCTATTTTATGTATTTTGTACCTGTTATGTATATATTTGTACTTATCGGCCCTATTATCTTATTTAGCTACTTCTGCTACTTTGTTAGCTGTTACTTAGTATATGGCATGAGAATGGGCAGTAGGTGCCATCAACGCCTGATTTTAGGTCATGACACTAAGACACTTTTTTTTGGGCCCCGGAGGCATATCTTGTGCCAATGAACTTCATGCCCTGAGGCATAACATGTATCATTCATGCTTGGGTCATAACTTCAACTAAACTTGTGCTTTGCGTTTTTTTTTTAATTAAGGTAATGCTGTTGTGCTATTTTCTGCTACTTTTCAATTACTTTGGCTCTTAAGGGTAAAAATTAACGACCCACAATTTTAAGGAGCAAAATAAAAAACCACCCCAAAAGAGGGAAATTTGTGCAAATGGCTCGTTTTTTGGGAGGGTGGGGGAAGCGTTGCTAGATGGAGGCCTATAACATGAACCAAAAGAAGTTTGCACAAAATTTTCCTAAAATGAGAAATGGAAGGAGAGAAATAGAGAAGCAATGACACGTTAAACTAATCATGCTAGGATCCTCCAAAGAGTCATCTTTTACATACATTGATCATAACTTATTAGCAAGGTCTAGGAGAGATGCAGAAATGGAAGATGAGAGCTCAACTAGATTACCACCTGTGCCATCATTATGTACATTTGACCTTCACACAAACTTCTCTTTTTATCAACCTGACTGGTCAGTTTGACAAAAGTGATAATTGAGAAGCTATATATCTTGCTTAGGCTTCCGACTGACTTCCGAATACTGACCACCCATCAACTGTAATATCTCTCCCCACAAACTCTCTGATGATGAAGTTACTGAAGCTGCAAAAATCAGATTTGCACTACATGAAGCAACGTACCAATAGCCATATTCAATCTCTTCCCTCAGCTGGTCAAGCTGCCACCCTGCATAGCCAACAAAGAATCTAAAATCTTGAGGTTCAAGCACCCCTTTGTTTACCAATGCAGATGCTTCTTCCAAACTGTTTCGAGCACCAAAACACACGCCAGGAATGACCTCTTCAAACCTAGGTAGCTCTGAACCAGCCCCTGATCTTAGTAAAAAGATACTTGCCTCAAGGGGCCCACCGAAATGCAAGGAACAATCAGCAAAGGTTGTTGCCAGGTTGAGATTTGTGGGTTTCATATGTTTGATCTGTTTTCCTAGTGGGCGGTTAATGACTACACCAAATGGACCCTCTTGTGGGTGCCTTGTTCCAGATCTGAGGAGGAGAACTACAGTTCTTTCAAAACTACAAACTCCATCGAGCTTTTCAGTGGCAACAAGAACACAGCCTTTCTCAGGTGCTGAAATTGGATGTGCCCACTTCAAGGGGAGAACTTTGGGACCAAAATTTGTTCCCTCTTGCTTGTGAGTATCAGAGACTTCATTTGCTTCCTGTTGTAAGAATTTTACAAGAAACCCTATTCTTTAAACACAAGTTTTAGTATATTTAAATTATGATTTGCAAACTCCGAGAGAGAAAAAATAAATAAATGGTTTACTGATATGCTCAGAAGAATGCAATCACATTGGCACTCTTTAAATGGATGATATCGTGTGAGTCCTAGGGAAGAAAATCAAAGGAACTAAGAAGTTTATCCTAGAGAGGACCTATAACTCATTCCCACATGTTTACTTTTGTGGAACATGTCACAAACAGCAACAGTGGTGATCAAAACTGCAGTAGTAGTAATCCCAGCGAAGGCAAATATACTATAGTAGTAATCCCAGCGAAGGCAAATACACTAGGTAATGTCCTACCATCTCTCCAAGCCTTGGTGGACAGAGTTATCAGTTACCTGTGTTGATGGAGGTAACAAGTACCTCATGGAATTAATTGAGGTGCATACAAGATGGCCTGGACAAAACGGTTATCCAAAAAAGTAGTTGTGCATCTTAGTAGAATGTTATGCCTACAGAAGATCAACAATGCCACAAACAGGAGTACGCGGTGAATCATGTCATTGACACACATAAAGAAATGTTTATCAACATGCAATATCATAATGCTAAAAGGAAAGTGAGGTGCATTATTAGTCTATAAGATGGTATACAGACATGTGAAAGTGATCCATAAACCATACCAGCTCCTGAATGTAGAGAGATGCTCGGAATTCCCTCCAGTCCAAGGGCTTCTGATGAAATTTCTGAGCACCAGTATTTTTGGAGCCATCATTTTCAGAAGATGGGTTGCTCCCTTTTAAGCTATCTTCTTCTGGGCCCTTCCCTTCAGTACAAGAGAATCCACATTAGAGAGAGGAACAAGTTATGCCTAATCAAGGCGTTACTAAATCTATGTAATCATAAAACACAATGAAAAACATCAATTATGTAACATATTTACAATCTAAAAACTCATCACTGCAAGAGAAGGAAGAAATATAAGAAAAACATGTACACAGTTGCAGACGTGCAAGGTGTGTCATTGGGTACATTGCGGCTGAGCAAGTTATAATTAATCGTTATGAGACAATTATAATGGCATACTAAGCGAATCGCGAAAAACGGACCCTATTATCACTCCTTCCCTCCCACCCCCTTCCCCTTATATCTCTTCTTCCCTCCCCCTTCCCCTTGTATCTCTTCTTCCCTTCCCCTTCCACTTGCATCTCTTCTTCCCTCCCTCCTCCCCCTTGTATCTCTTCTTCCCCCTCCCCCTCTCATTGCAGGATAAAAACGATATTTTCAAGTCATAGGAGAGATTGATGTATTCTGAATCCATCAGTTTGCCAAAACCAGAGAGATTACATATACTATGCTAGCAAATGTTGCATAAATCAACCAAATTGACAATAGATAAGAGTTGGAAAAAGCTGAGTCATTGATCTATCTTAGCAAATCTTTTCACCTCTCAAGCTGATAACAGATCCCATTAACGAAAATGGCCACTACTGTAGCCACATTCTATAGACAATTAACTGTTACTCATTTTTTTAATATATATTATAACATTTAGAGAGGTAGAGGTGGTAGGCAGCAGAAGTATTTATTGGGGAGAGCAGATTAGACACGACATGATACAGCTTCACCTTACTAAGGACATGACCTTAGATAGAAGGTCATGGAGAACACGGACTAGGGTAGGAGGTTAGATAGTTGAGCATTGTCTCGCTTATTCTTGTTTACTATTTAGCCATACTATGAGTTGTATTTCTCTCGTAGTTTTTTGTCCTTTGAGTTTGGTTACTATTTGTGGTTTTTTACACTTCGATAATCATTGAATCTTGATATTTTGAACATGAGTGTATTCATTTCCGTTAGTTCTTTCTCTATACTGCTTTGGATTGTTTTTTTTTTGCTTGAGCCGAGGGTTTATCGGAAACAGCCTCCTCTCTACCTCTAAGGTAGTGGTAAGGTCTGCATACACTCTACCCTCCCCAGACCCCTACTTTGTGGAATTACACTGGGTATGTTGTTGTTTTTGTATTATAACATCTAATTTAACCTCTATTATCATCCTAAAAAGTGATTCTTTCTCTTTTTTTTTTTTTTGATAAGGAAAGATTTGGAAAAATAATGTGAAGTTATATTGTTTATCCAAAATCAATTTTTGAAAAAAGGGTAAGCATTTGTTTATCGAAAATCAATTTTAAATTGGTGAATTGACATTTACTACAACCACTCAAAATATAGTCCTAGAATGAATTTTATTGGTTAACACAAATAAATTATTTGCATGTACAATACCATCATCATTACATCTGTTGTACCAACCAATGATCATCTAGGCATGAATGAGAATTGTATAATGATGCAAACCACGCTATGGAAGCACCAAAAACAACACAAAACAGTCCACAAATTCAAAGGGAACCCGAGGACCAAAGAGACCAAGTCTCAGCCAACAACAACAAATACAAGAATACAAGATAACAAGGTGTTCTTCAACACCAAAACAACCACCACAAACTAGATTAACAACAACAAGATGATTAACAAGATGAACAACAATGTAACAAGAACATCAACCAACGGATTCACTACTACACGACACAAACAACTACAAACAATTACAAGAATGGAAAGATAGATAGTGTGACATACACTATTACATGAACTAAGAACCTTAGTCTGTTTCAAACACTAAGACCCTTCACTAGTGATAATAGCAACACCTACACTCTTACGTGGACACAAGAGGGACGTCAATCTCCCAAACACCCAACGTTTCCAAGCAAGAACACAACACAAGTGAACCCACACTTGTAGTTCTCCTAGTTTCGGCCAAGAGCCTTTCTCACATGAGAGAATTGTGTTTCAATGTGTTGTACAAAAACTAATGAATAAAACCCTAACATGTTCTATTTATAGTATATTACAAATAGGGGTTAAAATGACCAAAAGACCCTTTAAGCAAAAGGTGAACAAAAGGCACCCAAACAGTGTGCCAAAAGGGCAGCCTTGGTGCGTTCCAAGGCCCTTCTTCACACTTCACTTGCACACTTGAACACTTGCACACTTCCTTAGACGGGTTCCACACACACTCACATGCGTCCATCTTCGTGATCATGCCCGTATCATCCTCTCCATCTTGAAAGGAATTTGTCCACAAATTCAAGGCTTGATCACCCGCAAGCTCTCCTCTTTGGAATCACCTCTTCATGTGTTTTCCAGAGGTTAGGATGTTCAACGAGGGCTCCATGAGATCATCAAGCATGCTTTTTGGACTTACATGTTCTACAACCTGCACATAAGAAGATTTGATACTAGGCAAAGTGCTAGTATCTCGGTTAGTGAGCAACAAAGGGCCTTTGTGGGCAAATCCCACGATTAAGTGCTTCTCTTCTTCTTCACCCTCCTCACTCTCGGCTTCCTCTTCCAAAATCTCACTAATCATGACTCTCCTTGCCATATAACTAGGCACTCCACACACTTCATCAAGCGGCCAAACATCTTCCCCGCCTTCATCAATTTCCACCTCGGCTTCTTGCTCTCCATCTTAAGCTTTTTCATCATTCTCATCCGATTCAAGTACCACCTCCTCACCAAGATAATACAATTTTCCCTCCCTAAGGATCACATTTCTCCGGTTTGGGCATTCACTAGCCTTGTGCCCCCACCGTTGACATTTGAAACATTGAAATCCCTTAGGACGAGAAGTAGGATTTGATTTACCTTCATTTCTTAGAGGATACCTTTGGGCAGCGTTGGTCTCGACTTGGACAACCCTGTTCTCGGCTTAGTTGGCATTGAATGAGTGTTCCTCGTCTTTGTGCCAATCCGAGGAAGGTAGTTGGTGAACCTTAGACTTGTAAGCCGAGATCTCCCTTTCAACCTCTAATGCCGCTTGGAAGATACCATCAATAGTGTCAAACTTATAGAGGGGCATGCGTGATGATATGTCTCTATTCAACTCGACCTTGAATCGTATAATGTCATGGCTCTCTTGTTTACCTCGATGGTCAAGCTTCAACATCAACTGTTGAAATTCATCATAGTATGTCATGACACTTTTGTTTCCTTGCCTCAAGTTGTACAAGTTGGCAAGAAGTTCATGTTTGTAGCCCTCGGATAAGTACCTTTGCCGCATAAGGTACCTCAATCTAAACCATGTAGGGGGTTGTCCCTCAATCAACACATTACCAAACCTCTTTAAATAATCTCACAAAGTGTTTACATACCCCTCAAAGTAAGCATAGCATAACAACTCTTCTTCTCTTCGGTTAGATCATTCATTTGGAATATCTTGTCACAAGATGACTCCCAAGCAAGATAAGCCTCAGGATCACTCCCACCCTTGAAGATGGGAAGACTAACTTTGATGGAATTGATGCCTACTTCTCGGGTTTGGTGGCCAACCCGAACCTCTCGTCCTAGAGGTTCCCTTTGATCACCATGCCTACCCCTCATCCCTTCTTCCCTCAAGTAAACATCATCATACCCTCCATATCCCCCATGTTGTTCCCCTCTATCATATCCCGGGTCTATTTAGGTTAAGTGGAGCTTGTAATGGTGGGATGGGATTTGGAGGAAAGTGAGGCCTTTGGTTAGGTGGGGGGCTCGGGTTTGGTGGTATTTGGGTTCCAAATCCTTCATGTTGGACTTGGTGAAGTGGAGGGAGGGTTGGTCTATCATACTCTCGGCTTTGGGAAGCATTTGGTGGTTGTCTCGGTGAATTGATCATTTGATGTAACATTTAGGAGGAAATGGTAGGGGAAGTATTTTGATTTGAGGACACATGATAGTGTTGAGAAGTAGAGGGTCGGCTTCTTTGGCTTTCCACACGTTCCAACCTCTCACTCATAGTAAACACATCCCCTCTCAATGAGGTTACATCCCCCTCTCAACGAATTCAAATCCACATACACCTTTTCCAAGCCTCGGTTTAGGGCTTCAAGGGAAGCCAATATAGTACTAAGAGTATTATTGTCCACGGTTTGAGATGTGGATCCTTCCATTGCAAAATACCTATAAAAAAACAGGTTAGTTCAAATAGCCTCACCACACTCTCACACTTTGATTACCTCACTCGTAGCTTCACAAGTGTTGTAAGCCGGCTAAGGAACCAGTGAGAAGTTGAGGATTGAGCCTACTCTTATCCGGAATAGATTTTGGCTTGAAACTTCAAACAAATCTTGTAGGACTTGAGTCAAGAATTAACAACGATTCAAAACGACAAAAGTACACAAATAACGCTAACACGAACAAACGGACTCAAAAATTAACTCACAACCTAGTAGGAGAGTACTAGCTTGTCAATTAGTTATTAGAATCAATAACGAAACTAAAAAGCAACAAAATGAAACCAAGAAACCAAAATTTGAGCTTAAAATTGATGCCTGAACAGTAACAAGGTGACGTGGCAGTCCACTATTGGTTTGGTTTTTATCAAGTTCTTATTTTTTTCAACTTCAAGACTTGGTCAATTACAAGTTTAAATGGTGGAATTTGGTTAAAAGGAGGGAATATAAGTCTTGGAGCTCTTTTTTCAAATTCAAATTTCAAGACTTGACTTTTCTTGTACTTCTCCTTAAAACACAGGTCCTTATCATGGAAGGTGATTGAGAAGTGATTGACAAGTCTTTGAGTGGATGTAAAGTCTTTCAAGACTAAGTACTTACACCTTTTTCCTTCACCTTTTGGATCTAATACTCCTTTATGTTTAACAATATACGGAGGAGGTGAAGAACTTCAAGAACAACAACAACATCCACCAAGAACTACAACAACAATCACTCGGCCAACTCCAAATCCACAACAACAAGAACAACAACCACACGGCCAAGACTATAACAACTTCAATAAAATGTTCTTAGGCCACCAATTATCAACAACAATATCACACGGCCACACTTAGAACATCAACAACAACACAAGGCCAAGGGTGAATCCACAACAACAATGTTCAACACCACACGGCCAAGTTAGAACAACAACATCAACACACAGCCACACTTTGTTCACATCAACAACATCAACAATTCAAGCTCAAATCTAGATTCAGACTTCATTAGTGTTAGTGATGAAGAAGCTAACACTAGAAACAACAAAACAAACAAAATAAATCCTAGACCTAGACTCAGTTTTCGGCCAAGACAACAGCAACAACAAGAGCAACTTCTCGGCCAAGAACAACACAAGAACACTTTTGTTTTTTGAATTTTCTGGCAAGCCCAAGATTGATTTTGTTGGAACAAAATCAACCACAAGCTTTGATACCAAATGATGCAAACCAAGTTATGGATGCACCAAAAACAACACAAGACAGTCCACAAATTCAAAGGGAACCCGATGACCAAAGAGACCAAGTCTCGGTCAACAACAACAAATACAAGAATACAAGATAACAAGGTGTTCTTCAACACCAAAACAACCACCACAAACTAGATTAACAACAACAAGATGATTAACAAGATGAATAACAATGTAACAAGAACATCAACCAACGGATTCAATACTACACGACACAAACAACTACAAACAATTACAAGAATGGATAGATAGATAGTGTGACATACACTATTACATGAACTAAGAACCTAAGTGTGTTTCAAACACTAAGACCCTTAACTAATGATAATAGCAACACCTACACTCTTACGTGGACACAAGAGGGACGTCAATCTCCCAAGAACCCAATGTTTCCAAGCAAGAACACAACACAAGTGAATCCACACTTGTAGTTGTCCTAGTTTCGGCCAAGAGCCTTTCTCATAAGAGAGAATTGTGATTCAATGTGTTATACAAGTTTCAAAAGCCAAAAACTAATGAATAAAACCCTAACATGTTCTATTTATAGTATATTACAAATAGGGGTTAAAACGACCAAAAGGCCCTTTAAGCAAAAGGTGAACAAAAGGCGCCCAAATAGTGTGCCAAAGGGGCTGCCTTGGTGTGTTCCAAGGCCCTTCACACTTCACTTGCACACTTCCTTAGACGGGTTCCACACACTCTCACATGCATCCATCTTCGTGATCATGCCCGTATCATATAATGAAAAGCATAAATGAGTACAGCAGATTATCTTAATTAATCTGTTGGTACTATTCATGCCGACTGCATAAGCCTGATACCTTTATTTTCTGATAACTGATAGAACACCAGTAATCCTGATACTTCCTCTAGAAAGCCAAAGTGCAGTTTTAAAATGCTAAATATTATTTGAAACATACTAATTCAACAACATTTTATGTACCTTAGCATTCACTGAGTCAGGTAATTTAGTGTTTAAGTCTGAGCAAGCTTGCCAGCTGAGAGAAGGCAATCTCTGATGAGGCAAAAAATCTTAAAATGGGATAAAATTATATCCTTCTGTTTAAAATGGTATGCTGTTCCATTACAGAAAACCCAACTAGAAAAAGTTGGAAAACTAAGAGCAACAATATGAATAATCTTTCAATATTTTAGTAATCAATTCTTTAATGGAAAACGGCTTTGATATTTAAAAAATTCTTTTCCCTGTTTTCATCAATAGGCTTTGGGCAGAAAAGTTGTTCAAAGTTTAACCAGAGCTTGTAGAAAAGTCATCATAAAGGTAAGCTGAAGAATAAATAGACAGCAACATGGCACAACCCAAGTGAATAATTAAAAAGATTCTTAAATGTTGCATGCCTTGGTAATTTCACCTTAAATTTGCTTTGAATGGTGGCTAGAAGGAGAATCAGAATTCACTAGGTTCACACTTGGTCTTATAGGCACGTTATGTTCAGATAGTAAATGGGACTTGCAAAGTAAAAGGAGAGAAAATTCTGTTAAGCAGCATAAACAATTACAAACAGGACAGTTCATCCAGCTAAACTTTTAAATAGGCAGATCAGTAATAAACACATGAAGACTTTCAGAATAAAAATCCACTGTGCTATCATAAATGTATATAAATTCGCTTAATCTAACCCAAGGACAAAGCATAAACCCTATCTAGCCAACCCAATGATTCAATAAGATGGGATGGAAGGGTCCAAATCAATACCAAGAAACCAATCAAAAAGCCAAGGCAGGTAATTCAAGATTCCTTGCAATGTTTTAATAAGGGCATCTTCCCATCTACACCTAAGACCAATAAGACACCACAAATATGTCCTAGTTTGGCATCCAAGCCATCAGGTAAGACCAAGAGACCAAATTGGCACAGAGGGAATGACACCTTCCCCACATGCTCTCCATAAATTTAGTAGTGCTGCAATTTTGATAGAAATCAAGTCACGAAACAAGAACACAATACGGAAATTGAAAGACAGCAAAGTATAGATCTAAATTGACACAAACAGAGGAAATCATAAGCAACCCAAAGATATATTAAACCTAAGAACCTCAAACGATTAATCCTACAATAAGCACCAACTTCCTATGATGACCTCAAGGGAATCGAATTCGCCCCGCAACCAATGTTTCTATGCAAAATCATCCAATCAAAAGCTTACACCAAGCTCATCACTCTAAAGAGTTCTACAATATTCAGCAAAATATGAGAAAGAAAGAAAATAACTAGTTATTATAGTCTTGGGCTAATTACTACTCATGGCCCAAAAGTGGCCTGAAATTGGTGAGTTTGGCGATGGGATGTTGCTTGCCAAACTCAATGGCAAGTCGACAAACTTATTCCCCCATCGCCAAACTTGACAGTTTGCTTGTCTTATCTTCTCTTTGGCGAGCTTCCTTGGCAATGGTAATTCACTTTGGCAAACCAATGTCAATTTTGGCGAGCTCCTCACTTGGTCCCTCTTCTTCCAATGCCTTCCCTTCATCCCTCCAAGCGATCTTCAAGGTGTGGACTCCTGTCTTTGGCATCAACACATGATCACGCACTTCCATTTTCAAACGAACAAGCCTTGCGTCCTTTGGAGGTCCCTAGCTTGACTTCGGGTGACCGCCCTTGATGCGATTTGGATTGCATCATCCTTTCCTTCTTGAAAAGAATTTGACCTCAAATTCAAGACATCACCATCAAGTGTATCAAAGGGTAAAAATCACACACATCGAAGGTGTTGTGTACTTAATACTCCAAAGGGAGATCAATCTTCTAGGCATTGTCATTGATCCTTTCAAGTACTTGCAGTGGTCTATCACCTCTTGGCATCAATTTGGTACTCCTATGAGTGGGAAACCACTCCTTGCGAAAATTCACCCACACCCATTCACCCAGTTCAAGCACAAGTCTCAAGCGGCCCTTGTTTGCTTTCTTAGCCACCTCTTGATTCTTGTTTTCAAGGTGAAGCCTCACCTTTTCATGTAGCTTCTTCATAGCCTCCACCCTTTTGCTTCCACCGAAGCTTAAAACATCTAAAGGGGTTAGTGCATTAAAACCATACACTTCTTCAACCGGTATCATGCCAATAGTTCTGTGAATAACTCTATTGTAAGAAAATGTAACTAGAGGCAAAAGTTCCTCCCATGAAGCCAACTTTCCACGTACCACGGCACGAAGCATAGAGACCGAAGTCCTATTCACGACTTTGGTTTGGCCATCGGTGTATGGGTGACAAAAAGTAGAAAACAACTTTGTACCAAGTCTACCCCACAACTCTTTCCAAAAGTGATCACTTATAATGGTTTGAGGAATTCCATGCAATTTAACATAATTTTCAACAAACAAATATGCTACATTGGAAGCATCACCACATTCATGACAGGTAATAAAATGGGTCATCTTTGAAAATTGAACAACTACACAGATGCTCTCTTTTCCTTTGTGTCCTTGGCAAACCCAAAACGAAAGCCATGAAACTATGAAGCCAAGGTCGTTGCTAGGCGGGAGTGGGGTATACTAACCATGAGGAAGAAGTCTTGATTTAGCACTTCTACATTCACTACATTGGCCACAAATTCGAGCAAATCTTTGTGCATTTTTGACCAATAGAATTGCTCCTCTAGAATTCCCATGGTTTTGTCAATGCCAAAATGACCCATTAATCTCCCATCATGTGCCACTCTCAAAAATAGTTCTCTCCATGAGCTCATAGGCACACATATCTATTGCCTTTGAACATAAAACCATCAAACTTAGAATAGAGAACAGAAGATCGATCCCTAAGCAACATTTCCCGTTCCCATGCTTAACAATCTCAAAAGATCGTAGCAATAATGGAGTCTTTGGGATACAATGCCTCCAAACATTCAAAACTAAGCAATTTAGAAGACAAAGAATAAAGCAAAACATGCTTTCTTGACAAAGGCATCGGCTACCCCTATTTCTTTTCCCTTCTTATGTTGGATTACATGGAGAAAATTTTCAAAGAATTTAAATCCATTTAGCGTGCCTATTTTTCAACTTTCCTTGAGCCTGAAGATCTTCAAGGTGATAGCATCCATGGAAGCTCAATAGCAGTAAAGGAAAAAAAATAGCAGTAAAGGACTGAGAATAACAAGTCATTTTAATGGGCAGCATTTAAATATTAAAAAGTGTCTTGTGATAGAAGATGAGCACTGGCCCAATATAGATATTTTCCCAAGTCTTACATCTACTTGGAGACCCAAATTAAAGTCCAAGATGAGGTGGAATTGGGCCCATATCTGCCCCAAAAATAGCAAAAATGCTGCAGCCCAAAATTAGTCTTCTTTTTAATAGTTTCTAGAACCTACATTTAATATTTGTTTTATTCTATGTCGACTTCCCAGGACTTGGTGTGTGGCAGCCTTCTATGCCATTCAATAGTTGTTTTGTTCTTGACTTTATAGGATAATGTGTGTGGTAATCTTCTAGGCCCTACGAAGTATCATTTCATTTAATGTTATCTTTGACCAACCCCTTCTTTACTACTATATAAAAGGGTCTTTGTTCATTCATGAAAATCAGTTTTTGAAGAATATTAACATACTAAGAGTTCTTTTTGAACATTTATGATAGATTACTTTGAGATTTATCTTTCAACCTAACAAGTTCATAGTTTAAGGTAGTAAGATAACTTCTTTGTTTGATATCTTTGGTTACTTATTGGTATACTTAGAAGGCGATTAGTACTCTTGCTAATTGTTGTCTACGTTACTCATGAAGCGGTAAAGATCCATTTAAACTTGATTAATTTCTCAAGTAAAGGCGTTTGGTTCATCTATAACCAATTCGTTGTTACTTGAATTTTATCAAATCTCTATCTTTTTTTATTCTTGTTTAGTCTTTTCAAGTAGTTTTCTAGTTTTGGCTTCCGCATTCTTTTAAGTTAATACTCTAGTTTTTGAATTTCCATCCTTCGTGTTATCATAAGGACTCATGATCGGTTTGAATGAAAAACTCCTTGGCCCACAAGTAATGTTGCCAATGTCTAATGCTCTAATTAACGCATACAATTCAAGATCATAAGTAGAATAGTTTAATGTTGCACCTTTTAAGCTTTTCACCAAAATAAGCAATGGGTATTTGGTTTTACATTAAAACGCCTCCAATGCCTACTTTACTAACATCACATTCAATTTCAAACATCTTCTCAAAATCGGGCTATTGTATCAAAAGAGTGGAGTGAAGGATTGATTTCAAAAGCTTTTGCTTGCTCGTCATCCCACTTAAAAGGCTTATCATTTCTGATTACCTCAGTCAAGGGAGCGGCTATGGTTCTAATCCTTTGACAAACCGCCTATAGAACATATTTTCTTATAAATGGTTTCATCAAATGGTTCATTGATCGCATGAAGGTACTAGGAGCATTGGTGAACCCGAAAGACATAACCATCCATTTATATAGACCAAATTAGGTCTTGAAGGCGATTTTCCATGTGTCACCGAGATTCATTCGGATTTGATGGTACCCTCCTAAGGTTAATTTTTGAAAACACACGAGAACCATTTAGCTCATCTAACACATCAGCTAATCTAGGGATTGGGTGGCAATGCTTTCCCATTATCTTGTTGATTGCCCGACAATCAACACACATGCGTCATGTTCCATCTTTCTTTGGAACTAATATGACGAGGACGACGCACGGACTCATGCTCTCCTTTACGTAGCCTTTGTTGGGGAATTCCTCAACTTGGCTTTGAAGCTCTTTTTTGTCTTTCAGTTTGCCTTGATAGACCGGTTTGTTTGGCAATTGAGAACCCGACACGAAGACGATTTAGTGCTCAATACCCCACAGAGCGGGTAATCCACTTGGAAGCTCCTTGGGAAAGATCTCATCATAATCTTGCAAAAGACAAAAAATAGAATGGGGGAAGGAAGAAATAGAATAGTCAGTTTGCAAAACATGATCACTATGTGTGATAAGGATCAAGTAACTTTAGGCCTCAGTCTCCTCCCTAATCTCCTTGCAATTGGCCAACATCGCCAATTGGCCCTTTCCCATCAACTTCCTCCTCTCTTATCCTTCATCGGCTTTGTCTTTATCATGCCCTTCCCCCTCACCCTTCCCTTTCCCTTGCAACTCTCTCGTCATTTGACACACTTCATTAACTTGTGAAAATGACATGGGATAAAGAACATCTTTGTGCCCATCCAACACAAAGCGAATATTATTAGTCCTCCCATCGTGCTTTGTTGAACAGTCATACTGCCAAGGTCTTTCGAGTAATACACGACAAGCTTGCATTGGGACCACATCACATAGAACCTCATCTTGGTACTTCCCAATTTTGAATTTGATCAACACTTGTCTATGAACCTTCAATTCTCCACACTCACTTAACCATTGAAGCTTGTATGGTGTGGCATACCTATATCTGGTTAGCCTCAAGAAATCCACCATGGTGGTACTAGCAACTGTTAAGTATCCCACATCGGAAAAGGGATGGGTAATTGGTCTCCTTATATGGACTTGGGCAATCCTCCCCTCATGAGCTAGTTTTTAAGGTTGAGTTAGGCCTAAGATCCATTCTTAACATGGTATCAGAGCCGGGCCCATCCCAAATCTTTATTCACCGATATTGCGCCCCCATATTATGTTGTCCACGCTTCAATTCCGATGTGGGATACTTAACACTCTCAGGCCTCGTTAACTGGAGCGTGGACAATATAATATGGGGGCCCAACATCGATGAACAAAGATTTGGGTCATGTAAGAATGGATCTTGGGCCTAACTCAACCTCAAAAGCTAGCTCATGAGGGGAGGATTGTCCAAGTCCATATAAGGAGATCAATTACCCATCTTTTTTCCGATGTGGAATGCTTAACAGCAACATTGGCACAACTCCCCCTATCTATGATCAAAGAACAAACATTGTCCTTGATGAGGCATTTGGAACGGAAGAGATTCTCTCTTTGGCTTGGATCATCCATGGTTTTACTAATCATCACCCGCCTCACCATATAATTTGGAACTGTAACCTCTCCTTCTTGAGGCAAGACCTCTTCAATTAGAATCTTCATCATTCCATTCAGAATAGTGACATCCCCCACATAAGAGTTGCTCACCCTCATCTTCACTCTCGAAATCACCATCATCTTGGACCTCCTTTTCACTTTCTTCCTCGTCTTTATAGAAAGGTCGCCCTTCACTAAGAACAATGGTTCTCCAATTAGGACATTCACTCATCTTGTGACCCTACCCTTGACACCTAAAGCATCGAATACCCTTGGGACTAGTGGTTGGATATTAGCTACCTGTATCCTTTGGTGCCTTCGTTGGAGTATTCTTCTCAAATAACTTCTTTTCAAAGGGCTTCTTGAAATCTCTGTTTTTGTTCCAAGTCAAGGACATTGAAGTCCCTCTTTGTTCTTTCCCCGAGAATTTGACTCTTTGTTCTTCCCCCAATAATTTGAAGATGAATTCCCTTTAGGCTTAGATGATTTGTCCTCCTTGATAAACTTTTCGATACCTCCTCATAGACTCCCACCATGAAGCTAACACTTCAAATTGTGCAATAGCATAAGTAAATTTCTTTACCTCGGTCAACTCATTAGTTTGGAAGATTCTTTTACATTGCAACTCCCAATTGAGGTACGCCTCAGGATCAATCTCTCCCTTGAAAGTAGAAAGAGTGACCTTGATGGAGTTGAGACTCATGTCTTGTCCCCTATATCTGCCTTGATCTCCAAACTGATCTCCTTGACCCCAAGCTCGGCCTTGATTTCCATAGTAACCTCTTTGGCCTCATGCTTGGTCTTGATTTCCCCAAAATTTTCCTACTTGAAGGTTTGGACCATATCTTCCTCCTTGTCCTCGATACGGACCTTGAACTTGGCCCCGTGGCCTATTCACTTGATCATCAAGAACATATTCCTCTTTATTATGCTCCCCAAACTCCTCTATTTTTCATTCCTCTCAAGTTCTTTCCTTTGGATGTGTGGATTGTGGATTAGAAGATCTTGGTCATATTGGACTAACATGGTCGAAGGGCAACTTGTGGGGCTTGGTTAACATTGATATTGGTTTAAGGTGGTGGAACATTGTCTCTCAATGTTGGGTTATACATTTGGTGAAAGTTTCGGGTGAGATGGTAGTTGAAGTTTTTTTAGCATGCCCACTTATGGTTGCATGGTAATTGGTTTGGGGAGCAGAAATTGAGGAATTAAGACCCCCCTTCCATGTTTACCATCCTTTCATCCATGCTCGACATTTGACCCTTCATTTTATTCATATCTAGTCGCATCCCCATGATTACCTCCATTAAGGCATCCATATTCACCCTGCTCGTAGGATATTGGGTTTCATCTCCCGATGCCATAGAACCTATGAATAAGACACTCAACAAAAACAACAAACCACACAATCACTCGTATTCCACACCTTTGATCGCCTCACAAATTGGTTGGGGTAATTGTTGAAGATTGCTTATACTCAATTGTTCACGAAGCGTCAATTACTACTCTCGGCCGAAATAGATCTTTGTTCAAAGAAAGATGAACGACTTGATTAAACTACAAGGACTTAAATAAAGAAGTTAACTATGAAATAAAACGAGAAAATCACGAAAGAAATAACACTATGAAAGAAAAGGACTCAAGAACTAATAATCAACTAATTAGATCAATTACTAGTTGAAAATTAGTTGTAGAAATCAAGGAAGTGAATTAGAATCAAGAAAAGGAAACTACAGAATTAGAACCTGAGAGTGATGGGAGAATTTGGGTGTGGCTCACCAAATTAGGCCCAGTGTCGCCAAACTCTTGCCTTCTACCGCCAAACTCTTCTTAGTGTTACCAAAACTAGGGCTTGTGCTGTCAAACTTAACAGATTGTAATGTTAAGTTTAGCGATACTCGCCCTTACTTTGTCGAATCGCCCACAACTTTGGCGACGGGAGAGTGTCGCCAAACTTGGTAGAAAATCACTTAACGGCCTCCGAATTTTATGCTCGTGTGGTCCCCTTTGTACTTTGTCCTTTAGCATTTACCCCTTTTGGTAAATTCACCTTTTGTACCAACTCCTTAACACTTTCTCTTTCCTTTCTTTTTGGATTAAACACCTCTTTTTGAAGATTCTTCCTCTTGAAGTTTTGAATTTCTTTAAGAACAAGATGAATACCTGAAAATCATAAGTCTCTCATTTTAGCTCAAAATTTCATGAAATTTGATCTAGGCTCCTCTTCATACGAGAAACAAACCTCAATACTTCTAAACCCTCAATTCCATGCCAAAAATTTCAGATATCAAAACCCATTTGCACTTTTCTTCAAACCTCTAAACCCAATAATGTGGATTCTTCAAAACAACTCCAACCAAAGCCAAATCTCATATCTATACCTAAATCTTCTTTTCCATGTCAAGTTTACAAAAATTCCTGGAGTCTTTTGGTTCATTTTTTAGTCCAATTCATTAGCCAGAAGAGCAGCATCTAATATTTGTCTCCCCTTCTAGAATGTCATTTGATGTTCATCTACCAACTTGTCCATAATAATCTTCAATCTTTCAGTGATCAACTTAGAGATAATTTTATACCCATCCCCAATTAGGCTTATTGGCCTAAAATCTTGCAATTCTTCAGCACCATACTTCTTAGGGATTAATGCTATAAAAATAGCATTAAAAGATTTCTCAAAAACTTAATTCTGATGAAAATTATTGATGGAGTTCATCAAGTCTTCTTTCAAAACTTCCCAGCAAGACTTGTAAGAACCCATTGTGAAACCATCTAGGCCAGGGGCCTTATCTATGGCACATTGAGAAAGAACCTGGTAAACCTCAGTTTCTGTGAAAGGTTTTTGTAGCCAATCTTGTTCTTCATTTGTGATCTTCGGACAGTCTGTGCATTCGAATGTAGGTCTCCATGCAGTTAAGACTTTTGTAAAAATCTACCATAGCCATCTTGATATCTTCTGGTTCTAGATATTCTTCTCCCCTTACCACCTGCCTATCAATAGTATTATATCTCTTATGAGTTGTTGTCATCTTGTGAAAAAATCTAGTATTTTTATCATCCTGTTAAAGCCAAAGAACTCTAGATTTTTGCCTCCAACTTGCCTCCTCATTCTTGGCTAATCCTCCAATTCTATTACAATTGTTGTCCTTATCATCATCTCCTCCTCATTCAATTCTCCGGAATCAAGTACATGATCTAATTCTTTTAATTTATTAGCAGACTATTCTTTCTGTTAACATTCTCGCTAAACTTTTCTCTGCTCTAGACTTTGAGCTTTTTCTTCAGTAGTTGAAGTCTGACATTGAGCCTATAGTCAAGGTAACCTTCAACTACAAATTCATTCCAATAGCTTTGTATCAGTGCCATTACATCAGCACACTGAGGCACGAATCTCAATGTGATTTTAAATCAAACTTCGACTCAACCCCACCGGTGGTCCCTCTGATCACTAGTTCCCCTCTGTTCTCTTCTTTGTCTTTCAATAATTATTCTACCATGACCACCACCAACCATCTGCGACCCTATCCCAAAAAATCCATCCCGGAAAAGTACCACACGCGCTCGCACGCGCCACCAGAACTTCCCCAGCATCGACGCCACGTGCATCACGTGCCGATGCGTGACACCTCAGGCAAATTTTTAAAAAATTTCTTCGACAGTTCATACTTCCGGCGCATGTCGACCCTTTTTTCCCTCTCCGTCTCTCTACCACACTCATCTCTCTAGTTCTCTCTCCTCTTTTGGTTATCTTTGAGGGTCATGTTCACGGTTCAAATTATGCTATTATGTACCAATACATTCCAAGTATTGACAACTTTTTTGCAATATGTCATTTCATGATGTAGACTCTGGCATACAGAATCAGGACCACAGTCAGACCTTTCGTTAGACCTTTGAGTATCAAGTCATGGTGAGTCCACCTTGCATCCAGAGGACTTGGTTATCCTTTGTTAAATTTCCAGCTCATGAGATAGTTTCAGTTTTAATTGGTAGTTTTCAATAAAGGTAGCTCAAGGCTATGTCCCAACAACTCTTTCAGTTCATGAGTTATAAAGGTTTCATTAGACATTAGTCAGTTTAGTTGTTATGTTGTCTTTCAAGTTAACCTCCAGAAATTTATGTTTCCGCATAAATTTGAAGTTGAGTTTTATGAATAGCATGTTACGCCAAGGGTTCTACCAGGCCACTCATGGCTCTGAGTGCCCTGTCACGTCCAAGATATAGGCTCAGGTAGTGACAATAATACTAGAGAATGCGAATCTAGTACAAGAAACTTCAAACAAGACTCAAAACAACAAAATATTTTTGGGACATTATTAAAAATGTGTTTTGACACTTTTTTTATTGTAACAAATCCAAGATTAGACTCATGGGAACGAATCTAAACACGACTCTAATACCAAATAATAGAAATCGATTCATGAAACAAGAACACAATATGGAAATTGAAAGCTAAGAAAGTACAGATAACTAAATTGACACAAAAAAAGGAAATCATAAGCAACCCAAAGGTGTCTTAAACCTAAAGGAACTCAAACAATTAAAGATACAATAAGTTCCAACTTCCGACCTTGAGGGAATCGAATTCGCTCCGCAACCAATGCTTCTAAGAAAAATCGTCAACCAAAAGCCTAAACCAAGCTCACACACTCTTAAGAGTTTTACAATATCAATATTTATCGATATTTTGAAAAGGAAATAACTAGCTATTTATAGTCTTGGGCTAATTATTACTCATAGGCCCAAAGGTGACCTGAAATTAGTGAGTTTGGCGAGCAGCATCCCATCGCCAAACTCAATGGTGAGTCGACAAACTTGACAGATTGCTCGTCTTCACTTTGATGAGCTTCATAGGCGATGGTAATTCACTTTGGTGAGCCAATGTCAATTTTGGCGAGCTCCTCTGATACAAGTCTAAGGGGCATCTTAACTTTCGAGGACATGATTGGAAACCAATATGTAAAGACTCCAGCGTGGGGGCTGCCCAACCAAGAGAACAAGCTTTGAAGTGTGAAGAAGGCCTTCAAACACTCCAAAGCTGCCCAAGGCTACACTCCAAGGCCGCCCTTTTTGTTCTCATTAAGGGCCTTTTGGTCATTTACTATGTAATAAGTTTAGCCAAGACTATAAGTAGCTTCTATTAGGTCATTTGTCTTCAACTTTGGATTATATTTTGAAAGACATCTCTTAGAGAGTGTTTATACAAGTGTGGATTCACTTGTGGCCGAACGTGGATTCGTTTGGTGTTGGTTACCCGTTTAGAAACGAGGGTTGCTTGGGGATTTTGGTTCCCTTGAGGCCTTCGTAAGAGTGTGGTGTTATTATTGTGAGTATTTAGGGGTTTTAGGGTTTGATACACACTTTAGTTCCTTATTTCTTGTAATAATCTATGTCTCACTATCTATCTTTATATTATTGCTGTTGTTATCTTGTGTTCACGGTTTAGTGTTGTTTTCATCTTGTTTCTTGTGTTTTGTTGGCTGGTTTGTATCATCCTCATTAGGTCCCGCTTTTTTCATCGCCTGTCCTTTCATCCTTCCAAGCGATTTTCAAGGTGTGGAATCCCCTCTTTGGCATCAATACATGATCAAGCACTTCCATTTCATGAACAAGCCTTGTGTTCTTTGGAGGTCCCTAGCTTGGCTTCGATGAACAGCCTAGATGCAATTTGGATTGCATCATATCTGTACTGCTTTCTTCATCTATAGATTTGATTAGTAAATGGTATTTTTAAGGGTGTCAAAAAAATATGAAAACCCTACCAGACCTAACCATACTGAACCGATTTATATCATTTTTTAAATAAAACCGTGAATTTTATTTAAGCGTATAACCATCCTAAACAATTGGGATTGTCTTTTTAATTTATAAAAAAACTCGAAAAATTCCTGAACCAAACCGAATAACATTACATGTATGAAAATATATTTTATATATTAACAATATGTTAGATTTAATAGATAAAGATATTTTGTCAATATTTAACCTATGTCCTAGGCCATTGGCCCACTAGTGACTGGACTTTGGGCCTAGACCTTTATAATTTAGGTTTGAAAATCAAAGGATACCATAATATATTAAACAATACGGCAAAACCTATGCAAACTCTCCTGTAGAAAGTTTGAGACCAAACAATACGGCAGCAAGGTTTTACCATTTTGGCTTATTGTTCTTGTTGAAGAATTGAAGTGTTGCTTCAAGAATACACTTGCTAGTCAAGTATGTATTTCCTTATTCCCTATTCTCCCTTTTAATTTTGGGTCAAATTATGTTTATTGATGTTAGAAAACATAAATTGCTATCCTTAGTTAGTTAGTCATTAGAAGTATATGCATAGGTTGTTCAAGTTAGTGGTTTGCACTGATGCATGCAAGTTTGGAGATGTCCAAACTTTGCAATTTCTTTGCCTTATAATTCTCATACTTGGTATTTAGTAAATAAAACATTTACTTACCAAAAAAAATTTTTGATGTTCATACATGTTTTTTTTCCTGATCCTATATCCGTTGAACTATGATTTCTAGCAACTCAATAATTGCTTTAAGATTTTTAAGTTATGTATCCCAAATAAAGTCTTTAAACAATCACTTCTTTTGATTTATAAAACAAACTATAAAAAGCACAAGTTAAATGTAGTTTCATTGTATCTTATTTCTTTTTTAAACCATAAAAGTCGAATGTTGAATTTTGTTAGTTACAACTTGAGTTTTGATATGTTTTAACAGGTTATCTATGGAGAAATCAAATGCACAGAAAAGAGCCAGAGTTTTCAAGATAATGTACCTAATCAGTGCACAACAGATGAAATTATCACAGATTCAAAAGCAGATATGCCTCTTGGAATCTCTTTGCTAAAGATGAAGAAACTAATTCAAATATAGCTAAGTGTAACTATTGCAAGAAAGAACTTTTTGCTCCAATGCAATACGGAACCTCAGGTATGTGGAACCATCTTGATCAATGCAAGTTGTACCCTTACAAGAGAAAAAAATCAAAAACCTATAACTGATTTTACCACCAAAGGTGAGAAAGGTGATGCAAAAGAAATTAGCAGACTTAGACTTAGACCACCTGGGGTAGAAGAGATTAAAATTGCACTGGCTTCCAGGATTATTATTGATGAATTACCCTTTAAAATTATAGAGGACAAGGATTTCAGAGATACAGAAAGGTGCTTGAACCTAAGGTTCAATCTCTCTTCAAGAAAACAATTATAAAAAAGTGCTTAAATATTTATACTAAAGAGAAATCCAAACTGAAAAATTGATTGGAAAGCAAAGATTGTGCCTAACCACAAGTACTTGGACGTCAATCCAAAATCTTAATTATATGTGCCTCACAGCACATTGGATAGATGAAGATTGGTTGTACCAGAAAAGGATTTTAAATTTTCAACTCATTGAGAGCCAAGCCGGAAGGAGTATTGGAAGTTCCATTGAACAATGTTTGATTAATTGGGGATTGAAAATGTTTTTGACTGTGACGGTAGACAATCTAAGTTCAAATGATGTTGACTACTTGATGAAGTCTACAAAGTGGAAAGACCCAATTTTAGACAATAGATACATGCATGTTAGATGTGCAGCTCACATTGTAAATTTGATTGTAAAAGAAGGCTTAGCTGAGCAAGATTACATCATACTTAGAATTCGAAATGCAATTAAATGTGTGTGATCTTCTCCTGCCAAATATAATATGTTTAAGAAATGTGTCGAGAAAGAGAAGATCTCATGTAAGCATCTTCTTTGCCTTGATATTGATATCAGATGGAATTCAACGTATAAAATGTTGAAACTTGTTGAAAAGTTTGAGAAAGCTTTTATGAGAATGGAGTAGATGATTCATGTTATAAAAAGTACTTTGATAGGGGTTATAATGGAGTAGGAGAAGAAAGGAGACAACAACAACATACCCAGTATATTCCCACAAAAGTGGGGTTTGGGGAGGGTAAGTGTACACAGTCATACCACTACCTCAAATGTGAGATAGAGAGGTTGTTTCCGATAGACCCCCGCTCAAAATAAAGCAATCTCAGATAAAATAAGGAATAGTAATAGAATAAGATACAATTGAAATTAACATATACAATAATACCAAAAGAAGATACTCCAAGTATACAACAAAACATACATTCTAACTCAGACTAACCTTCTACCCTAATTCGCCTCCACCACAACTTCCTATCCAGGGTCATGTCCTCGATAAGATAAAGTTGTTCCATGTCATGTCTAATCACCTCCCTCCAATATTTCTTTGGTCTACTTCTACCTCGCTTGAAACCATCCCTAGCCAACCTCTCACACCTCCGCACTGGGGTATTCGTGCTCCTCCACATCACATGAACGAACCATCTCAACCTCGCTTCTCTCATCTTGGCTTCAACCGAAGCCACTCCCACCTTATCTCGAATAACCTTATTTCTAATCCTATCTTTTCTAATACACCACATATCCACCGAAGCATTCTCATCTCCGGCACCTTCATCTTCTGAATGTGGATTTTCTTAACAGGCCAACACTCCGCCCCATATAACAAAGTCGGTCTAACCACCACACTGTAGAACTTGTCTTTAAGCTTGCGAGGTACCTTTTTGTCACACAAGATACCGGAGGCGAGTCTCCATTTCATCCACCCTACCCCGATTCGATGAGTGACATCCTCGTCAATCTCTCCATTCTCCTGAATCATCGACCCCAGATACTTGAAACTATCTCTCTTACTGATAGAATGAGTGTCAAGCTTAACAACCACATCGGACTCATGAGACACTTCGCTGAGCTTAGACTTCAAATATTCCGTCTCGGACCAAGGATCACGGAATTATTGGATTTTCCAAGATCAATGATGTTGACAATTCTAGTGAAAGCACGAAAGATAATAGGAAAAAGCATGTGATTAAGAAAAAACGAGATAAGAAAACCATTGGCCCTCCTAAAAATCAAGATTTTAAATTAGCAAGATGTTCTGTGAAGTTCCTAAAGTTATTCTATAGCATCACGTTAAAGTTTTCTGGCTCATTATATACTACTTCTAGCACTTTCTTTCGTGAATTGGTTGTGGTTTACTCTGCCATTAAATCTCTTCCAAATCATGATGACAATAACATGAGAAGCATGACATTAAAAATGATGGAGAAATTTGATAAATATTAGTCTTTTAGTAGTAACACCAAGTACATGTTATTTGTTACTATTGATTTGAATCCACATTTTAAATTGGAATATGTTGAGTTTTGCTTTGGTAAAATGTATGGTCGTGATAGTGTTTTAACTAAATCAAGGACTGCTACTATGGAGGATTCACCGGATGAATTGTATCATGAGTACAAGAGATTATATACATGTGAACACGATAAAATTGTAGATGTAATATCAAATGTGTTTCTCATGGCATGGATATTTGCTACTTTATTTATCCACTCGATCTAGGGTTTCCAACTTCTCATTATCGACTGGACCGATGCTTTCCTTCTCTGAATTTTCTTTCTCCCCGGTGATTCCACCCATATCGGTTGTGTAAATATAGTTGACGTTGGACATTTCTATTTCTCTCAAAACTTTCTTCCCGTCTCCGCGAACCTTGATGCGAGGCCAATGGAGATGACTTTTAAGAGATGTTTCCTCCTCTGTTTCGATGAATTCTCCACACTGGTTATTGATTTGTTCGAACATATTGTTCGACCACATGCTCAACGGTAACCCTAGGATCCTTATCCATACCCAGTCCCTCGGTATCTCCTCCTGCCAGCATCCGATGGTTGGATTCCACCACTCCAGTTTCAGTCTTATCTTTTCCGGATCCACTCTCCTGATTGGACAAGCTCTGCGACTTTTCTTAAAAGGAGTTCGAAGAGGAATTGCCCATCGTTCATTGCATAAGCACTCACCAAAAAGATGGTCTTTCCAAGTATTGCAGGCCCATCTTCTCACATCATTTAGAGCTGGTGTTTCTTGTGTTGTCTGAATCTTGCCGACTATGCATCTGCTTAGAAGGTCCTCTTCCGTTGCATCTGAACCTCCAATGATTCTTATACTGACATTGTTTGCTTGTACATATACTTCTTCAAAGCTTCTGTTGTCCACCTATTGTTGGAGCAAGCCTATATGAAGGATGTGGTCAACTTGGGCATCGCTGTTGTTTGAGCTTCCTGCACTTTCTCTGGCATATTAATGAATTTTGACACTTTATGTGCTATGTTTCCCATCCTCCTTTGTATGTACTCTCCGGCGTAATAATGATTGCTTTGTTCCGACATTGTATAGCAATAAAGCTTATGTACCTCCCATTCTCATTGTATTTAAGAGTGCAGAAAAATTCAGAGAAATGGTCCTTCATTCTCCATCTCTTAATTATGTTTCCCTGTACTTCTGATGTTTCAATAAATACTGAAACCAAAGATTTTAAGACTTTAAGACTAATCGTTACTCTACGCATTAAAAATCTTCTACATTCCACCCATTTATACCAAGAATCTGCCCCTGAACTACATTTAGTGACGTCGTATGACTTGAATCCTGCATTGTAATATATCGTATTGTCTTCCATTTAATCCGAAAACCGGTGATGACGCCGGAAAAGGCCCTAGAAATCAGCTAAGTGTTGGCTGTAGCTACCTAGACCTCGTAGAATGTGCCTTGGAGAGCAGCAACGTGAGTAGTTGAAAGAAACAAAGAGAGGCAAGAGAGTAGAGGAAGGAGAAAAGCATTTCTGCCAGAGAATAAGAGGAACCCCATTTAGGGAAAGCAGTCGATGGAGAAGGGGCCACTTTGGGCTGTGGTTGGTTCTATTAAAAGGGTTGAGCATATGGGCCAAAATTTAAGCCCAACAGTCTCTAATCAGCAAAGAAGTATTGAAAAGGCCCAAAAGCAAAATATAATTGACACAGAGATACAAGCAAACATCTGCAGCTCTCAAAAGAATATTCTCTCCGTAGAAATAGCAACACAACAGAAGGAGAAGAAGACCTCGGTTATTCAATTGGATCAAAGTGAAGAATCAGTGATGGCGAACCAAGTCACCAACCAACTCATAAAGAAGCAGTAGAATCTACGGACATGCAAATAACAGAGCAGGTCGACACAACAGATCAAATAACGGAGGATGCAATTCCCCTGAACACACAATTACCAGCAGACAACAGTTCTCTAGTTGAAGAAAACACACGAGTTTAGTGCTGAGGAATGGATACAGCAGTATATAATCCAAATTACTTCAGAGTTTGAAGTCGATTTCAAAGGTTGTAAAGAAAAGGCAAATGAGTTGATATAAGCCGAATCAGTTCCAATCTTTCGAGATCCATGCTTCAAGGAAAACATCTAAGGATCCAAGACACTTGATCATCTTAGGAAAACAAGTACGTGTTTGGATGATAGCTTGGAGCGCGGGAGGAGCTATATTTGATGATATCATCAAAGGGAGTATTGAGCAACATTGCATTTAGAGAATAACTGGGACACGGGAGAGCATATGCGCCAACATATGACCATTTGACATTAAGGGTCACTTTCGGGCCCACTTGGTATTTAGGGTCACCTTTGGGCCCATTTGTAATAAATAGCCCATGACTATAAATAGTTAGTTTTTTTTTTTTTTTTTGAGGATAGTTGATGAATGATGAGCATACACTGCAAGTGTTTTTAAGCTTGTTGGGAGCTTATTGATTTTGAAAAACGTGGGTTGTGAGTGGATTAATTTCACTCGAGGTCTTCGTAAGAGAATTGGTTCTTGTAGGATTTATCGTTGGGGTTTTTGGGTTTAATATACTCGTTAATTCCATTGATATTCCTATATTTGTGTCATTCTTTCTATTATTTTATTTCTTTATCTTTCAAATTCTGTAATTGTGTTTCGTTTCCATATTTTCACTCGTATCATTTGGTATCAGAGCCGAGCTTGGATTCGTTCCCACAAATTCAATCTTGGGTTTGTTATTGAAGGAAAAAAATCGAAAATCACAAAAAAACAGTATTATTCACGTTTTTAGGTCTAGTATAAATTTTGAGTTTTTTATTTTTGTGTTTTCTTGAGTTTCTAGTGCTAGATTTTTGTTCCCTAGCACTACTTGAGTTTAAATCTCAAATTTGAGCTTAATTGGAGTTGATTTGAAGGTTCTACCATTATTGAAGCTTGAGTTTGAAGACAATTTGTAGTGGGTTCTAAAATTTGAAATTTTTGGTTGAGTATTTTACCTTAAAATTGCTTGGGCTGTGTTCAAAAGTTTGAAAGAAGCTTGGGTTTCGAATTTCGAGTCCATTTGCTTAAGGGTCGATTTTTGAAATATGGTGATGATGTCTTTTGGAATGACTTGAATGTGCATGGAATGTATGGCTTTCTTATCTCGGCTTTCAAGTCTATTTGTTGTTCCAAGAAGAGTCCATGTTTTCCACTTGATAAGCAACTTTTGTTCCTTGTTTCTTGTCATACTTATGTGGATAGACTAGTTGATTCTTTCTTGGGAGGGTATTCGGGCAAGAGGGATGCTTGGTTATATGTGAAGTTTGAGCCACCTTGGCAAGATGCTATAATTGATTACACTAACCCTAACCCTCATACCTTGAGAAACTTGTGTTTGTTTGTCCTTCCTATTGTTTTGCAAGGTTCGGATTCGAGGACGAATCCTTTCCAATGAAGGGAGGATGATAAGGGTCAAAGAGGCATCTTAGCACTCAAGGACGTAATGGAAGCCAAGACGTGAAGACCCGAGCTTGTGGGGCTGCCCGTCCAAGGGAACAAGTCTTGAAGTGTGAAGGAAGCCTCCTACACTCAAAAACCGTCCAAGAAGCACACTCCAAGGTCGCCCCTTTGTAAGGGCTCATTAAGGCCCTTTTGGTCTTTTTGTAATAAGTTAACCTAGCTTATAAATAGAACCTTACTAGGTCATTTCTCTTAGACTTAAATGACATACTTTGAGAGCTCAAGAGAGTGTCTTGCAAGGTGGATTCCTTGTGGCAAGTGTGGACATCACTTGTGTTGATAATACTCTTGGAAACGGTGGTTGCTTGGGAAGTCCAATTCCCTTGAGGTCCCGTAAGAACTTAGTGTTATTTGTGTGAAGACTTTGGGTCTTAATGTTTAATATACATTTTGGTTCATAAGTGTTTATGCATTGTATGTCAAGTTATCTTACTTTCTTGTACCCATTCTTGTTGTTGTAACCGTGTAGTGTTGTCTTGTATTCTTAACTCGTTGGTTGTCTTCGTGTTGTTAATCATAGTTTGGTTGGCTGGTTGGTGTGGTAAACACCCTTATTTATCTCGTTTTGTTGGTTGCATGTTGAATCTGAGAGTGGTCATCAAGGTGGTCCTCAGTTCTTTGAACTAGTGGACTGTTTTGGTGTATGTTTCCGTGTGTTCCTTGCTTTTCTTGTATCAAGAAGCTTATTCAAAAAAGGTGTGTTTGATCCATAAAAGAAGAAATAGAAGTATTTGGGAGTTGGGAGTTGGCTAAGAGAGGGGGATGGAAACACAAGCTTTCTTCACAAAACTGTAAATGTCCAAGGGAGCTTCAATACCATCGACAAACTAAAGGTTGGAGAAGTAACGGTGGAGGACTCAGAAGAGTTGAAGAAAGAGATAGTGTCATATTATGAAAGACTGTACACAGAAGCAGAGGAATGGAGGCCACTATTAGAAATGGAGAATTGTCCCAGAGTCTGTACCGAGGACAGCTTATTATTGATGGCACCATTCGCACCCCAAGAGATTCTGGAAAGCATTAAAGAATGCACCAGAGACAAGGCCCCTGGGCCTGATGGATATTCTATGGAGTTTTTCAAATAATATTGGGAGATAATCAAAGTAGATTTGATAGCAGCAGTTCAGAACTTTCATGAGAAAGGTTTCTTTGAAAAAATATGAATGCTACATTTGCGGCTTTGATTCCAAAGCAAGCAGGGACAGAGGAGCGAAATGATTTCAGACCTATATGCTTGATTAAGAGTGTGTACAAGATCATCGAAAAACTATTGGCAGAAAGATTAAAGGAGGTGATCCTTGGTTTGGTCAACGAACAATTAATGGCTTTCATTGAAGGGAGGCAAATAATGGATGTTGTATTAATTGCAAACGAGTGTGTTGACTCCAGATAGTGCAGCAAGAAACCTGAAATTATGTGTCAATTGGACATTCAGACTTATGATTACTTAAATTGGAGTTTCATGCTACAACTACGGGTAAAGATGGGTTTTGGATCCAGGTGGATCAATGGGTAAAACATTGTATCAGTACAGTCAAATTTTCAGTGCTAATTATCAAAGAACCAAATGGATTCTTCTTGTCACAGAGAGGTTTGAGACAGGGTGGTCCCTTGTCTCCATTTTTGTTCATATTAGCAATGGAGGGTATGAACAATCTATTGAATAATGCAAGGGAAAAGAGAAGGATCGTAAGCTTCCAATAGGGAGAGGGAAATATGTTTGAAGCAACACACTTACAGTAAGCAGATGACACCTTGGTTTTCTGTGATGCAAATAAGGCAAAGGTTCTGATTTTGAGGGCCATATTCATCTTGTTTGAAGCAGTCTCTGGGTTACAAATAAACTGGAGGAAGAGCTTCATCTATCCCATCCACACAGTAACTGAGATAGAAACTCTTGCAAGCAGATTAGGAGGAAGAGTGGGAGAGCTTCCAACTACTTATTTTGAAATGCCTTTGGGAGCTAAAAGTAAGTTGGACGGGATTTGGAATGGGGTAGTGGAAAAATGCACAAAGAGACTATCGAATCGGAAGAGTCAATACCATTCCAGGGGAAAAGATTTGACACTAGTAAACAGTTTACTGGACACTTTGCCTTCTTATTTGATATCCATCTTTCCGGTGCCTATTAGTGTTAGCAAGAGAATAGATACTCTGAGAAGGAACTTTTTTTGGCAAGGAGATGAAGATAAAAAAAAGTATAATCTAGTCAAGTGCGAGGAGTTGCTAATAAACAAGAAAGAAGATGTTCTAAGCATCTGCAATATGAAAAACCATAGGCTTTAGCATAACCATAGTCTGATGATGAAATGGTTGTGGAAGTTTGTTGCCGAAGAAGGAATGTTGTAGAAAGAAGCTATAATAGCAAAATATGGTAGGGAAGATAATTGGATGGCAAAGATTGCCACAACACCTTACGGGGAAAGTTATCAGGAATCTATGGCCATTGATGCAAATTAGGATCAGGGTAAAGGTAGGAAATGAAAAAAAAAAAAACTCCTTTTGGCATGACAAATGGATAGGGCATCAAACTTTGAAGCAACAACATCCAGAACTTTACATCTTGTGTCAACAGCAACAATCCACTCCACTGTTGCCATGATGTGGATGGAATCTATTCCTGAGGAGACATTCGAATGACTGGGATATGGGAAGAATTGCAAATTTCTACAACTCAGTAGCTGGAATCAACAACTTGAATGGAGGAGAAGATAGAATGGAATAGGTCAAAGACAAGAGAGGGCATTTCTCTGTCAAATCTGCATACAAGGAACAGAATAATACAGTGGTGAAGGAAAGAGATTGACCTTGGAAGATGATATGGAAATCCAAGATACCATACAAAGTCAACAGTTTTATATGGCCTTCGGCCAAAGAGACGGTCCTAACACACAAAAATTTGGGCAAAAGGGGTCATCAATTAGCCTCTAGGTGTTTTCTTTGTGGGTAACAAGTGGACAATCAACCATCTTTTTCTGCATTGTAAATGGATAGAACAATTGTGAAGGATGTTCATTAGCATGAAAGGGATTAGGTGGGTGAAACCTCGAAGCATAACAAATATGTTAAGATGCTGGAATATAGATGGCAATGTGAACGGGAAGGAAAAGAGATGGAAGAGTATCCCGGCTCGCATTTGGAGGACAGTTTGGACTGAAAGAAACAATAAGGAGTTTTGAGGGGATGCAGAGCAGTTTACAGTCTTTTAAAATGAATTGCTAGGCCTTTTTTTTTTTTTGGTGTGAGAAAAAACTATTAGCTCAAACAAAAGATATCTTTGATGTTTTAGAATTTTTGAGTAAAGATGTAAACGACAAGATGTAAGTTGTAATACTTTTAAAGGGGACAACACCTTTGGTGGTAGTATACCTGTGGATATATAGAAGTATTATAATGTTACCAGATTCACAAAAAAAATGGCATGGATATTGATGCATGTGATAAAAGCCTAGGATTTCTTGATTCTCAATTTGCTAAACGATTGGAATCACTGATGAAATACGAGAATGCATTAGAAAGAGTCAAATACTTGAATGACGAGTTCATCCTAGAAAAGAAAGCTGAATTTGATGTCTTGATTTGGTGGAAAGTAAATGGGAACTAAATTTCCTATTCTCTCTAAATTGGCCAAGATGTCCTAGCCATTCCAATGTCTATTGTATCTAGTGAACAAGCTTTTAATACTGATAGCAGTGTAATTGATTCATTTAGGAGTTCTTTAACTCTGAAAACAGTGGAAGCTCTTATTTGTGCACAAAATTGGTTGCGTTCAATTCCTATTGATTTGTGTGATGCATTGGATACTATTCAAAAGCTTGAGGAAATTGAAGAAGGTAATATGATATTTTAGTAATTTTATTATTTTTATGATTCACGTAAAAACTGATAAATCTGTTAAGTAATTTTTGTTTGCAGTATTCTGTACAGATTGTCTTAAATCTGGTGCAACTATCACTGTTGATCTTGATGAGTAATTAACATGGAAGACTCTCACCGGTACAATATACATTTTTTCCTTTCTTTTACTAGAGCATGTATTAGTATTCACAACTTTTACTCAAGAGTAACTAACTTTATTTGACGAACACTATCATTGTCGTTCATGTCAAACTATCTTGTCGTCGCATTAATCTAACTATTCCATTTTCTGATCGCCTTCAGTGTTCCTTTCCGTTTCTTTCCATTGGACATTAGTACATGATCCTGGCAGCTGCAAATTTTTCTTTCATGTTGTTCCTTTTTTCTGATCCTGTTAACAGCAGTTAACTACATTTGGAAAGGAAACCAGAATTGCATTGGGATGGTCAAATGGTAGGTTTACAGATGTTTAATCATTTAACTTGGAGCCTGTTTTTCTCCTTTATTTTTCAATTTTAAGAATAGGCAGAAAAGGTAATGTTACCATCTTCATATATAAAAATAGGACAGTTATGATTCATCTGTGTTTGTATATAATCTTTGAATCTTTTCTCTTGAATTGGCTACTTGAGCCTCATTGTTTTAGTATGCTTTTTCCTTGGAAATTATGCTCCTTGTATACTTGATTATCAATAGGAGGAAGAGGCTGCTATGAGTAGTTGTTTGTTGCCACTGTTGCACCTAACATTCTTCCTCTCCATTGAATTCAACTTGATATTTTCATTAAGTAACAATTTTATCTTTTTTAAAGCTTAATGAACCTCAATCTGTACAATTTTTGCTATCTTACCATTAGAATACTGATGTTCATTTAGATAGGGAATCTTTTAACTCCTGGTCTCCCCAGACTAATGAGCAATAAGAATGTTAATGCTTTGAGGTGGCCAAAATAATTTCTACATCATATATTTAGGTCAACTTTGCAGTTCAATATCTTTTTTTTATGGACAGGCTTGATCCTCATGCACTCTAACTGGTTCAGCTACATTTTCTTTTTCATGGTACTTAAGTACCCGTCTAATCATTGTGTTGCAGATTAATGAAATTAAGCCTTCGTTCAGACCCCACTATGTGGGAATCTACTGGGTTTGTTGTTGTTGTTGAAGCCTTCGTTCAGAATGGAGAAAATATTGATACCAACTATGAAGGTTTCATTGTGCACATTGCAGATATAAAGAAGTTGGTGTTTTTGAGTTTCATGCACCATGATGCTTTTATTTTTGTGTTGATAGATGCTACTTGGGTCTTGGTAGTTAACAGATAGTAAAACTGCCGAACTACAAAATCTTTGGATTTTATTGAGTTGATTCCTTTTAGTAATAAAGAAACGCTTTAATAATGGTGTATTATGAAGTGATACTTTAAAAGAGAAAAAAACGAAAGTAACCGAACCGTACCGATACCGAAGAGAAACCGACATGATTGGGATGGTTTCAAAAAATCTAATTTTGGTTATACATTGTAAAATATCCGAAAAATGGGGATGGCATAATTTTAAAAAAATAACCGGCCGAACTGACCCATTGATACCCTAGGTATTTTATTAACAAAAGATGGTAAAGCTATCAAATACAAGAAGTGTACAACAAGTTTTCTCTGTACTCAAATAAAACACGAAAGCATCATCCTTATGCCAGCATCGTGGTGGGTCACTGACAACCAGCTTAATAACTTCTACACAAGGCTCTAAGGAGAGATGCATGAATGACTCATTACTTCTCAGATACTGTAAAAGGTTTTGACACCTAGGTGCAATGACAAGGGTTCCATTGTCTGTCAGCCTCCTTTAGACTTGCCTTAACCCAACGTTGCTTAAGATTTGTTCTTCTCAGTTCTCATAACTAGATCATCAATGACTTCAGTCTACCTACCTATTTATTGCCAAATGAAACATCCAGTTAGTCATCAGTCAACAGATGCTTGATACTTAATTCCACCGTACTCCAATACAAAATAGTCTCTCAATTACGTCTAGCAGCTGAAGTCAACTCTTCAGCCAGGTCGCCTATAAATCTAATAATAATAACACCAACTATGCCTCAATACCAAACTAGTCAAGCCCCCTTTCACACAGTCACAAGAAAAGGAAGAAAAGTAGATGTGAAACAACACTATTCCTCTCAGGGTGGTTGGTTTTTGTTGGTTAGCATCACATGATATGTGCTTGACTCACTCTAATTCACAAAAAAAAAAAAAAAAAAAAATTGTTTCTGATCATGCAGTAGGTATTTTGTGTGTGAATCAGAGGCAGAAGATGTCAACTGCATTCTGATCCATTGCAAGACAACAAGACAGATCAAGAATATGTTTCTAAACACTTGGGGAATCTTCTGGCTGATGCCTAAGACAGTGAAAGAGCTGTTACAAAGCTTGCAAGGAAGAAAAATTAATAGAGAGATCAAATATTGTTGCGTGCCATTCCAGCTTGCAATTTTTGGGTTATTTGGTGGAAGAGAAACCGGAGATGTTTTGACACGAACGCAGAACCTGTTCACAGAATTAGATACAACGCCTGTATGTGTTCGCTCTTTGGTGTAAAGAACTAAATGTATATGTCAAGACTGTTAGATTTCCTAAGCTTCCTGCATTTACAAGGGATGCTGAGAGTTACTAAATTGTACACATGCTGCAATTTCTTGGTGCAGGTTCCTATAAATAGAGCTACCTTCTCATTGATTTATGAAGTAGAACTTTGTTAGAAACTAAAATCTGCATCATCTTATTAAGGTAAGATGGCAAAAAGAGAAAGTGTAGCTAATAAAAATGTGATTTCAGTAATTGGTACACGTTTTCTTAAATCTCCCATAAGACCTATATTCTGGCTTTTAGCTGGGGAATATCAAACAACAGTTTCCGTTGAATGAACAATGAATCCGGATCCTAAAAATAATAATGCTTCGGAATAAGCATGAGTAAGCAACTGAAATAAAGTGCTTAGATTAGACGCCGTACCTAGAGCTAACATCATATAGCCCAATTGCGACTTTGTGAAATAGGCTAACATCAATCCACAACTAGGTCTATCAATATTTGGCTTCAAATTGAATTTACTTCCATGTCACTACTAGCTTTCATTATAAAGGGAAGCATCCAAATCATAATATTCAAGTGCAAGAGCAGAACACGTGGAAAAGAGAAGCCAAGCACTTAATCATACCTGCATATCTAAAGATCTCGTACAAATTACATAAAGGTGATACTCCATGTGACCAAACTTCCTCTAACTAGGTTATGATTTCTTTATCCCACGAGAATTTGGGGAAGTTGAGGACTGTGAGGAATCATCCCACTCAAATCCACAGTCTATCTGGTGTTAGATATGCATTTGTGCAGATTATTGATAAGATGCATTTGATATGAAGGAGAATTCATAGCAGGAAATTTACAACCGAACCAACAATGTTTCTTATTATTAAAGTTCTCGGGTTGTGCCTCTTACAATGATAAAAGAAGTCTCTCCAGCCCCAGATACAAGCTAGCTGGCTCAAATATGTTCTCAAGTCATTTTCACTTTTCCAGAGCATCAATTCGACACACTTCCTCCACATTTCTTTTCACAACTTTTTCCAAGAAAGAGTTGAAAGCAAAAGGTTCTTCACATCAACATCTTAGCATATGATGTAACTTACGGAGAAAAGCAATATTTTTTTTTGCTGAAATTAGAAACCGATTATCAACGAAGATACCATGTATTAATCTAACCACAAGTACAAAGCCATAGAATCTTGAACTACAAGAGTTTACTGAAGGTAAAGGAAATTAGAAAGCGACAACTAGGTTTCCTCACCTACAAAGATGAAGAATAAAAGTCAAGTCTTTCAGTAATCCATGCATGTTTCTCATTACTAATTTCAAGCAACAAAATTACAAAGAACACCAATATTTTCACTTAATCCAGAAAGGAAAAAAGCAAAACAATACCTGAATTGGAATTGTCGGAATTTTTCTTACCCATTGCGTTAACCAGTAAAGAACCAGAAAAACGGTGTCTTTTAGGTAGTCTGACCTCAAGCACCTTCAAATTTTCACATTTCAAATGGCCAAAAACAAAGTGCTTTGAATTTCTGAGTAGCAGATTGGTGTTTTTAACATGTACAGACCAAAGATCCATGATTTCAGAGCAACAAAAAGAAAAACCCAATTGACCCTTTTTTGGAACTGAAATGGGTGGGTTTCTTTACTTAGTCTAGAGATAAGTGTAAGTTTATCAGGTCGTTACTAACAATGATATTAAAACATGCAACAGAGACGAGAGAAAATGCAAGAAAATGACACAGCTTAGCAAAAATTTGTTTTGGGGGAGGACTCGGGAAGAATATGCTTTATTTTAACCGAATTGATATAGAGTCGATTTGGTTTGATGATCAAGGAAAGACTATGAGGTGCTTTAGTATGATATAAGACGATTTTGGGTTTTTCTCAGGCGGGTAAATCGAATCACCCATTAATATGGTATGGGTCCCGGTACGATTACCAAAAGAAATCATTGTTTGTTTTGATTATTTTTATATGATTTGATTTCATACTTTTTGGTAATTTAAAGAAATAATTTTATTTTTATTTTTATTAGTCTCACTTAATTAAAAATAATAATAATATATTATTTTAATAAATAATAATTTCATAAAAAAAAATAAGTATTTACTTATTTCTTAAAGCTCCATATCCGATCAAACTATATCACATAAAAAGGATAGAGTGAGTAATTATGAAAATACTTATATTTTATATAACTATTGATTCGATGGTATTAGATGATTTTCTTAATTTTTTTCTTATATCACCTCCTATTCACTCCTCCATCGGCGCCCCCTCCCTCCCCACTTTCTAAAAAAAATATATATATATTTTTTAATTTTCTTTAAAAAATAAATTAAAGAAAAATTATCTCACCTTCTACCAAACCCCACCTTAATTTTTTTACAAATTTATTCTTTTAAAAAAGTTTTAAAACTTTTTCTCATCCAACCATCACCCTCCCTACCTCGATCCTATCACCTACCAACCCCCTTCCTCCTCCCCGATCATTTTAAAAAAGAAAAAAAGAAACTTTAAAAAAAAAAAATTCTTACCCCAGAGCCCCCCCCCCCTCCAAAAACAAAAAAAATATTTTCAAAAAAAAAAATCAAAACTTTTTTCTTAATTCAACCCCTACCTTTAACCCCACCTCCTTATTTTAAAAAAAAAAATCAAAACTTTTTTTTATCCAATTCGTTCTCATTGTTTTGTGTTAAATATATATACATGTGCTTTTAAAATTATATTTCAACTTGTGTAACGAACACCGAAATAAATAAGAAACAACTTATTTTTCTAAAAATATTTTCTTGAATATTTTCCTCCATATCGAGCATATTCGCAGCATACACAAAAAATGCATTCAAACTTTATACTTGTCGTTGTTGGTCACATACCAAAACATCAAAAAGAAATGAAATTGGTTACAGTAAAAAAAGAATTCGATTACATTTATTTTGATCTACTCTTTACTGATTTTGTTACATTCTATATGAATTTAATAACTTAATATATTACATGACATAATTTATGAAAAACTAGCAGGACGGAAATTATTCTAAATTATTTTACAAACAATTATTGATAAATTTAACATTTATAATAATTAAAGGCATTTGAGTAAACTTAACAGTTAAGGTACAGTATCGTACCGTCAAACCAAACAATAAAAATATTATTAAACAAGAGTAAACGATACAGTCCATCCAAATATTATATTGTACTGTATAGTATAATATCATATCATACAGTATCGTACATAATGAAACCATGAAAAATCATCATCCAAACACAGTGTAAATCATTTACAACATAATATTAGCTTATATTCTCATATGAGTATCTAACACTCTATCTTCTTCCCCAATTCACTTCAATTTCTTTCTTTTTTCTATAACCTCTTCGATCTGATCTTTCCCTCCTCTACAAAAGAAAAACTTGCACCACCTCCTCATCTAACAGAAGAACCAGAGAACCACTTCGTCTGTTTGAATGGAGCTTTGGCTGTGAGTGAGAGAACGAAAAATGAAAAGGAATTTTTATTGTGGTAGTCGATGGGTTTTCAGGTAGTTTTACTCTAATGATTGTTCAGTTTACCTGAGTGGGATTGGGTGGTTATTGGCTACTTGTGGCTGGCTTATTCGGAAGTGTGGTGGTAACTCATTAGGGACTAGAGAATAGTGCAAAATCGAGGCCTACTTGGACAGAGCACCATCGCAGATCTGGTAAAACTCTAAGGGTGAGTGAAAGAACAAAAAAGGAAAAGGGAAAAGGGTTTTAGTCATGACCTGAGCCCAGACCCTGGCAGTGACGGGCATCCCAGACCAATGAAGGTCCGAGAAGACCCCTTAGCATGTCATCATAAGCATAGTCATAATAAAATGCGAAATTTGGCCCATAAAATATGTAGTTCAACTAAAATAATAATTCAAAATCCAAGTCTTGAAAAATAACATAAAACATTTATCAAACTCAGTCTGTGAAGCCTCTAACAATATGAATAAAAATTTTAAATCGAAACACAACCCTGACAAATACCTTAAAACAGGATAGTCCAAGCCTAATAAAAAAAAGAAACATATGTCCTTCGAAAGATGAATGGCTCATCACTGGCTAGCTCTTATATCGAATGAATCCTAATGTTAAACAAAGTCATAGGAAAATGCTTTGGAATCTACATCATGAAAATATGTATTGTCTGGAGATGGTCAGTACGACAAGTACTGGCATGCAACCTAGGGGAGAGGGATAAGGCAATTTGTAAAGTAAATCATAAAGTACTTAATATAAATCTAAAAAAAAAATCATGAAATAGGGAGCTTAAGATATGAATACATAATCATTCCTTAATTTTATTCATGGACAAAGTAGTTTCACCAACCTTAGGTAACCCATGGGCTATATGGATTTTTTCTTCGCCCAATCGGTGGAGCCCTTATTCATGTTTGTCGCATGAATTGAGATGAACTTCATTTTTCCATTATATCATACCGTCCTCCTAGAGGAAATGTAAATAAGGTTGCCCAGTTAGGGAGCGAACCACCCCTATGTTGGCAAAACATAGATTTCAGGCGTTAGTCACAAGGACTTGTACCTTTTTAGTGAACTACATAATCCTTTTTAAGCCCAATTAAAATATTTTTCATGAACATTTATCCATAGAATCTTTCGTTAAGGCATTAACATTTTGGTATCACCATACAAAGAATTATAAGTCATCTATATCATGCCAAAATTATTATCACCAAACATTATTAACTCTTAATCCCATTATTCAAAATCACAAACATAATCATTATTAAAATTACATAAGAGTCTTTAAATATGCCATAAGGTTTAATACATTCATCTGTTCAAAAAACGGGAAAAACATTTATATTTCTTATGCAACTCAAAGCTTTCAAGAGACTTAAAATTCATGGATTAAATATTCATTCATTTAACATTCAAATTTCAAGACATAAGGATTCATCATTTTTGAATAGTCATTCTAGTCTCTAAAACCCAAGTAAAGATTTGATTATCCATTCGCAAAGAATAAAAATTTTATAGCAAGCTTATCAAAATAAAATCCTCATCCCTAGCTTCAAGACATCAACAAAATATACATAAATAATAATTAAACTCACACTTTATTAAAGTAGTTGAAGTGGGTAGTGTTCAACATTCTATGCAAGCTTATCAAAATAAAATCCTCATCCCTAGCTTCAAGACATCAAAAAAATATACATAAATAATAATTAAACTCACACTTTATTAAAGTAGTTGAAGTGGGTAGTGTTCAACATTCTATTTTGACGAAGAAATTTGAGAAAAGCTTGAATCCTTAGCCTTGAAATCGATATGAAGTCTTACTTGACTTAGATTCGTCCCACATACCCTTGATGATGAATTTGGTGAGAAAACATTGAGGAGAAACTCTAATCTTTGATCATTTTTAAAACTTTAGGATTGGGAGTTTGGGGTTTTGGAAGAGAAGAAGAATTAGGGATTTGGGATGAATATAATATTTTAGGATGATTTTGGGGTTTTAAAATGAGTTGGGGAAGTTACGGGGGTGAAAGAACTAGTTTGCCCCTAATTTAAAATGAGTTGGGGAAGTTACAGGGGTGAATGGACTAGTTTGCCCCTAATTTAATAAGAGAAAAAAGGAATTTTTATCTGGGAAGGAAGGTGCATCGCAAGACCCCAGGCGTGTCTCTCATGGCCTATCACACGACACCTATCTATGCCTCACATGACCTATCACGTAACTTGGACAGTGTCTCACTAAAACTTTTATAAGTTTTTACTCCGAACTCTGTTTGACAAATAGTTAGTAGCATTGAAAAAATATTCAAAATCATTTAATTAGGACCTTGAACTAAGTTTTGATACCAAGTTTGTTACAACCCAAGCCCAGGCCTTGGCCGTGACAAGCATCCCAGACCAATTAAGGCCCGATAAGACCCCTTAGTATATCATCATAAGCATAGTCATAATAAAGTATGGTATTTATCCCATAAAATATGAAGTTCAACTGAAATAATAATTCAAAACATAAGTCTTGAATAATGACATAAAACATTTATCAAGCTAACTCTACAAAGCCTCTAACAATATGAATAAAAATCCTAAGCTAGAATATAACCCCAGTAAATGCCAGTAAATAGAAGAGTCCAAGTCTAACTAAAAGAAAAGAAACATATGCCCTCCGAAAGATGGATGACTTACCATTAGCTAGTTGTTGAAGCGAATAAATCCTAATGCTGAGTAGGATCGTAAGAAAATGCTTCAGAACCTACATCATAAAAAAAATGTAGCATCCGAGGATGGTCAATATAAATAAGTACTGACATATAAGCTAGGAAAGAGGGACGAGGTAATTTATGAAGTAAATTATAAAGTACTAATATAAATCTCAAAAAGGAAGTCATGAAATAAGGAACTTAAGAGATGAAGACATAATCATTCTTTAATTTTATTCATGGACTAAGTAGTTTCATCAACCTTTGGAAACACAAGGCTATATAGGTTTGCCTTTTGCCTAATAGGTGAGGCCCCAAGTCATGTTTATGCATGAACCAAAATAAACATTAGTTGGCCATTATATCATACCATTGTAACGACCTAAATTTTTGATGAAATATGTATTTTTGTGTGATTTGACTACTTTATCCCTTTCCATTATTGCATTATAGTATTTTTAAGGTGTGGGTTGATTGGCATGCTTTTCGATATATTTTTGTGCCTTTTATGTGATTTGTGGCTTTTAGAGGCTTTAAGAGCCTTATAATAACTTCCGTGGTTATCTTTTGATCCGTGCGATGGGTGGATGAACAGACTGTGTCAGCAGATATGTAATATTGATTTTAGGGTTGTAACATATTTGGAATGTTTTTATAGCTTTTAAATCTCATTTTGACCCTTGGTTTGGAAAATTATGATTTTAGGCTTTAGGGGTCAACTTTGTGAAAATAATGTCTTTCTGAAAATATGATATCATCATTGAGCCTGGATCATTGAATTTAGTATGGTTACATAGTTCATTTGTGTATATAGAATTCCGAATGAATCCCGAGGCCTTGGCAAAAACTTAAAAGAATCGCACCACTTAAGTGGAGATTGCACTAGTGTGTACAGAGAGGGTAGTGTGATCGCATTAAGGATGTTGGCAATTTCTAGACCTCCTCCTGCTTCCAGGTGTGCAATTGCAATACCTGATTACCTGAAAGGGGTATAAATAGACCCCTTAGGTTGTAAATTAGCTCATTATTCATCTTGCCTCTTGAGAGATAAATCCTAAAATAATGTGAGAACGTAAACTAAAGATTGTGGGTGATTAGAAAGCTAGATTAACATCCATTTCTTGATTCTCTTACGAATTTAAGGTAAGAATCCACCCATTTCTTAGTAAATTTCTTGATTAATTGCTCAAAACCCCCCAAAACCTTAGGGCATGATTTTAAACCCAATTTCACTTGAATAATGTTTCTAATCCTATAATTGCTAGTTTTTCCTCAATTCCATTTTCAAAACAACCTCGACTCTTGATTTTGAAACGAATTTCAAAGGCTTTACCCTATAAAGTTTAAAAAGGGTTTTCTTCGATTTGAACCTCATTTTAAACTCAATTTGACTTGAGTTTTCAGCCGTAGTTATCTAAAAACATGAGAAACACATTTTTTAAATAATGTTTTAGTTTTGCCCTTTTTTTTGAAAATCTATTTCGGAGATCTGTTTTGACTTCTAACCAAAAGTAGGCAGTATGAATATTGTTGGCTTTGTTTTGACACATAGATTCTATATTTCTTCGTTTTAGTTGATTTTGGGATCGTTCATGAGAAGTAAGGTCATGGGTTAAATTATTGCAGAGCAGTTTTTAGCCTAGAGGTAGGTTGTTGTTTAACTCTTTCAGACTGAGCTGGGTAGTTAATTTGTATACAAAATACATGTTAAGGAAATGAGAACTAATCATGAATTTGTTTATCTTAATGTGTTGGTGATAATGTTTTCCTTCGAGTTTTACCCATGAAGGGTGTGATGAGGTTTAGGAGGAGGAGCAAGCTTAGCCCCAAGTATATTGGTCCATTTGATATTCTTCGGACTATCGGTGATGTGTTTTATGAGTTGGCTTTGCCTCCAGATCTATCAACTATTCATCCAATTTTTCATGTTTTGTGCTTCGCTATTACATTCTGAATGAGTCTTATGTCATTTGTTAGGAGTCGGTTCAGTTAGACGAGAGGTTGTCTTTTGTTGAAGAGTCGGTCTCCATTTGGCTAGGAATGTTAGATGATTGTGTTCTTGAGTTATCCCTATAGTTACGGTTTAGTAGCGACATCGACTTGTAAATGAGGCTACTTGGGAGGTCGATTCTAATATGCTTAGTTTTTATCCCCAACCTTTTGTTGATTCAGGTATTTCTTTGCCTTAGTTCGATGATGAACTAGATTTTTAGTGGTAGATGATGTAACGACCTTAAATTTGATAAAATATATGAAATATGTGTTTTTGTGTGATTTGACTATTTTACCCCTCCCTATAGTTACATTATGGTATTTCTAGGATATAGGGGTGATTGACATTGTTCCCGATGCATTTTGGTGCCTTTTATGAGATATTATGTCTTTTGGAGGCTTTGAGAGCCTTATTATGGACTTTTATGGTTATCTTTTGATCTGTGTAATGGATGGCTGAACGAACCATGCCATAAGATCCGAAACATCAATTTTAGGGTGGTAACATATTTTGTGTGGTTTTATGGCTTTTAAATCTCATTTCGGCCCTTGATTTGGAAAATTGTGATTTTGGGTTTTGGGGGTCAACTTTGTGAAAATAACGTTTTTTTAAAAATCTGATATTTTCTTTGAGTTTGGGGTGACAAATTTAGTATGGTTATATAATTTGTTTGCGTATTTTGAATGAATCCCGAGGCCTTGCGGAAATTTGCAAGAATTTCTAAGTTTCAGCTGGTTTCTTGTGCATCCGCAATTGCACCACTTGAGTAGTGATCACACCAGTATTTGCAGAGAGGGTAGTGCGATCGCACTAAAGGTGTTTGCTATTGCCAGACCTACTCGTGCTGCTAGGGTGTGCGATTGCACACCTGGGTATGCAATTGCAACACTTGATTACTTAAAAGAGGTATAAATAAACCCTTAGGTTGTGAATTAGCTCATTATTTTTCTTGACTCTTGAGAGCTAAACCCTAAAATAATGTGAGATCTTAAAAGTTAAGCTTGTGGGTGCTTGAGAAGCCATATTAACATCCATTTCTTGATTCTCTTACGGATTTAAGGTAAGAATCCTCCCATTTCTTAGTGAGTTTCTTGAGTAATTGCTCAAAACGCCCCAAAACCTTAGGACATTTTTTTAAACCCCAATTTCACTCATTTTTACTTGAATAATGTACCTAATTGTATAATTGCTAGTTTTTCCTCAATTTCATCTTCAAAACAACCTTAACTCTTGATTTTAAAATGGATTTCAAACATTTTATCCAGTAAAGTTTTAAAATATTTTTCTTCGATTTGAACCTCATTTTTAACTCTATTTGGTTTGGGTTTTCATCTGTAGATTCTTAAAAAAACGAGAAACATATTTTTGTAATAAAGTTTTGGTTTTGCCCTTTTTTTTTGAAAATCCATTTCGGAGGTCCGTTTTGACCCTAAACCAAAAGTAGGCAATATAGGTATCATTAGCTTTGTTTTAACGCATAGATTATATATTTCTTTGGTGTTAGTTGATCTTGGAATCATTCGTGAGAATTAAGGTTTTGGGTTAAAGTGTTGTAGATTAGTTTTCAGCCTTGAGGTAGGTTATGACTTAACTCTCTCAGACTAGGCTGGATAGTTTTTGTATACAAAATGTATGTTAAAGGGATGAGAACTAATCATGAATTTGACTATCTTAACATGTTGAGCCCGTGTTATAGTCTACATGTGGTAGGAAAAAGACATCGTTTTCACCCTAAACTATACAAGAAAAGTCGAAGCCACACCTAAACTATATTAGTGACCTATTACACACCTAAACTATAAAAAAATGATACTTTTTACACCCTGTAAAGCGTTATACCACTTGCATGTGGTGTGGTGTTGCACACGCGCCTTCCACGTCAGCACCCCGTTAGCATAATACGAAAAAAATAATAAATTTATTATTTTCATAATTTTTTTAAAATTTAAACATATGCACACACATACCACTTTTTTTTGTTTTTTACTTAAATGGCCTACCTGCCATTATTATTTCAGAAAATGACCACTCGACTGTTGGCCTCTTTGTTTCAGTGTAATGACCAATGACATTTCCTTACTTTTTCTGTTTGTTTTTCAGCTATAATTTTTTTTTTTTAAAAAAAATAATGTGGTGGCAAGCTCCATTTTTGGATGGATTAATAGTTAACAGACATAGAGGAGAAAACAGACGGTAAATATGATTTTTTCAATGAGAACTCACCAAAAAACGTCCTTGCTACAGAATTCTCGACCTATCCTTCTATATTCATCACCGTTTGAGTTTGTCGGAATGCCAACGAATTGAAAATAACAAATTCAATTTGGATTATGATTTTAGATTTTGTATTTCACTCCTACTGTACCCTTCTGGTGCAAATTCAGGTTCGGGTGCACCCTACGTTGCTTGACTTGAGCGATTGTTAGAGTGTTCAAGGTAATGGATGATTTTTAGGCGTCCGGATGTCTTCTACTATTTTCTCTATCATTAGACTATGTCTTCACTAGTTTTCGGAGATAAAGTTGTATTTATTGGATTTCATTATGTATTTCATTTGGAATCGAGTTGTATTAGATACGTTCTTATACTATTGACATCAGGTTTTGGGGAGTTATGGTTGTGTTGTTGATTTTATTTTTTTCGCATTTGTCATACTTTTATGGCTTGACTTCGTTCTAGAAGCCTTACTCTGGGGGTATTTTGGTCTTTTCCTCTTTGTGTATCTGTTTAGGTGATAGGCTTACTCGTCCAGGTTTGCTGTGACGAGTGCCATCATGACCCTTGGATTTTGGGTCGTAACAACTATCCTCCTAGAGGAAATGTGAATAAGGTTGTCCTATTAGGGTGCAAACCACCCTTATATTGGCAAAACATAGGTTTTAAGTATTATTCACTAGGACTTGCACCTTTTCAGTGAACTACATCATCCACTTTAAGCCTAATTAAAATATTTTTCATGAACATTTATTCCTAAGTCTTCCCCTGCAGCATTTACATTTTGGTATTGTCATACAAAAATTTGCAAGTCATCTATATCATGTCAAAGTCATTATCTTCAAACATTATTGATTCTTAACCCCATCATTCAAAATCATAAACATAATCAATATTAAATTTCCATAAGAGTCTTTAAACATAGTCATAAGGTTCAACACATTCATTAGTTTATAGGACGAAAAAAGCATTTATATTTCTTATGCAACTCAAAGATTTGAAGAGACTTAAAATTCACAGCTTTACTATTCATCCATTTAACATTCAAATTTCATGACATTAATATTCATCATTTTCGAATAGCCATTTTACTCTAAAAAACCCAAGTAAAGATTTTATCATCCATTCATATAGAAGAGAAATTTTATAGCAAGCTTTTGAAGACAAAATCCTTAACCCTAGCTTCAAAACATCTATCAAATATACATAAATAATAATTAAATTCACATTTAATAAAACCAGTTGAAGTAGGGATTGTTCAACATGCCTTTTTAAAGAATAAATATGAGAAAAACTTGAATCTTTAGCCTTGAAATCGATAAGAAGACTTTCTTGACTTGGTTTCATCCCACATATCCTTGATGACAATTTGGTGAGAAAATATTGAGAAAAAACTTTAATTTTGACCCTTCTTGAAACTTTAGGATTGAGAGTTTGGGGTTTTGAGAGAGAAGAGGAATTAGGGATTTGGGGATGAATAACATAGGTTAGGACGTCTTTAGGGTTTTAAAATGAGTTAGAGAAGTTACATGTGGTGAAAGGACTAGTTTGCCATTGATTTAATAGGAGAACATCAAAATATTTTCATCTGGGAAGAGAGTGCATCGCAGGGCTATGCATGGCACATAGTCATGCCTCGCATGGCCTATCATGTAGCTTGAACTGTGTCTTACTAAACACCTATAAATTTTTACTCCAAACTTGGTTTTACAAACTGATGACGTCCAAACTATACCTCCTATTAGATAATGATACAATCGTTGTCGAAATATAGTAGCCCAACAAAGGTTGGGGTCAAATCCCAAGGGAACCCATGGCTATGCAGATCTCAGCAGTTGTAGTCAATGGGCAGAACAAGAAAAGTCAATGGGCTTTTTTGTGTATTAATCTCGAGCAAGTAACTATATTGACATTGATATTAATCAATTATAGGAGAACACTAGGATTTCGTTCCCCTGGCTTGTCTACTCAGTAGTCTTATCATGCGTTGTTGAACCAACCCAATACCTTGCATGAAGAATCGATAAGTTATGTACCTTCTAGAGTCTTTTGGATGAATAAAAGGATTTCACTTATTACCTTTTGAGTCTCAGTATGTCACCTTACTAACCCTTATCTTGATTCCAGTTAACTATTACTTTTTGAGTCTCTAGATATTAGATGAAATATAACCATTTTACTAAGATAGAACCTAGAAGCGCGGATCGACAACTAAACTCCAAATTACTATTTTATTTATCTTTTCCTAGTCACTACTCCTCTTTTACAGTAGGTAGAAATATCTAGGCGGGATCCTAACATGTGCACCCATTAATAAATCTATTATAATGAAGATAAAGCAATGCATGCCATGGGTATTGGTTTACATCAACATTCGCACTTCCCCGACTTCGTCAATCCGCTAGGGTTTCCACAACCCTAGCTATGGGTTTTAGTAGCTCATACTTGTGAAGAAATCAATGACATTGATAATCTAAAGCATAGATGAAATCACAATGACAAGAAGTAGAAAAACCCACACCCGTAATTGAATTAATTAACTAAAGTCAATACAAGAGAATCCCAAGATCAAAATCAGATCTTGGAATCAAAATATGTTTATGAATATCAAAAGAGCATAATTCCTACTAAAAAGTACATCAGGGGTATTTATAGTACATGAGAAAACCCTAAAACTAAAGTCTGAATGAAATAGGAGAAAACCGGGTCGGTGGACACATGTGGTCTGTACCCGCAGTCTAGCCCTAGGCGCAGGTAGTACCTGCAGTCCTGACACTGGGTGCAAGTGCAGGGTGCAGGTAGTAGGAACAAAAATCCTGAAAGTTTAGCTTTTGGGATATTGGACTTCTGGCACTTTCTTTGCCTACCATAGGTCCTACATGCAGTCCATAGGTTGACTTAGTAAGTACCGGGAGTCATCTTACCAACTCTTCTTCTATTCTCAAACATGCTTTGATCACGAATAAGCCGGAAAGTGTCTCGAACATCCATAATTGCTCCAAAAAGTGGCCAAAACACCCTTTTCACCCTTTTCATGAACATAGCATCCAAAACATGGTTTTTTGCAAAACATACCCAAAAAGCATCATATCTAACAAAATAACCTCAGAAACTTGCATATTTTCCTCATTTTAAGTGACGAAATTTCTATATTTCTATAGCACATCAACACCCACAACTTAGAATGTTTGCTTGTCCTCAGACAATAAAATGCAACAAAAACAAAAATAATGCTTAACTAGGAGAATGTAAGCTATTCTAGGCAGTCAGTCAACACTTAAACTCAAAATACAACATCCCCCTCCAATCTTACTTTTCAAAACCAACTGTGTATTAACATGAAGTACAATAATGTGACACAATGGGAACAAGGTATCACAATTACATTAGCAATAGATAGCCACTCGTATTTACAAGTTACACTACCCAAAATAAGCAAATAGCTAGCAATATGACTCAAGTGTGCTCACAAAAAGGATGTCCCACTCACTCATATTAAATAATGCATGTCAATGCAGGTACGGTCACGAGACACTCACACTAAAAAAGAAGTTCCAATCAATGTTTGTCAAATACCATAAGCTTGCCCTTATTTTCTTTACCTTAGCATTCAGATAGTCAAGTTAGGATTACTATAAGACTTTTCTCTGCTTGTAATGAAGGCTTGGGGGCTGGTTTGGTACATATGAAAATATCAAGTGACTAAGCCTCCTTGGCACTACACTAACTTTGGGGTCTCACTTACTAGCCAATTTTTTTTATTCCACCCTTATTTATCCCTTTTTATTCTTTATTGCGCATTCAGGTTGGGTGTGGTCTTTTATTCTTTCTTTTAAGCCTTTTTTCAATATTTTTCTTTTCTTTTTCGAACACACCCATCCCTACTAACTTTTTCTCTTATTTTACCCTTCTTTACACCCACTTTACACCGCGTACCCCTATGATAGCCATCCTTAACTAAGGCATTTTGCCTGAGTTGAGGTGTACAATGTCCAAGGAGGACCAGAGCCAAAATAGGTTCAATGTAATATAAAATGAGGTGTATCTCAAAATCGGGATCAGGTGATATAATTCACACATGGAAGGTTATGTAGGCTAAAAGTGGACTAATATAAAAAATGGCCTATGATCTTTTCCTAACCAACTGTCCTACAACCTAGACAAGACTATCCGAATAAGTTCTGAATTCAACACACAAAGATAACTAGGTAGCATCTCACATACACATGGCACAAAGTTATATCACAAGATACTACCTATCCGTTTTATGCAGTTGTTAGCAATGATTATCATGTCCCTAATTCTAATGCAATAACACGATCCACAATAGTCATATATATACATTTATATAGTTCTAGAACACAAAATTTTGGAGGCGTATCAAAAATCAATCAAAACATGAATACTACCCTAAATACTCTAGAATATCCTAATTACACAGAAATAAAACATAATACGACACAAAATTATCCTAGACATGTCGGTTCTACAATTATTCTGTGACTGACGAGAAAAGAAGTGGGGCAACAAAACCCCGCAGCGGCATGATATGCCCACCCCCAAATAAAAATTATACACTATACTCAATGCGCTAAATAAAGTAAAATAGAGGGAAGTGAGAACATACCTGGGATGCACTAGGTGTCTAAATCTTAAGCATCCCTATATGGGAACATATTAGCTAGCAGAGACAGTGGTGGTGGCGGTGCACTACTAGATGGTGGCAGTGCACTACTAGATGTTGCACTCGTGCTATAGATGCACACCTATACCTATCGACAAATGCATACTTCATCGAATCATGCCTAGCCTTTTTAATGGCCTGGTCGTATGTTAAATCATGGTCCTGCAAATCGTCTATGTGTCCTCTTTTGGCCCCAACTATTGGGACCTTCTCAACATCCTCTGTGAAGAAATCAAACTATCTTAGTGCATACGGTGGTGATATCTGGACCACCTAGAGTATAACTGAGGGATTAGCTGTAACATAGATCTTTGTGAGAGAGCATACATCTGCTCGTAATACATCAAACTCCTCTCTCATCTAGGCTAGATCTGGTGCAGCTGTCTTTATATATCAGGATATAACCCATCTCTCAAACTTATCGAGCCGTGTCTATAAATTTGCACATAGTCCAGACAGTGCAACACTTAATGCGACCTCCTATCTGGCTTATGCCTTCTTAAATCTAGTCCTAACCTTTGATATCATCTAATCATAGAAGGTAGTCATCTTGGTCTCAACGACCCTCACCCTAGCATCGGTGGCCCTCTATACATCCATTAATCTCTGCAAAAACTCACTAGATATAGTTATCATACCCGAAGTAGGAGCTATAATGGATGGGCGAATAGGCTCTAAAGATACACCCACTGTCTCTGAGGTCAAAGTTGGGGCTGAAGTAGAAGTAGCCGGTTTCCTCTCGCCCTGCATACTAAAGTTTAGGGCCTCTCTTTACTCCCCTATCTCCATATAATTACCAACACCCACATCACGGGCCTATGGTACTACTGGATGCTGTCTTAATCTCTTAGAAGTGCCTGGACGTGCCAGATCTCCCTCATAGTCTTTGTTTGAGTAGTCGCCTAGCAGCTACCCTTTCGCCTATACCCAATATCTCAGGCACAATGAACTCATCACATAGCCACTGAATCATGCAAGGGAATGGAAGATTAGTCAACTCCCCAAATTATCTATCATGTAACTCATACTGAAGAATAATAGCAAAATCAATATCATATCCAGCCATCAGACAAGCAACCAGTACTGCTCCCCCCTATGTCAACGTATTATCCAAAGCCTTGGGTATCAGTCGATATCTAATCAACAACTACCAAAACTTGGCCTCAAATGTTAATGTACCTTTTTATCACAACATGCCCCTCAATCCATGGGGTCGCAGCACCCAAAAGTGAAATATAACTAGCTATCCACCTTGTCATCTCCACTCTCTCTCGTCGATGCTCAACCTCCCACATGATATGTCGATTATGCGCAACCCTAAGTCTGTGGTCACACTCAGCTATAGACACATGAGTGATATAATCTAGGCTAAAGATAACCCTGCAAATAGTCTCTGTCAAAATATCAACTCTTACCTTTCTAACTAGTGTATTTTCAAGATATGGCTGCCTCACAAATCTTACCAGGTTTGGATGTCTGTGCATAGGAATGACCACTGTAGTTCTGTAGAATGCATAAAATTCCCGCACCGTAGCTGGGCTGTAGGAACCGAGTGGCCTAGTTATCCATTCTAGATGATATCTATCAAATTCTATCCGTAACTATGGCACTCAATCTAGCCTTAGGCTAATTTAGTAATCCTCATATATACACCTGGTAGGCCTTTCTACCTCTCAAACACGATTGTTGATATCATATATCTCCCACATCCCTTCCACACACCACCTCTGATGTCCCTTCTCGCGTGGTGCATCCAAGGTATGTGCGGGGGGCGGGACTCTACGGTACTGATGCATCGTGGGAAGGCTGATTTGTACCCTCTTCAAACTGGGGTACCTCAGACTGTTATACCTGAGTAACGGTACCCTCCTCAGACTGGGGAACTTTGGATAGCTCCTCCTGCTCTACCTCATCGGATGAATCCAGGGACCTATCTTCAGACTGAAGGTCATAAGAAAAAACCTGTGGAGTAGACTTGAAATCTATCTCTTCTTCCTCATTATCATCATTTGGAGGAGTGTATGAGGGTGACATCCTTATTAACTTCATCCGTGGCCGGGCTTAGCTGTATGAGCAGCCTGACGTGTCTGTCCTCTCGTGACTCTACGTGTCACCCCAGCTGTAATGTCTCTATGTCGCTGCCTCGGGTACTCCTCTACTAAACCACTAGGCTAGGGAGACTCTTCCCGTCTCCTCAAAGTATTAGCATTTGTCTTTTTCACCATTTTAGGTGTCATATGTACCTAAAAAATAGTTGTTAGTTTCCAACAAAAGTGAGGTATAGCAAAAGTTGAAGAAAAACTCAAAATTGATAAAGTTTGATTTTTTCCTCAATTTTCACATCCCTATGACCTATTTGAAATCCAAACAAGTCCAATGTACACACACCTATCATAAATTATATCTTTCAAAGCAAACAAACATGCACAACCTATAGTATTTGATTTATTCATTCAAGTCCAACTTCTGGTTGGGACCTAACTTTAGATTTTTCTTTAAAACAAGGCCTTACATTATGATTTTAGGCTACTTCAAGGATCCTATATACAAGCATGATAGCTTTTATATATTTTTCTATGAAATACACATATCAACTTGTTTAAACAACAAATAAATAAAAATTATCACCATTAGTAGCCGAAAAAGTTACCTCTTTTATGATGAACCGGAAGTGAATAATAAAGAAATCAAGCAAAACCAAAGTTGGAACTTGTTTTTGGCGTGTTGGGACAAGTTGGTATCTCAAATAAGTATCAATCTAGCTTTTTTGTAAGTGTGGGGTTAGTTTGTGTTTTAACAAGAAAGTTTGAATTCAAAGAAAAAAAGTAAAGTGTTGAGGATTAGAATGAGGTTAAGGTTTTTTAAATATAAGTGGGGGCTATTTTAGGTCATATATAAGTGTTGGTGGGACCTACATTTAAATTAAAAAGTGGTCCCGAAATTTGACCTAGCCACGGCTAGAACCTGCGGCCAGCACCTGCGGTCTCCACTTGCGACCAGCAGGTGCTGGGCGCATGTGCCGGGCCAAAATCTTTGGCCCACTTTCCTTCAGTTCGGACTTGGCATTTTGATATTTTCCAACCACTTATGGTCCCGCAACCTATGTTTTAGGTCCTAACAGTAAAATTAATTGCCAAAGTCCGTAACTTACCATTTTCATCCTCAAAATTTCAAATTTTCATCTTATTACTCAACTTACCGTGTGGGACTTGTGACCATGATGTGTTGATCACACAACCCACTTACCTAAAAATTGATGAATATAGCAATTTTTACCGTATTTTAGGTAAGTTCAAAAACTAAAAACCTATAAAATAGAAAAAAAACAAAAATGTGAACACTAACAATAATGGGTTGCCTCCCATTCAATACTTTATTTAACGTCGCAACATGACATGGCTATGTTTGTTACTCAGACTTCACTAACAAGCCCATGGGTTGCCTCCCATGCAACGCTAGATTTAACGTAGTGGCACGACGCGGGTAGCTTTACTACTCAGAATTCATCAAGATACCCATAAGAGTATCCTTCAGGGTCATCAATATAATTTATCACCGGCACTACCCTCATGTAGGTTGGCTGTTTCATTGACTTTCAGATGTTTAATGTGGCCTCCTCACGGTTGACTCAGAATTTTAGCTCATCTTTCTCCATGTCATCATAGTTCTACCTGGGGCCATGAATGGTCTTCCTAATATAATGGGCATCTGGGTGTCAACCTCACAGTCTAGGATGACAAAGTTAGCTGGAAAAATGATGTTATCCACCTCACGATCATATTAAATAAGATTCCTACAGGCATTTCCACTGTGCGGTCAGCCATCAACAATCGCATCAAAGTCGATTTTGAAGGGTTCAAGGCCAATTGCTTGAATATGGCCAGCGACATCAAATTAATGCTGGCTTCTAAATAACATAAGGCTCTGGCAAATCGGGATGACCTTATAGTGCATGGTATAACGAATGCTCCGGAATCACCCCTTTTCTATGCTAAAGACCCAGTAATGACAACACTATAATGGTGCACACCATTAACATCCTCAATTATCACTCCTTTTTTCCTTATGACCAATTATTTTATAAACCTGACGTATCTAGGCATCTTCTCTAATGCCTCAAGAAGAGGTATGTTTAATCTCAATTCTTTTACTAGCTCAATTAATTTTATAAACTTACCTTCCTCTTTCTTTTACCTCAATCTCTGAGGATAAGTTAAGGACGGTCTTGGAATTTGTCTGATTTTTGGCCCAGTGACCTGACTCTTACCTTTGTCTTCAGTAGCTTTACCATTATTACCTATTTTATTCTCGGACTCAACAACAGATGTCTCATTATCAACAACTTCTACAGTAGGTTGTGAGGGATCCATAGTAGTGATACCACTCTCCATGCTAATAACAAGTACATGTCCATCATTTTTAAAATTTTCACTGTGTTGCTCGGAAGGGTACCTGGCTGCCTCTGGTTCAGAGTTGCTGATATCTACCTGAACTGGTGCTCCAATTACTTTATAGAAGTAGAGTGTGACTTGACCTTCTGGGTCAATCCCAAAATATCGGCCTTAATCTTCTTAAGGCTGATCTCTTGATTTTCCCGACCCTTCACCTACTTAGCTAACATCTCTTCCACTCTAGATTCTATATCTCATCTGCCAAGTAGAATGTACCTATATCCCTTCTCTCTGTAGTCATATTTTTTTATCTCATCACTATCTCACTCTCTGCTACAGTCTCTGTATCTATCATAGTAGTTTGTACCTTAGTTCCCTTGCCTTTGGGCTCGAAAACCCATCATCTAACAATCTAGATAATTCGCTTTCTCTTCTAATTCTGACTCGTGTATTTAGAAGCTGACCTCTGTGCTACAACTACATTCACTTTCTCGAAAGTCGCTGCTGTAAGATGCTTTGCTAGTATCCCAAGATTAGTCCTTAGCAATGTAATATTTTGCGCTACTGTGTCATCAGATACTTTTTTTTTGCAAGAGGCACCAATAGCATAAGTGCCAGATCCCTTCTCAGCCTCTCAAGTTTGCCACCCTAAGTTAGTGAGTGAAATTTGGTCTAACATCTTCAACTTTTCCTCCCAGCATAGTCTCATAAAAGCTTCTCCAGATAAGGTATCTGCCATGGCTCTGGAACTGGTGGTCAGTCCTCTGTAGAATATCTCCGGTAACCTTGTCCCTGAAAACCGATGGTTGGGCACCGTACTCAGATTTTTCTTGAACCTGAACCATGCCTCATACATAGACTCTTATCGCAGTTGCCTGAAATTATAAATCTTGTCCTTAAGCTGCAACATCCTGGATAGAGGAAAGAACCTATTCAAGAATATCCTGTGCAACTCATTTTATGTAGTGATAGAGTCTCTTGGCAGTTCCCCTTAACCATAAAGATATTTTTACTGTAAGTGGGAAGGGGAAAAGCCTCAGTCTAAGTGCTTTCTGATTCACCCTTAGATTATTATAAGAACTGTAGATCCCAATGAAATTGGCAAGGTGCAAATTTGCATTATCTGTAGGCAGACCTGCAAATACACTCTTCAGATTTAGAAGCTGCATCATTGCATTCATAATGTCAAACTTGATGCCTGGGGTTAAAATAGGAGGAACTATGGCTCTACCCTCTGCCGATTCAACATATCCCAAGTATTCTTCATCATATATATATGGCTGCACATATTGATATGTTGGGATTACTTGAACATAGGCACCTCTAGCTTTATTTTGGTTTCCACCAAGTGCTGCTCGGTGGTTTGCTGCTTGTCTCTGCTTAGCTAGCTCTGCCTCTCTATCTACCCATTGAGCTTCTTTCGTTTCCCTTTTCTCGACTTCATCTTGAGCTAACAGTTCACCAATATAACTATCAATAATATCCTGTACTCCTTCTAGAGGAGGGGATGTACAACATCATGAACCCATTTATGAGGTTCATCTCTTTTTTGCTCAGACATCCAACTAGGTATTTGTAGGATCCTCTCTAGATTTGAATGCATGGGAAGTAAGGGATTGACTCTGCTCCGTGTGCTAGGCATACACTAGAGTATACCCAACTATGAACAAAAACAAAAAGTATATCCTAAAAAATACAATAACTTCAAATCATAAATCAATATTGTGGTCCCCGACAACAATGCCAAAATTTTGATGACATCCGAAAAACACCTCCTATTAGATAATGATACAGTTGTTGTCAAAATATAGTAATCCAATAAAGGTTGGGTCGAATCCCAAAGGAACATGTGGTTTTGCAGATCTCAATAGTTGTAGTCAATGGGCAGAATAAGAAAAGTAAATGAGGGTTTTTTTGTGTAGTAATCTCGAGCAAGTAACTATATTAATGTCGGTTGTAATAAGTCATAGGAGAACACTAGGATTGCATTCCCCCTAGATTTTTAACTTAGTAGGTTTATCGTGGGTTATTGAACCAACCCAATACCTTGCATGTAGAATCGCTAAGTTATGTACCTTCTACAGTCTTTTAGACAAGTAGAAGGATTTCACCCGTTGCCTTTTGAGTCTCAAGATGTCGCCTTACTAACCGTTATCTTGGTCCTAGTTGACTATTACCGTTTAAGTCTCTAGTTATTATATAAAATCTAACCATCTTAATAAGATAGAACCTAGAAGCGTGGATCGACAGATAAACTCCAAATTACTATTGTCTTTATTTTTTCTTAGTCACTACTCCTCTTTTGGAGTAAGTAGAAATATCTAGGCGGGATCCTAACATGTGCACCCATTAAGAAATCTACTATAATAAAGATAAAGCAATGCATGCCATGGGTATTGATTCATATCAACAATCTCACTTGCTCTACTTGCTTGCTTTGCCTGCGGTCCTGACACTGGGCACAGGTACAGGGCGCAGACAGCTGGAACAAAAATCCCGCAAGTTCAGTTCTCAGGATTTTGTACTTTTGGCACTTGCTTTGCCTACCTGTGGTCCATAGGTCCTACATGCGGTCCTTAGGTTGACTTAGTAAGTACCGAGAGTCATTATTTCAACTCTTGTTTTATTTTCAAACATGCTATGATCATGAACAAGCCAGAAAGTGTCCTGTACATCCATATTTCAACTCTTGTTTTATTTTCAAACATGCTAAAAACACCTTTTTTTTACCCCTATTCACGAACTTAGCATACAAAACATGTTTCCTACAAAACATACCCAAAAAGCATCATATCTAACAAAATAACCTCAGAAACCTGCATATTTTCTTTGTTTTACGCATCGAAAGTGTTATATTTCTATAGCCCATCACAAATGATTTGAGGCATTGGAAAAAAGACTCAAAAATCTTTAATTTAGACATTGTAGGCCACCCAACTCATCGTATTTTAGGAGTAATGGTAGTTGGAGGTTGACCCAATGTAAGAACGTCTACTAAAGCTCAATTGGTAGGAAAGTTCTTAAATTAACTTTGAGATAGGAGATTTGTATGACCTCATTTCATTTCAAAATATGTTCCCATACTAAAGAATGGATCTTCACACTTATATCTAAATAGTAATAATTGGGTTTGGGGTCTATACACGTATGAAGGACTTGTTCAAATTCTAGCTTGAAAGTGTGGGGTGTTATAGTTTTTGGTGGTGGTGGTTGGTGAGTTTTATGGTGGTTTTGCTGGAGTTGGAGGGTGGCAGATGGAAAAGAAAAAAGGAATAAATGGTCCGATCGTGGAAATGTTTAAATTAGACAAAAAGTTAAAAGGTTCTTTTCTTTCTTATGAAACCATTCACTATTTTTGCTAATCACAAATTCACTAACACATGAAATTATGAAGCTCATTTACATGAAAATATACATGAATTTATGAAATCTGACACACAAATTTATGAAATTATGATACTCAGATTCACAGATACATGAAAATTTTCATGTATCTAAGTAATATGTTTTTTATGATACATATAAGTTTAAGTTAATTCATGTATGTAAGTGATCGTTTGGTAGAGTGTATTAGAAATAATAATGCACTCATTATTTTTGTGTACTACTATTACCCTTTTTAGTATATATTTTTAGCCTATGTATAACTAATGTAGTCTTATTGTGTATTGAGGTATGTATTACTATTACCACCCTTTTCTATGTATTAGTAGTACAAAGGATTTTAACACATGCATAAACTTGATTAATAGAAAAATTACCCCTCAAATATCTCTAGAACATGAATCTGATGACAAACTTTTCTATTCAAAAAACTATATAAGCAACTTATAAGAACCAATCAAAAGGTATCTTGGAGAAAGCTAGTGTGAAAAAACATGGGATCCCCTTGGTGAATTTTTATACTAAATCTGGCTATTTATGAAACATTGCTCATTAAAGACAATATAACACAATATGGAATAATATATGATGCAAATTGTCCACACTATAATGACACAATTGAAAGACAGGGAAAATTTGGAATAAATGTAATAAATGAAAAATATTATATATATATATATATATATATATATAAGACAATTCAAAAACTAGTGGGATCAGTACAAGAGCTTCTAACGCAATAATGAGGCTACAAGATGAAGTACTAATGAATATAGAAGTACAACCTATAATTAAATACAACATAGAGATTAGTCTAGTACATAAGAGGGAGAATAGTAATACTTCAAACCCAGGAGCTCACGCTAAGTCTCTGAACCATAGCTACTCCATATGACGCATGCAACAATGACAAGAACTCATACTATGATCCATAGACTGCAGAAGTGTTGTGTGAGTACCAAACAAGTGGTACTCAGTAGGCAACAACCGACTGAGCTCCAAAGATAATGCAAATATAAATAACATGCAAAAAGTAATATAACTACAACAAAATATCCAGGAAACTAACATAATAAACTAAGGAGGCAATATGGATGTACTGTCTTATTCTATCCATACTTAGGAACCTAAGCACTATACCACATATCGCTCTCCATTATACAAATAAAGAGTAGAAGAATGATCTATAGTAGTATACAAGGACAAGGAATGGATATATGACTCAAATGAATGAAGGGAGATAGGGATATATGGTAATACCATAGCTATATATATATATATACATATACGTATACTAGACTAACTCAAGTGTACAATCTAAAGTAGTCATACTAGCATCTTAAGGTCTGTTAATCATAGTAGGGACAAGTACCAACATAATTAGGATCCATAATCCACACTTCTAAATATGAGATAATTACCTATAATACAATAACCATAAAATAAGGGAATCAAAAGCATACCTCAAATCTCAGTACTAGACCAATAATCAACCTTCCACTAACCAACCATATTAACAATAATACAGTAATTGGCTAGTCTGAACCAATAACACCTAAATTGGGCCCCATAACTCAGAATGTCAAATAAGTACATAACACACAACAAGCCATACTCATCACCTATACCTATGCAATCCCCTATAAGACTAATAAATATAGGGTATACTAGTGATAGACAATGCGCATGCGTGGGTGAATGCAAAGTAAAATTCACACTGCAATAACCGATCCAAATGACATAACATAAACTAGTGTATACATATCCTCCATCTCGATGGCTCATAGAGGCAGGACCTACGATGACCTCTCTTCTTCGACATAACGACTAGTGTATGAAGAGGCCCCTAGGGGGTTCGACATTACCCATATACACCAAACTAGTCCCAATCTAGTATTCCAACAATCATCATCATCATTCTCGCTCTACTCCGTCCAACACCTCAAATTGGTCTAAAAGAATATAAGTTTGTAAATTTATTTCCTGAGGTAAACTCTGAGACTAAATCATCATAAAAGTGTAAAAAGGGCTGAAATCTATCTCGACTGAAGTAAATAGTGGTAGTAAACCCGTCGAACAAAATCTATCTTGGTCAAATCTCTAAAACATTATTTTAGTCTCATAACTAATTAATTAAGGTGGTATAATACTCATTTATGAAAGGATCTATTTTAAAAGTCAAAAGTGGGAATAAATCCCTTTTTATGAAAATAGTAGTAAAACCCTATTTTTAGTTGGAATCATACCATTAAGTGAACATAAATGTACCAAATCTATGCAATTCCATCACCAACATCAAAACAATACAACTACAAGTGTCTAAAGGTCAATAAACTAAACCACATCCTTTACAAGGATGAATCACTCGCTCGAAATTCAACTAATATCATAATTACGACCTTGGTCCTAATAATATATAACCGACATAACCATATCATCATCTGGGAGGAAATCATAATCCACCTCGTAAAGTAGTAAACCTTATACTAAAGGGTTTTTGTCCTCAACTATGTATAACATGCTAGCAACCTAGGGTAATAGGATCCTAGAAGCATAATCTGTATTTCATTTTGATTGGCCTTTCTAATTCTTGAACTCACAATTTAAGATAAGTCACCACTACCCAATATCACATCCTAACATCTCAATCTAACATACAACATATATAATACACTATCTCGTAAAGAAGAGTAGATAGAAGCCTACGTCGATCTGGGCTTAAAAATTATTGAATTGCTCACAAATTATCCACTTTTTCTCTACAATCCCAAAATATTGCCACATAATAAAATTGTAATTTACATGTCATAATGAGTAAAAGAAACCCATATTGCTATATGGGTTGGGTTAAAATTTTGGTCAAGAACGAGCCCTCGAGGCCTACAAATGGGATTCAAAATTGAATTCATCATAAGGTCCCTTGAAGGACAAGAAATGTGTGCTCAAACGTTGCACACAAACAGAGCACAAATAAGGTCTCAAATTAACACTTCAAGTTTAGGAATTTTAAGAGGTAAATCTACGATTTTATCATTAAATAAGATGGAAGTTAATGGGAAAATTAATGAAAAATAACCAAGGAGTGTTAGGCTAACTTACCTTAGCTTTGATGGATGATTTCCCCTTTTTACTCTCTTTGAGCTCTTAATTTGATGTGAAAATAGTGGAAGGAATGGCTGAAAATTGGGTGGGTAAAAGGGAATAAAAACCCTCCAGGTGCTGCTAAAGTGGACACCTTGGCGCTAAAGCATTTACCACTAAAGCGACATCTCGAGCGCTTTAGCAGTCTGGTAGTTTGGTGTAGGTATCACTAAAGCGGCCCCCTTGCTGCAAAGCGCCCTAACCAACTGCCCGTGGATACTTAAGTGGCTCATGGTATGCTAAAGTGCACGCCTCTAAAGTGCATGCTGATAAAACACATGCCGCTAAAGCTACTCCTTGAGTGCTTAAGCAGTCGCATATATACCTATTTTTTTCTAAGTCTAAAATGGACTTTGATCTGTGCTCGAGATTTATTCGAAAGCCTATTCATGGAACAAACTATGACACCATACAAAATTCATTATTTTGGATCAATGAAACCATCAAAACTTTCATCCGAGATTATTTCAACTAAATATGGGGCCCAGACCTATTGTTCCATTTTTCATATAATCTATCCAATAGCCCAAAATAAGTCTGAAAGCCTCGATATCTTAACCAAGGTCTCTCTATCTTAAAATGAATATCTCAAAGATGATGGAAATATCAAAATTCTCATCCAAGGTCATTTACTAGGAGTTTTGGTGTGATACCGAATCCTAAACAATAGAAGCTCTAAAATAGAAAAATAAGCCAATAATCCAAACAAACTATCTGATAATCAAACCAATAGTTCTAGCAAGTCATAAGGCCTGTAGCCATTATGGGAAGGCTTGAAATGCCGTATGTATATGCAAATTGAGGAAATTACCAAGAGGGTCATTACAAGAAAAAACCTCCTAATACTATCGAGTCTGAAGGTAAAGAACCTGTTCTAATACTGTTCGCTAGCTGCACTAGATGATCGAGTGACCTATCGGAGCTGTTGAAGAGGTAGCCAGATTGTCCATTGTTATTACCTCTCTTGGTTGTTGGACAATCTTAAATCTTGTTACTTAGTTTCCCATAACCAAAACAACCATCCTTACAAATCAAACACTCATTGGAATGTTTTTTCCAATACTTATTACAAATTGGGAATGTACGACCACTGGAAGCACTAAACTGAGACTTAGATCTTGGTGTCGTGCCTAGGCCTAGGTGACAGAGCATTAGAAGATGATGGTACTGGGTTGAAAAATTCTTCCGAAACAGAGAGTGATTTCCACCACTGAACTTTTGCTATTAATAATTCAAGTTCGTTATTCTAACTATTTATTCCTTATTATCTTTTTCTTTTCCTTTATCTTGTCTTCCTCAATCTATTGGACATGAACCATTAACTTAAAGATATCTATCTCCTTGAACAACATTTCAGTTCTACTCTCCTTGACCATATCCTCAGAAACACCTGATACAAACTTATTCAAGCCCTAGGTTAGCAACCATAACTGGAGCATATTTTTTATGTTGAGTAAACTTAAGAGAATACTCCTTGACACTCATGTTACCCTACTTCAGATTAATAAATATCCTTTATCTTGGCCTTACTTAGCTCAAGTAGGAAAAATATATCCAGAAATACAACAAAAAACTCATCCTACTCTACCTATCTTTCATCTGTTCCTCTATCATTTTTTTATTGCTTGTACTAAGTGTGAGGTACTTCTTGCAACTGATAAACATCTAAATCAACTCTTTTTATGGCGTGACACCCATGATATCGGTAACTTTTGAATACTATCCAAGAACTCTTATGGATCCTCTTCAGACTTATACCCAAGGAATATTAGAGGATTCATCCGAGGTGAAATCTCAGAATCTGGCTGCCATTATATTCACTACTAGGCAGGCTGGTGCAACAATATGATGGTTATTCTGGGTTGTCATGGACTGGGCTAACACTGTGAAAGTAGCCCTGAATTTTGCATGAGAGACTTGTTCATTCAGAGGGTTTGTTGGTGCTAGTAGTTTGCTTTTTAATTCCCATTATAGTTGCCATTTATATTTCTTCTTGCATTAGTTCTCTTAGGAGGTAGTTTCTGTAAATGTGTAAGACATGAGTTAGAAGAAGGTTTTGATAGAGTTCACACTTTATCCCACTATATAAATATGAAAGAAGTGAAATCTTTCCTAAAATATTTTATAGCCTTTCACTCACGTGTGGAGCACTTCACACCTATGAATAAGAGTGTACTTAACGTGGCTATTAGATACCCTTGGGCACTTTAAACCTGGTGCTCTGATACCAAGTTTGTCATGACTCGAGAGTGCCCCTAGTCTTAATATAGTGATTAGAGTCACAAGTGACCCTAAGCTATCCCATGGCCTGCCACAATACAAAATACTACATAAAATGTGATTAACTAAGCAAAAGATGAAATTTGAATATTATAGTAATGTTTAAAACATTTTCAATATTGAAATCAAATGGAAAATGTCTAGTAAAATATAAAGTTGAACACATTAGTATGTCCATATGGAAGCCTCTACTAAGATGAGTTGCTGGTATAAGCTTCAACTAACTCTAATTGTATGAAACTAAAATGAAGATAAACTAAAAATACTGATGCTAGTACTTGAATGTGAGGACTTACCAAACACTACTGCGGAAGTGATGCTAGATCTATCTAACCACGATCAGGATACTGAATGTCTAAACCTATATTTAAAACTATATAGCACAAAAAAAAGTATGTAGTCAGTACTTTGAATGATCTGAGTATGTGATATATACATTACCTTATGTGAGATGAACATATTGAAAGTAACATGATAACCTGAACATGGGACTGAAAACTTTAAAATGATGCTATAATAAAGTAATAAACATAAATCACTATAAGATAGTGAATGAACTGAATATAAGGTCAAGCAAGGTCTGAGACTAAACTGTTGGAGGTTTTGTAATTGACATAAACCATAGAGAAATATGGAATCCACCCTGTAACCCAAGTTGAGAGGGTATTCTATACCTTGCCAAGGGTATGAACCATGATTGGCGTGAATTACCTTATAATCCTATTAAGGGAAAGGGAGACATTCTCAATTTGCGAGGACCCTATTTTTCTATGGTGGCACGTAGTTTTGGACTTGGGTTATCTGAACCCTTGTTCTGTTAGTGCTAAGTACTACACCTACCTTAAAGTAACTGATACACTAAAATTCTTAATAATAATAATGTTATAATGCTAAAGATAAGTCCTTTATCTAAAATTATTTTAAATCATGAAAACTGAATGATTGAGTATACAATTGAAATCCATGATATCTTAGGTCATCAGGTTTTCATAACCTGCCATCTCAGGAGAATGCAACTACAAATGACAATTCTATATATGAAATAAAATACAAAATTTCATAACTCAAGTCTAATGTCATGAATTGTACATTACACTAAGGGTTCAATTATAAACATATGATAATACTAAAGTTCATGGGGTAATATTGGGCCATGGCTCAATTATAACAAGGAACTGAAATATAATAGAATTCATAATACTCATGAACTCTAGGTTCTAAATAAGGAATTAAATTAAATAATTTAGGTTAACTCCGAGACTCCATGAGTGAAAGGAAACCCAAAGATGAAATCCCCCCATACCTAAGGTTGAAAACCATGATGACACCTTTGAATTTGGAGCCTAAAATTTGAGAACCCTAGTGGTTGCTTGAAAGAGAAAAATTACCCCTTCTTTCTATATTTTGTAAGAGTCAAGTGAATTTTGAGGGATGGGGGACCTTCGGGGTAATTTAGTATTATTATTCAACCCATTTATTGCTTAAACAACATAGTTTTGGTGCTAAAAGAGTGGAAAAAGACCAAACAATCCTTTTAAACCCATCTAAAAAATTCTCGAAATTAGTGCCAACGGCCCTAATAAGTATTCTTTGAGTATAGGGATGAGTCATCATCTGAGTCATCATTTGGGACTCAATTTTTGTTTCCAACTTCCTTGAACATGAGTCTCCTGATGACTCATCGGGTCTGATTCATTTTTACTGGCAACTTTGATAGTACTTTAGTAAAATAGCCATAACTTTTTCCTTTGATATCAGACTAAGGAGAAACTTGATGCCTTGGAACGATAATTCAAACATATATTATTTTTTGGGCCATAAGCTCAGAAAATACTTCATAATATATGAGTTAAGTTTGTTGAAAGTTGACTGTAGAAAGATTCTTCACATGAATTCAATCGGTAAGAAATGTTTCCACTTAGCTGTGATCTAGGCTTTACTTGTTACCTTAATAAATGTATAGATCACTTATCATACTACCAAAACAAGGTGTTTGATTCTAAATGTACTTGAAGCATGGTTCTAATCTTAGAGGGTGTTACAAAAACATGAAACAATCTTTCTAATTTATAAAAAAGTCCATACCTATGTCGTCAAGTGTAGTTTTGGATAATGTACCTTACGACCCACACCTTCTTGATTAACCATATAATATTTTAATCCCATATTATGTCAATTTGTCCCTTTTTACTTAAGTTCATTATTTGGCCATTTGGTTTATGATCATATGTTTACCACGTTAGGTCTATGTTCACACCATTAACCATCCAATATCTTAGGATTATGTTCACCAATGGTTGGTACCATTATTCCACATACTATGAGTATAAGCACTCATAACATAGCGGTACTTATGGATGTTGTGTGGAAATTCATATCATCAAGAAACTTGTACTTAGCATATTCATGAAAAGAGTATTAAGGTAGCTAACTTGAAATGCTACTAAGAGGGTTTGGATATAATGGAAAAATCCATGAATTAGTGTTATCAAAACTAGCTCACAATTGAAGTTCTTAAACTACCATGGGATATTAGTTATTCAATAAGCATGATATTTCATCAATTTAATATATTTTATAAATTACATAAGTCCATAAAGAGGTAATTTTTGGAATTACTATGCTAGATTAATCAAGAAATAAGAATTAGAATAAGGGATTTTAGTAGTATACTTGAAGAATTGGAAAAAATTTCTAAGTTCATGAGGGATCTTTTCCTAACCCTAAATTATCAAAAGAACTTATTAGGACATGAGAAGGATACAATTCATGGAATATCTTAAGTTGGATAAGCTTAAATAACTTGGGAAAGAAGAATTTGAAAGGAGAGTTAAGAAAGAACCTTGGTTTGATCCCTAGCTTGACTTTTCTTGAAAAATAAAGTGTTGAAGTTGGGGAAAGGAATGGGAGGAATCAAGTCAATATTTGAGTAACCGACCATGATAGAAAGTTTCATATATCATCGTTTCTAAAAGGGTTAGGACTAAAATATTCTTAAATTAGGCTGAGTTAGGTAAAATTCTAATCATACAACCCATTCCATAGACTATGGATCAAGTAATTAGAAGTTTGTCAAATTTTTAATTCTCTAGATGGTTCAGTGCATGGACCATGAAACTGGTTCACAGTCTGCAAAATCATATGTGAAAATCTTGAAAGTCGAATCTCTTTAGGTAATCCAATCATAACTTCATATTCTATACTTGAATTAATGAATAGTTGATGACATTGTAAAGAAGACTAAAAAATCTTTACTTTCATAGGTTTTGGGCTATGTAACTCTTTATTTTCTAAGAGGATTTCTTGGTTGGAGTTGATCGTAGTAAGAATTTATACTAAAACTTAATTAGTAGGCAGTTCTTAACTAGACTTTGTGCTACAAGTTTCCTGTGACCTTACATTATGTCCAATGCACTTCCCCACTAAAGAATTGATCTTAACACCTATGTACAAATATAAACATTTAATTAGTTTCTGGACTATAACATAAAAGAACGGTTCAAATCTTATCTAGAAAGTTCAAGGTGTTACATTATCTCCCCATTGAGATCATTTGCTCTCAAATGATGGGCATAGGTAGAATGGATACATGTGAGCTATATAATAGTCTTATATTCCTAAACTACCTCCTAAATTAAATGAATTCATTAATATGGGGAGTTTCATAACTAGAATCATGTGATAACAAGTCAAAGAGTACATGCGACTTAATATAAACATGATATAGGACATGGGTTCTATAGAACATGATCATAACAACAGAAGATATGAATTCGTGGATATCATAAGTTCAGATTAGGTTGTTACCTTTATCATTTGACTCTTAAGGTTTGTACAAGTGAGGTTATCTAGACCTTATATCTTCTTTGTCCTCCTATGGGTATTTTTTAATATTTTGGCTCCTCCATAACACCTTCACAAAAGCAATTTCTTTAGTCCTCAACTTGAAAACCTAGTGATCAACAATATCAATAGGAGCCTTTTGATAATTCAAAGAGTCCTTGACACCAATACTCTCTATAGGAACTATAAGTGAGGGGATACCTATACACATTTTAAGTATGGAGACATGAAACACCAGGTGAACGTAGGCTAAATGTATAGGGAACTCCAACTCACGAGTGACTTTTCTATTTCTCTTAAGCCTTAATAAGGACCAATGTACCAATTACTAAGTTTCCTTCTCTTCCTAAAACACATAACACCTTTCATAGGTGAAAATTTTAGTTACACCCAATCATCTTTATCAAACTCCAAACCCCTACGCCTTACATAAGAATAGGACTTTTGGTGGATTTATGTAATCTTCAGACTTTCTAAAATAATCTTAACATCTCCATAACTTGGTGAACAAAATCTAGACCCAATAACTTAGCTCCACCAATCTCTATCTATCCAATAGGATATCTATACCTCCACCCATAAAAAGCCTCAAATGGCACCATCTAAATACTAGAGTGTATCTATTATTAAATACAAACTCAATGAGAAGTAGAAAATTATTTGATCTACCCCTAAATCTAGAATACAAGCTCTCAACATGCCCTTAAGTTAAATAGTATGCTCAGCCTAACTATCTTTCTGAGAGTGAAAGGTGATGGTGAGGATCACATGCGTACCTAATCTTCTATTAAAAGGCCTTTTAAAGTGAGAAGTAAATTAGGTGCCTTTATTTGAAATGATGGACACGAGGATCCCATGCAATATGACAATCTCCCAAATGTATAACTTAGCATAATCCTTGACAGAGTATGTTGTTTTCACATGCAATAAGTAAGATGACTTGGTCATTCAATTTATAATTACACTAATAGAGTCACGATGACAATAAAAACACGATAACCCATTATAAAATCCATATTTATTATGTCCCACTCCTACTTCTAAAGGACTATATTCTAAGCCAAATCACTAAGTCTTTGGTGTTGGACTTTTACCTGGTTGCAATTTGAGAACTTAGACACAAAATCAATAATATTCCTTTTTATGCTGTTCCTCCAATAAATTTCTCTCAAGTTATGATGCATTTTTATGAATCTTGGGTGAATTATAGTACCACGAATGGTGTGCCTCTAGTATGATACTCTCTTTTAATCCATCAATGTTCTAATGACATAATCTAGCCCAATACCTTAAAATACCATCTCTCCCCTTTCAATTCTCTACCTAAGGACTTTTGCCTTTTTCTGTAACAAAATAGGGTCACTACTCTGCTTCTTTTTAACTTTTGACTCTAAGGATAGTTTAGATATATTCTAGACAACTACACCACCATCCTCAGAATCTAGGATTTAGACACCTAAGTTAGTAAGCCGATGTATATCTTCTGTGAGTCATTTCTTATCTTTCTTCACATGGGCAAGACTTTCATGGATAATCTTCTAAGAGCACCATCGACCACAGTCACCTTAATAGGATGATAGAACAAACTAATTAAATAATATCTAAGTAACTCAATCCATCTACCCTACTAATATTTAACTATTTTGTTTGAAACATATTAAAGACTCATGTGGTTAGTGAAGAAATCAACATACACACCATAATAATAATGACACTATATTTTTAAGGAAAGCATTACTACTGCCATCTTATGATCATAGGTCAGGTAATTTTTCTCATGGTTCTTAAGTTTTCTTGAGGTGAAAGTTATGACCTCACCATGATAGCTCAAGACATAAGTGATACCAACCATTGAAGCATCACAATACACAACAAAACCATCATTCCCTTCAAGTAGGGTCAACACTAGAGCTAAATTCTGTCTATTTTTTAGATCCTAAAAAATCTTTTCAAATTATTTTGACTTCTAAAACTTAGCTATCTTCCGGTTAACTTCGTTAAAGTTGTAAAAGTAGAGAAAATCCCTAATATACATTAGGGTCATGTGTCTAGGCCAATTCTTTGTAGTTGCAATCTTTTGGGAATGTATTTTGATCCCCTTACAAGAAAAAATTTACCAAGAAAAGCCACCAAATTCAACCTAAATTCACACTTAGAGAATTTAGCATAAAAATCATGTTCCTTAAGTGTCTAAATTATAGTTGATAGAAGATGAAAATGCTCCACATCACTCGAACAGTAAAGCAAGCTATCATTAATTAAGATGATCATAAATATATCGAGATACTTCTTAAACACTCTGTTAATGAGGACCATAAAAGCTACATAAGAATTAATCAAACTAAATGACAAGACTAGGAATTAAAAATTGCCAAACTAGGTTTTAAAGGCTATTTTTAAAATGTCATCTTATTTAACCTTTAGCTGATGATAACCAGATCTTATGTCTATTTTCGAGAAGAACTTAGCACCCTAGAATTGATTAAATAGGTCCTCTATTATGGGGAGTGGGTACTTATTATTTATGGTAACATTGTTCAACTGATGGTAGTCTATCTACATATGAAGGGACTTATCCTTTTATGTACCAATGTGATAAGATCACCTTATTGACAGTTACTAGGTGTAATAGATCTCTTATTAAGGAGATTATTCGATTATTATTTTAATTTTGTCAACTCCGCAAGAGTCATTCTACATGGTGGTGTAATGGAAATAGGTTAGATCTATGTAAGAACATCAATCTCAAAGCCTATCTCCATATCAGAGGGGACTCTGAGAAGATTATCTAGGAAGATTTTTGGATATTCATTTACAATAGGAACTAATTGTGGTGATAAAACTTCTACTTGAAGTCCTTGACTCAAACTAAGTGATAGATATATTCCTTGGAAATCATTTTATAGGACTTAAGGTAAGAGATGAATTTGCCTTTTAGCAAAATTGGGATACCCCCGCACTAGAATGGGCTCATTAGGAAACAAAAATATGATTATTTTTGTTCTGCAGTCAATGAAAGCCTATAATGAATAACTAGTCCATACCAAAAAAATATCAAAATCCACATCATCCAACTCAACTATGTCAACCAGGGTCTCTATGGAGGGTGGTCATTATACTTTTTCTATAAACTTGCCATGCAATAATAAATTCACCAATAGGAGAAGAAATAGAGAAAGTCTTGGGAATTTGTTTGGGGAAAATCATAGACTTTATAACATCATTAGGGGTCACAAATGATAGAGAAGCACCAGGATCAAGTAGCACATAAACACCATGACAAATTTTTTTAACATACTAGTGCCTACATCTAGAGAAGCTTTTGAGTCCTGATAGATAGATAAGCGTACAAATGGTTTTAATCCCTATTTTTTTTGGGTGTAGTTCCTATACCTATTAGAGCTGGATGGGTGGTACATTGAGCTTTATTTCCTTTTTGGCATTTCCTAGATAAAGGATACTATTTTTGGTTGTGGCCTAGCTGGCCGCATCCATAGAACACATCTTTACTAAAGCAAAACTTCCTATGTAATTCTTTTTTTAATTGTTGCATGTGGGGTATGATGGGGATCATAAGCCATGCTATCTTTAGACTATAATCCCAAATCCTTAGAACCCTAATTTTTATAAAATTGTTAGTCATTCCTGGGCCTAGGTGCAAGTACACTCACTAAATATGGAGTAGTTCCAAATGATGCCTTAGGAAAGAAGGACCTATTCCTACTACTATTGCTCTGGTGACTAATCTCATTGCCTACTGACCTAACCCTCTTTTTTGGTTTTTTCCTATCTCTTCAACCTATTTAGTGTAAACAATTTATTAGGCTATGTCAATATTGTTAATCAATAGTACACTTTTGTGCTTTTTTTCACATATTTTGTAACCCTAAATAGAAATTTTCACCCCACCCTCATCGTGGGCACATAGATAATTCGACAAATTATGACTCATTTAACCTAAAAATTGAGAGAAATCATGTCCTTAATGCTAATTTGAATGCATTTTAATGTTGATTTGGTTTAATTGCAGTGTTAAGGCGAAAAGTAGTAGAAAGGAAAAAAGGAGCCAAAATAGTCAAAGAGATAGAAGATTAAAGCTAAGAGTACATAAGGACATCAAAAAGACCCATCGATGCATCACAAAAGGCACTTACGAATCACTAAACCGATGTTTCAATCACCAATCCTAATAGTTCATGCCAAGAAATTCTATGACAAAATAGAGACGCTTAAAATTTTTTGGTGCATCATTGAACCAATCAGCAAACAATACTCTGCACCAATGAAAGAGATAGAATCCAACTTATGGAGTATGACGTATGACAAATCAATAGGCTTGAGACAATTCGGTCCATTACTAATACATTTGGCGATAGTGTGTTTCTTAGCCAAATCGTAAGTGGTGGTATTTTTGTAATTTTTTAGCCTAACTTTGCTGAAACTATTTAAGCTTTTGGGCTGTTTGAAACCCTCTCTTTTAATTATTTTTTTGAATCTCAAGCTTGTAATCAAACTCTAGTTTTGGATATTAACTACTTTGAGCTAAGATTCTTTGGTGAATATAGAAGAGGAATTTGGTATAACACCTTTTTTCATATTATCAGTAGCTAATTTCCGAAATTTGGGGTTATGCATTATTGAGTATTAATTGTTGCATGGGTAGCAATTATATACCTTTATATTAGATCGTGTGTTATGATTTTAGCTAAATCGCTATGTTATTTTTTATAGATTGAGGTTGCAAACTTGGTCTATGTTTGGTTATTTTTTATTACTTGAAAGAGAATACACTAGTGATGAGATTTAGTTAAGAAAAATTGAGTTACACTTATTTTTGTGGTGATGCTTTACCCATTTTGAGGTTGTTGGTTGTTTGGTAGTGTAGACACATGGGGTTTCAAAATAAACCTATGTGAAATTTTGTTATGGATTGAGAAATCATCACCAATACCTAAAACCTTGCCTAATCACAACTAGTAATTGTATCATAGGTGCATTCCCACTTCCCCTTGCATATAATAATTCTTGAGAAGACACAACCCCAGATGCTTTAATCCATTGATTACAATCTTATAGAGAAACAAACATTACAATTTTCAACTTAAAATAATTGTTTTAACAACAATCTTATAGACAAACAAGCATTGAAATTTTCAACTTAAAATAATTGTTTTAACAAACATCCCTCATTTTTACATTATTGTTTAATTTTAGCATTGTTTGCCGACTTATAGTCGCTTGTGACACTTGAGAGTGAAGCTGTTTCTCTCATTCCCCGTGGATTTGACCCTGACTAATAAGTTCTGTAAAAGTATTGCTAATATTCATGTACACTTATATTTGAGAGTGTACTTAAGAGTTATCAGAAAGGGCACCATTATCGGGGAATGAAATATAGCATCTGTTCTTTTTAGTATTATAAGTAACTTTTGTTATCCATAGTGTAATTTTACTTACTTTATTATTTTTGTTTTAAATAGGTGATAATATTCATCTTCACAGCAAGATGAGTTAATATAGTAGCAATGATGCTACCTCCGATGGGCATCTTGAGGATAAATATCACTCAGGGGATTTTAGAAGGGAAAGTACAATCTGCATCCCACCCATGGAGGGTAATAGAGTGTTTCTTATCACTAGTGTGATTCTTCATTTACTTCAAATAAAGGGTTATCTTGTGGGCAAGATCATGAAAATTCCAACCTCTATTAGAAAATTCTTATAGATGTGTGTCTCCTATTTGACATTACCCATATCTGCCAGGAGTTCATCTAGTTGAGACTTTTTCGATTTTCATTGATGGGTGATACGGTGTTATCTATATGGGAATTGCCCACGAGTTTTGTAAATTCTTAGGTTGAGTTGATGGAATCATTTTTAGATAAATTGTTTCCACCTTACCAAATACTCTAGTTGAGGGATGAAATTATAAACTTATGGAAATTAAGTGGTGATCCATTGCATTAGGAATTAATAAGGTTCAATATGAAGTTGTTATAGTACCCAAAATATGACATATTAGACAAATGCTTATACAAATATTCTATTGAGCTTTAGACCAGTTGAACAAGATCGTAGCTGATAATGTGACCGGAGGATTTATACTTAAACTATCTTATGGTGTTGCTTCGATGTTATAGGATCAAATGACAAAATAAAGTTGAGGATGACACACAAGATATAATGAGGTGGCTGTGGGGGATCTCTCTGTATATTTTGTGATCCATGAATAAAGAAAGAAGAACGAGGGGAGAGATAAGAATATGGCTAAAAAAATGACCTAATTGGACCTCCTCACCAAATATGTAATTGACTCAACTACAAAGAAAGTAAATGTTGTTGCTTCTAAGGGTACTAAAGAATATTAAGATGATGATGTAGAGGCACATGATAAGGAAACTTGATTCATGTCAAACCAAATTGAGGGTTATTGATCTACCTACCAAAGGCAATTAAGGAATAAAAGTTAGAAGAAAAGGGACTGTAATTAAAAAGATGATGATTGGAAGGATTATGATCGAGATAAAGATTATCGGGTTAATAAAAAATATATATATCATAATTAGAGAGAAAAATATCATGAACATGATATATACATCCCTCTACATGATCGGGCCAAGGGTAAAGAAGTAACCCCTATCAATCCAGAGAAGTATAAGAATGAAGACATGCTTGCTTGAATCCTTATGGGGGTTGAAGGAAGTGACAAAATGCTAGGAGAAATAAAAAGTGACTTTTTGCTATTAAATTAAATGGTTACTTCACCCTCGACCTCAATAAAGAAAAATAAAACCCAATTGAGCCAAATTTCTTCCAATTTAAATGAATGACAAAAAGGAGGTATCCCTAGTGATACAATATCAAACCTGAAGAATGATGCTTATATCATGGAAATTGTCACTACGGTGGGAGGAATCTAGTTAATGATAATGTGAACCTTGATAAAGACCCTAATAATATGAGGGAAGTTAATGAACAAGTGAGTGAGATAAGAAAATAGCTTTATAAGATAAGTGAAGGTGTCTTCATTCCAAATGAGTCAAGTGAAAAGAAGCCAAAGTAGTGGAAGAAAAGGTTGAAAGCAAAGGGACACCACAAGCAGTTGATACTAATGCTTTAAAAATGGAGGAAACCCTAATTGTCTCAAAGCTACAAATCAAAATCCCTGCTCTATTCCTACAAAGACTCAAACGAAAGGATGATGATATATTGTTTAAGAAGTTCCTCTCAAAATTTAGCAACCTATTGGTAAATACACCATTATTGGTAACTTTACAAAATAGGTCCGAGTATGCGACATTCATGAAGGACTTACTGACAACGAAGCAAGTTATGGACTTTAAAACAATTAAAGTAACACTTAATTTTAGTGCAATAATGACTAGCACCATGGCCGTGAAGAAATAGGATCTTAGAGACTTCACCATCCCATGTACCATTACAGTGTACAAGTTTGAAAAAAAGCATTATGTAACCTTGGGGCGATTATAAATTTGATTCCATTAGCTGTGTTTAGAAATCTAGGCTTGGGTGCTCCCAATCCACTACTGTGAGACTTCTAATGGAAAACTAGTATATAAAAAGCCTACGTGAGTGTTGTTTGATGTACTTATGAAAGCAGACCATTTTATTTTTCTAGCTGACTTTGTAATCTTGGATTATGAGATTGACCATAAGGTATCTATCATTCTTGGTAGGCTGCTCTTGCCTACCGGATGGGCATTAGTTGATGTTGAGTATGGTGAAATAAAATTTTAGGTAAATAATTAAGATGTGTTATTTAATGTTTGCAAGTCCATGAAGAAACCTATGTACTTGTAATTTGTCTTTGTAATCAACGCGATTGAAGATGAAGTAGCTAATGCTATGGATGTAGATTTTGGGAGTGATCCATTGATGGGTGTCTTATGAACTTTGGGAGTGAGTTAATTGAGGACTATGATGAAGTAGTGTCATCATTAATGGGTCTTGGTTCTTATACTCAGAATTCATGCAAATTGGACCTTTACTTGAAAAATTAAGAAACTCCCCCTCGCCAAGCCTTTAATCATTGAACCACCTTAACTTGAGCTTAAGACGTTGCCTCCTTATTTTTTTTATATCTTTTGGGTGATATTTCCACTTTACCCATCATTGTTGCAGATTGCCTTGGCAAGTGAAGGACGTTAAATCATTCATGAGGAAGTTTATTTGATCCATAGGGTGGACCATTACGGATATCATCAGGATTGTTCCTGGTATTTGCACCCAAAAAATAAAATTGAAGATCGATCATGTGCCTAATATGGAGCACCAACGGATGATAAATCCAACAATGCAAGCGATAGTCTAGAAGGACATAATAAAGTGGCTAGATGGGTGTCCTATACACATTTTTGGTCGCACATGGGTGAGTCCGGTCTAATGCGTCCCTATGAAAGGTGGTATTATGGTTGTCATAATTGAGAATAATAATTTCATACCCGTCTATTCATTTACAGATTGAAGAAAATGCATGGATCATTGAAAGGTCAATTCTTGGACAAAAGTACCATTTTCCAATGCTATCCATAGACCAAATGTTGGATCAGTTGGTCGGGAATGGGTGCTACTATTCTAAATGGGTATTCTAGCTATAATCAAATTTTTATTTTGCCTAAGGATTAATATAAAACTACTTTCACATGCCTATATGGAACCTCCGCCTTCAAGTGCATACCTTTTGGGCTATACCACACCCCCAACTTTTAAAGGTGATGTTATTTATATTTTTGTACATGGTGGAGGATACTATGGAAGTCTTTATAGATGACTTCTCTATTATTGGTAACTAATTCAAATCTTGTCTCTAAAACTTGAGTAAAGTCCTCAATGGTTGTGTCCAAACAAATCTTGTATTGAATTGGCATGAGTGACATTTTATGGTTAAAGAAGGTATTGTGCTTGGGCACTTATCTCGGGTCGAGTTATTCAAGTTGACCAAACAAAGGTTAAGGTTATTTCCAAGTTACCTCTCCTATCTTCATGAAAGGTTTTATAAGTTTTCTTGGGCATGCCAAGTTTTATAGACATTTCATCAAAGAATTTCCTAATATTGTGCATCCTATATGTAATATTCTTGAAAAAGAAGTGAAGTTTGAATTTGATAGTGGTTGTGTGAGAGCATTTAATTCTCTCAAGAAGCAACTTGTGTTGGCTTCTATCATTGTGACCTGAATTAGGCACTATTTTTTTATATGATATATAATGCAAGTGGTTTAGCGTTAGGTATGGTATTGGGCCAAATGAAAGACAAAATTTTTCATACTATCTATTATGATAGATAGTCACCGAATGAGGCATAATGAAACTATACCATTATAGAATAGGAATTATGCAATAATGTATGGGTTTGAAAAGTTCTAAGCCTATTTGTTGGGAACAAAAGTTAATATGCATACGGATCATGCAATTCTTTATTATTTGATGGACAATAAAGAAGAAAAACCTAGGTTGATAAGATGGATCTTTCTCCTACAAAAGTTTGACTTCAAATTCAAAGATTAAAAAGGATATGAAAATCATATGGCAGACCATTTGTCCCATCTTGAGTCAAATGATGTCAAGATGAATGAATTGTAGATCCGTGATGAGTTTCTTGATGATTTTGTCGGACCCTTTCTAAAAAGATAGTACCTTAGTATGCAAATTTTGCAAACTACATTGTATGTGGGGTACCCTCGAATGACTTGAACTATTATTAAAGAAAGAAGTTCCACTATGATGTGAAAATATATTATGAGAATGAGACCTATTATTTTAAGGAGTGTACTGATGGAGTGATTCATAGATGTCTTATTGAGAAAGAGTTGAGGCCTATTCTTAAGGGTTGCCATTCATAATCTGTTGGTAGTCATCTTGGTGGTGTACATATGACTAAAAAGGTTCTCTAAAGTGGATTCTATTGGCTAACAATGTATCGCAATTCACATGAGTTAGTGATGGAATAAGAGCAATGCCAAAGCAAGGTATATCACGTGGCAACATGAAATACCTTTGCAATCAAGTGTGGATATGGAATTATTTGATGTATGTGGTTTAGACTTCATAGGACCCATTGTGAGTTCGTATATGAACTATTATATCTTGGTATTAGTTGATTATGTTTCTAAGTAGGTCAAAGCTGTTGCATTTCCAAACAATAAAGTTAAGAGTGTTACTCAATTCTTAAAGAGATATATTTTTACCTTATTTTATACTCATCGTGCTATCATGAGTGAGGGGATTATTATTTTTAGCACCCAATCATTTTAGGTCCTTTCTTACCAAATATGAAGTCAAGCATAAAATGGCTTCTCCATACCATCCTCAAGCCAATAGGCTGACAGAAGTGTCAAATCGAGCGATAAAGAAGATTTTGGGAAAAGCCATGAATACGAGTAGAACGGATTGGGCTCAAGAACTTGATGATGCTTTATGATTCTATAGGACCACATTTAAAACCCACATTGGCATGTCTCCACATCAATTGGTGTTTGGTAAAACTTATATTTTTATTGAATTAGAGCACAAGGTGTTGTGGGCCTTACAGAGGTTGAATATAAATTGGGAGGATGCCTTCAAGTCAAGAATTGACCAACTTTACAAGATTAATAAATTTTGACAAAGATCTTACAAAAGTTCTACTATCTACAAGGAGCGTACAATAAGATAAAATGATGCCAAGATTCTAAAAAGAGAGTTTAATGTTGGTGGTGACGTCCTATTTTCTAACTCGAGGTATGAGTTATTTCCGCATAAACTCAAAACTAGGTGGTTGGGTCCCTTCAAAGTGGTGCAATGTTTCCCTAGTGGAGCTCTTGATTGGAGAATGACATGGAATCCTGATTTATCATGAATGAGCAATGAGTTAAGCATTACCACCGGTTGCTTCCAAAGGTGGATTTACTGTAGGTGATCTACCTCGACAATGTATGATTGAGGGAGAACAACATTGTGCCATGACAATAACTAAGGTGATTTTGGGAGGCAAACTAAGTTTATTTTTGTCGTTTTAATTAACGTATGTTGATTTGTGCAAGTATATGATAGAGTTGGGATACATGACTTAACATAAGTAAAAGAGTAAGAATTGTAAAAATCATACACCAAGCTCCAGGTGAAAGGCCATGGTGATGTGCAGAACAACTTAGTGCATTATCAAAGCCCCTCACTAAAAAGATCCCCCACTACAAAATAAACTAGTAAATCGGTGCTACATCGACAAGTTCGACGTTAGATTGACCATCACTGAACTGCTTCAATCAAGGAAATTTAAGTATGCAATTAAGTGTCATATATGAGTGATATTCTTACTTGATCTTGTACATGAAGTCCTCCTAGAACTTGCTCGGTTTCTCTAGTTCAAAAACAAAAGGTGTGCGATATTGGAGAAGTGATATTAGGCTATTGATCGATAGTGAACCACCATTTTGACCAAATTAAGCCACCCCATGGTGAGTTGGGTGACCAACATTGTCTATAATTTGATCCTTGAAACCTAATTTCTTTAATCACCTTATACAAGACAACACTTTTTCCTTATATCCCTCTCATGAACAAGACATTTTCAAAGTGTCTAAGTGAGGTTAAAGAAAAACTTAAACCAAAATCCTAGTTGGGGGTGGAGGAGACTATAGAATTAGTTTGTACTTGGTTGTTCATGAATGTGGGGTTCACTAAATTCCTCTTCCGATTATCCTTGTATCCATGGTAGATTTATAAAAAATGATGTGAAAAAGGTCGAAAACAATAGAAAAAGAATTGTAGTTTGTTTCTAGTTGTAAATATATATAGTTTTTTATGGATTGCAAGGATAGGAAGAGGAAAGTAACTTGAAAAAATTTGAAGAATTGGTCCATGAAGTGATGTAAAGAGCAAACCTTAGGATAATTGATTGCGTGAGGTGTCTCTAGATGCTTTGAGGAGGTAGAGTCACTATAACCTTAACTTACCCTAGCTTACCTATTGCCTACACTATGATCCACACCAAGACCTAGGTTATTTTTAAAGTAGTATGTGATGAAATAGAGATTATAAGCAAGCATATAGTGTGCTACTTATGCTCTTGATGATCTTTTGGAGAGTGAGTAATTTATGTTAATCCCTATATTTGAAGCAATGCATGACTTAAGGGTAGAGATTTCTTTTTGTAAGGGCTCTTTGTTGCAATGCTTAAGTATTTTTGAATCTCAATTGAAGTATATAAGCATATGCTTGGCTTGGTAATATCTAGCCAATTTTTTATGCTTATTTTCATGAATTGGGTGCTTAATAGGTTTAACTTGATCAATTGTTTTTAAAATCGCGAGGGAAAAGTGTTTTCATAAAAATAAGCATGTGTCTAATATCCAAAGTTGTATAACTTTTAGGCAATTTTTTTTTTTTTTGTGTGTGATTGATTTACTCGAGGATGAGCAGTGATTTAAGTTGGGGGTGTCGATATTGCGATACACTTGACCTTAAAATTTTGAGAAATCATATCCTTAATGCCAATTTAAATGCATTTTAATATTAATTTGGTTTAATTTTGGGGTTAAGGCCAAGAAGTATTGGAAAGGACAAAGAGAGCTAAAGGAGGAAAAAAGATAGAAGATTGAAGCAAAAGTGCACGAAGGCATCACAAAGACCAATCGGTGCATCACCAAAGAGACATGTGGATCAAATGGGTATTTCCACCACCAATCCTACCAGTTAAAGCCAAGAATTTTTGTGACAAAATAATAATGCTTCATGAATTTTTGTACATCGTCGAACCAATCGATAGAGCAAATGATGTTCCATGGTTTTGTGGTATTTACGATTCTTAAACTTGGAGAATTTGCATGTTCTTAAGGCTATTTTGTTGAATTTGATGTGTTTTTGCAGTGATTTTCTAGGAAACTAGGTTTTGGAAGCTAACCAGAAGAAAAACAAAATGAAAAACTAAAAAATGACCACCTACCTAGGCACCTACGCCCCGTAGGTACCACCTACTAGGCATAGGTAGTGGTGTAGGTGTCAAAAATAAAAATTTAGAGAGTAAATTTAAGGAACCACCTACGTCCATCGACCTACTAGCCATAGGTACCACCTACGCCCCATAGGTAGTAGCTGACTCACTTTTCTCGGATCGTTTTAGATTGATTTCCTAGGGTTTTCATGTAACCTATATGTACTCCTACAATGTTTTAGTCATTATTATGTACATCTACTCAAGTTTTTCTCCTTTGTTTAGGATTTGATTTCTAGGGTTTTAATGTAATCTATAAATACCCTTTTGACATTTGTTAGTTAGTTTAATCCAGAGATAGGCCCTTAGGGGCAACTTTACACTCTCACAAATATGTTTTGATTCCATTATTGAATTATGATATTGGAATTCGTTGTGTTCTTATTTTTGGTTGATTATTCGATCTGAGACTTTGGGTTTTATCTTTTCATTATTGTGAGATTATTTCTATGTTTTGTCTATGAATTCCATGAATTATCTCACAACTATGAGCGGCTAATTCCCTTAACCAGGGTTGTGAGGAAATCTGGTGGATTAACACAGTAGAGGATGTCCCAAGTCATTCTAGATAAAAATTCTTACCTGTATTGTGGTTTTCTTTAATTTAATTGATTTCTTAGTTAAGAACCCACATGTATTCATGTTAAGAACCCACATGTATTCATTTTTTTACTTTAAAAGAGAGGTAGAGATTGGGAAAAGGAGATCACAATAGTGATTTAAAGTTAATTATCGATCTATGATAATCATCTTTATCTACATAAGATAATTATCTATTATCTAATAACTTGAGACTCACAAGGTAATAGTTAATCTGGGATCCAGGGTAAGGGTTAGTAATGCAACACTCTCAGACTCACAAGTTAAAGAGTGAGATTTCCCAATGAGTCCACAAGATAGTTGGTGATACATAACTTATCCGATTCTACATGCAAGGTATTCAAATAGTTCGATAGTGCATGATAAATCTATGGAGTTAGAAGAAAGGGGGTCACAAGTCTACTATTTGTTTTAGATCAATTATAACCAAAAGCATTCATATTTTTCACTTTTTAGAATTCCAACGAATCCCCCATTTTACTTTTCTGCACTACTCGGTGATTTAAGCAAGTTTGAGAGATCGTTCCACTTATTACCTATTGGTTTGATCCCAATGTAGTTGGGTTACTATATTTTGACATCGGCCGCTTTATACTTCTAAGGAGGTGTAGTTTGAGCAATATCAAATTTTAGCACCATTGCTGGGGATACAGTTGTGAATTTTTGGTTGAATTTGTTGAAGTTCTTGGTAATATTTTCTTATATTTTTCTACTCTTATGGATTTGACATATTACTAGAGAAAGGGTGGAGTGATGGTGACTCTTTATTTATTGATCCTTACCCTTTTGATATAGTGAATTACTGTAGGAGTGTGATTGATATATTGTTGAAGCACAATGAGAGAATGCTAAAAATATTGACACTCCTTGCAAAAGAAATTCATGAGTTCATTTAAAAGGTTGATAGATTTGGCTTGGAGATTCATAACTTTACAGGAGACTTGGATGCAAAGGTTGATGCATGTAACGCCCAATAATATAGTTATGAGTTATGTGAGGCTGAGAAACTTCTTATAAGCCAAATTGAGGAGCTAAAATTGGAGGATTTAGCACTTGTTCAAACTTTTGTAGATGTTGTCACTATTTAAAATAGTTTACTTGAGTTATATAAGGCTGTAAATAAAAATGCAATTCATGAGTTGAGATGTATTGGATCTTATTCTAAGCATTTTTCCACATTATGTTTTGATAGTAATATATTAATAGAGCCATCTGAGCCTACGTAAGAGTGTGAAAAAGAGGAAAAACATGTCAATATTCTTTATTTTGTTGTGTAGAAATCAAGAAACTACATTCCTCACTTAAGGTCCAAGAGTTGCAATATGCCATATCTATTTCTTGGTTTATTTATTTTTATACCACCACCTCTTGAGAATAGTAGGAAATAAAAAAACAATTAGGGGTGACATTCATAAGTTCAAAGTGGAAATGGAAAATTGGAGGACAACTTTTAGGCTACCTTGATGAAGTCTAAGTAATCAAGGTACCCATGGGTTTGTTAGCGAAGCATGAGTAACCAACATAGCCACATCATGCCGTGACGTGAAATCAGGCACTGCTTAGGAGACAATCCAAGGTATTTTATTATTTGTACATTCATTCATGTTATTATGATTGACATCAGATCTGCACACCTATGGTGCCACAGGTATGGTCGTAACTCTTTTTCTTTGTAGCGGCTAATGCATTGGGGATAATGCATGTCTTTTTTATGGGGGTGGGGTCACTTGTGGGTCTTGATGTCCTCTTGTGGTTATTGTTGCCGTGCCTCTTTTCCCTGGAGTCTTGTTCCTAGTAGAGCCGGCATGTTTAGGATGTATTGTGTTTTGTTTGTATAGTGTTATTTATGGTTAACTGGGGGAAATAAATATCTAAGGGCAGTTGATGTAGTTTGATTACTATTTTTGAGAAAAATGATACCCCATCCAATTTTTTTCTTTTTGAACTGTATGATGTGTATATATATATGAACATCATAATCTCGTTATGGCATTAGGTTAAGGACATAATAATCATAACTAACATTTGCATGAATCTGATAGGTAGTAGTCTATGATGAAACCTTATGCAATGTGTGTGGGAGATACTACTTTGTTCTCTTTGTGTGTTGAATCCAGAACTTTCTCGATTAGTGTAGCCTAGGTTGTAGGATAGTCAGTTAGGAAAGGTTCATAAGCCGTTCTTGAAATAAGTCCACTTTTATCATAAACGACCTTCAAAATCTCTGTAAGTTTCCCTTGATATCTATTTTGAGCCTATGTAGCCTATTTTTCTTATTTCACCTTTCACCCTCCTATTTGTGTTACAAGGAACCGATTTTGGCCCTGCTCCTCTTTGGACTTTGTGCACCTCAACTTAAGAAAAATTCCTAAATTGAGGGTGGCTATCATAGGTGTGCATAATGTAAAATGGGTATGAAGAAGGATAAGTAAGAGAAAACAAAGTAGGGCTAGGTGTGGTAGAAAAAGCAAAAGAAAAAAAAAGTAAAAAGAAAAATTCAAAAAATATTGAAAAAACAGAAGAAAGAATAAAACAAACCACACCAACCTGAATATGTAATAAAAAAATAAAAAGGAAGAAAAAGGGTGGAATAAAAAAAGTGGTTGATAAGTGTACCCCCAACGTAATGTATTGCCAAGAGGCTTAGTCACTATAAATGTCCATATGTACCATACTATCCCCCAAACCAACATTACAATTTGAGTAAAGTCCTATAGTAATCCTAACCTGACTGTCTGAAAGCATAGGTAAAGAAAATAAAGGAAAGCCTATGATATTCTGCACACATTGATTGGAACTTCTTTATGAGTATGAGTGTATCTTGATAGTCCCTGCATTGACATATATGATTTCATATGAGTTATTGAGACTTCTTTGTTATGAGGGTACATGATTTTTGTTGCTAGCTGCTTACTTGTTTGGGTAGTATAACTTTTACAGATGCATGGTTGTTTTTTGCTAATGTAATGCCATAGCTTGATTCCTTTTGTGTCACATTATTGTTCTTCACAAATATGAACAGTTGGTTTTAAAGTATTGAACTTGGAGAGAGTAGTATGTTTTGAGCTAAATTTGATGATTGACTGCCATAGGTATATTAAGTTTCTCTTGGTTAAGCATCATCATATATTCTATTGTGTTTTTGTTTCTTGAGGACATGCAATGTTCTAAGTTGAGGGTCTTGATGTACCATGGCTTTATGGAATTTACAATGCTTAAACTTAGAGAATATGCATGTACGTAAGGCTATTTTGTTGTATTTGATGTGTTTTTGAGTGATTTTCCAGGAAACTAGGTATTGGAAGCTAACCGAAAGAAATTGGAAGAAAAAGCTGAAAAGTGACTACCTACCTAGCTACCTATGCCCTGTAGATACCACCTACTAGGAGTAGATAGTGGCATAGGTTTCAGAAACTAAAATTCAAAGACAAAAATTTGGGGCACCACCTACGGCCATCCACTTACTGGCCGTAGGTACCACCTACGCCTCGTAGGTGGGTCCGTAGGTCATCGCCGACTCACTTTTCTCGGATCATTTTAGATTGATTTCCTAGGTTTCAATGTAACCTATATGTACTCCTATGATGTTTTCTTAGTCATTATTATGTACGTTTACTCAAGTTTCTATTCTTTTGTTTAGGATCTAATTTCTAGGGTTTCAATGTAATCTATAAATAAACTTTTGATGTTTTTATAGTTAGTTTAATCTAGAGATAGGCCCTTCGGGGCAAATTTACACTCTAAAAAACCCTGGGTTTTGTCCTTGGAAATTTCCTAAGCTTTGTGCTTACTGGTCATGTAAGAATTCATCATACGAGTCGTATGATATGGGTACGGGTCATGTGACCTAACTCGTAAGGTGTCCAGTGATTGGTGGTTGGGTTTTTATGTGGGTATGACTTAGTGGGGGTGGGTCATATGGTTTGGTGATGGGTTGTTAGGTTGATCCTTCAGTTAATCTGAAACTCAGTAACTTGACTTGGCTCTGAGTACGAGTGGCTCACCAAGAGTTATGAGGATAGGACACGAGTACTATAGTCAAGTCGTATGTTGTCCAGTGTCAACTCCTTTGTATTCTGTCTTGGGTTCGACTGGACCATATGAGTCATATGGTCTGGTCACGAGTTGGGGCAATAGAGTCGTATGGTGGACAGTGTGTATCCAACCTTCTGTTCTGGTTACGACTGGATGGTACCAGTCGTATGATGTGGTGATGAGTTGGAAGGTCAACTCATACCCACATGCAGGATTTTTATAGTTTAAGTTAGGGATATTCTGGACATTTTCCCTCTTAACTCCTTTTAACCCCACGACATAAAACACCTTTTGGGACATCATTAACCTATTATTCTAAATCAAACTCTCTTAAATATCTCTTAAAATCTCTCTCAAGCTCTTGGTTCAAGAAAAGGCTAGGGTTTTTACAAGGCAATAAATTAGGGGATTTCAAGAGTGAATCTCTCCGTCTTCCTTGGTGTTTAAGGCATATTACTCCTATCTCATTGTTAGTTTAACAAAAGACATGTTTTAATAAGTGGTTTTCATGGTATTATTGTGGTATTGTTTTGGTTTTGAAATAGATGTTGGGATTTTTGGTTGTTTATGGTTGGATAATGTTTTCCCATGTTTTACATATGTTTTTTCATGTCATAATTATGGTTTGAACATGTGGTATCATGGGAATGGTCAATTGATACTTGGTATTGATTTTGGAAACTATATGCCCTCAACAGTTTGTTAAAATGCCAATGAGAATGATTTTGTCGCATAGTTTGACTATTCTTGAAACCTTTGGATCACATAATACGGTAATGGAACTTAAGTTGGTTTGGTTGTGACATGACCCAAACCAGGTACTTTTCATAATGGGCATCTCAAGTCCAACCGGGACCGGAGACCACCCCTGATACCCAATCCAACCTACCAACATATACCCCAAGTCAGGTGAATTTTAAAAATATAACAAGATAACATATTTAACAATGTGATGACTTTGGGATAAGTCTGTCCAAGACCAACCCAACCAAGTCAATCCATCTAATAACCAAACAAACAAACCAAAATAATAACCCAATGTATATAATACATATATCATAACCATTCCATACCCTAGTCCACAGTTGTTCATACAAAGCCTCTAAACCAAACCAAAGAGTATCTAGTCAGGATATCCCCCCGGCCATAGCCAAAAACCAAGTCTATGAAAAGACAAAAGACTATAGAAAGGTCCATGACATGAAATAGATTCCTTGAAAACTATGGAATCTCACCACTTTAATCCAACACCAACTGTCCCCAAATTCGATCAATGAGCAGGAGTAGTAGTTTGGCCGATTCCTGTATCACGTGGGGATATAGCCGCCCGAAGACGGGTTAACGGGTGAATGCTAGCATGTACTCAGGATAAGGATAAAATAAAGCCAAAATTTAAAACCAAGTAAACCAACCATATGCATTCATAACCATATATATAAATATAATCCATGTCGGGAAAAAGACCGGGTTTGGCATGCCTTTAAAATCATTAATTTGGGTATATGTAGCTTAATCATATTAGAACCACCCATGGGCTATATGGGTCCAGTTTAACCCCCTGAACGGGTCCCAATGAGTGTAGCCATACGAAACAAAGATACCATAGGAGTAGGGGATTCCCGAGTACCCTTTGCTCTCCATGATACATATGTGCAAGTGTACTTAGGGGATTCCCGAGTACCCTTCGCTCTCCATGATACATATGTTCAAGTTTACTTAGGGGATTCCCTTGTACCCCGTAAGTATCATACATGGTAATCATGACCAGTCCTCATGTCGAAAAATATGAGTTTCCAGTGTCTGTCCATTGGACTCACACCTTCACGGTTAGCTATCACACCCCTCTATTATTGCCCAATTAAAACCACTACCACATAACCAAACCACTATTCTATTTATTATTAACCAAGGCTATAAGTAGTGGTATCGCCATACCAAATATATCTTGCAAGCAATGTCTTTAGACAACCTTAGGGTATTCCTATGTACCCCATAGGTTACATTATTAAGGTAACTTAGGGGATTTCTATGTACCCCATAAGTACATCATTATTAGGCTTACTTAGGGGATTTCCGTGTACCTCACAAGTATTTCATTATTAAGTTTTTCTTGGGGGGTTCACTTGTACCCCACAAAACGTTCATCATTCAAACCATTTTCATTATGCATTAACTTGGGGTATTCTCATGGACCCCATAAGGTTTTCATTTAAATCAATTTCATAGCCACCAAGGCCTTACCATTTAACCAATCTAAACCATGGATACTGTTCAAAACCATCTTAACCATTAAAGCTATTTTAACCATTCAAACCATTAAAACCAATGCAAAACCATTTAAACCCATACAAAAACCATACAAACCAATTTAATGTTCCATTATCAAACCATACTATGCAATAGCTTCAACGAAAGTTCAACAATAGAGTAAAATATTCTCACATGCATTTTATCAAACATGTTAAGGGCATACCTTTACCAAGACCGAAACCAAAGCATAAACCATAAAGTTTAGGATTACCCATGACCCATTTGTTACACCATAACTAGAAATCACCCACATATGCAAACCACCACCAAGAACATGTAAAACATAGTTTAAGCGAGTAAACAATACCCATCAATATGCATCAAAACCCTCAACCTTGGTTTTCAAAACCACCACTTATGATTCAAAATCAATGTTTAAAACATATTAAAACATGACTTTAGATGGAAATAACAATGAGGGAAGAGTTTATGCCTTATAAAATAAGATTCATGGAAGGAAACTTGACTCTTGAGCCCTTTGAAGAACACTTGTAGAGATCCTAGCCTCCAATATATAAGAGTGAGTTTTAGAGAGTATTTGGAATGTTTTGATCTTATGAGTGTTATGAGAGGCCACAACATGATATATAACATGGGCACATAAGGGTTTTGGGATGGGAAATGTACAGGCTACCCTCAACCTAAAAGTTAAAAACCTACCTGCAGGAGGGTATAAACCACACCCAAAGCCATATCCTAAGGTACGAGTGGTACCCTTAATCGTACCCTAGACCTCACCTTGGTCCCTCGTTCTGACCATCATATGACTACATAGGTCTAACTCCTTCCTTAGGGTATGAAACGTACCTATAAATCGTACCTTAGACAGATTTAACTAGACCAATCTTTGGCCATCATACGACTTGACATCATACACCTCGTATCCTACCATACAACTAATATAATTCTTAGTCACATATTGTACAGAACCCAACCCAAATACACTGAATAATGTATGAGAGAATGGAAACCAAGACATACCATAGCATACGAGTAGTATGCTCACATCGTACCTTGTCCATAATGTCCAAAACACGAGAAATTTTGCAAGGGCTAAGGTGTAGGGTGTTTCAGGTTGGTTTTAAATGGATTGGAAAGGCCTTGGTGGCCATGGTATTGGTTTAATTGGAAATTTTGTAGACAAATTATTTTAATGGCATTAGTATGACATAAATGGATAAACTTGCAAGCTCTAATTTTGGTATGACGATACCAATGGTTAATGCCTAATTATAAATACTCCTTGGTAAATGATTGGATATAAGTGAATGGTTTTAATATGGGATTAAAGAGGGATGTGTTAGCAAATCCCTGATAAGTGGAGGTCCCGGGGGGACCAAAGATAGAAACTCATGTTTGCCGATGTGAGGTTTGGTCTTAGTGACCATGTGCATTATGTCAAACTTATATTTTAGGAGATGTATAGTCATCTCAGTTTTTTCTTTAGTTCGTATGGCTACCACGCACCGAGGCCCTTTCAGTAGGGAGAGCTGAACCCATATAGCTCGTGGGTGGTTTTAGGACAACAAAGCTACATAATCTAGGTCAAAGGTTTTAAATGCATGCTAAACCAGTTTCTTTTCCCGGCATGATGTATATATATGTATGTGATTGCATATGGTTATTTACTTTGGTTTTGAATAATGATATTATTTTATGCTTATTCTTGAGTACATTTTAGCATTTATTCCGCTAACCATCTTCGAGTGCTGTATCCCCACGCAATGTAGGAACTAATCATACTACTCTTCCTTCTCAGTGACTTGGATTCAAGGATAACTTTGTGTCAGACTGAAGTAGTGAGCTTCCATACTCTGGAAGACTCCATTTCATGCTATGGACTTCTTTTATTTATCTTTGTTTCTTGGACTTTGGTTTTGGCTATGGTCGGGGATATGTCCTGACCAGATGTTCTTTGATTTCAGATAGAGGGTTTGTGGGAATACTATGGGCATAGGAAGTATCGGTATTGTGTCATCCTTGGTATTGGTATTGGTATTGGTATTGGCAATGGGGTTGACACCGGTTAGAAATTTGGTCGGATATTTAGTTGGTCATGGTAATGGTTTTGATTAAATATCTTTTAATTATTATTTCTTTATCTTGTATATGTACGAAATTCATCCGGCATAGGGTGCAGGATGGTTAAGGTTGGGTATTGAGGCTGGTCTCCGATCCAAGTTGGAATTGAGATGCCTAACATGACTAAGCCCTGGTTTGGGTTATTTCAAATTGGTATAAGAGTCCTAGGTTCATGGTTAATTAGGAGTTTACAAAGCCTTATCGAGTAGTCTTTTTTAAGGGTGTGTAGCGCACCATACTTATAAGGGAGAGGCTACAAGAAATATAGAAATGTTTCTCTTTCTTGTGTTTTGTTTTCAAGATGTAGAGTCTAAGGTCCTATCGATTTTCAAATCATGACTCCTCGACAATCTTAAGATCACGGAAACTCATCTATCCCAACTGAGGATAATATTGATAGGACACATTCTAGTTATAGGGACCAGACCGGTCTAGAGGTCCAGTTCCTGATTGTCCTAGAGTTCTATGAATTCCCTCTAGTCCTCCTCGAGCTCCTCAGGCTAAAGTGATGAAGGCTGAGTTTCGTTAGTCCATTCACACATTGGCAAAATTAGTAGATTCTTAGTCTGAGCATTGTGTTCCTATTACTCCATCTTTTGAGGCCACAAGGGTTGGCCAATTCATGAGGTTTAACCCTTCGACTTTTACTGGTGTTAGGATTTAGGAGGATTCTCAAGGTTTTCTAGATAAATTAGGAAAAATCTTTTGTGTTATGTATGCCATGAATGTAGGGGGCATAGATTTTACCACCTACCAGCTGAAGTATGTGGCGTACCAGTGGTGCGAGGAATGGGATCAATCAAGGGGTGACAATGTTGAGTCATCTCTATGGGCGGATTTTTCTAATGCATTTATGGACCACTTCTTTTCTCAAGAGTTAAGGAAATCAAAGGTGGAAGAGTTTATTAATCTGAAGTAAGGCAAGATGTCAGTCAAGGATTATGCCTTGAAGTTTCACCAGTTATCACGGTATGCTCTAAATTTGGTTTCTAGAATGAGGGCTAGAATGAGGATATTTTCTTCCAGTTTGTCCCAAGAATTAATTCTGGAGAGTAAGGCTACCTTTTTGTACAAGTACATGAATATCTACAGGTTGGTTGTGTACATGTAGTAGGAAGAGGAAGAGAAGAAGAAGCAGAATGAGATAAGAGAGAGATAGAGCAAGAAGTTTAGATTTTCTAAGCAGGGTGGTGGCCAATAACAAAGTGGCAGAGATGGTGAGAAGTGGACCAAAAAGAAGTGGGGCAATACTAGGTCTTACTCGATAGCTAGTGCTCCCTACCTAAGGCGTTTCTATGGTTGCAACAACTTTAAGGCATAGGGTGCCCAATTTCAGGCTAGTGAGGCCTAGTCAACTCTATCATATCCTCCCTATAGATTTTGTGGTGGATTGCATCAGGGTTAGTGTGATGAAGGAAGGGACAAGTGCTTCAACTATGGTCAGCCAGGGAACATGATTAAGAACTATCAGTCGCCAAGGTTGCTTCAGGGGCGAACAAGGTTCTAGTTGTTTCTTCATCAACTCCGGCATCAAAGGGTCCACCATCTAGTTTTGGTACTAGTCAGAACCGTCTCTATTCTCTCACTACCTACTAGGAGTCTAAGGTATCACCTGATATTATTGCTGGTATGTTGAAACTCTTTTCACGTCATATGTACTATTTACTTAATTTAGGGTCCACTCTCTCTTATGTGACCCTATTTATGGCTGTGCATTTTGGTTTTAGTCCCAAGTATATTTTAGACCCTTTTTTTATTTCTATCTTAGTGGGTGATTCTGTGGTGGGTAGTAGAGTCTATAGGGGTTGTGTGAGATCTGTGGGTGGTTGGGAGACCTTGGTAGATCTTTTAGAATTAGATATGGTTGATTTTGATGTCATATTAGGGATGGATTAATTGTACTCATGCTATGCTTCTCTAAATTATCGGATCTGTAAGGTTGTCTTTAAATTCCCTAATGAGCTGGTTATTGAGTGGAAGGGTGGTTTCCTAGCTCTTAAGGGGAAGTTCATATCATATCTATGAGCTCAGAGATTAATTTTCAAGGGGTATCTCTATTATCTAGTCTAAATTAAAGATTGTAACTTGGAGGGCCATTCTTTACATTTCTCCCGATAGTGAATAAATTTACTGAGGTCTTCCCTCATGGCCTTCTTGATGTTCATCCTGATAGGGATATTGAGTTTGGGATTGATCTCTTTCCAAACACTCATCCAATCTCTATTCACGCACATAGAATGGCTCCAACTAAGTTGAAAAAGCTTAAGAAGCAACTAAAAGATCTTTTAGACAAGGGTTTCATCCATTATGGTGTGTCCCTATGGGGTGCACCAGTATTATTGATGTATAATAAGGATGGTTCCCTTCGGATGTGTATTAATTACTGACAGTTGAATAAGGATATGGTAAAGAATAGGTCCCCTCTTCCAAGGATAGATAATTTGTTTGATTAGTTACAAGGCACTAAATTTTTCCCCAAAATTGATCTTTGATTTGAGTGTCATCAGTTAAGGATTAGGGAGGTAGATATCCATAAGATTTCCTTCCATACTCAGTATGGGCATTTTGAGTTCTAGGTTATGTTTTTTGGGTTAACCAATGCCCCAACAACATTCATGGATTTGATAAATAGAGTCTTTCATCAATTTCTGGATTTATTCATCATTGTATTCATAGATGACATTCTGGTGTATTCTAAGAGTGAGGTGGATCATACTGGTCACCTCCGCATTGTATTACAGACTCTGAAGGAGTAGCAGTTGTATGCTAAATTTTAGAAATATGAATTTTGGTTGGACGATGTTACTTTTTTAGGTCATGTCATTTCTAGTAAATGGATCATGGTGGTTCCACAGAAGTTTGACGTGGTTAAGAAGTGGCCTAGACACACGACTCCAACTGATATTTAAAACTTCTTGGGTTTAGCTGGCTATTACAAGAGATTTGTGGAAAGCTTTTCTTCTATAGCTGCCCCATTGACTAAGTAAACTCAGAAGAAGATGAGGTTCTTATGGTCTGATGCTTGTGAGGGTAGTCTTGAGAAGCTGAAGGATAAGCTAACTTTAGATCTGGTTTTGACCTTGCCAGAAGGCATGAATGGGTTTGTGGTATATTATGATGTGTCTCGTGTGGGGCTTGGTTGCATTTTGATGAAGCATCGCAAGGTGATACCTTATGCCACTAGACAGTTGAAGGTGAATGAGAGGAATTATTTGACTCATGACTTAGAATTATTAGCTGTGGTGTTTGTGTTGAGAATCTGACATCACTATTTATATTGAGTGCATGTAGATATCTTTTCAAATCATAAGAGCCTGCAATATGTGTTTACCCAGAAAGAGCTTAACCTCAGGCCAAGATGGCTTGAGCTGCTTAAAGATTATGACATGAATCTTCAATACCATCCATGTAAAACTAATGTGGTTGTTGATGCTCTTAGAAGGTCATCCATAGAGAGTCTTACTCATGTGGAAAAGGAGAATCGAGAGTTGGGAAGGATATTCATTGTCTGGATAACCTTGGAGTTCATCTCTTAGACTTTGAGGATGGGGGTATATTTGTGCAAGAGGTGGCGCAGTTGTCTCTTGGTGCTGAAATCAAGGAGAAACATATGTTAGATCCTATCTTGATAAGGATCAAAGGTGATGAGGATGGGACGAAGGTGATGGCCTTCAATATTTATGGTGATGGTACCTTACGGTACCAAGGGAGGTAATGTGTTCTCGATATTTATTATTTGGAAAGAGGATCTTGGATGAGGTACATGAGTTATGCTATGTCGTGCACCCTGGTTCAATGAAAATGTACCATGACCTTAAGGAGATGTATTGGTGGAATAATATGAAGCAGGACAAGACTAGTTTTCGAGTTAAGTACATGGTGTGCCAACAAGTGAAAGTTGAGCACATGTGGCCTGGAGGATTGTATCAAGAAATTCTATTGCCTTTGTGGAAGTGGGAAGTGATCAATATGGATATCATTACCAGTCTTCCTCTGTCTCGAAATCAGTTTGATTCAGTTTGGGTCATCATGGATAGGATGACAACGTCTGCTTACTTTTTACTGGTGAGGACTAAATTCTTGATGAAGGATTATGCAAGGTTGTATCTCCATGAGATTGTGAAGTTGCATGGGGTGCCTATTTCTATCATCTCAAATCGTGGTACGCAGTATTCATCTCACTTTTGGTGGCCGTTTCAGAAAGGGTTGGGGACCAGGGTTAGTCATAGTACTTCTTTTCATCCACAATCGGACGTGTAAGTCGAAAGGACTATTCAGACATTATAGTATATACTTCGAGCTTGTGTGATCCACTATGGTGGTAGTTCGGTGGAGTATTTTCCTCTTATAGAGTTTGCCTACAATAATAGCTCACTCTAGAATTGGAATAGCTCCGTTTGAAGCATTGTATGGTAGGAGGTGTAGATCTCCTTTTGGATGGTTTGAGGTTAGCGAGGTGGAAATATTTGGTACGGATTTGGTTCACCATGCCATGGAGAAGGTGAAGGTGATCTAGAATAGACGTAAGACTTCTCAAAGTCACCAAAAGTCCTATGCATATGTGAGGTGAAGGAAGTTGGAGTTTGAGGTTGGGGATAGGGTGTTCTTGAAGATGTCTCCCATAAAGGGAGTGATGTGGTTTGGGAAGAAGAGGAAGCTTAGTCCCCGGTATGTTGGTTCGTACTTGGTTTTGAGAGGGGTTGGCAATATTGTGTATGAGTTGGAGTTGCCTTCTAGTTTGAGTGCCATTAACCCGGTATTCCATGTTTCTATGTTGAAGAAGTGTATAGGTGATCCATCACAAATTATGCTATCAAGGATATTTGTATTTCAGATTTCCTATCATATGAGGAGATCTCGGTTGAGATCTTGGATCTACAAGTTCGCAGTTGTGAACCAAGGATCTGGCCTCGGTAAAGGTTCTATGGAGGAATCACAAAGTCAAAGAGGATACATGGGAAACTGAAGAGGACATAATGTCCAAGTATCCATTCCTATTTTCTGCTTTAGAAATTCGTACGTAAGGTATATGCTAAACTTAATATCTTTGTTTTCTAACTTAGCTAAAGAAAGATTGAATTCCTTGCATATTTTTTTTCTAACTTAGTTAAAGGCAAGGATAGAGGTGTGTGGGGTACAGATTGTGCCTGCATTACTTTGTTCCGTCATTCGAGGATGAATGATCCAATTGGGGGATAATTGAAACTCCATGGGTTTTGGCCCTTGAAAATTTCCCAAGCTTTGAGCTCACTGTTCTTGTAAAGACTCATCATACTAGTCGTATGATATGGGTACGAGTCAGGTGACCCAACTCGTAAGGTGTCCAGCGATTAGTGGTTGGGTTTCTATTGTGGGTATGACTTGGTGGGTATGGGTCGTATGGTTTTGTTATGGGTCATTGGGTTGATCATTCTTTTAATGTGAAACTCAGCAACTTGACTTACCTCTGAGTACGAGTGGCTCACAAATAGCCATGAGGATAGGGAACAAGTGGTATAGTCTAGTCATATGTTGTCTAGTGTCAACCCTTTGTATTCTGTGTTTGGTACGATGGACCATACAAGTCGTATGGTCCGATCACGATTTGGGGAAATGGAGTTGTATGGTGGACAGTGTGTGAGTGTCTAACCTTCTATTCTAGTTACGACCGGATGGTACTAGTCGTATGATGTGGTGACGAGTTGGAGGGTCAATTTGTACCCACCTGCGATATTTTTACAGTTTAAGTTGGGGGTATTCTAGACATTTCCTCTCTTAACTCCTTTTGACCCCACAACATAATACATATTTTGGGACTTCATTAAACTATTATTCTAAATCAAGCACTCTTAAGAATCTCTTAAAATCTCTCTTAAGCTCTTGGTTCAAGAAAAGACTAGGGTTTCTATAAGGCAATCAATTAGAGGCTTTCAAGAGTGAATCTCTCTGTCTTTCTTGGTGTCTAAGGCATGTTAATCCTCCCTCATTGTTAGTTCAACTAAAAATATGTTTTAATAAGTGGTTTTAATGGTATTATTATGGTATTTTTTTGGTTTTGAAGTAGATGTTGGGGGGTTATTTATGGTTGGATAATGTTTTCCCATGTTTTACTTATGTTTTTTCATGTCATAGTTATGGTTTGAACATGTGGTTTCATGGGAATGGTCAATTGATACTTGGTTTTGGTTTTAGAAACTATATGCCCTCAACATGTTTGTTAAAATGCCAACGAGAATGATTTTTTCACATAGTTTGACTATTCTTGAAACCTTTGCATTGCATAATATGGTAATGGAACTTAAATTGGTTTGGTTGGTTTCAAATGGAATGGAAAGGCCTTGGTAGCCATGGTATTGGTTCAATTGGAAAATTTGGAGTCAAATTGCTTTAATGGATTTGGTATGACATAAATGGATATGCATGCATGTTCTAATTTTGGTATGATGATACCAATGGTTAATGACTAATTAAAAAGGCTCCTTGGTAAATTGTTGGTTGTGTGTGAATGATTTTAATATGGGCTTAAAGAGGGACGTGTTAGCAAAGCTGTGGAAGGTGGAGGTACCGGGGGGACCAAAGTTAGAAACTCATGTTTGCCGATGTGGGGTTTGGTCTTGGGAATCATGTGCATTATGCCATACTTATATTTTAGGAGATATACTAGTCATCTCAGGTTTTATATGGTTCATATGGCTAACACAAAATGGGGCTCTTTCAGTAGGGAGATTTGAACCCATATAACCCGTGGGTGGTTTTAGGATGGCTAAACTACACAATTCAGGTTAAAGGTTTTAAGTGCATACTAAACCCAGTTCCCTTTCCAGAATGATGTATCTATATATTTATGTATGTGATTGCATATGGTTATTTACTTTTGTTTTGAATAATGACATTATTTTATCCTTATTCCTGAGTATATGCTAGCATTCATTTTGCTAACCATCTTTGGACACTGTATCCCTACATGATGCAGCAATCAACCATACTCCCCCTCCTGCTCAGTGACTTGTATTTGGGGACAACTTTGTATCAGACTGAAGTAGTGAGTTTCTACACTCTGGAAGACTCCATTTCATGCTATGGACTTCTTTTATTTATCTTTGTTTCTTGGACTTTAGTTTTGGCTATGGTCGAGGGCATGTCCCAGCTGGATGTTTTTTGATTTTGGATAGAGGCTTTGTGGGACTAGTATGGGCATGTGCAGTGTCGGTATTGGTGTAAAACTTGGTATTGGTATTGGCATTGGGGTTGACAGTGGTTGGATATTTGGTCGGATATTTGGTTGGTCATGGTTATGGATTTGATTAAATGCCTTTCAATTATTGTTACTTTATCTTGTTATAGTCTCAAAATTTATCCGACATACGCTGCAGGATGGTTATGGTTTTGTATTGGGAGTGTTCTCTAGTCCAGGTTGGACTCGAGATGCCCGACACGACTAGGCCCTGGTTCGGGTTGTGTCACACTCTCACAAACATATTTTGATTCCAAGATTAAATTATGATCTTGGGATTTGTTGTGTTCTTATTTTTGTGGATTATTCAATTTTGACTTTGGGTTTTATCCATACATTATTGTGAGATTATTTCTATGTTTTTGTCTATGAATTCCATGAATTGTCTCGCAACTATGAGCGACTTATTCCCTTAGCTAGGGTTGTGGGAACCTTAGTGGATTAATGAAATAGAGGATGTGCCAGGTTTTTCTAGATAAATATTCTTTCATATATTGTGGTTTTCCTTAATTTAATTGATTTCTTAGCGGCGGACAATGTTGCGAACCTACTTGTATACTTCAAAAGAGAGTTAGAGATTGGTAAAAGGAGATCACAACAGTGATTCGAAGTTAAGTGTCGATCTAAGCTAATCATCTTCATCTACTCAAGTTAATTATCTTTCATCTAATAACTTGAGACTCACAAGGTAATAGTTAATCTGGGATCCATGGCAAGGATTAGTAATGCAATACTCTTAGACTCATAAGGTAAAGAGTGAGATTTGCCTATGAGTCCACAAGATAGTTGGTGATATATATCTTGTCAGATTCTGCATGTAAGGTATTGAAATAATTTGATAGTACACGATATATCTACGGAGTTAGAAGCCAAGGGGAGCACGAGCCTAGTGTTCATTTTAGATTGATTACAACCAAAATCATTCAAACTTGTCACTTTTTACTGTTCCAGAAAATCCCCCCATTTACTTTTCTGCACTTCCTAGTGATTTAAGCAAGTTTAAGAGATAGTTCCATGCATTCCCTGTGGGTTCGACCCCAACCTAGTTAGGTTACTAGATTTTGACATCGATCAATTTATACTTCTAAGGAGGTGTAGTTTGAGTTATATTAGCTAGCTTTGTATCATCTAAAGAGATAGATGCCAACTCGTGGAGTGTGACATGTTGATAGATCGGTGATCTTGAGATAATTCAGCGCATCACCCGATTCCTTCTATAATGTTGTGTTGCTCAGCTGAATATTAAGTAGTGGCATTTTTTGTAATTTTGAGGCCTGACTTTGCTGAAGCTATTTAAACCTTTTTAGCCATGAAAACCCTATCTTTTATCAATTTCTAAATCTTAAGCTTGTAATCAAACCCTAGTTTTGGGATTAACTACTTTCAACTAGGACTTTTGAGTTTGCATGTGAAACTTTTAGTTTCTTTGGTGAATATGGATGAGGAATTTTGTATAATTCCTTTTTAATTTATTATGTGTAGCTAATTTCCCAAAGTTTGGTTTTGAATTATTAAGTATTAATTGTTGCATGGGTAGTGATTATTTATCTTTGTATTGCATTCAATGTGATGATTTTAGCTAAAATCTTGATGTTTTAATTTATAGATTGTGCTTGCGAACTTGGTTTATGTTTGGATCTCTTGTATTGCTTGAAAGAGAATACACTAGTGATGAGATTTAGTTAACAAAATTTGAGTTACACTTATTTACATGGTGATTCTAGGAGTAGATCACCTATTTTGAGGATATTGGTTATTTGTTAGTGTAGAGAAATCCACGTGAAATTTGGTTGTAGATTGAGATATTACCACCAATACCTAAAACCTTTCTTAATCGTAACTAGTAATCAAATTTTAGGTGCATTCCCACTTACCCATACATACAATTATTCTCGAGAAGACATAACCCAAGTTCTTTATTCGATTGATTACAATCTTATAGCATACATTTTGACAAACAAACATTGAAATTGTCAACTCAAAACAACCATTTTAACAAATATCCCCATTTTTAGTTTATTATTTAATCTTAGCATTGTGTGCAAACTTACAATTTCTTGTAACAGTTGAGAGTGAAACTATTGCTCTCATTCTATATAGATTCAACCTCGACTCATATATTGGGTAAAATTATTGCTAATGACTGTGCGTACTCATATATGAGAATGTACTTGAGCGTTATCAACCTTCTATAGAGAGTAATGGGATAATTGAGTGAAACTAAGGCTATAATCCCTAACACTCATAGTACTTTGATTGAGGTTCAAAAACTTATCAGCTTTGGCTTCCCTCAACTTTTGTTGAAAGAAATGATCAATAAATGCATCAATGAATTCTTCCCACTCTATAGGGGCTGCATCCTCTCTATGAATCAACTCCTATTGCTCATACCAAATGCTAGCAACATCTTTTAACTGATAGGAGAAAATCCTAAACCCCTCTTTGTTAGTATGTGTATCACCCTAAGGATTTTCTAGACTTTATCAATGAAGTTATAAGTATCCTTTTTTCCTTGGACCCTATGAAATCAGGTGGGTTCATTTTGAGAAACTCATGAATCCTTTATATCTTGGAAGAGTCATGAGAATTGAAGATAGTAGGGACTATGTCATAATGGTTGGACTGACCTGCTACTAGTTGTGTAATCATCTAAATAGCTCCTCTTTATTCCCATCAGTAGTAACATATAGGGAGACTAAGAAATAAATATACTAAGATCTTTGACTGGACCTATTGGCATAGGTGGAGCCTTAGTACAAATATTATGGCCAGAAATATGACCTCAATTCCTAGTCTACATCATAGGGAGTTGAGGCATTGTAATAGGTTTAGCCAAGTCAGAATGTCAACCCTGGTTGTAGTCCTTTGAATGGTGGTCCTTTTCAGAGGCATAATCTGAAATACTAAATAACACAAGTTAGAATAATTTCATAGAGTTTAGATTTATCGCAAGAACTAGAATATTTAATAAGGGAGGTACTTTCCAATATCATGTAACTTCCTTATTATATATTTAACACACTTCATACCCATAAAAGAGACTCTACTAGATATGGCTTCATAGACATCCTAGGACACCTGAACCTAGTGATCTTACATATAACATCCCATAAGTTCCTAATACTCCATTTAGACTTAGCAAAGAACACTAGTTTAATCTAGAAAATTTTCCATAGTAAGACTAACTGAGTCGTCATCAGTGCCAGTGACTCATCGGGTGAGCCATTTTGAGAAATTATCCAAAAGTCCTAAGGATTGGAATTTTCTCCAGCGATAATGACTCCTGGGGATGAGTCATTGCCAATTATGATAATTTATCATGAACAACCATACTAAGTCTAGATGGACGAAAGAAATTCATCCTAGTGGCCATGACTCACAATGAAGAGTTATTGCCAGACCCCATGAGTTGTCACCTTGGTCTGTTCTAAGAAAGTCCTAACAATTAACATTGAGTCCAGTTCCAACGAGTCAACAAAATGACCCTTCATTAGTGATGATGAGTTATCATGTTAAGTCATCTCCATGTCTAATAAAAAATATCTTAGTCATAATGATTCTAATGATTAGTCATTTCTAGACTCAATGGATCTTTACGTGACCCGACGACTGGGTACAATAGGTCAATTATGATTTTTAAAACGTGTATTTCTATACTCTCTCTATTCTTAGGTCTATACTATGTCACTTAAAGGGTATTTACGAAGGGGTTAAAAGGACGTAAACATTTATTTTCTCTTTTTCTCACCTAAAACACTCAGAAACACCAAGCAAAGGTGCTTCTTTTCTCTCAAATATTAAGAGTTAGGGTTCTTTTCCAAAAGCTCCAAGCCTAAAATTCTTATCCTTAATTCTCCAATCTCTAGGTAAGCGGGTATTCACTAAGAGCATCCTTTTACTTTCATGTCCAAATATGTTTTCAAGTTTAGTTCTTATGAAAAACCATGAATTAGGCAAAAATCCAATTATCTCAATTTATGATTCCCTTTAGTAAATTATGTTCTTAAATATCTTATAATTACTAATATCAGTTTGTGCATGTTTTAAATAAGGCTTTTGCATATATTGGCGTGTTATGAACACACGGTCCCAGATTCTTAAATAATTAGCAAGAAACAACTATTTAAAGCATGAATTCAGACAAGTATTGTGAATACCATGCTTATCATGATTTTCAGAGATAGTAATTGAATATAACTAGCTCTACGATCTCAGTAGTTATCCGTTAAAGTAAATTGAACTACCTTATGTATTTTACTTAAAATTTTAATATAAATATGCGTATATGTACATGATTATGGTATTAGTTCATTGTATCAAATCCAACTATCATTCAGCATACCCAAGTCCCAAAACTATGTGCCACTATAGGTTAAAAGGGTCCTCTCCAATTGAGAGTGTCTCCATTGTCTGAAGGGGCTTATGACTGAATTTATGCCAATCATGCTTAGACATTTGGAAAGGTATAGAACAACCTCCCAACTTGGGTTACAATTTAGATTCCATGTTTGTTCAGATAGTCTATGGCTGTTATGAGAACCTCCTATAGTTTATAGATTTAGTATAATACCTGACTCTTCAGTTGTATTTGCTCAAATTTTATGATCTTTCAGACTATATATATATGTCTGTATTTCTTCCAGGGTCATTATACTTTAGTTTAGTTTCACATTCCATAATAACATTTCTAGTATTTATTCACATATTTTGTAGTTACATAAATCATATGCTCGACACATTTAAAGTACTAAATATATGCCCTTTTCTTATGCTGCATCATCTCATGATATTGGTTTGGAAGCTTATCATTAGTCCCTCAGTCAATATATCACCAGTGCCTTTCCACTAGCTAATAGTAGTATGTCCTTATCATTTGCCGACTAGAGTTTATGCTTTCTACATACTATTTCCTATGGTTTCAGACCATTTAGAGCTACATGGGGACTTATCCCAACAACTTAGTTTTATTAGAGGCTTTTAGATAGATAGTTTGATTTTTAGCATTATGGTTATGTTAGATAATTCTCGTATTGACTTCAGCTTTGGGTTTTATTTTGATTATTATCATATAACTTGGATTTTAGCTTTTCTTAGTGTCTTTTTAATTATATCCAATTTTCTTTATGTCAGTCTAAGCCATGGGTTAGCTTGGGTAGTTGGGGATCAAAGAACCGTATTGTCACTAGGGGTAGTCTTTAGTCGTGACAAACTTGGTATCAGATCTTTAGTTTTAATGTATCCTACGGTGTCTAAAACCTGCATTAAGTAGAGTTTCATTCATCAAAGTATAGCGTGCCGCACTTATGAGTGAGAGGCTATGGGATATTTTAGGAAAGTTTCACTTCTTTCATATTCATGTTGTGCCATAGCGTGTGAACTTTATTTAGTCTTCTTAAATTCATGCTTTGTGTATTTAAAAAAAATACATCCCAAAAGATAAAATAGAAGGAGATATGGCAATAAAATCCAACAAGCACTACCAAATCTAGCCAATCCCTTGGATGATCAAGTTTCACATACTGAATTTAGGGTTGCCTTTGTAGGCGCTTACTTAAGCAATGGCCACTCATTTCAATCATCATGCTATTTCACCGGTTAATTCAAATGGGAATATGACTGAAACGTGAGTCAAGGACTTCACTTGGATGAATCCTCTAGAGTTTCTTGGTTCTAAGGTAGATAAGGATCCATATGAGTTTATTGATGAGATTTAAAAGGTCTCTTAGATTATAGGTTTCACTCCAGTTGAGAGTGTAGATTCTTTTGCCTATTTATTGGATTGAGTGTCTTATACTTGATTTAACTAGTGAAAGAAAGGTAGAGGTGGAGATGTAGGCCCAATGGATTGGGATGAGTTCATGACTGTGTTTCTAGACAAGTTCTATCCCCTTGAGTTAAGAGATGCTAATGTTAAGGAATTTATCAATTTAAAGTAGGGAAACATGACCGTGAAGGAGTATTCTCTAAAGTTTACTCATCTCTCTAAGTATACTCCATCCATAATGATTGATTCAAGGTCTCACATGAGTAAGTTTGTTTCAGGTATCTCCAAAATAGTAGTCAAGGAGTGTAGGACCACTATGTTAGAAAAGTAGATGGATATATCTAGGATTATGACTCACTCTCGACATATTGAGGAAGATAAGATTAAGAAAAAGGAAAAGAAAAATATGAATAAGAGAGATAAAATAGGAATTTTTTATCATTCTCAGCAGAAGTTAGTCTATGGTAATCAGACTCATTTCCAATAAAGTTTTTTAGTTCCAACACTATTATCAACCATAATTTCCTCTTCTTGACCAATGCAGGATCAGAGAGGTAGAGTGTTAGGCACGAAGTCCCATTATAGTGTTTGTTGGTTATACTTTCCTAACTTGTAAGAAGTTTAGGAAAAACCATCCCCGATAATATTGATATATAAGGATTGATGCTTTAATTGTGGGAAGTTAGGTCACAGACTTTGAGATTATACATTAGCCAAGATGGGTGGTATCGGTGGTTTCACCCAAGATACCTCTTCAGCAGCCCCAACAAGTCACCCAACTCACTAGGGTGCCTTATCTAGTGTTACTAATGGTAAGCTTCTGAAAAGGTTCTATGCATCATCAACTCGATAACATTATGAGGGTTCCCTTGATGTTGTTACTAGTATGTTATGAGTCTTCCACATTGATATTTATACTTTGTTAGATCTTAAAGCTATAATTTTTTCATGACTCCCTATATAGTAGCAGTCTTTGGTATCAATCCCGAAATCTATTATAAATCTTTCTCAGTCTCTGCACTTGAAGATAAGTATCCAAAGATTACCTAGTCATGTTTCTCAGGAAGTCAACTCAGTTTCTCTCATAGAGTTAGGTATTATTAATTTTGACATCATTCTTGGTGTGGATTAGATACATTCCTTTTATGTCTCAATCGATTGTAGAAATAGAGTAGTCCTATATTAGTTTCTAAATAAATTAGTCTTAGAGTGGAAAAAGAGTACTTCAATGCCTATAAGTGAGTTTATCTCTTACCTTAAGGCTATACAAATAATATCTAAATAGTGTATTTATCATCAAGGGAGAGTTAAGGATTCAAAGTCCAAGACCCTAACTCTTCAATTAGGTCCAGTGGTTAATGAGATTCCAGGGGCGTTTCTAGAAGATTGCTCAGAGTTTCTCCTAAACAGGAAATTGACTTTGCGATAGATCTCCTTTTAAATACCAACCTATTTCAATTCCTTCTTACATAATGGCTCTTCAATTAGGTGCAGTGGTTAATGAGTTTCCAGAGGTATTTCTAGAAGATTGCTCAGTGTCTCTCCTAAGCAGGAAATTGACTTTGCGATAGATCTCCTTTTAAATACTAGACTATTTCAATTCCTTCTTACATAATGGCTGTAATTAAGCTTAAGGAATTGAGAAAATACCTGGAAAATCTTTTAGACAAGATTTCATTAGACCAACATCTCTCCATGTGGTGATCTAGTTTTTTTGTGCATAAAAAGATGGTTCCTTGAGAATGTGCATCGACTACAATCAGCTGAACAAAGTTATAATCAAGAATAAGTATCACATTCCTAAGATTGATGACTTATTGTACTAGCTTTAGGGTGCCTTTGTTTCTCAAAGATAAACCTAAGATTTGACTATCCTCTACTCAGAGTCAGAGAATGAGACATTTTGAAGACAACTTTCAAAACTCTATATGATCATTAAGAATTTGCTGTTTTGTATTTTGAACTAATGAATGTTCATACAAATTTTATGGACTTGATGAATAAAGTGTTCACTCAATACTTGGACATTCTCATCATTGTCTTTATAGATGACATCATTATTTATTCTTAGAATGAGGATAACTATGCAAACCATTTGAGGATGGTCTTATAGACTCTCAAAGATTGCCAGTTATTTCCTAAGTTCAACAACTATGAATTTGTTTGAAATTTGTGGCATTCCTTAGACACATAATTTTCGATGATGGCCTTTAGGTTTACCCTCAAAAGATCGAAGTAGTTAAGAATTGGCCTAGACCTATCTCTCCATTAGACAATAGGAGTTTTTTGGGTTTAGCTGGTTACTACAAATGATTTTTTGAAGTATTTTAATCAGTTGATTTTCCAATGTCAATAATGACTCAAAAAAAAGTCAAATTTCAGTGGTCTTATGCTTGTGAGAAGAGTTTTCAAGAGTTAAAGACTTGGCTCACCTCTGCTCTAATTTTGACTCAACTATAGGGTCTATAGGGGTTCAAAGTTTATTTAGATTCTTCAAAAATTGGCCTTGGTTGTGTGTTGATACAACAAAATAAGGTTGTAACATATGCCTCTCGACAACTTAAGCCTCACGAGAGGAATTACTTGGTTCACGATCTTGAGTTGGCAACAATTTTTTTCCTTACAAATTTGGAAGCATTATCTTTATGGGGTTTATTTAATTGTGTTCATGAATAAAAAAAGCCTTCAATATTTGTTTAGTCAGAAAGATCTAAATATTTATTAGAGAAGATGGCTAGTATTCTTGAAAGATTATAAAAAGAGTGTCTTGTACTGTTTGGGTAAATCCAGTATAGTGAATGATGCTCTTAGTAAGATTTCTATGGGTAGTATCACTCATACAGAGGATAATAAGAAAAAATTGGTTTGTGATGTTCACTATATTTTTAGATTGAGATTTTAATTAGTTGATTCAGTCAAATGTAGTGTCATGGTTTAGAATCTTCTTTAGTAACCGAGGTGAAGGCAAAGTAAGATAGTGATCCTATTTTGCCTAAGTTGATAGAAGCAATCCAAAGTTTGAAGGTTGAGATATTCTCCCAAGAAGGAGATAGGGTTTATTGTCAGGGCAGACTATATGTCCTAGATGTGGATGACTTAAGGTGGTAAATGCTAATAGAAGCTCACAATTCTCGGTATTCTATTTATCCAGGAACCATGAGATATACCATGACATATGGGAAGTCTATTGGTAGAATAGCATGAAGAAGGATATTGTGGAATTTATGGCTAAGTATCCAAATTGTCAGTAGGTTAATTACTCTTTAGAAGTGGGATGTGGTGAATATGGATTTCATTATGGGATTGACTCGTACTCATTGCTAGAATAATTCTATTTGGGTTATTATGGGCTGGATGACTAAGTAGCACAATTCCTACTAGTTAACACTTCAGATTCAGCCAATGATTATGATAGACTTTACCTTAGAGAATTGGTGAAGTCAATGGAGTTCCTTTCAAAATCAACTGAAGTAGTGGTGCTCAATTCACTTCATAATTTTAGAAGTCATTTAAGAAGAGTCTCTGTACCCAAGTTTATCTCAGCATAGCATTTCACCTGCAAATAGATAATCAGGCAGAGCAGACCATTCAGACTTTAAGGGATATGTTGAGAGCTTGTATAATAGATTTAAAGGGTAGTTGGGATGATAACTTGCCTTTGATTGATTTTTCCTAAAATAACAATTATCCCTTATTACTCAGATGACTCCATTGAGGTACTTTATGGTAGGTGATTTAGATCTCTTATTAGTTACTTTGATATGGATGAAACTACTCTAATAGAGCCTGATTCATTCCATGAGGCTATGGAGAATGTCTGTTTGATAGAGAAGGGTTGAAAATAACTCAAAGTTATTAGAAATCCTATACATATGTGAGAACAAAGCAGCTTGAGTTTGTGATTGATGATTTAGTCTATTTGAAAGACTCACCATGAAAGAGGTGAGGAGATTTTGTAAGAAAGATGAACTTAGTCCCTGATATGTTGGTCCTTATAGGATTTTAAGGCACATTGGCAATGTGTCTGTAATGCCCCGCAAAATTCTCTTCCAGTCTGAGCCTTAGAGCATATTTGGTAAAGCGAAAATCCGAGTCAAAATGTTTCAGAAATATCCTCCCAAGTATGAAATACTTTGAATTGTGTGGGAATCTATTTGAGCATGAATTAAGATCATAGAGGTCCCCTAACTCATGAACGAGTTCAAAATTTCCTATCATTCAAGTTTTAGTGACCTTCAAAATTTGGGTCAAATTCAATTGACCATAACTCGTTTTATATTAATAACTGAGTGGATTTCTATATATCAAACGAAAGATCTTTGAATTATCTTTCTAACAATACCAATTTCGTCTAAATACGATAGTGGAGCAAAGAGTTATGCCCATTTTACTCCAGCATGTCAAGCTTGAAAATGGTGACGACGTTTCTGACGGGCTATCACATTTCTGACGCCCTTTTTGACGACGTCGTCACATTCTGATGCCCTTTTTGATGACGTCGTAAGCCCTGGGCAGAAAATCAAGAATTGGGCCCCTTTTTGTGACGACCATTCGTGACGGCCTATCACGGACCTGACAACCTGTCACGGATGGCGTCAAGAACATTTTTTCAGCAATTCAAGGGCATTTTTGCAAGGGTATTTTGGTCATTTCCCACCTTTTTTGAGCCTCTATAAATATGAGAACCTTCATTCAAACCCTAAATTCATCATTTTTCTCTTCCAATTCTCTCAAGAATATCTATCTAGGGTTTTATTAAGAACCCTAATCTTCCAAAAATCATCCATAAATCTTCAAAGTTTTTCAAGAATCAAGTTCCTCATAGTGTGGGCTTCAAGAATTTATTTATTTCAAGTGTGTATAAAATTTCAAGCACTAAAGTTCATCCAATTTCAAAGGTTAAGGTATGTAGATGTTGATTCTTGGGTCCCTTTCATTCAAGAAGATCAAGAACCCTTTTTAAAACTAAAAGATTTTTATGTTTATGAGTTGTTAATGATTTGTATGAGTTGAAATGGATGTTTAATGTGTTGTTGAGTTTTGATTTATGTTTTCCTACAAAATTTATGAGCTTTGACCCTAGTATGTGGAATTCATGTGATGTTTGTGATAGACCCTCTTGAAGTTGTTTTTCCATGTGATGTGTTCATGACTTTTGGGTGTAAAAATGGTTGAATAAGTGAAGAACGTTCCCCATAGGTTTGATAAAGAGCTTAGGTGAAGCATAAGGGCCATTATAGTATGTTGAATAGGAAACCCCAAATTGTGAACTAGTCCATGCATGCCTAGTGTTTGATAAAATGCCTTAGTGAGTGAAATGTGCCAAGATAGCATGAAATCCCCAAGTAGGTGTAAAATCAACCGTGTCTAGTGGTTGTTGAAAGACCCTAGGGAACAAAGGAACAAGTCGAGATATGCTGGTTGTAAATTCCCCAATTTTATGCTCTTTGATATATGCTAAGCTTTTAATACATGTTAAGTGGTTAGCATGTAAATAGTGACGTGTTAGTATGAAGTTTCCCCCAAATCAAGTGATATCCAAATACATGACAAGACCGATATAGGTATGAAGTACTTGATGTAAGATCCTGTTGAATGGAATACGATCTAGTAGCATGTTTCCCCTACATTATTATATGATTATGATTCCGAGATGCTTAAAGTGACCCCTTGGCGACTATGATGATGAATAGACGTTTGTGATTCCTAATTACTTGAAGAGTTGTGTTAATGATTGGGAAGATGCTTTAATGATTATGATGATGATGCATGAATGATTATGATGATACATAAATGATTGTGATGATGAATGAATTATTATGCTTTACTTTTATGCTATCGAGTCCTGCGGGTATTTATACCCGACAATAGAGCTGTTGTCTAGAGCCCGTGTCAGTTTCTCAATAACTCCAGTTGAGCCATGATTCTCAGAACTCAGTGAACTATTGAACTCTGTATCCTCAGACAAGTCAGAACTTAAGAAAGCTCAGTAATCTCAGTTATCTCTGTAATCTCTGTATCGCTAGTAATCTAGCCTCAGTTCTATAATCAGCTCAGTTCTAATAGTATTCAAGTGATTCAATCCTAATCTCAGAAGCGATTCAAGTAATCTATTCAAGCTCTGTATCGTCAGTCAGATACCATAATTCGATCTCTTTTCCGTCAGATACGGAACCAAGTGATCTCAGCATAGCTCAGTCAGATCTTTTGAGTAATATGATCAGTGTCAGATTCAGTTCAGCCAGTGTTCAGATGAGAATTCAGTTCTGAGTCTTTCAGTTAGGAGTAGAAACTAACACCGAGCGAGCTCAAGGATGGGAACTCACCTACTAGTAGAGGGTGTGATTCTTAGAAGCAATACTTGTGCTCCAAAACTATGTAGCCAGCGTAGGTTGAGACATCACACCTGTTAGTTGAGGGTGGATGAGAAACATCATACCTGCTAGATGAGGGTAGATGAGGTGGCTTGACCTGCTAGATGAGAGCTCCACCGTTCTCGTTTGAGGACCTGCTAGATGAGGGTCACATAGAGTTGTCTTTACCAGTGGCGCGGTAATGACACCCTTCCAACTGGGGCACAGGTTGGACCCCACATATGGTAGATCAGGGCAAGTCGGTTAAATGACTACTTCCCACAGTTTCAGTTTCAGATTTAGTCTCAGTTTCAAAATCAGTCTTCAGAAATCAGGACTGTTAGATACAGTCATCTATCATTGTGAGGAACTCAGATAGTTCCATTGATTTATAGGCTATCCCATCAGATAGACTTGGTCTCACATACAGTTATTTGGTATTATATTCAGAGATATGCTGTCAGACAGGCTTGATCACAGTATCAGATTTCTATTGAGTATTCTTGTTGTCAGATTCAGATATAATCATATTTCTTATCATTGATAAAGCTTCCAAAATCATTTGTTAGAAAGGTTGATCTCTAATCCTGTCATTCGAAAGCAGTAAGTCCAAGAATTCAGTCATTGATGTAAGCACATCCAGATCCTCAGTTATCAGTATCAGGTGAGTTAGTGATTCAGTATCTCAGTGTCAGTAGTGAGTTCAGTCTGTAGTAAAGTGGTATCTGAGTTTCAGTATCTAGAGTTGCGATAATTGTGTTCATGTTCTGTGCATTCATATATGTGTTCTCATGCGGCATTTTCATGATTATTCAGTTTAGATATTGTGCATGCATGAACCCTTGCATTAGCCTACCCCGTCTATATACTCGGTAAATTTTTGTACTAACGCATTTGCGCTATGGTGTTTTATTTGACACCATAGGTTCAGAGGCACAGGATCCAGTTTATCCTCAGCAGTTTGGTCCCAGTCAGCAGCAGTATCAGTGAGTCCTTTTTTTTGAAGATGAGTCTCAGTTTACTACTATTGTTTTAGACTTTTTTTATTTTCTGTTGACGGATTTAGTTGGGGACATGTCCCATCAGCTCCACAGTTCAGAAAGTTAGAGGCTTTTCAGACGGATGTATTAGTATTCAGTTTTCAGTTTTGAGTATGTATAGATATGTTGAACCTTATGGCAAGTTTCTGTATTTTTCAGATATTATGCAGTGTACAGGTACAAATATTAGAAAATGGTTAGCTTGTGGTCCTTTGGGTCCATAAGCACCGTGTGATGTCTCGGGATGGGATCTCGGGGCATTAAATTATCCTATGAGCTAGAATTACTTGCAGATTTAGTATCAGTGCATCCAGATTTTTATGTCTCTTTACTGAAGAAATGCATTGGTGACCCAACTTTAGTTGTTTCTTTATAGAGCGTGGGAGTAAAATATAGTCTCGATTATGGAGAGGTTTTAGTTGAGATTCTTGACTGTCACATTTATAAGTTAAGGAATAAGGAAGTTGATTAATTTAACGTCCTTATGAAGAATCAATTAGTTTTGGGAGCTACTTGAGAAATATAAGTAGATATGATGACCAAGTACCCCCATATTTTTCCTTCGAACTTAGTTCCAACTTGAGATTTTGTTTCCTCCTTAGTATTCCACCAATTTCACGTGCTTCAATTACTCTCATGTCTTAGTATGTATGCATGTTTCATGAATTTAGTCCAGTAATGTTCTATGTATAAATTTAGTTATCATGAACTCATTGTTGGGATTGCAGCTCTTTTCCTTTTTTTTCCAGCCTAGTTTATCTTCATTCTAGGACGAATGTTCCCAAGAGGAGAAAATTTAACTCTCAAGTTTTTAGGATTACATTTTAGACTTATCATAGAAAACCTATTTGAGACCATAAAATTTTCCACGATACAACTTAAGCAATGAGTAATTGTTAGTGCCATTGACTTATTGAGTGAGCAGTTCTGAGGATTTAGCCAAAAGTCCTAAAGATTGGACTTTGCCCTAGTGGAATCAACTCTATAGGATGAGTAATCTTTAGTTACAAAGAGTCACCATGACCAACCACACCAAGTCTATAAGGATTATAGAAATTCATCTCAGTGTCCACAACTTATGATTATAAGTTTTTGCTAGATCCTACGAGTTATCACCTTCATCTATTTTGAGAAACTCCTGAAAGTTGACATTTGGGTTCAGTCCCAACAAATCAACATAGTGACCTATAATTAGCGATGACAAGTCATCATGTCCAGTCATCCCCATACCCAAACAACAATAGCCCAATCATAATGAGTCTAACAATGAGTAATTTTTAGACACAAGGACTCATCGTGCGACCCGTGAAGATTGGGTACAGTAGGTCAGTTACGTTTGTTAACACAGGTATTTCTGTACTTTATTTATTTCCTAGACCTATAGGACATCATTTTAAGGGCATTTTGGAAGGGGTTAAAGGGACTTAAACATTTATTTACTCTCGTTCTCACCCAAAACACTTAGAAACACTAAGCTAAGTCGATTATTTTCTCTCAGCCTCAAGAGTTAGGGTTCTTCTCCAAAAGTTCCAAGTTTGAGATTCTTAGCCTTAGTTCTCTAATCTCCGGGTATGTGGGTATTCAATAAAATCCTCTTGTCACAACCTATTTCATAGATCATGTGGGCACCTACCCAACATTACCCTAGATAGGAGAACCTTTACCACCCAATCATTCATTTAATGCAAAAGTTTAAACAACTCTTAATTCAAATAATTATGTTAGTTGAATAATGAAACAACTCAAATTCAATACATTTGATGAGTTATTACAATGGGGAAAATGACTAAAAATGAATCCCAGAACCTAGTCTAAACCTGTACAATAGCACTAGACAAAGAGTAGGAAATCCAAGACACAATATCTATGCATGATCGAGAGGTCAGGAGCTATTGAAGAATGATCACTGCCTCTGCTATAGAAATTCCAACTGACCTGCAACATGGATATATCTTCGAAAGGAGATATAGTAAGTGCAACATTGGTACCAACACATGTATTGGTAAGCATCATCGTCCGACCATGATTAGAAACACACAATGATAATAGCAAATACGAAGGACTCATGACTTCAAGTAAGGTTTTAGTTACTAACTCTCAATTATACTCTGATGTACCAATCACCCTTTGTATCTTTGTGACCTACCTTCCATTTAAAATTTTGTATATCCTTGTCCTTTGATAAAAGATTTATATTACATAGTTTCTTTCAACTCCATGTAGCCTTATTTACTAAATTAATACTTATGGTCCTAAATATTCAAAAATAATTACTTTCGGACCACTGATGGTAGCATGATTTTCTTATTTCTTAAAAAGAATAGCACATATACATAAATATAATTTAGGTATCTCTACTTAGTCTTGTTTCCTTATTCTTGGGTAAGCTCCATATAATAATTATCAAAACTAGGAACTAATTCCCATTATCCAAACACATAACATATAAATATAAATGTACATTTGATGCATATGATCAATGTATGCATGCAATGTGCGCCACCTCTCCCCTTTATTAATATCATCATCATCACAATAATACCAATATCATTAACAACATTATGATATAAATATTATACTTAGCATCATCGATATAAACATCAATAGCAATAGCCTCATGAACACCAAGAGCTTAATAACATCATCATAACCATTATCTTAACATCATAAACAATATCATGGACATCATGATATAAACATCATACTTAACATCAATAGCAACAGCCTCATAAATATCATAAGCTCAATAATATCATCACTATCATCTCAACATCATCAACAACATCATGAAAAACATAATTTCAATATCATCATTATCACAATCACCTCATCATCATTAATGTATATAATTATACAAATGTAATAAAAATTCACAAGTATATCTCAAAGTAATCATAGTTACTCAATCCACATATAAGAACATAGTCAATGAGCCTCACATCTTCATATATATGAATTTCCCTAGTATCAAATCACTTCACCAGTTCTACCCTCTAGTTATCGACTTTAAGTTCATTTGTGAGTGCGTGTATAGATATATATATATATATAAACTCTACTAGTTAAAAATATTTGATTAGGTAACACCGCCAACCCCGTTATTCTAATGTATATTCACACTTTCATCTCTCTATCTCTCTTTCCCATGCTTCTTGCTAACATTTTAAGTCCTAAATACTCTATTTTTTATGATTCTCAACTCAATGGTATCATTAACATAATTATCACTATGAACTAATGACTCAATACCTTTTCTTAATATATGTCATAAACTATCTAAACAACCCTTAATTTTCTCTTCTTTTCCTCTTTTTATCGTAATTACCCCACACCCTATATATAAGGCAATCATATTCACTCATATACTTTAATTATCATTAGGTATGACCCAGTTCATGCCATTAACATCATACCAGTTGAGTACAACTATGAGTTATTACAATATTTAAGCCTAATGAGATAATATCATTTCATCCACCCAAACTCTATGCCAGAAGGCCTAAGGCAGGAAATCTCCCAACATCACTATCAAAATTAAATGCATATAGCTTCAGCCTACTATATTTAACCATAATCTACCTCATGGATGAGTCATACTACTACTAAAAGGAGAGAGTTGTCTCACATGTGCTATGCATCTTCCTATGTTGGATTCCTATTGAATGTGCCTTAAAATGACCCTCATAAAACATGGCCTTTAAAATGTCATGATTATAGATGAGAGGTTTATTGAGGGTGTTTTTGGGGTAAAAGGATGACCTAAAAAGGTTAAGATAATAGAGGATTTGAAAAATAGTATGGGATGGCTATTGTTGATTTACCATTGCATCGATTAATTTTACCACTACAGCAGTACCGCTGCTGTAATACCCCAAGTTTTTATATCATAAATCTCTTATATTTTTCTCATGGAATTAGATTTATCCTAAAGTAATGGTTACTCATAAGTTGGCGCTCTCATTTCTATCTCAGCCATATAGCTATTTTCTTGAGAATTCATGCACTAGCAGATCAGTTCAGTAGCTCATTATATTTAAGATTCAGTTATTCAGTTTATTTTAGTTGTGCATGATAGCTTATAACCTCATATTTTTCAGTATTTTCAGCTTAATTATCTATATTCGAGGATGAATATTCTCAAGGGGGATATATTGTAACACCCCGTATTTTTTATAGCTTAAATTTCATTCCTAGAATATTAAGAGTGGGCTTAAAAATGAATTAGCTTTCTATAAATATCAAATTCGCCCAAATCTGACACTCGGTGAAGAAGTTAGAGCATTTTTAGTAATGCAGTGTCCCACCTAGGCACTCACCACATCGCGGTGGATGCTAGAATGACAAATCATCACATTACAGTGGACCTCCATGATATTGATGCATCACGGAGAGGTCCAAATTCCCAATTTTCAATTTCCAGTGGCGCAACATGATTGCACTGCATCATGCCAGAGTACAAATTCACACTCATCCTTTTCTAGTAGCTTAATGCGATTTCACCGCGTCGCGATGAAGTTGTAATTGCCGTACTCTTGATCCGAAATTTGAATTCTTGTTTCATAACTTTAATTCTAAGTATGTTAAGTTCTTATTAGGTGAATAATATTCATAGAAGTCATTTAGAGCCAAGTGGAGCTAAGAACATTAGATTCATTCAAAGTTTGGTGTCCAGTTCTACAGGGGTCAACTTTGAAAGTGTATAACTTTTTATTTATGTAGAATCTTCCGTATAAAGACCAACAAAATTGTAGGTAATTTTATTAACTTTTCAACGATACTAATTTTGCATAAAACTGATACCCGAACGAAAAGTTATAGCCATTTAATGTGCGGCAGTAAGCTGCCGCAATGGTACCGCGTCGCGGCAAAGGGAAAAATTGGGATGCGGGTTACGAATTTTTGATTTAAATTAATGAGGAACAATAGGGTATTTCCCCACCTCAACCTAGTTCATAGTATAGCAATGTATAGTCGCCATTGGGGTATTATTTTGCCCCCATTATCCTACTTTATTCCCAAGAACAAACCCTAATCAATTCTCTTAAAGATTCATCCATTCCATCACCTTCTATTCAAGAAAACAATCTAGAATTATCCAATTTCAAGAAAATCACTCAAGAACATTCCCAAGAACATCAATTTGAGTTTTCTTCTTCAAGAAATAATATTCAAGAACACAAATAGGAATTCAAGTCAACTTATTTATCAATTCTGTTTCAAAAGAGAACCCTAAAGCTCAAACTTACTCTCCAAGAAATCTAATTTTTCCTCATCAATTCTCCAAGATAGTTTAATATTAAGAATTTCCAATTAAAGAACTCTAAGAACTCATCTTCAAAAGCATCATATGAATCTAAGATTCAAGCTTTCTCATCTAAGATCATCAATTAAGGTATGTGGGGTTATGAACAAGGACAATCCTTTCGTCCTTGTGCCCAAAACTATCTTTTAAAGTTAAATTCACATGATTTGCAACTAGGGTTCATACCCAATTTTTATTATTTGAAGATTATGATATTTGAAGTGATTGAATGTTGAATTGCATGACTATTTTCATATAATTATACGTATAATGCGATTTTTCAGATTTTCTCAATAGAGTTTAAGCATGATATTGAGATTCTTTATTTTATTATTTTGATATTGTTGAAGTATTTTCAAGAAGCATATTGAGCATGATGTTTTTCTATGATTTTTACATGAGTTTGAAGCATGGGTCATTAAGCCCTAATGAGAATTGTTATTTCAAGATTGATTTTGCTATGAGCACTTTATGACTAGATTCTTTTCAGATTATTGATAAAGATTTGACCTTTTGGTTTCGGAATAAATGTAAAATCCACATTACAAATTCAGATTACAGATTTAGCTTTACAGAATTACAGTTGGTTTTTATTATAAACCATTAGACTATTTTAAAAGTGGATTTTCATTAGAATGATCATATAGAGATTATTTTTGGAGTAGTATTTAGCACCGCGATGGGTACGTTACTATGGTTTCATACCCCAGAACTACGTGCCAATGTAGGATTTAGATTATTCCCACTTCTACATGGATGATAGATATATGATCACCCAGATAGGTTATACTCCCTGGCAAGAGTATGACTCCTCTCCCCAACGTGAGGATGTTCCTCCTTAGGGGGACAAAGACGTTGGACTCCATGAATTCTCACATGGTTTATGTTTGTTAGAAGAACCTCCATAATATAAAGTATTTTGCAGATTTTAGAAACTAAGTGTAAAGGCTCACAAGCTTACTTAGATATTACTTTACTTAAGATTTCAGTTACAGAATTACAACTTTTAGTTTTCAGTCATAAAAGGTGAGCCTTTTTCTCTTAGCCTTTATGATTTGAGAATAAAACAAAAATACAGATTTTAGAACTAAATGTTATGACTCACTAGATTTATAAAGTATGATTTGCTTCTTATTACTTCCGATTTTAGTATTTCAGACACTCCATCTTACTTGAGTCATTTACATTTAGCATGGATTATTTTTTTTACAAATTATGATGATTGATATTATATTTTACTTATGCATTCACCCCCATATACTCAGTACATCCTCGAAGTATTAATCCACATATATGTCTATGTGCTACATTGATACCATATTCAGAGAGTTTGCAGATTCTAGCTAGCAGATGATGATTCCTCCTACTTTGGGGGCTTCAGTTAGATATTATTTATGTACTTTACTTTCTTACTCATAAGTATTGATTAGTTATAGTTGGATTCGCACCCCATCTATCTATAGTCAGTATAGTAGAGGCTTTACAGATGTCAGTTAGAGTCTGTGTTGTAATTTCAGTCCTTTTTTTTAGACTTTATCAAAATGTAAAATTGTATCAGTATTATATTTTCACAGATTCCATAATTATTATGTTTCCGCACAGTAAACTCAGTTATTTTATACATATTTTATTAGTTTCTTATTTGTATGCCAGTTCATGGGTTAGCTTGGGATCACTTGTGGTACTAAACATCGTGTGATATTTCGGGACAGACTTTTGAGGTGTTACAAGCTTAGTATCATAGCACAAGGTACAAGTGTCCTAGGGTGTCTGTGAAACCATGTCTAGTAGAGTTTTGTGGAATGGTATAGAGACATCTGTACTTTTTTTCGAGTGGCTACAAGGCATTTAAGAAAAGTTTTCTTTCTTTCTTTCTTGCTCTAGATCGTGCAGTAAAGTTGTTTTCTCAGAATCTTCTGTCTATTCGTGTGTTACCCCAAAATTCCTCATTTATGTATTATTCTTGAGATAACATGATTAGCAAGTTCCAGTTCCTCCCCAGATAACACTCTCAGATTTACTAGAAGAAACTTTAGAAGTCACACAAGGGGCTTGAAAAGATCTCCTTAGTATGCTAAGTTCCTTAAGTTGAAAGTTATATCCTCATCCTTATGATTTTTTTAGTTGAGAAAACATTAGATATGTATTCATATTGCCTATTGACCCTTTTAATATCGGTAGTGCTCATGAGAGGAGATAGTATGAACCTAGATTGTTAAGTGTAGTATATTATCGAGGGATATTGTGAACTTCAGCATTATAATTTATAAAATAGTATATCCTTATAGTTGGAAGTATGGGTATATAAGAGTAGTGACAAGAAAAGTGGGAATAACGATTGATAGAATGTATAGAGACAACCTTAGGCATATTGTCTAGTTTTGTTAAGGTGATATGTCCTTGTGTGCTAATTTAGTGGAGGGTAGAGAATGGGTTATTAGTTAAGGTGAATTATTGTCTTCTTGAAGTAAGGAAGAAGTTATTGATGGTATTTATTGTATTTGAAAGGTATAGGAGATTAATGAAGTGTTTGGTGGTTTAGTATCGTTAATTTAGACTTCTCTTGAGGTTACAAAAAGAAGTTTTAGTTGAAACTTAAGGAGCTATAATAGTAATCTAGATATATAAAAGTATAAATAGTAATGATATGTACAAGGAGGATGCGCTAATAGATTACGATAAGATAGGCCATATAATTGTGATCGATTATTATTGTAAAGTTCTAGTGGACTAGTATTTCTTGATGTTCTATTTTATAGCTTCCAAGTGAGAATTGCTTGTAAGGTAGGTTGTTAAGTCATGTCTAGCACTATACATTAACTTTGAACAGTTAAAGGTCATCAAGGTGGATGTAATGATTTCTTCGTTAGTGATGCTAGTTATATAGAAGTGATCTACAAGGCTTGAACAGTGTGTGCAAGAGCTTAAGTTTATTTATTCGCAATTTAGTATAATATTGCAGGTATGATGTAGAGGTGTGACCAAGGTGATATGGTGTTGCATTATTTTCTAAGGTTATTACGTGTTGTGAGTGGTTAGTAATACCGCTGAGTTGCTAAGTGAAAGAAGACTAGTTAGATGGTATATGGTGCTCTAAACAGCTAAGTTAAGGAGTTTTGATTTATAGTGTTGAGCCTTTTGATATGATCTTAATTCTCATGGTTTAGAAAAAAATATAAGTTTAGAGATATGATATTATGTGATATTAGTAGAGTATGAAAAAAGTTAGTATGGTTCAACAAGGGTTTGGAAATATCCATGTTAAGTGAGGATTCTAAGTTAGTGAATGTTTAAGTTGTTATATGATGACTTTTGGGGCTATAGAAATCTAAGGATTGAATCTTAGAAGAAGGCATTAGCATTGGGAGTTACACGTTAAGATACAGTCCTTCAGGGTAAGTTTAGTTTTATGTGTATTGATTCACACCAGACTCTAGAGTAAAGTGATTTCAGTTGAGATTAAAGCTTATAAGTGATCCACAGACTTAGAATGATGGCTTAAAGCTAAAGGGGAGATGATAGGATAAGTAACTAAGTCAGACTTCCAGATTCTAGTAGTAATGATGAATACTTATGTAGATGGAAGAAAGTAAATGTGTTATGTTTGGGAAGATTATTGTATGCTTGTATTATGTAGGTCTATAAATGGAGGAATATTGAGGTGAAACTTTTTTGTGTATGACTTGATTAGTTGGGGATATTTTATGTATATCTTCCTAAGAATTGAATAGTGCATGAAAGTTGTTATTGATAGAGGTATTAAAGAATTTGAGAAAGATGCTTCCATGAGTGTTTGTTTAAAAGTGCAGACATGGTTATGAAGATAGGCTTGAATGTCATGTTTGTATATATGTGGATGGATGCATTATGCGTTAGTGAGATTCTAGTAAAAGGTTGAATGTAGTTGTTGAAGTGCAATGTACAGTATGAGTTAACCCATTTAGCCAGTAATTCAGTCTAGCAGCCATACAGGCAAGTTTCTATGGTTTTCAATCTTCCTATCTAGTCATATCATTCTAAAAGGAAATTTGTTCACTCTGAGTAATTTGCGAATTCAGCTCAGTTCATGCATCATGCATTAGTTTCAGATTCAAATATTAAGTCATGATTCAATCCATAAGTATCCTATATATCATCTTAGTCTTTTCCTAGTATTTCAACCAATTCAGTATTATTCAGGGGTGAACGATCCCAAGGGGGAGATGTTGCAATATCCTGAGTTTTCATATCAGAAACCTCTTATTTTTTCTCATAAAATCAGATCCAGCCTAAAGTAATGGTTACTCATAAGTTGGCGCTCTCATTTCTATCTCAGTCATATAGCTATTTTCTTGAGAATTCATGCACTAGAAGATCAGTTTAGTTGCTCATTATGTTTAAGATTCAGTTATTCAGTTTATTTCAGTTCTGCATGTGTAATACCCTACCTTTCTCCTAGTTCAAATTCGTCTCTAGAACATTAAAAATCTTTCTTCAAAGATGAATGTAATTTATTCCATGTAAAATTTTTAAGATTTTGACTTTTTATCACGTGGAAAATTTAATAAGCTTTCCATCAATACCAAATTCGCCTAAATCTGACACTTAGGGGAAGAGTTAGAGCCATTTTACTGAGACAGTATACCACCTGGTACTTTAGCGCATCATGAAGCCAACCAAAATGACAACTGTCAAAATCCAGTGAGCCTCCGCGGGCGGTGTCTTTCCAGTTCGCAACCAAGGTGGAAACGTGATTTCCACCGCGTCGCACCAAGGCTCAATTTCCCAATTATCTAATTTCCAGTAATCCAGCGCCAGAATAAAAAAATAGGATTTTTTAGATTTCATTATTTTAATTCCAAGGGCAAAACGGTCATTTTGCTGTCCCTATATATACTCTTTAACACGAGATTCAGGCACATTAAACCCAAATATTGTTGTATTCTCTCAATTTCCTTCAAAAACAAGAGCTAGGGTTCTAAATTTAAGACCCCAATCATTAAGGTTTCACCATTAATCTTCCAAGGATCAAGTAGTAAGGTATGTTGGATGTTGATTCTTGGTTCCTTCCACCTAAGAAATTCAAGAATCCTTTTCAAAATTATAAAGTTTATGTTTTATGAGTTTTCATGATTTATGTGAATAGAAATTGAAGTTCATGTTGTTGAAAAGTTTTGATTCATGTTTTGATTATAAAGATTCAAGCTTTGACCCTAGTATGTGTTGATTATGCGATATTCATGATAAAGCCCCTTCAAGAAGCATGTTGAATTATGTAATTATATTAAGTTGGTGTGTTGAAAGTTTTATGACCAAAGGGTTCCTCCCACATGCTTGATAAATTGCTTATGTGAAGAAAATAGTGTCATTGTAACATGAAGTATAATATCCCCAAGCATGTGTCAACTAGTGCATGCCAAGTGTTTATTGAAAGGACTAAATGAATGAATTATGATATGTTACATGTCTTCCTGTTCATGTGAACTCCTTGTTGGATGAGTTATGAGACAATAGAATGCTTCTTTTTGCAATTACATGTTTAAGATTCCCAAGTACTCAAAATGATGCTTCATTGGTTATATTGCGAATGATAGTCTATTGTTATGATTAATACGCAAGAGTTGTCATGTCTTATTTATTTATGTTATCAAGTCCTGAGGGTATTTAATACCCCAAAACTTAACTGCTTGTCTAGAGCCGAGTTAGTCTTAAGATAAAACTCAGCAGTGCTATGATCAGTAGATTTCACTTAGTGATAGAAATTAAGAAAACTCAGTAATCTCAGTATTCAGCCTAATCCAGCTCAGTACTCAGTTCAAACCTCAGTAATATTCAACATTCAGTTCAGATTTCAGTAAAGCTCAGTAAGTTACAGAACTGAGTAGTATTTAGTCAGATAATGAGATTCAGTAGTATTCCGTCAGTCTTCGAAATCAAGTGAACTCAACTTAACTCAGTTACTCAGTATGATCAGTAACAGATTCAGCTTAGTCTAAGTTTAGTTAAGAATTAGTTCAGAGTCCTTCAGTTGGGAGTAATAACTAGCACCGAGCGAGTTCAGAGATGACGACTTCCCCGTTAGAGAGGCAGAGTTGTTAGTAACAGTCCCTGGACTATAGAACTGCGTATCCAGAGCAGGACCAGGAGTCACCCGTTAGATTAAGGCTTGACTATCATATTGCCTTAGGCTTGACTTCCTATTCAGGGTTACCTGTTAGAGAGGCTTGACCATAGTATAGGTCTTTACCCATGGCACATTATTGACACCTTTCCAGCTGGGGTTATAGGTTGGACCCCACTAGTCCAGATTTAGGGCATGTAGGTTAAGTTGAACTCCCACAGTTGCAGTTTTAGTATCAGTCTTCAGAGTAAAACTCAAAAACTAGGACTGTCAGATACAATCACCCATCTCAGTAAGGAACTTATTCCTTAGATAGTTCCGTAGATTCATAGACCACCCACTAAATAGGCCTGGTCTCACGTAAAGTTATTCAGAATCAGTACTAATAGATCCAGAGATCACCCGTCAGATAGGCTTGATCTTAAACCAGTCCATCATTTCTATTATTAAAAGATTCAGAGATCTTCAGCTAGATAGGTCTAATCTCAGATACAATTATTTTTTTTATCATATTAGTAGATTCAGAGATCATTCGTTAGAAAGGTTTGATCACATATTTATTCAGTCGATAGTAGCAAGATCAGAACTTAGTCATTGATATGAGTAGATTAAGTTAATCAACTTCAGTATCATCAGATTCAGAGATCACTCACTAGATAGGACTGATCTCAACTTCAGTACTCAGTTATCAATATTAAAAGATTTAGTTATTTAGTTTCTCAGTATTATTAGTGAGTTCAGACGTCAGTAAAGCAGTATCCAAGTCTCAGTATTCAGAGTCACGATGATTTCAATTATGGTTGTGCGTTCATGAATATGTCCTCATTCAGTACTCTCATAATTATTCAGTTGAGCTATGTTCATGCATAAGCCCTTGCATTTAGCCTTACCTCATCTATCATACTAGTATATTCCAAGTACTTATGCATACTTTTCTCTTACGCTATGATGTCTTATACCATAGGTTCAGAAGCACGAGATCCAAAGTATCCTTAACAGTCCAGACTCAGTCAGTAGCAGCAGATATAGCAGTGAGTCATCTTCATTTGAGTATGATCCTTATTTTATTATCGTATTAGATTCAATTTATTTAAAGTAGATGGAGTTATTTGGGTATATGTCCCATTAACTCCACAGTTCAGATAGTTAGAGGCTTTTCGGACAGATGTATTAGTATTCAGTTTTTAGTATTAATTATTTTAGATGTTTTGAACCTTATAGCAAGTTTTCGCTAGTTTTCCATATTTATTTCAGTATATTATGCAGTTCTCAGTTGCAGATATTAGAAAGGGTTAGCTTGTGGTCCCTCAGGGTCATGAGCACCGTGTGGCATTTCGGTTCCAAAAAATTGAGGTGTTACAGACTTGGTATCAGAGCCTAAGGTTCAATAGTATCCTAGGAGTCTGAAAAGCCGCATCTAGTTGAGTCTTGTGTATGGGTATGCTATGCACCACATTTATGTACAAGAGGCTATAAGATGTTTTTAGGAACAGTTTTCCTTCTTTCAGTGTTCATGTTGTGCGAGTATGCATAAGTTCCATTTGATTCTTAGTTTGATCCAATCTCCTTTTTATTTACAGAGTATGCCTCCTCGCAGAGATAATACCTGTAAGGTTGATAACCAGCCACCTCCGCCAGTAGATCCTGAGAATGAGAATGTGTCACATGTAGAGTTTCGAGCAACTATTCAGGCGCTAGACCAAGCTATGACCACTAGTGTTTAGGGTAACCATCAGGATAAAGTCCCACCTCAGCAAGATGGGGGTTCAGCCGCAGCCAGAATCTGAGATTTCATGAGAATGAACCCACCAGAATTCTTTGGGTCAGTAGAAGGTGAGGACCCACAACTTTATCTTGATGAGGTGAAGAAGATCACCTAGATTATGCATGTTTCTGAGGAGAAGAGTGTAGAGTTAGCATCTTATAGGCTGAAGGATATTTCTCGTGATTGGGTAGTGATGTGGAAGAAGAGTAGAGGGGAGGATGCAACTCCCATGACTTGGTAGGAGTTTTAGGATGCCTTTCTAGATAAATTTTTCCCGCTAGAGATGAGAGAAGCTAAGGTAGAAGAGTTTATGAACCTAAGGCAAGGATCCATGATAGTAAAGGAGTATTGTCTTAAGTTCAACCAGTTAGCTAAGTATGCTCCCGATTTGATAGCTGACCCTAGAGCGAGTATGAGTAAGTTTGTGACTAGTGTATCTGGGTTGGTGTTGAAAAAGTGTAGGACTGGTATGATCAATAGAGATATGGAACTTACTAGACTAATGATGTATGCACACCAAATTGAGGCCGATAAGATGAAAGAAAGAGAGAGAGTAAGTAAGGAAACCAAAATAGGTAGTCATAGTTTCTCTCAGGCAAGGTCACTGAGTGGTAACCGTTCTCAGCATAGTCAGAAGTTTTTAGTTCCATCTCTATCCTCACTTAGTGTACCCATACCAAACATTAGGTATGGTAGTTTTGATGGAGCGCCAGGCTCCAAAGCCCATGGTAGTGCTAGCAGTGTTTGTACCTACTCGCTTTGTGGAGAGTATGGCAAGAATCACCTAGGTGTGTGTAGAGAAAATAGTCAGGTATATTTTGGATGTGGTAAGACAGGCCACAAAATATGGGAATGTAGAGTACTACCTCAGAAGGGTAGATATTCGCGTCAGCTGGGCACCGCTTCTAGTACCACCAGTGGTCAGTGTCAGAACCGACTCTATGCGCTTTAGACTCACCATGATCAGGAAAGGTTCCCTGATAAAGATTCGGGTATGTTATGAGTCCATCATCTTTATGATATGCATTCTTAAATCCTTTTATCACATTTTGAGCTTTAGTTTTCAGCATAAGCCAGTTAGTAGAGCTAATAAGTCAGTTTAGCAGCCAGACAGTCAGATTCGTATAGTTTGTTATCTCATCTCTTCACCTGATCATGCTATTAGAGATTCCCAGAATGTAACTATTCCAAGATAGAGTATCCTAGTATTTGTGAGTATAACTCAGTTCATGAGGCATGGATTAGATTCAGATCTTAGACGATCAATCATGACCCAGTTCGTAGGTGCCCCATGCACCGCTCTATTATTTTAGCGAAGTGTTCATAGAGGGACATAGAGTCCCAAGGGGGAGATACCCCATAATATTCCAATGATTTCATGTCATTAGACTCATTCAGTTGCATGTTCAGACCCTCCTTACGAAGTTAACACCAGTTATCATTGCATACTCAGTCATGCATTCAAGAATCAGTTATATTCATGCATTAGATATACATGTTCAGTAGAAAAAGTTCATCTCTTCAGTGTATACAATCATGAATTCACAAGAGAAACTCGGTCACGAATCTATGAATCAGATATGCAAGTCCATTATGAGAATTTAGCTTATGAGTAGCTTCAGTCGTGTATTCTATGCATCAGATATATATGTTCAGTATGAAATCTCAGTATATCAGTAGTTCCAGTCATATAGTTATGTTTCTCATGCTCATGTCCACTAAGTAAGTCCAACCTGCTAGAATTCTCAGCTTAATCAGTCTTATTCGAGGATGAATATTCCTAAGGGGGAGATATAGTAATACCCCACCCTTCTCCTAGTTCAAATTTGGCTCTAGAACATGAAAGGTCTTGCTTTAAAGATGAATATATTTTATTCCATATGAATTTTTTAAGATTTTGACTTTTTATCATGTGGGAAATCTAATAAGATTTCCATCTATACCAAATTCGCCCAAATCCGACACTCGGACAAAGAGTTAGATCTACTTTAGTGAGACAGTGTACCACTCGGTACTTTAGCGCGTCGCAGAGCCAGCCAAAATGGCAATTGTCAAAATCCAGTGAGCCTCCATGATTCCACCACATTGCGATGTTTTTCCAGTTTGCAACCAAGGTTGCAACGTGATTTCCACCGTATCGCGCCAAGGCTCAGTTTTCCAATTGTCCAATTTCCAGTAAGCCGGTGCGATTATGGTACGTCGTGCCGGAATGAAAAATTAAGATTTTTCAGATTCTATTATTTTAATTCCAAGGGCAAAACGGTCATTTTGCTGTCCCTATATATACTTTTTAACATGAGATTCAGCCACATTAAACCCAAATATTGTTGTTTTCTCTCAATTTCCCTCAAGAACAAGATCTAGGGTTCCAAAATCAAGACCCCAATCATCAAGGATTCTCCATTAATCTTCCGAGGATCAAGTAGTAAGGTATGTTGGATGTTGATTCTTGGGTTCCTTCCACCCAAGAAGTTCAAGAATCCTTTTCAAAATTATAAAGTTTATGTTTTATGAGTTTTCATGATTTATGTGAATAGAAATTGAAGTTCATGTTGTTGATAAGTTTTGATTCATGTTTTGATTATAAAGATTCAAGATTTGATCCTAGTATGTGTTGATTATGCGATATTCATGATAAAGCCCCTTCAAGAAGCATGTTGAATTATGTAATTATGTTAATTTGGTGTGTTGAAAGTTGTATGACCAAAGGGTACCTCCCACATGCTTGATAAATTGCTTATGTGAAGAAAATAGTGTCATTATAACATAAAGTATAATATCCCCAAGCATGTGTCAACTAGTGCATGCTAAGTGTTTGTTTAAAGGACTAAATGAATGAATTATGATATGTTGCATGTCTTCCTATTCATGTGAACTTCTTGTTGGATGAGTTATGAGACAATAACATGCTTCCCTTTACAATTACATGTTTAAGATTCCCAAGTACTCAAAATGATGCTTCATTGGTTATATAGTGAATGATAGTCTATTGTTATGATTATTACACAAGAGTTGTCATGTCTTATTTATTTATGTTATCGAGTCCTGGGGGTATTTAATACCCGAAAACTTAGCTGCTTGTCTAGAGCCAAGTCAGTCTCAAGATAAAACTCAACCGTGCTATGATCAGTAGATTTCAGTTAGTGATAGAAATTAAGAAAACTCAGTAATCTCAGTATTCAGCCTAATCCATCTCAGAACTCAGTTCAGACCTCAGTAGTATTCATCATTCAGTTCAGATTTCAGTAAAGCTCAGTAAGTTATAGAACTCAGTAGTATTCAGTCATATAACGAGATTCAGTAGTATTCCATCAGTCTTCAAAATCAAGTGAACTCATCTAAACTCAGTTACTCAGTATGATCAGTAACAGATTCAGTTCAGTTTAAGTTCAGTTAAGAATCAGTTTAGAGTCCTTCATTTGGGACAAATAACTAGCACCGAGCGAGTTTAGGGATGAAAGCTTCCCTGTTAGAGAGGCATTGTCGTTAGTAATAGTCCTTGGACTCCAGAATTGCATAGCCAGCGCAGGACCAGGAGTCACCCATTAGATTAAGGCTTGACTATCATATTGCCTTAGGCTTAACTTCCTGTTCAGGGTCACCCGTTAGAGAGGTTGACCATAATAGAGGTATTTACCCTTGGCATATTATTGACACCCTTCCAGTTGGGGTTACAGGTTAGACCCCACTAGATCAGATTCGAGGCATGTCAGTTAAGTAAGAACTCCCACAGTTGTAGTTTCAGTATCAGTCTTCAGAGTAGAACTCAGAAACCAGGACTATCAAATACAGTTACCCATCTCAGTAAGGAACTTACATAGTTCCATAGATTCATAGACCACCCACTAGATAGGCCTGGTCTTATGTAAAGTTAATCGGAATCAGTACTAATAGATCCAGAGATCACGTCCATCATTTCTATTATTAAAAGATTCAGAGATCTTCCACTAGATAGGTCTAATCTCAGATACAATCTTTTTTTATCATGTTAGTAGATTCAGAGATCATCCGTTAGAAAGGTTTGATCACAGATTTATTTAGTCGATAGTAGCAAGATCAGAACTCAGTCATTGATATGAGTAGATTCAGTTAATCAGATTCAGTATCATCAGATTCAGAGATCACTTACTAGATAGGACTGATCTCGACTTCAGTACTCAATTATTAATATCAAAAGGTTCAATTATTCAGTTTCTCAGTATTAGTAATGAGTTCAGATGCCAGTAAAATAGTATTGGAGTCTTAGTATTCAGAGTCACGATGATTTCAGTTATGGTTGTACGTTCATGCATATGTCCTTATTCAGTACTCTCATGATTATTTAGTTGAGCTATGTTCATGCATAATCCCTTGCATTTATCCTTACCTCATCTAGCATACCAATACATTACTAGTACTGACACATACTTTTCTCTTGTGCTATTGTGTCTTATAGCATAGGTTCAGAAGTACGAGATCCAGAGCACCTTTAGCAGTCCAGACTCAGTCAGTAGCAGTAGACGTAGCAGTGAGTCCTCTTCATTCGAGGATGTTTCTTATTTTATTATCGCATTAGATTCAGTTTATTTACAGTAGATGGAGTTAGTTGGGGACATAACCCATCAACTCCACAGTTCAGACAGTTAAAGGCTTTTCGGATAGATGTATTAGTATTCAGTTTTCAGTATTGATTATTTTAGATGTTTTGAACCTTATACCAAGTTTTCTCCAGCTTTCCACATTTATTTTAGTATATTATGCAGTGCTCAGCTTTAGATATCAGAAAGGGTTGGCTTGTGGTTCCTTGGGGTCATGAGCATCGTGTGGCATTTTGGTTTCAGAAAATTGGGGCGTTACAGCATGATATCTTATAACCTTAGATTCTTTAGTATTTTCTACTTAATTATCTACATTCGAGGACGAATGTTCCCAAGGGAGAGATATTTTAACACCCCGTGTTTTTTCTAGCTTAAAATTCATTCCTAGAATGTTAAGAGTGGGATTCAAAAATGAATAACCTTTATTTCATATGGAATTTTTCAGATTTAGACCTTACACTATATGGAAAATTGAATAGGATTTCCATCGATATCAAATTCGCCCAAATCCGACACTCGGTGAAGAAGTTAGAGCATTTTTAGTAATGTCGTGTCCCACCTGGGCACTCACTGCATCACGGTAGATGCAAAAATGGCAAACATCACATTCCAGTGGACCTCGATGATATTGATGTGTCACATATAGGTCTAAATTCCCAAATGTCAATTTTCAGTGGCGCAACGTGATAGCACCGCGTCGCGCTAGATTACAAATTCACACTCGTCCTTTTTCAGTAGCTTAACGCGATTTTACCGTATCGCGGTGAAGGTGTAATTGCCGTACTATTGATCCATAATTTGAATTCTTATGTCATAAATTTAATACTAAGTATATGAAGTTCTTATTAGGTGAATAATATTTATTGAAGTCACTTATAGCCAAGTGGAGCTAAGAACATTAGATTCATTCAAAGTTTGGTGTCCAATTCTACAGGGGTCAACTTTGAAAGTGTATAACTTTTTATGTATGTAGAATATTCCATATCAAGACCCACTAAATTTTAAATAATTTAATTAGAGTTCCAACGATACTAATTTCACCTAAAACTGATATCCGAGCGAAAAATTATAGCCATTTTAGTGTAAGGCAGTAAGCTGCCGCGATGGTACCATGTCGCAGCAAAGGGCGAAATTGGGATGCGGGTTACGAATTTTTGCTTTATATTAATGAGGGGAAATGAGGTATTTTACCCCTCAACTCAGGTTGTAATATATCAATGTATAGCCTCCATTGGAGCATTATTTTGCCCCCATTATACTACTTTACTCCCAAGAACAAATCTTAATCAATTCTCTTCAAGATTCATCCATTCCATCACCTTCTATTCAAGAAAAGTATCAAGAATTAAGCTTTCTATTCTAAGTTCAACAAAATCACTCATGAATATTCCCAAGAACATCAATTTCAGTTTTCTTCTTTAAGAAACAATATTGAAGAGCACAAATAGGAATTCAAGTCAACTTATTCATCAATTCTCTTTTAAAAGAAAACCCTAAAGCTCAAACTTACTCTTCAAGAAATCTAATTTTTCCTCATCAATTCTCCAAGATAGTTTAAGATTAAGAATTTACAATTCAATAACTCCAAGAACTAATCTTCAAGTGCATCATAGGAATAAAAAATTTAAGCTTTCTCATCTAAGATCATCAATTAAGGTATGTGGAGTTATGAACAAGGACAATCCTTTCGTCCTTGTGCCCAAAACTATCTTTTCAAGTTAAATTCACATGATTTGTAATTAGGGTTCATACTCAATTTTTATTATTTGAAGATTATGAGATTTCAAGTGATTGAATGTTGAATTGCCTGACTATTTTCATATAATTATGCGTATAATGCGATTTTTCAGATTTTCCCAATTGAGTTTAAGCATGATATTGATATTCTTGATTTTATTATTTTGATATTGTTGAAGTATTTTTAAGAAGCATATTGAGCATGATGTTTTTCTATGATTTTTACATGAGTTTGAAGCATGGGTTATTAAGCCCTAATGAGAATTGTTATTTCAAGATTAATTGTGCTATGAGCACTTTATGACTAGATTCTTTTCAGATTATTGATAAAGATTTGATCTTTTGGTCTCAGAATAAATATGAAATTTACTTTATAGATTTAGATTACATATTTAACTTTCAGAGTTACAGTTGGTTTCCATTATAAACCATTAGACTATTTTAAAAGTGGATTTTCATCAGAATGAGCATATAGATATTATTTTGGGAGTAATATTTAGCACCGAGATGGGTACGTTGCTACGGTTCATACCCTAGAACTATATGCCAACATAGGATTTAGATTATTTCCACCTCTACGTGTATGACATATATGTGATCACCCAGATAGGTTATACTCCCTGGCAAGAGTATGACTCCTCTCCCCAACGTGAGGATGTTCCTCCTTAGTGGGACAAAGACGTTGGACTCCATGAATTCTCACATGGTTTATGTTTGTTAGAAGAACCTCCATAATATAAAGTATTTTGCAGATTTTAGAAACTAAGTGTAAAGGCTCACAAGCTTACTTAGATATTACTTTACTTAAGATTTCAGTTACAAAATTACAGCTTTTAGTTTTCAGACATAAAAGGTGAGCCCTTTTTCACTTAGCCTATATGATTTAAGAATATAACAAAAATACATATTTTAGAACTAAATGTTATGACTCACTAGATTTATAAAGTATGATTTGCTTCTTATTTCTTCAGATTTTAGTATTTCAGACACTACAGCTTACGTGAGTCATTTACATTTAGCATTTTTTTTTTTTACAAATTATGATGATTGATATTATTTTTTATTTATTCATTCACCCCCATATACTCATTACATCCTCAAAGTAATGAACCACATATATGTCTATATGCTACATTACCTCATAATGTAGGTACGAGTTGTAGCACGCATACCATAGTCAGACAGTTTGCAGATTCCAGCCAGCAGATTATGGGTCCTCCTACTTTGGGGACTTAAGTTAGATATTATTTATGTACTTTACTTTCTTACTCATAAGTATTGATTAGTGATAGTTGGAGTCGCACCCTAACTATCTATAGTCAGTATAGTAGAGGCTTCACAGATGTCAGTTAGAGCCTGTCTTGTAATTTCATTCTTCTTTTCAGACTTTATCAAAATATAAAATTGTATCAGTATTATATCTTTACAGATTCCATCATTATTATGTTTTCGCCCAGTAAACGCAGTTATTTTATACATATTTTATCAATTGCTTATCAGTATGCTAGTTCATGGGTTAGCTTGGGATCACTTGTGGTCCTAAGCACCGTGTGATATCTCGGGATAGATTTTTAGGGCGTTACAACTGAAGCGGTAGAGAGCAGACTAACCTAATTCTATTTAATCTTTTTGGGCCCAATTATGTTAGGCCATACTTTTTCCTCACTAATTAAATTCAATCAAGGGTAGTAGAATACTTTTATTTGTCATCAGATTTTTGTAGGATATTTTTTAGCATAACAATGTTTGCGTATCATTATTACTCTGATGACCAAATATGTTTTCAAGTTCAGTGTTTATTAAAAATCATGAATTAGGGTAATAATCCAACTATGTTTTATGATTTCCTTTAGTAAATAATGTTCTTAAATATCTTATGATTACTCATATTAGTTTATACATGTTTTAAAAGGATTTTAAATATTTTATGTTCTATGAACACATGATACCAAATTCTAAAATAATGAGCATGAGACTCCAACTTGAAGCACGATTCTGGAAAAGTCTTTAGTATACCATGCTTATCATTATTTTTAAAGATAGTAATTGAATAAACTAGTTCGATGATCTCAGTCATTATAAGTTATAGTAATTTATACTAGTTTATGTATTTACTCGACTTTGAGTATAAATATGAGCATATGTACATGATTATGAGATTAGTACTTAACACCAAGTTGAACTAGGGTTCAACATAGCTAAGTCCTAGATCTACATGCCAACATAGGTTAAAAGGCTCCTCACTTGTTGGGAGTGTCTCCCTTACCCAAATGGGCTTATGAGTGAATTCACACCAGTCATAGTTATTACCCTTTACAAGGTATAGAACATCCTCCAAAATTTGGTTACAAGTTGTATTTCATGATTTTTCACATGGTCTATATAGGTTAAGAGAACCTCCCATAGTTATACATTAGTATAGTACATGACCCTTGATTCAGTTGAATTTACTCAAATCTTATGATCTTTTAGACTTGTACCATATATCAATGTTTATATTTATATTTATGCATTTTAGGAAGGTTCATAGTACATCAATTCAGTTTCACATTTCATTATCAAATTTTTATTATTTATTAGCATGTTTATAGTTGCATAGCTCACATGCTCAATACATTTAAAGTATTTACTGCATACCTTTTTCTTTACTTGTATCATATCATCATACAGGTTTGTATGCTCAATATTAGCCTCGCAATAGATACATTCTAGTGCCCTTTTCCAATAGCTGACAGTGGTGAGTCCTCATCATCTGAGGATAAGATTTGATGCTTTCTTTTTAGTATTTATTATAGTTTCAGACCATTAAGAGTTGGCTGGGAACTTGTCCTAACACTCAGATTTTTTAGAGGCTTTCAAACAAACAGTTAGATTTCCAAATTTATTGTTATGTTAGATAATGCCCATATTGACTTCAATATTGGGTTTCACTTTGAATATTATTATATCACTTAGAATTTAGCTTCTTCTCATTATTTTTTTAATTGTATCTAGTTTTTTTAGTGTTATTCCTAGTCATGGGTTAGCTTGAGGTCACTTGTGGCTCTAAGTTCTGTGTTGCGACAAGGGGGTAGTCTTAACTCATGACATGATATCAAATTTGTCACTCTTTGAGTCAAGGAATTTATAGGGGCAACACCCAAGACCATTTCTCGCCTAAGCGAACTGCCTAGCATACATCATGATCATTTAGTTATAATATCACAAATAATTGTGGAAGAACTTATATGATATCTTGTTCTAACCCTAAATCATCAAAAGAACTTATTAGGACATAAGAAGGGTAAAATTCATAGGATTATCTAAAGTTGGACCGCCTTAAATACCTTAGGGGAGAAGAACATAAAGAGAGAGTAAAGAAAAGACCTTCGTTTGATCCCTAACTTAACTTTTCTAAATACCTTGAGCGTTGGAGTTGGGGAAAGGAATAAGAGGATTTAAGTAAGGATTTAAGTTGATATATCTAAATAAACAACCCTTTTGGGAAGTTTAAATATCATATATTATGGTTTCTAAAAGGTTTAGGACTAAAATACACTTAGTTAGAGAGATCACTCGTAAAAGAAGATCCCCCTCTAGGCAAAGTTGGGGAAACTTCCAATCAAATGACCCATTCTATGGACTGTGAACCAGGTTCATGGACGATGGGTCAAGCCATCAAAATTTTCACAAATTTCATATTCTCTACACAGTTTTCATTGTTGAATGCATGGACCATTGAACTAGTTCATGAACCGTGAAATTGTCCATCAAAACTTAGCAAGTTGAGCCTCTAAAATAGATTAGTGACTAGTTGGCGGGTGTTGGAAAGAAGACTCAAAACTTTTATCTAGGTAGGTATTAGTCTGCTTAACTCTTCATTTTCTAGGAGGAGTTCTATTTTGAAATTAACCCTAGTAAGAACTTGTACGAAAGCTTAATCTGTAGGAAGGCTCTCAACTAGACTTTGTGCTAGAGGTTCCTTATGACCTTAGTTCATATCCATACACTCCCTACACTAAAAAATTGATCTTAACTACTATGTATTAAAAAGTTTCATTAACTTTGGGTCTATCCACATATGTAGAATGGTTAAAATGTTAGCTCAAAAGTTCAAGGTGTTACAACTACTTTTGAAATCAATAAAGTTACACTGGCTTAGGCTGTCTACCATATTTGGCAAGAATGGAATGCCAAAATATTCCAACAAAAGCATAGAAGTGGAGATTCTCTATGTTACGACCATAAACTGGGGTCGTGATTACACCTATTCTATCCTCCACAATTGGTAAGCCTAAGTTCATCCTAATATTGATACTAAATAAATTAATAGTGAAAGAAATAAAAAAACTAAAAGAACAAAATAAGATCCAAATATTCTGAATAAAGGAACACAAAATTTGACAATATTCTCATGTCTCAAAGTCACAGTTCAAGCCTCTAATTTATTTGAAAGTACAAAGAAAGGTCCAATAATGTCTGAATTGTAAAGGAGGACATAAGACTAGGATAAGATAGAGAATATGAGCATATATGGGGCCTATAACTACTACCTCATAATCTTTAGGAAAAATCACCAACACTACATTGCTCAACAATTGGGGACCACAAGCTCAATACATGCACGTATGATGCAAAAAAGAACAAAGGGTGAGTACAAAACCACTTGTACTCATCAATATCTTTGATCAACCCTAATTTAATGTGATGGTGAGAGGGTCCAAACCAACCAACAACCTACATTAAAGAAGGAAAACCTATTTTAACAGTATATTGAAGCAAGAAGAGAAAACACCCAAGTCATCAAAACCAAATATCATGTAGGCATATAAATTCTAGCCAATAGTCTATTAATTCACATCAAGAGCATAATAATAAGTACCAAAACACAAATATCTAATTGTCACAATGGTAAATCAACTAAATAGATATGATAAGTATGATGCATGCCACACATCTAAATGGAAGATTAAAATGATAAATATGATGCATGTTTATCCTACCCCTATACACCCACCGAGCATATAACTTCTACGTCAAGAACCATAGGGGACTTTTGAGGTCCGTATACACCCTTCAAATTCACCTCTAATTCTAGGGAGTTATTAATTAGTATTAGCTCAATCTAGATCTGCTCATTGGGCCATGAAAAAAATATCCAAGTATCTAAGGCCTCAATAATCTCAACCTTTTGATTTGTTTGAAGGTAAAGGAGAAATATCCAATTGAACCATATTTGATATGCATATAAGGGGAAAAATGATTGAACATAATGAAGCAATAAAATCTATTCTAACCAAGATTATTAATAGTAATTCCTCATATGACATATATCATCCAATAGTATAGAACTCAATACCCATGCTACCTGCATGAAAACAAGTGAAACAAGGCACCAATAACCCATGTACTAGCAATTAAAGCATAACAAGTACATGTTTTAGGAACCCAGTCCAAACAATCTATTTTTTGATTTTAATCCCTCCATAAATACACCGGTACATGTATAAATGCTCTCTATATAATCTATATAAGATCCTAATATCCCAATTACACCCCTTACATACAAAAACCATATAAATACATTGAAAAAGGCAAAAGAAGTCTCAACTTAACTTAGAAGAAGCATAAAAATAAAATAAAAGGTTTGACCTTCCAATTGCGTCTATATCAATCCAATCTATTCACATATAATAAAACAAAACTAAGGACACCCATATTGATATATATATATATATATATATATACACATACACATACACAAACACTCACACACACACTCTTGGTAAAAAATCAACCCCAAACCTACAAGGGAAAAACAAGAATTTTATATAAAATCACATACTCAAATCTGATATCCTAAAAAAATAGAGTCAAAATTAGCTCTTAAATCCCTCTTTTATCAAATTTAAACATTACCAAGTAAAACCCCAAATTTCAATATTAAAATCTTAGATTTAAAGTTAAAATCATGGGGTAATTACAGAGAGAATAAATAAACCATGCTTTATAAGCTCATTAAGGTAGAGAACTTAAAATCCCACTTGAAAAATCACCTCTAGCCGAGCTCCCAAACTTAATAATAGAGGAAATGGGGTTTGGGTTAGGGAAAAATCTGATCTAAAGATAACAAAAAAAATCTCCCATACGATCGCGAGACCTCCATTGGGATTGTGGTTTTACCCAGCTCGGACACATCGTGATCGCGAGGTTCCTACAATGACATTAAAGGATAAAAATGGACCTAACTCAGATGACTCATCACAAACACCTCACATAGGTCGCGAAGACAATGAAGGGCCAACTTGTTTATTGTGAATGCATTGATGGTGTCGCAATTATGAAGGTCATTCTAGCCCGCACTAGGAAAAGGTGACAATAGCTGAGAAACAAGCCAAAAACTCCCCAATCCAACCTAAAAAATGAGTTTAGAATCTCGTAAAAATAATCTGATTATGCTACGAGCCTAAGTTGTTATTTTGCACTTAATAGGCCAAGTCACTATCATAAGATGTTGACTGAAGCCAACCCCAGGTTATAACTTTCCAACATATCATCTAAATGCTCAAAATCACACCAAAATCATGGGAATCCAAATTAACCATGCTGCTAATCTAAAATTAATGTTCCCAAACTAATGGAACTAAATAAATTCTCATATGATGCTCGAATCTCCATATTTTGAATTAAGTCAACTCTTTTAATTTTAAAGAGTTCCAAAATGACAAAATCTCTTATAATACAACCACATGCCTCGAGATCTATGCCACCTACTCCCATACACTATAAATACCAACATGAAACCTCTAGGAGGGATAAAATGATTAAAATACATAAAATCCAAATTTTACTATACGAGTCATTAAATCATTCACCACTAAAACATAAATTTGTCCTAAAACACATGCTAAAACCAAAAATTAAATAAAAAACCATTTAAAAATCAATTTTCCAGATAAGTACAACTCATTGTACGATTAATACAATGATAGCACGAGTTGTGCTCTGACTCAGGGTAGGATGCTTAGAATTTTTCAAAACTCCAGTCACCATGACTCAAAAAAATGATTTGTGAAGTGAATATACAAGTTTTAAGTTGACTTATACTGAAAAGGAATAGATAAATGACATTTTCTGTCATGCCTTAAATTCCATTAGGGCAGACAGGCACTCATAGCAGTAAAGGCTTGAGAGCACCAACCTATAACCTTGTATGTATCATACATGTCACTATGCTGACCAAAGGTTCTGCCATATATGGATATAATTCATTGATAAGAATAAACCACACAAGTAAGCCCAAAACTACATATACAAAACTTAACTATTAGGACCATTCTAAAACACAAGACACTATCATGCTTATCTTTACATTGGACCACAAAGCCTCTAAAATATATATAAAATTAGTTAAGGTAGGGACAAACCCTCGCCTTACTCTTAACTACTGTACAATACCAAAACATACATAACAAACTCAGAATGCCCCAAATCTAGAGCTTACCAAAAGCCACTAGATATTCTATGCTCCTACTAGGGAGGTGTATTAGTTAAAGCACCTGCGCCTGCAACATGAAATGCATATCCCCTATGAGGGACATCAATAAAAAATATGTACTAAATATGTGAGACTGAAAGTTGTTATACATCGTACCAGAGCCCAAAGTAAATCAAGTATAAGTGTATAGATAGTGCTAATAGACCCACGTTTTATATTCTTGTGGAATCATGTACATTACATTATTTTCTTCACTTTACCCTTCATACTTTGAATTATTTGTAAACCATATGATACAAATGACCAGCTAATCAGTGGTAAATACACAAATTGGGATCAACCCATGCTAGACTTACACCCCTAAGCTGCCACCCATACATAAATAGTTTGGGATCAACACATGCTAGGATTTTGCCCTAGAGCTACCACCCATACATAAATGGATCAGGATTGACCCATGCTACGCTTTTTCCCTTGAGCTGCAACCCGTACAATTCAAATATGCATTACTTAGTTTATTTAACCTTTGAGATTGTTACTTTGATGGTCATAATATTATTGTACTTTGGAATAATAATCTATGAGTAAGGGATATATGAATAAATACTTAATGCAATAAAAATGAGGTAGGGAGTAGTTTGTACACAAATGAAATGTTTAGGAGCTAAAAATAACACATAGGTCATATTTGACTTAAAAGAGAACTCCTAAGACTTGCTAGTGAAAGTAAAAATGAAGACTTGATAATAAGAACGTAGTGAGGTATTTTAACACATTAGGGAGTAGGGAAAATATTGTTAGCTACATGGGAGATCATGCGCTGCCACTATATATCATTTGCTACAGGAGAACTTTAGAAGCTTACTTTGTAACACAAGTATTGTATTTTATGCCAAAGAATACAAAATAGAGTAGCCTTACATACCTTGTTATACACTTTGGTATAAACCCAAATTGATGTCCTACATTTTGGATTATTTATCTACAATAAAGTATATGGTAAAACTAGTTTTAGTAACTAACAAACAAATTTGGGCTACTTAACTTTACCAAAACCATAGCCGAGTAGCAGACCCATAATTTATCAATTCAAGGATGTTATTTTAACCCTTTTCTCCTCTAGTTACATCCACATACCATATAAATTCTCATAAGATCTGCTGAAACAACTTCAGTTTCATTATACCTTCAAAATAGTATACAAAATAGAATGGGTAATAAGCATATACAATATTTACTTCGTCGGCATACCACTACACCCTTCTTCTATATTTCAATAAAAACTACTCACACCTTTCCCCAATATAAACCGGTAGTCCCCAACATATACACATAACATATTATACAAAACAACTCTAAATTTTATTTATCATAGAAACCAAGTATTGACCTCATAATCCCTTGTGTTCTTAACAACAACACATCCATAATTCTTTACCCAAACTCATACATAAGGAGGACAAAATAGAGCAACCACCTTACCTCAATTTTCGGTAACTTATCCTTTTAACTTAAACTCTTCAAGAACTTGAACTTTCCTTCACACTTTTAAACCAAACAAGAAAGAGAAGTCTCTTAATAATAATAAAAATTAAGCAATTAGCTTATTTTATATACTACCCCATACTTATAATTAAGCATGGATAGTATGTTTTCCTAATCTTTCATGGGAGAATTAAGATAAACCATAAGTATTTTCACTTACCTTGGCTTGTAAAGATAAGGGTTTCTTCAAGAACCCTAGAAGGAATATAAGGGCTATTGATAATGCTCAATCTATAGCTCTCGTAGGAGTGTAAAGCGGTCGTTTGTCAAATATAGAACCCAACTGGGTTGGGTATCGATCCCACAGGGAATAGCTTGGTCAGCAAGTAAGCGAAGATTACTAGACTTTTAGTGAAAGTCTCGAAAAAGGGGGGAGTCTTGTTGTGCAAGTAATGTAACCAAATAGTAGAGAAAAAACAAAAATAGCAAAGTAAAAAGAAAGAATGTTTAGTAAGATGTAAAGGATGAGAATTGAGAAGTTGGGGTTATGTCCACCTTATGAGTTGTACGTCTTTATTGGCTATCCGTTATGCGGAGTTCAGACATGCATGTGCTTATAGAGAATTGTATTCGATGGTAAATCCAAGCGTCTTTCGACCTGAACAAGGACTATTTCACTTTAACTCTTTCGAGCTTAAAGCGTATCTAACGGTACAAATTCTCCAAGAGGTTAATCCAGTTACGTCACTAACTTTTTAATAGGGGATGGGACCCTATTACCTTGACATTATCTCTTTTCCAGACATATAACCTTTCTTTCAAACAAGTTAATGCTATACTGGCGTATTCTATGCGTTTGCAACCACAAAGAATTTAGATTGAGATGAAGAGAATAATGATATAAGCAATATACGTGTCACGAATTCACAAACTCATAGCAATAGATAGTATCTCATATGGCTTCCATAACCCCAAAAGAGAAGTTTAGTTACCCATGAGTGTGAAGGAAATCACAATAGACATTGTTATTATACCACAATAAATATTTCGTGTAGCAAAGTGTGGTAGGCGTTAGGCGTCAATTCCTTGCAAAGTAACGTTTCTCTTGTTGCGGAAATTAAGAATTGATTAGATGAATAGAAGAAGAATAAAAAGTAGAATTAATAGAAAAGGTCTTGCGGAAGTAGAATAAGAATTGAAAAGTAGAATTAGAATTGTAATTCGAAGTATTAAAATCTCTAGCAAAATAGGGTATTTATAATACCCATATCCTATTCCTACTAAGCTAATGAATTACTTAACCCATCCTACTAGGTTAAGGTATCATTATCCTAATCCTAATAAGTTACTGCTAGTCCCCAAAGTCTTCAGAATTGCTGTTTTTGCCCGGGACAGATTTTCCATGCGCCACTTTTGGTCCTTGGCGTCCAAGATTTGGTTTCCTCCTTTCGTGAAGCTTTCTTTGGCGTCAAGTTATCCATAAAATGCTGAATTCTGCATCATTTATACCTGAAAACTTGCTAATCATGTTCGTTAGCTCACTTACAGGAAAAAGGACTAAAAGTGCATGAATTATATAATTTGTCTTCAAAACATGGCTAAAATATGGGTAAAATATAGCACTATAGGCGTGTAAATTCTCCTATCATCAACACCCCACACTTGAAGCTTTGTTCATCCTCGAACAAAATATCATGTCCCTCTTAACATTTACTTAGGGTTTCACAGCAACAACACAAAATATTCGTCAAGACAAGCACAACAATTATCAACAAAGAGTAGTTTTCTGATCATTAGTAGAAACAATTCAGCCTCCAACATAGACTCGTGATGGTGGTTAGTTCGTGTTCACAAGTTGAGGTACAAAGAATCATATACGACTACCCAAAACTCATCAACCATGTGTGTCTCACAGTATATTACCCATAATCTCTCACAAGTATAGTATATTTATCGAAACATGGGTATAAAATTATCCTTGCTCTCACTCTCACAAAGAATTCATATGCTGCAACTGATGACCATAGGCTTGCCCTTAGTGTAGTGCTCCACTAAATATCAGAATGCTAAGCTTAGGATCAAATAGGTCTTTTGCTGGTTGTAATGTAGGCTAAGGGACGAGTAGGACTATTTTGGCCAGAAATAGTGACTATGTTCCTAAGCTCTTTAATACATCACATTATATCATTAACACTTTTCTTTCAAACAACCTCTCAACTTTTTTTTTAATCTACCACCCTTTTTCTCCTCTTTTGTTTTTCAATTTTAAACATAACCAACTTTTAAGTTTTCCTTTCCTTTTTCTTTTCATAACATACCTCTTATGATAGCACTTTTTTTTCATAATGAATTCAAGCACCCATACATTCTAAAGCATCATATTCACTCAATCTCCTCTTATTTTGTCACATGACTTTACACTTTAAAGCACTTAGGAATTTGGATCAAATTATGGTCTTGAAAAAAATAGATTAGGCTTTCATATGAGGTTGTCAAAGAAAATAGGCTAAAGGCTCAAAAGGGGTTGACTAGGATAATGTCCATGGGTAGGTAAAAAGAAGGTAAATGATCATAGGTTGCCAAAGAAATGCCTAAATCATCTCCTAGACTTGCACTCTTTATTTTCGCTTTACATACATACCATGCAAGTTCTAGCATCAGCCACAAGCACAGAATATACTATTATCTCACACACACAAGGCACATGGTCGACTTTATTGGGAGTAGTATAGACTCTTGACCCAACAGATGAAGGAATTAAACCAAACAATATCACATAGTGAGTCACAATTAGAGCCTAAACGTCTCAATAGTCATGATTTTAGCACAAACTCTTGTCATAATCTCATGCTGCCTATTAGAATAATTTCATGCGAAGCTAAGTTAATTTTTTTTTTAACTACTGAAAAAAAACAATTAACTACTAACAAAACAAACAAACATAAATAAATGCAAATGTGGATAGAGAAGTATAGCATGCAAATACCAGCACCCCACACTTAGACGGGACACATTGTCCTCAGTGGAAAATAAATAAGAAGAACCTGGTTTGTCGGACTCATCCTCTATGTCTGGGGTCATACCCCTTTCGTCGGAATCATCATCAGAGTCGTCATCCTCAGAAGTTCCTCATAAGTATCCCACTTAATTCCAAGATTGAGTCGAGGTATTTGCAGCGAGGAGGGTTTTCCTTGCTCTTTTCGGCCTCTTTTCTTGCCTTTTTGTGAAGTGGTAGACTTATCTTTGCCTTGTCTTGCTTTGGGTGCCATTGTACCTGAGACTTAAAACAATGTTCATGTTAGCATCATCTCGATGGATACAATCTATAAACAAGCAGTAGTGGCACCACCCCACACTTAGTTTGTTGGTACAGACTAGTGAAGTGAAAGTGGTCGATTACTCAGCTTCATCGACATACATTTTAGGTGCTCTATTCCAACAATAAAATTAGTGCAGTCATACTTCTTGTAATCTTGGCAATACTTGCATGTGTGAGATATCAAGACTACTACATAGAGATTGAATCAAGGTATAGCATCTAGAAATAATCACAACCTCCTATGTCGGTAGGCATCTATAATTCTTATCCCGATGAACAAGTCATTCCAATATGTAAGTATTCAAGTGAAAATATTATGCAATTTTTGTGACCATATCAATTCCGCAAAAGTAAGACAGTGCATCAAATTCAAGTTGGAAATAAGTTACGATCATCCTTACGTATTCATTCACTCACTTGGTTGTATCATAACAACTCAATCACTTTCAAATCATCAATACTACTTCAAGATTTAGAAATTCATAATAGGCGTAGTAATTTAGTACTTACGGAATATAAATGAAGAACAAAGAAGCACTTACTTGATTGATGACTTTGGATGCTGTTTTTGTGAAGTAAGAGAGCAAAAAGAAAATTTTTGAGAGGATTTGGGGATTATAGGCGGTGCTTAAGCTAGGTTTCCAATGTGTTTTTGGTTCAAGACTAAGTCTCATATTTATAGGAGAAGGTTGGGTCGGGTTTTGACCCATTTAAAATCGGATTTGGAGACAATAAGTGACCATAGGCGGCGCCTTTTGCTTTGCCTATGCTTGGCATAGGCGGCGCCTTTTGCAAAGCATTGTTTAGCATAGGCGGCGCATATGCCATGGTATTCCTAGGCATAGGCGGCGCCTTTCACTTAGCATATGAGATTTAGAGACAAAAGGCATTAGCATAGGCGGCGCCTATGCTATGGCATACTTGGGCATGGGCGGCGCCTATGCTATGGCACACTAGATTCCGAGACCTTAGGCCATAGTATAGGCCTTGCCTTGTTCGTGGCCTAGTTTTACCTAGTCCTAGCCTTGTTCGATGCCTATATTTTCATGAGCAATGCTCAATCCATAACCTTTTGCTTCTTCATTCCTAACTTACCACCTTTAACATGCAATACGTCCAAATCGAAATTTGAAACCAATCTCCTCGTTTTACACCTCTTTCACCTATATTTGCTCAAAAACAATAAAAACGATTAGAACAATGGGTTGCCTCCCATCAAGCGCCTTAGTTTTGGTCGTGGCACGACTCTTATTTTTGGATTTTTATTTATCAAAAGCAAACACGTAATAGAACGAAAGAAAAATGAAAAATGATAAACGATGGGTTGCCTCCCATCTAGCGCTTGATTTATTGTCGCGACACGACATAGTTACCTCGAGTACTTAGACTTCGTCGAGATAGATGGTGGATCATTTTCTGAATGGATTTAGATGATAATGAGGCTTACTTGTAGGCATGCAATCTTCTTCGAGATGACCCTTGTGCATGCCTATCCCAGAAGGGATACCAATTATATCATCAATAGTCCAACCCATAGCTCTCATATATCTCTTCAGAGCAGAGATGAGAGCCTCTACGTGCTGTTTACTTAAATCATCCGCACTCACCAGAAGTATATTTATACTTTCCAAGAACACATACCTTAGATAATCGGGGAGCTCTTTCGATTCTAGCATTGGTGGCTCTTCAAGGGAAGTCTTCGCTGTTGGTGACGGTTAATTCTTAAGATCACGGTCCTGTTGCTTAGGAGTATGGGAATAGGACTCTATTTCTGTTAGAGCACCCATAAGTTCTTCATAATCTTCATCGTCCTCATGCTCAACATTCAGTGGCGCAGCAGACAATGGCTCAACAGTAAGCTGTTTCTCTACAGATAATGATTTCTTATCCTCATAATGAACATCAGCTACAGAGAACACATTCATATCGCTGGGCTGCTTCATTGCTTTACATATATCAAAGCGAACTACTTCGTCATTTATTCGGAATGAAAGCTCATTAGCTCTCAAATCAATAAGCACGCTTCCTGTAGCAAGGAAAGGGCGCCCCAAGATTATGGGAACTTCTGAGTCTGCTTCACAATCCAAAATAACAAAGTCTGCCGAAAAGATGAATGAAGAAACCTTTACCAATACATCACATAGAATCCCAACAGGTCGTTTTACCGACCTATTCGCCATTACGAGCCTCATATTGGTTGGAGTAGGATCATCTAACCCCAACTTTTTATAGATAGATAATGGCATCAAATTGATGCTGGCTCCTAAATCACATAATTCCTTGGCAAAATTCAAAGATCCAACAGTGCAAGGAATAGTGAAAGCTCCGGGGTCAGCCTTCTTCTGAACTAGTGATCGGGTAGCGATAACGCTGCAGTGATGAACATTATCTTTCAACTCATAGCTTGCTGTCCACTTTTTCGTCAAAAGATCTTTCATAAATTTCGCATACCCAGGCATTTGTTCAAGTGCCTCCACCAATGGAACATTAATGGTCAGCTGCTTTAACATAGTCATGAATTTGCTGAACTTTGTATCGTCTGCCACCTTTTTCAATCTTTGAGGAAAAGGTGGTGGTGGGTATGGAATTGTTCTCTCCACGGCTTTCTTCTCCTTTTTCCTTCATTTTTCAGCCTTTTCAGGCTGCAACATACTCGGTGTACCGTCATGGACGTCATGGGTGGATTCTACGACAGCTTCTCCTTTTGCCTTATCATCAATGTCTGCTACATCGTCGACCACTTGTTTTCCCTTAGATGAAGTTTCCAGCGCCTTACCACTTCGAGTAGTAATAGCCATGCATGATCCCTCATTCCTAGGATTTTGCACAGTGTCGCTAGGTAAAGTGCCAGCCTTTCTTTGATTGAGTGCTGTTGAAAGTTGGCTCAATTGCTGCTCTATTTTCTTGATTGAAGTGGAATGTGAATCAACTAATTGCTTCATAGAGGACAAATCATTTATTACCTCCATTACTCCCGCGCTAGTTGCTTCCACTCCTTTCAGTAGTTTAGCCATCATGTCTTCCATACTTCTAGAACTAGATGTGGTGGCGTCACGTCTTCCAGGGGGAACATACAAACCACTTTTGTCATTCTTGTTCTTCCAACTACCTTGGTCCTTGTTTCCATATTTATCATAATAGTTCTGACCTTGGTTTCCTTGGGTATTACCTCGGAAACCCCCCTGATTGTTTAAGTAGTTGGCTTCTTCTTCCGAATCAGATTCGTCTCTTCCTTTTGACGCAATGGCTTTGACTTTTTCGGTCTTCCCTGATAATAGATGCTTTGTAAGAAGATCCACTTGTGTCTTCATGTGCGCCATATATTGATCACGTTCTTCTTCTCTTCTCCTTTGGTCTGCAGTCATGCCTATAGATAAAGTGGGGCTTGCTACCTCAGAATCCCTGGTATGCCAAGCTCTACTTTGCTTCATCATACGATCTAGCATATTGCTTGCCTGACCAAAGGTGAGATCCATAAATGATCCTCCAGCCGCATTATCCACAACTAGTTTAGTTATTGAATTCAAGGCTCTGTAAAGTATCTCCATTAGGTGAACATTAGTCATGTGATGGTTTGGGCACCTCATTAGCTTCGTCTTGAACCTCTCCCATATTTCATGAAGGGCTTCAGTTGGAAGCTGACAAAAGTTGCTGATTTCATCTCTCATTTATGCTCTTTTGGATGGCGGAAAGAATCTTTCTAGGAAAGCGTCTCTCAATTGCCTCCAATTTGTAATAGAATCAGGAGTCATCCCATTCAACCATAGAGTTTCCTCCCCAGACAGAGACAATGGAAATAAGCGTAACCGAATTGCATTCTGACCAACTCCAGGATTGTCAAACGACTTGCATGTAGAAATAAAGTTGATGAGATGCATATTCGGATCATCGCCTGCTAGTCCACCAAATAATCCCTTGAGTTGCAATAACTAAATCATGGTGCTCGTGATGTTGAACTTGGCTTCGGGTGCCAATGGTGGAGGAATAATGGCTCCTGTGGCTCCGGCTCCATCAAGATCATCATCCTCATCGTCGAAAGCTGGCTGCATAGCTTGGCGTTCAGGCCTAAACCTAGCTTGACGATCTCTTCTGTTGGAAGGTGTTGCGATCTCAGCGGCATGCCTAGGGTTTAGTAGCTCGTCATCACCTAGATCTTCATCGTCAGGATTTGTTGCTCGCCTAGGGTTATCAATATTCTGTTGATGCACTTGAGCGGCAGCTAGCGCAGCTAGTCTCGCCTGTTCCTGTTGAGCAGCCATCCTTTCAATTGCGTGTTGTGCCTCTATTCTGCGAATACGTTGTGGTTCAGGATTGATAGGTAATAACGGTTGACCAGAACTTCGGGTATGGGGCATGCACTGAATAAAAACCTACAGTAAACAAAAACAAAAACTAAAAGTAAAAGTACGATAATCTTAGACCAAAGGGTCTAGTAATTATTACGAACTTAATTGACACTTGTATTCCCCGGCAACGGCGCCAATTTTTGATAACACTCAATCTACAGCTCTCGTAGGAGTGTAAAGCGGTCGTTTGTCAAATATAGAACCCAACTGGGTTGGGTATCGATCTCACAGGGAATAGCTTGGTCAGCAAGTAAGCGAAGATTACTAGACTTTTAGTGAAAGTCTCGAAAAAGGGGGGAGTCTTGTTGTGCAAGTAATGTAACCAAATAGTAGACAAAAAACGGAAATAGCAAAGTATAAAGAAATAATGTTTAGTAAGATGTAAACGATGAGAATTGAGAAGTTGGGGTTATGTCCACCTTATGAGTTGTACGTCTCTATTGTCTATGAGTTATGCGGAGTTCATACATGCATGTGCTTATAGAGAATTGTATTCGATGGTAAATCCAAGCGTCTTTCGACCTGAACAAGGACTATTTCACTTTAACTCTTTCGAGCTTAAAGCGTATCTAATGGTACAAATTCTCCAAGAGGTTAATCCAGTTACGACACTAACTTTTTAATAGGGGATGGGACCCTATTACCTTGACATTATCTCTTTTCCAGACATATAACCTTTCTTTCGAACAAGTTAATGCTATACTGGCGTATTCTATGCGTTTGCAACCACAAAGAATTTAGATTGAGATGAAGAGAATAATGATATAAGCAATATACGTGTCACGAATTCACAAACTCATAGCAATAGATAGTATCTCATATGGCTTCCATAACCCCAACAGAGAAGTTTAGTTACCCATGAGTGTGAAGGAAATCACAATAGACATTGTTATTATACCACAATAAATATTTCGTGTAGCAAAGTGTGGTAGGCGTTAGGCGTGAATTCCTTGAAAAGTAACGTTTCTCTTGTTGCGGAAATTAAGAATTGATTAGATGAATAGAAGAAGAATAAAAAGTAGAATTAATAGAAAAGGTCTTGCGGAAGTAGAATAAGAATTGAAAAGTAGAATAAGAATTGAAAAGTAGAATTAGAATTGTAATTCGAAGTATTAAAATCTCTCGCAAAATAGGGTATTTATAATACCCATATCCTATTACTACTAAGCTAATGAATTACTTAACCCATCCTACTAGGTTAAGGTATCATTATCCTAATCCTAATAAGTTACTGCTAGTCCCCAAAGTCTTCAGAATTGCTATTTTTGCCCGGGACAGATTTTCCATGTGCCACTTTTGGTCCTTGGCGTCCAAGATTTGGTTTCCTCCTTTCGTGAAGCTTTCTTTGGTGTCAAGTTATCCATAAAATGCTGAATTCTGCATCATTTATACCTGAAAACTTACTAATCATGTTCGTTAGCTCACTTACAGGAAAAAGGACTAAAAGTGCATGAATTATATAATTTGTCCTCAAAACATGGCTAAAATATGGGTAAAATATAGCACTATAGGCGTGTAAATTCGCCTATCATCAGCTATTGTCTTATGACTTGGGAGAAAAGGGAGAAAGCTGAAGTTGAAAGGTTGGAAATTATGTTAGAATGAGTAAATAGACTAGATATATTGGTCTTAAATTAAGCCCTCTAGATAATCTTGTTAACCCTATTTCAACCACAATTTAGTTCAAGTAGGTGATACACCAACTTAAGAGTTCAAGCTGCTCAAAAGGGAAAAGTAGGTAATGCACTTGCTTGCTTTATTAGTGTCTAAAATTGGCCTTTAACTTATTAGGCCTTTGGTAGATTTTTTTTTAGGTTGGGCCCTTTCTCTATTTTCCATTTATTTTACTTAGTTTGGGACCTTAATGAGTATATTAATATAAGTGCAAATCTGACCCATAACCAAGTCGATTAACTTGGTCCATATACCTCAAGTAGGTGACCCACCTACTATATAATTATGTTAAGGAAACACCTCAATATTTTATTTCATATTCAGTTCTTAATCCCTTCAGTTTAACTTAAAGCTTATATACACTCGGTAACTTGGGTTTAGACTTAAATTCCAACTTATGATTCCAAGTTTAATAGTTATATAGACATTAACTTGGTCGTGTCACATTAAAATGTACGGGCATCATCTAGAAACCCATTTACACCATCAATACTCACATAACAAATCTAGTCCATTAATTTTACCACAAGCCTATATCAAGTTCTATATAAGTAGAGCAAGTACACATAAAATATGGGGTGTTACATCCTCCCTCCTTAGTAATATTTGTCCTCGAATGTTAGCATAATTATCAAACCTAAACAAGTTCAAGCCTAAGTTTAATGTTCATGTTACCACATAATACCTACATAAGTTCAAGCCTAAGTACATTTACAAAAGCTATTTCTTAATTTCATAACTTCTTAACTTGCCGATCTAAAGTAGCAATAAGCACTTCTTCTTAAGTGAGATCTTTTGTAACTTGTGCATCTTTTATAGGAGTAATATGAGATGGATCTCCTATGCACTTATGAAGCATTGAGACATGAAATATCATATGAACTATTGAGAGATATTGGGTTAGATCTAACTCATTTGTGACCTAGACAATCCTTTAAATAATATTATATGGACCTATATAACATGGACTTAGTTATCCTTTCTTACCAAATATTTTTACCCCTTTCATTGGTGACACCTTCAAGAATACCCAATCACATATAGAAAACTCTAGCGCTCTTCTTCTAATATTTACATATGATTTGTGTCGACTTTGTTCTATTTATAGCTACTGTTGGATAATTTTAATCTTTTACATATCTTGGTGAGCAATATCTTGACCAAACAAGCTAGTTTCACCCACTTCAAACCATCCAATTGGTAATCTACACTTTCATCTATATAAAACTTCATATAGTGCCATTTTGATATTCGAATGATAGCTATTGTCATAGCCAAACTCAAAAAGAGGTAGATGGTTATCCCAACTACCTTTAAACTCTAATACCCAAGCTCATAGCAAATCTTTAAGCATTTGAATGGTACATTCTACTTGTCTATCTATTTGAGGGTGAAAAGCCGTACTTAAATTTACTTGCGTTCCCAAACTCTTCTGAAAAAACTTTCAAAAATTATAGTAAATTAAGATTCCCTATTAGATATAGTAGAGATTGGGACTCCACATAGATGAACTATCTCTTTAATATACAATCTGACATACTCATCAACTGTAGTGTGCTAATTTGGTAAGTCTATCAACTATTTCCCATATGGAATCTAACTTCTGAGATGTATAAGACAAACTAGTAATGAAATCAATGTTGATTATGTCCTACTTCTAAATTGGAAGATCTATACATTGCATATAACCCTCCGTCTTTTGGTGCTCTACTTTAACTCTCTAATAATTTGGACAATGGGGTACAAATTCTACAATGTCTTTTTATTGTCACCCGACCAATACATTTCTTTCAAATCATGATACATCTTAGTTGACCCCGGGTGGATGGAATACCTTGAATGATATGCCTCTATTATAATCCTCTTTCTTAGCCTATCTATATTAGGTAGACATAATCTATTTTGGCACCAAAGTAATCCCTCTTGTGTAAGCTGAAATTCCTTTGTCATACCTAATGTACATTTTCCTTAAATGTAATAGAATAGGATTGGCATACTGCATCTCTTTTACTTCAGCTAATAATCAAAATTCTACCGCATTATGCATAATATCCCCTTATCTAACGTTTCAAGAATACGAACCCCCAAATTAGCTAATTAGTATAGATCCTTAGATATTCCTTACCTTTCCATTCACTGCCTATAAGTGCTTGCCATTGTATTACGACTTAAAGCATCAAATACCATATTTTCTTTCCCTAGGTGATATAATATATCAACATCAAAGTCTTTTAAAAGATCAAGCCACCTTTGATGCCTCAAATTTAGGTCCTTCTGGTTAAAGATATATTTTAAACACTTATGGTCAATATATATGTCAACATGAATCCCATACAAGTAGTGGCCCCATATCCTTAAAGAAAATACAACTGCTAATAGCTCAAGATCATATGTTGGATTATTTTTCTTATGTGGCCATAATTTTCTTGATGCATATGCAATTACTTTACCATGTTGCATCAATACACATCTTATTCTAATTGTTGAAGCATCATAATACACTACATACCCTTCTGTGCCTTCTGGAAGTACTAATATAGGTGTAGAAGTTAAGTTATACTTTAGATCTTAGAAACCCCTTTCACATGTATTATTCCATTGAAACTTGGATGCTTTGAGTGTTAGCTTTATTAAAGGTACATAAATTGAAGAAAATCCTTCAACAAACCTTCTATAATAACCGACCAACCCAATGAAATTACTAACCTCCATAGATGTTGTCAGTCTTGGCCATCTCTTCATGACTTATATGTTTTGAGTATCGACCTTTATTCTTCAAATATATATAATATAACCAAATAATGCCACATATTTCAACCAAAACTCACATTTAGAGAAATTTGTATATAACTTGTGCTCATGAAGAATCTGTAACACCTATTGTAAGTGACTTGCATTGTCCTCTTTTGATCATGAATAAACTATAATGTCATCAATAAACACTATCACGAACATACCCAATAATGGATTAAACACCCTATTAATAAAATCTATAAAAGTTGGTGGTGCATTAGTTATCCCAAAGGATATGACTAGAAACTTGTAATGACTGTACTATATTCAAAAAAATGTCTTCGATATATCTTTATCTTTGACCCACACTTGGTGGTATCCTGACCTCAACTCAATCCTTGAGAAATACTTGGCACCTTTTAACTGATCAAATAAGTCATCAATTCTTAGAAGGGGATATTTGTTCTTAATTGCATCTTATTCAGTTGTCAATAGTCGATGCACATTCTCAACGAGCCATCATTCTTATGCACAAATAACACTGGTACACCCCGAGCGGACATATTAGGCTTTATGAATCTTTTTTCTTGCAACTCTTTTAGTTGCTCTTTTAACTCCCATATTTTGCCAAGGCTATTCTATGCGGAGGAATAGAGATTGGTTGAGTACCTTGAATCACATGGATACCACACTCCAGTTCTCTCTATGGAGTCAAACCTAGAAGATCTTAAGTAAATACATCGAGAAATTCATTTACTACTGGAATATTTTGAAGAGTTAGCAACTCCTCGTCTATATCTTTAACTCTAACTAGATGACAAATGTAACCTTCGTAAATCATATTTTTTCCCTTAAGATAAGAAATAGATTTACCTCTTGGCGCACCAATACTACCCCTCCATTCAAGGACTGCCTCTCTTGGAAAATAGAAATACACCTTCTTAGTTCGGTAATCTATTGTGACATAACAAGAAGCCAACCAATCCATACCCATTATGACATCAAAATCTACCATTTCTAACTCAACAAGGATAACCATTGTATCACGACCACAAATAGATACTATACAATTTCGATACACTTTCTTAGCTATAGTAGATTCACCAAACCGATATAGACCCTTCAAATAACTTAACTAGTTATTCTAGTATTATTTTGAACTTTTTAGCAACCAATGGAGTGACATATGATAACTTAGAACTTGAATAAATTAATGCATATATATTATGTAAAAAGATAGACAATGTATCTCTAACCATATCTAAAAAAGCCTCTAAATTTTGCTGATCTGCTAGACAATATGTACGATTCTGAACTTCACTAGAACTAAATGCTCCTTTAACACCTCTACCATGACCTATACGATGTATACCCCAACCTAAATAAGGCACCGATGATGCTGCTGCAACGACAGATCTAGTTGGTCATTCCATACCACCCATGCCTTTTTATGGACACTTCCTTATTATATGCCCCAACATACAACACCAAAAGCAAGCATTGATGAGTGGTGATTTTACCACTTATTTGCACTCAAATTTTGAGTACACTACCAAGTTTTGTATAAATAAATGAGACATAGTTGTGATTTAATGCACTAAAATCTATATTTTGCAGGCATAGAGTTGGTAAGATAAAAAGATGTGGATTGAAGCTAAAAGAGATCAAGTGGAAGTCAAGAAGTGCAGCTGAAGACCTGGAGAAGTCATTAGCCCAGTTACCGTGATCACGGGCCAAAGGCCGCGGTCGCGGGCCAAAGGCCGCGGTCACGGGCCAAAGGCCGCAGTCGCGGTTAGTCAAGATGGTCAATTGAATGCAATCGTGGAACCATACCACAGTTGTATTGACCACGATCGAGGGAATCCTCACACGATCGTGGATAAGATGGAATGTTGACTAGGGTAGTTTTGTAGTTTCACTTGGCCGAATCACAAACCTTATATAGGCAAGAACCCTTTCTTCTTTGGGTATTGCTTACCTCATAGACATTTTTGAATTTCAGCAAGAACCCTAATTGGGCAAGATTGTAACTAATTTTGGAGGATTAAGTTCTTAGTATTTTGTGAAGAATGAATGCTTTGGATAATACTTATGGTATATCTTTCCTTACTTTCTTCATGAGTAGCTAAGTAATTTAGTCTTGGGATTATGTTGAACTAAAATGTATTTGTGTCAATGGGTTGGCATGCTTTTTAGTTATTGATTATGGATTCTACCATTTCTTGAGCTTAATAGTTGGAATTTAAGGGTGAAACCCCCAAATCTCTAAAAGGGTTTGATGGGTGAAAACCCCAAGCTCTAGAAACCCTTTATCATCCTTGAAAAAGGGATGAAAGTGATGTTATGGGAATCCATAACATCCTTGAAAAAGGTCTATAGGCTGACAAGGCAATGATGGACAATCAAGACTATTTTTTACTACGTTTTGCAATCTTAGAAATAAGTGTGATTGGAATGTGAATCATTTCAAGGGCATCATCCTAGAAATAGGGTTTCCCAATTGAGGTTTTTGGTGATTATGAATTACATACTTGTTAGGTTCTCGAAAAAGCCAATGGGTGAAATCTTTGTGGTTTTGTTGAAAGAATAACCACAAAGACCTTTGACCTAGACTATTTCTTACTCAACAACTAAGTTTCATGTTAAACTTTCAACAACCTTACACACTTCTTACCTTTAGGTAGACATAATCCCAAGATCTTCTCAAACCTTGAATTTAAATCAAAAGTGCTAAATTAGTGTGTTATTAACCAAAGATCATTACAAACAAATTTCAAATCATTCCCCGCACTTTATTTTACATGTTGTGTTTGTTAGCATTCCGGGTAACCTTTTAGTAGTTAGAATACCCATAGGATTTGAAATTTATTCTTTGCTACTTGTGGATTCGACCCCAGCGTGAGTTGGGTTATTTAAAATGACCGCCTCAACCCTCTAACATGGGAGTGAGTTGAGAATTATCAAAATGGCGCCGTTGCCGGGCAGTGGAATATAAATTTCACTTGTGTGGTGTGATTCTTACTTGGGTATACCTGGGGTGGTATAATTTACTTTATTTTTATTTTTTATTTTTTTTATAGGTGATCGAAGTGTTAATGGAATGATGAGTGATAACTCGAACAACATGGGCCCCTTTGATGGTTCCCTAGATGATGAGGGATAACTAAATGAAGTGGGCCAAACAAGTGCAATTCATATTCCACCGACCACTGGAAATAAAGTTTTTCATGTGACTAGTGTCATGCTTCATATGTTGTACATGAAAGGGTTGTACAGGGGTCAAGTGTATGAGGACCCAAATATCCATTTAAAGAATTTCGTGGAAATGTGTACGCCATTCAATATAGCACACATTACTCAAGAATCTATCCGGTTTTGCCTTTTTCCGTTCTCACTAACGGGCTAGGCGGTTTTATGACTCTGCTCACTTCAACCCGGCTCAATCACATCTTGGGAAGTTCATAACACCACGTTTCTTGAAATATACTTTCCACCATCTAAAATTCTTCAAAAGTGGGACGAGATTGTGAATTTTTGGAAAATGAACAGAGAATCGTTATTTGAAGCTTGGGAAAGATTTAATGGAAAATTATCCCAATGGCCAAATCATGAGGTCCTGGAGAAGATGCTTCTCAAGATCGTCTATCGAACCCTTGATCCACTAAACAAAATGGTGGTGGATAATGAGGTGAGTGGATCTATAGTAAAGATGATCCACCATGCGACCTTTCTATTGATAGGAAAAGTGTCAAAGCAAAATCAGGGATGGCATACCCGAGATACCAAAGCTCCCAAGATCCCTTCTACTATTTCGGTGGTCGATAATGAGCAAAGAAGGCAGAATGAAGAAAAGGAGGAGAACATGGTGAAAATTATGACCCAACTTGAACTCTTGACAAAGCATGTTATGGGTACACCAGCGAAAGCAGTAAACACCATAGCATCAAAATCTTATGAAGACAATAAAGAAGCAAAGAAGTTGGATGAGGAAATCCGGTATTTGGCCAACTATTCAGGGCGTTCCCGCCTTGCCTATCAAAGACAAGGTGGAAACTATGGTTGGATGGATCTCGAGTGGGATAGAGATTGGAGAGATATGGAGTGTGACTATGACTATTATATTCCCTTTCATGATCAAGCGAAGACCAAAGAGTCAAGTGATTGACCCCAAAAAATTCAAGAACAATGATATATTTAGAAAAAATCTTAAATAGAACCGAAGGTACAGAAAAAATGGTCTGCGAGTTGAAAGGTGACTTCTATCAACTCTCTTAAATCGTGGCATCTCACTCTGCCTCTATCAAGAAATTTGAGACCCATATTGGTCAAATCTCTATGCAATTAAATACTAGGCCTAGAGATGGACTCCCTAGTGACACGATTGCTAATCTAAAAAATAATGATCAAGTCCTAGCAATTGTCACAAGGAGTGGAAAGACATTTGATGAGCACTTTAAAGGAGACTTGAGTGAGAAAATGCCAAAGACTAAAGTAAAAAAGGTGTTAGCTCAAAGTTGAGAAGAAAATGATGAGAAAGATATCGAGGAAAGTGACAAAGAAGTGGTTGAGGTTCAAAATCCTCAAAGTGAAGAAAAACCCACAATCCAAGTTCCTCCCTCATTGCCTCAATGATTGCTTTTAAAATAAGAGGGTGACAAATTAGGGAAGTTCATGGCAAAACTTAGCAATCTATTGATAAATATCCTGTTGCTAGAAGCGATCTAAGAGATCCCGAGATATGCTAAGTTAATGAAAAAGTTGATGTACAAAAAGAAGATTGTCAAAGGTGACACCATTGAGGTCACTCATGGGTGTGGTGCTATCACGTATAGTAAGGTTGCAAAAAATAAAGATGACCCCAGAGTGTTCACCATTCCTTGTATAATCGGGATGCATGAGTTTGCAAAACCTCTATGTGACCTTGGTGCAAACATTAACTTAATGTTGTTTGTCATCTACAACAATCTTTGAATGAATACCCCTACACCAACCTCTATGCAACTCTTAATAGTGGACCGATCTATTAAAGGCCGGTGGGGATTTTGTTTGATATCTTTGATAAAGAGGACAAGTTTATACTTCCTGCGGACTTTGTAGTATTAAATTGTGAAATGGAGCAAGAGGTACCTATCATCCTTGGTCGTCCTTTCTAGGCCACCGAATGAGCCATTATTGATTTAGATATGGGGTAAATAACGTTTAGGGTGTAAGAGGATGAGGTCTCTACCAAAATTTACAAGATAAAGAAAAAAATAGCAGAACTCTAAGTTGTCCATGGTGGATGTTGAGAGTGAGAAGGTGAATGGGGAAGGGATCGAAGACCAACCTTGAGAATAGAAGAGGGAAGACGCCGTGATGCGATGATAACTAAGGCATTAGTTGGGAGGCAACTCATATATTCCTTAAAAGTGGCTCGTATCCTTTTTGTTATGTTTTTGTAGCATAAAAGTTAGTTCTTGGATATGAATAACTCATGCATTTATGGCACTATGGAGTGCATTGGATGAGCTTAAAAAGGGGGAGGTGTACAAATATGCATTGAAAACTGAACAGGGAAAATTTCTGTAAAGAGTGAGACAAGAGTTGAAAAGGAGAAAATAGGGGAGTAGAGATGCTCTCAGTTACCGCAATAGCGGTCACTAGGTGCAATTGTGGTCACCCGCATGTCCGTGATCACGGTCACTTCCGCCTTTTTAATCACTGAATTTCCCTCGATTTCCCTCACACTCCCTTTCAAGTTTACTCTCTAATTGGACCAAATTTTGGCCAAGTTTATGAGCTATCCAACAACATCCTTGCATCCTTCTTGCATCATAAATCTGGTAGGTGTCATGCATCTATGCTTTTATTTTTGAAAATAGTCCTTAGAATGCACGATTAAGAGAAGGCCTATAGTTTTGATTGTTATGCTTCCATGATTTTCATACTTGGTATTTGTGTGGTGTCAGCTGCTTGAGTAAGGTTTACATATAAGAGCGGAAATATTGAGTACCTAAAAATATGTGAAAAATATGGATAAATGAGGTGTGCACACCAAGGGTTTGATATATTGCCCAAATCAACTTTTAATAATGATTTTTGAATTTGAAAGGGCATATTCGAATACTTATTAGCATTGCTCAATTGGACTTCATGTAAATCCATTTTGTAGAGCATGCTAGTGGCTTAAAAATTTGGAAGAGTTTTGGATATGAAAAGCTAGTGCAAAACCAGCCTCAGGTATCTCGACTAGAATCACGACCTGCGATCGTGGCAAAGCGAATGCGGTCATGGTAAGTTTCCTGCCATGCCAAAAATCCTACACTTCAAATTTTTAGCCAAACACCACCAAACACCTATTCTAATAAGCTTTAGTGAACAATGAGGCATAATTTTCATGTTAAACTGTCATTGATTGATATTATATATGCCTAGTGCTTTCAGGATAACTTCATGGACATTTATGATCACATTCAATTCATGGCATCTGAGTAGCACACTCACTACTACAGTGATCTTCCAAAGACAAAGATGCTTCCAGATAAAGGGATTTTCTTAGAGAATATACCAGAGAAATTATCAGCATTTCATGATAAACATGAAACCATAGGGTGGCGGTGCTTTTCCCCGGATACATGCATTGCAAATAACAATGGGTCCATGAATATTATGCCAACATCAGTAAAATGTCTTTCTCGGACCCATTCAATGTAACTATTAAGATTCGGAGAAAACCGGTGAGATTTGGGGTGGGGCAAATCAATAATATTTATGGGTTCCAACATGCAGACATGGGTGAATTCAAAGCAAAAGGTTGTAAACTGGGGAGTTGGTTGGTGCAACGGTTATTTCCCAAAAAGAAAGTCTCTTGGGCAAAGACTAAAAGCAACATGTCTATAAACGACTTCACTTTCGAGGCTTAGATATGGTTGTACATTATTTGTAGCCAATTCTGTCCTTGCATCCATATGACAATATTTCTAGATCTGTATGCTCAGATGATTGCTTGCATTCTAAATGACATCCCTTTGGATCTTGGTCAGCTCGTGGTCAATGAAATGGATCATTTTAAGAATCAAGGTGGTAATTATCTCTTATTACCCTCTATGATGACTAAGTTTTACAAGAGAGTGGGGGTTGAAGAATATGCCAGTGATACATGGGTGCTCCCTGGTTCCCCCATCTACCTCTTGAGGATTCGTGGAGAGGGCGCACTGGCCAAAGGTAAGAAGATAAAGATTGACTTGGATAAGTTGGCATGTATTGAGCCTGAGTCTCATAGGCCACCCACCGTTGGACCTCTTGAGGAGATTGGAGTTAATATTACAGCCATCAGAGAGTTTGTGTCTTGCCTACGCCAGGGAACATGAGAGCCTTCCACCACTCACCATTCATATGTGTCACAGGACAATTATGAGAAGTACATAAAGAACCAAAATAATCAAGAAACTACCATTGTTAGGCTTGATAAAGCCTACTCCTCTTTGGTGGAGTCACACCGATACCTCTGGAGCGCATATGAAAAGATTTTCACAAGAGAAAAGAAGAGGGATGAGTTCTTTATCAAGATGTGGAAAAGGGTGAAAGGACTATGGAAGGTTTTAAAACACTAAGATCAACTTTCTTCCTCTTAGGTGGAGATTGATGATGAGGCCCCAACAGAGTGGTCTGACCTTGAGGAGAATGATGATGATGTAGAATCTGAGAGCGATTGCAACCCTTGATGCGGTTTCAGGGAGCACCCTTATCTTATTTATCCTTGATTATTTATGCAGTAGGGACACTGCTACCTTTTAGTTGGAGGTGTCTCCACATTTATTTGATTTGGGCCTGTATTATTGATATTTCTGCATACTTTTCTGCTCTTTTGGATGATTCATATTTTTTTATTTGGGTTGTAATATTCGAGCACTCTGACAGTTCCCATATTTGCATGGATTAGTTATTTTGTTTGTAGCTTGTTACTTTATTTTATTTCTATTTGAAGATCTTTTCCCTATGATAGACTGAGTGATGACATACTTAAGGGGAAAGCATGCTTAACTTTACAGTGGTCCACAAAGCCTCTAAAAGATACATAGTTTTAGTTAAGGTTGGTACAAACCTTGCCTTACTCTTAACTACTATACGATACCAAAATATACCAAAACATACATAATAGACTCGGAAAGCCCCGAATCAACCTTCAACTCACCAATAGATGCTGAATATCCTGTTCTTCTATTAGAGAGGTGTATTGGTTGAAGAACCTATGCCTATAACATGAAATGAAGGCCCCTTATGAGGAACATTAGTACGAAAATATGTACTGAAAATGCGAGTTTGGAAGTAATTATACATAATGCCAGAGCTAAAAAAAATCAAGTACAAGTGTATAAATAGTTCTAATAGACCATCATTATATATACTTGTGGATTCACATACATTATATTCTCTTCGTCTCTTTATCCTTCTTACTTTACAATCTTTGTTAAACACATGATACAAATGACAAGTTGATAAATGATAAATACATAAATTATAATCGGCCATGCAAGGTGTATGCCCCTGAGTTACCACCCATAAATAAAGAAATTGGGATTGGCCTATTCTAGGCTTTTTACCTAATCTGCCACTCACATATAAGGGGATTGGATCAACCCATGCTAGGCTTATGCCCTAAGCTGCCACCTATACAATTTAGATTTGCATTACTTATGTTTTATAATATTTGAGATTGTTAATTTGGTTGTCATAACATTATTGTTGTAATACCCATAAGTCTTTAAGCTCTAGACCCTTCAAAAGATTGGCCAGTAATTTAGTTTTCCAAAGCCACAAGTATTGCCTTAATCAGGTATCGTGGCAAAAAGAATGCAAATATTTCCTTAAGTATCAGTCAGCTGCCAGTGTATGACTCATGTGATGACCCATTACCAGATGTAACAAGTTATTATGAGGTATCATCATCAAAATAATAATGATCCTCAATTCTAAGCTCAATGATAACAACCCCACCATATGACCCGTCACTAGTGATAATGAGTCGTTAGGAGGGATTCGTTATCATAATAGTGTATAACTAAGACCTTAGGATTTCAGGTTATGACTCGTGATGAGTCGTAGGAGTCATAACGACTGGGAGCAGAATTTTCTGTATGATTTTTTAAGGACTTATAAATCTTTTCCCAATCTCATAAAAGCCAAACCCATGTCATTTGGGCTTCCAAAAGAGTGGTATAAAAGACAAATCCCCTAAATCTATGATTTAATTGTATTTCCACCAAGAGGTATTAAGAGAGGCAATTTTATCTTCTCCGCAAAGGCAACTAGGGTTCTTCAAGTTCAAGTTCAACCCTAAGAATTCCCCCCAAGGAGTTTTCCTTTAGGTGTGTGGGATTTCATCAATAGGTCCCTTCCACCCATTGAGTCACAAGAAATTCCTTACTTTAAAAGTACAAACCCCTTTCTCTTTTTAATGGGGTTCCAAGTCAAATATGATATTTATCAACTTTATCTTAGTTGCTATGGTTATGAACCATGAAAGTGTGCTTTCCCATGATAATTGTGTTTCCATATGTTTGATAATTTCACTTGTCCATAACATGATCTGTTATTAAAACATTAAGTACTACTCACGATTCTCTATACCATGGTTAGTTTTATCCTTATCATGTTCCATTATATTAGAATTTGCTGGTGGGTTATGAACATACGATACCTAGGAACTTATGCATATATCATCTTACATGTTATTGAGAAGTTCAAATTATACATGTATTTTTAATTTCAGAATACCATGATTTGAGCATATTAATTATCAATTCATGTTTTAGTTAATACTTTAGTGTCATTAAGTTAGGGGTATTACTTAGCACTGAGTGAACGTAGGGATGATGACTCCCCTTACAGTTAGGAATGAGACTATTAGTAGAAGTCTATAAGTTCTAGAACTATGGTACCATCATAGGGTATAAGGGGTCCTCCGCCAGTAGAGACATGGCCCACTACTCCTTTGGGAAATCAATTTAGTGGATCCCTGCCAGCAAATATTGGTACCCTTGGCAAGGTACTAGCACCCTTCCAATTGGGTTTATAGGTTGGACCTCTATTAGCTTATATTGGGGCAAGTCAGTTATTATTATCTCCCATAATCCTTAATTTTTGTTCATTTTCTGTTTAGCTTAGATATGTATGACCTTGTATTTAGTTATCTAGTTATTAAGCATATTTATTACATGTTTATACTTGGTCTTGCATTTAATTTACATATTCATGCACTTATCCTTATTATACATATTAGCCTTCCCATCTTGTATACTCAGTATATTTAAAGTACTGATCACATACTCTCTCTTGTGCTATATTATCTTATAATATATGTTCGGACGCTCAATTCCCGAATCGCACCTAGTCAATTTTATCCCACTCAACAGTAGTTGTGGTGAGTCCTTATCCTTCAAGGATGGTTATTAGTTGTCACCTTCAATATTTTATTTTAGTTTAGTTGGAGTTAGTTAAGGGTTTGTCCCATCAACTCCCCATATTTTAGAGACTTTCAGATAGTCAAACTTTTTTTCAGTTTTATCAGATAATCAGGCATAATTTATATTATTTCCATTGCAACTTATTATCAAGTTTACTAGTTTAGCTTCTTTCTAGTATTTTGTTATTTTCTCCATTGTTCATAGTGGGTACCCGACCATGGGTTAGCTTAGGGTTACTTGTGACTCTAAGCATCGTGTTACGACTAGGGGCTAGTCTTGGGTCATGACAAATATGGTATTAGAGCACAAGGTATAAAGTGACCTAGATTGTTTAAAATACATATAAAGTAGAGTCTTGTTCGTGGGTGTGACGCGCACCATATTTTGAGCGAGGCTATGAAATATTTTAGGAACATTTCACTTCTTTCTTTGTTCATATCGTGCTATGGAATATGAGATCCCTTGTGTTTCCTTTTCTAAATTGTCCTCTACCTATTTATAGAAAATGAATCCTAGAAGGGATAATGGGTGGAGGAATGGAGACCAACCAACACCGCTATTTGTCCTAGAAGAACCTTTGAATGAGCAGGTCTCCCACGCTGAATTCAAGGCTGACTTCACTGAGATAGCCCAATCCATGGCTCCCTAAAATAACTAGTAGGATGTTTCCCTACCTTAACAAGTAGTGAATACGACAACAACTATTTTTCAAGAGTTCACATGGATGAATCCCCCGGTGCTTTTTAGATCAAAGTCTGAGGAGGATCCATAAGAGTTTCTAGATTGTGTGCAGAAGGTGACTGATAACGCTCAAACTACAGCTCTCGTAAGAGTGTAAGCGGTCGTTGTCAAATATAGAACCCAACTGGGTTGGGTGTCGAATCCCACAGGGAATACTTGATCACTAAGTATGCAACGATTAGTAGACTGTTGATCGAAAATTCTACGAAAAAGGGGGGATTTAATTGTAGCGTGAATTAAGAGTATCAAAGTAACAAAGAAAAACGGAATGTTTAGTAGGTTTTAATCAATGAGAATTGTAAGTTAGGGTTATGTCCACCTTATGAGTTTTACGAATCTATTGGCTATGAGTTATGCAGAATTCAGACATGCATGCGCTTATAGAGATTCATATTCTATGGTAAATCCTAGTTTCTTTCGACCATCAAGGATTATATCACTTTAACTCTTTCGAGCTTAAAGCATATACTAATGGTACGAATTCTCCAAGAGGTTAATCCAGTTACGGCACTAACTTTTAAACAGGGGTTGGTAGCCCTATTTCCTTGTCATTCTCTCTTTTCCAGACATGTTACTTTTCTTTCGAACAAGCTAATGCTATACTGGCATATTCTATATGTTTGCAACCACAAGAATTCAATTAAGATGAAGAGAGTAATGATATAAGCAGCATACATATCAAGAATTCACAAACTCATAGCAATAGATAGTATCTCATAAGGCTTCCATAACCCTAACAGAGAAGTTTAGCTACTCATGAGCGCAACGGAGATCACAATAAACATCATCATCATATCAAAACTAGAATGATCTCACGTTGGAGAGGAGTGTGGCGTCACGACAAGGTTGACGTTTTTCCTCTTGGTGTTTCCCACGAGTTAGCGTTTTTCTCTGTTAACAATTGTAACGTGAATTAGGAGCGGAAGTTGAATGAAAACGAATTGAATTAATAAATGAGTCAATAATAAAAAACTTGCTGAAAAATTCAGCAAATAGGGTTTTTATAACATCCTTGTCCTAGTCCTACTGAAATAGGGTTTTTATCCTTTCCTAGTCCTACTGGGTTACTGCATACTTGTCCTAATCCTACTAAGTTACTTCTGATCCCCCAAGTCTTTAGAAATGCTTTTATTGCCCGGGACAAGTTCTCCATGCATCACTTTCAGTCCACAAGCTTCCAGAAGCTGCCTTCCTTCTTACGTGAAGTTTCCTTTGGCGTCCAACAGTCCATAAAATGCTGAAATCTTCATCATTTATTCCTGAAAACATGCTAATCACGTTGGTTAGATCACTTACAGGAAAAAGGACTAAAAGTGCAGGAATTATATACTTTGTCCTTTAAAACTTAGCTAAAATATGGGTAAATTAAGGTGCTTTAGGCGTGTAAATACGCCTAACATCAGTGACTAATATTAAGGGTGTTACCCCATATGAGAGTGATGACTTAGATACTTACCAATTACAAGGGGTGGCTCACCTGGGTTAGGCAGTGGAACGAGGATAGAGGTGCCGATGCAAAGCCTATAGAGTGGGATGAGTTTACTGCTACTTGTATGGATAGGTTATTCCCACTAGAGATGAGGAAAACCAAGGTAAAAGAGTTTATTAACCTGAACCAAGGTAGTATGAGTGTTAAGGAATATTCGCTCAAGTTTAGTTAGTTGGCGAGGTATGCTCCTAATATGGTAGCTGATTCTAGGGATCAAATAAGAAGGTTTGTATCTGGTGCATCATAGGATATATTCAAGGAGTGTAGTATGAAAATGTTGATTAAGAAGATGGACCTCTCCAGGTTGATAGTTCACATCTCAATAAATTGAGGAGGAGGAGATCAAAGAAAGAGAAAGGGAGAATAAGAGGGCCAGGACTGTTAGTTTTAATTTCTCTCAGCCAAGGTCAGAGGGTGGGAATCATTCTCAGTTTTACTAGAAATCTTTATTCTTATCCCCATTTTTTGCCAGTGCCCAGTACCTAAGTGCCAATAAAATTTACGATAGAGCACTAGACTCAGAGTCCAAGGGTAGTATGAATAGTGTTTGAACCAACCCAGTCTATAAGATGTATGGTAAGAACAACAAGGGTGAGTGCATGGCTAATAGTGATACGTGTTTTAGGTGGGGAAAGTTAGGCCACGGGATAAGGGACTGCCTAACAAGTATGTGGAAGGGAAGGAATGATCGTCAACAAGGCTATACTAACTCCTCATCAGCTCTAACAAGTCGCCCAACTTAGCATGACACCATCTCTAGTGCCACTAGTGGACAACATCATAATCTATTCTATGTGTTTTAGACTCATCAAGATCAGGAGGGTTCTCCTGATGTGGTTACTGGTATGTTACAAGTCTTCCACTTTTATGTGTATTCATTATTAGATCCTAGAGCCACACTTTCCTTTGTGAATCCCTATATAGCTGTGGATTTTCATGTCAGTCCTAAAATTCTTGTAGAACTTTATGTAGTGTCCACTCCATTCGATAGTTCTATTATAGCTAGACGGGTATACAGAAATTGTCCAGTCACAATATCCCAAAAAGTCACCTCATTTAATCTTGTAGAATTAGAGATAATCAATTTTGATGTCATTCTTGGTATGGATGGGCTCCACTCCTACTATGACTCAGTCGATCATAGAAATAAAATAGTTTAATTTTAGTTTCCAAATAAGCTAGTCATAGAATGGAAGGGTAGTACCTTAGTATCTATGGGTCAATTTGTCTCTATCCTTAAGGTGAGGAAAATGATTTCCAAGGGGTGTGTCTATCTTATCATTAGAGTCAAGAACTCAAGTTTTGAAATCCTAAGTCTTGTGTCATCCCAGTAGTGAATGAATATGCAGAGGTGTTTCCTAAAGATCATTTCGGAGTTCCTCCTGAGTGGGAAAGTGACATCAAAATAGATCTCCTTCCAGGTACTAACCTATTTCAATACCACTTTATAGAATTCTCTAGCTGATTTTAAGAAATTGAAAAAATAGTTGAAAGATCTCTTAGATAAGGGTTTTATCAGACCTAACATCTGTCCATGGGGTGCTCCAGTTCTATTCGAGCACAAGAAAGATGGTTTGATCAGAATATGCAATGACTATCATCAATTGAACAAAGTCACAATCAATAATAAGTATCCCATCCCCAGGATTAATGATTTGTTTGAAAAACTATAGAGTGAAAATTATTTCTCTAAGATAGACCTTAGATTCGACTATCATCAGCTCAGAGTCAGAGGGAGTAATATTCTAAAAATGACCTTTAGAACTTATTATGATCATTTTAAGTTTGTAGTTATTTCTTATGGACTAACGAATGCTCCTGCAGCTTTTATGGACTTGATAAACAGAGTGTACAAACAGTATTTGTACATGTTTGTCATAGTATTCATACATGACTTCCTCATCTATTCCCACAGCGAAGGTGAGCTTGTAGACCATTTAAGGGTTGTTCTGTAGACCCTTAAGATTCATAAGTTATTTTCTAACTTTAGTAAACATGAATTTTGATTGAAATTTAACTTTCTTTATTCATATTATTTTCAATGAAGGCATCCGAGTTGATCCTCAAAAGACTAAAGCAGTAAGGAACTGGCTTAGACTCATCTTTCCATCAAATATCAAGAGTTTTATGGGTTTAGCTAGTTATTATAGATAGTTTATTGAAGTATTTTACTCTATTGCATCTCCCATGTCAAAACTGACTTAGAAAAAAGTCAAATTTTAGTGGTACGATTCTTGCAAGAAGAGTTTCCAGTAGTTAAAGACTCGACTTACTCCTATCGTAGTTTTGACTCAACTAGAGGGTATAAATGGTTTCGTGGTTTGTTGTGATACTTCCAGAGTTGGTATTGGTTGTGTGTTGATGAAATGAGGTAAGGTTATAACCTATGTCTCAAGACAACTCAAACCCTATGAGAAGAACTACCTGACTCATGATCTTGAGTTGGCAACAATTGTTTTTTACTTTAAGATTTGGAGGCATTACCTTCATGGGGTTCATGTGGATGTGCTTATTGATCAGAAGAGCCTTTAGTATGTGATCACTTAGAAAGGCCTAAATCTTTATCAGAGAAGGTGGTTAGAACTATTCAAATATTATGATATGAGTGTCTTGTATCACCCATGAAAAGCCTATGTAGTAGCCTACGCCCTTACTAGAATATCTATGCGAAGTGTTACCTATGTTGAGGATAATAAGAAGGAATTAGTTTGTGAGGTTCATTAGCTTGCTAGATTGGGGGTTCGATTAGTCAATTTTGCTGAAGGTAGTATATGTGTTTAGAAAGGTTTAGAATCTTCATTGGTTTCCGAAATAAAGGAAAAACAAGATAAAGTTCTTGTTTAAGTTGAAGGATATAGTTTGAAACTAGAAAGTTGAGGTTTTCTCCCAAGGGGGAGATGGTGTTTTTCGTTGTTAGGGAAAGTTATGTGTTTTAGACATGGATGATTTAAGAAAATAGATGCTAGCAGAGGCTCATAGTTCTTGATACTCTATTCACCCAGGAGCCACTAAGATGTACCGCAACTTGCGAGAAATCTATTGGTGGAATGTTATGAAGAAGGATATTGCAGAATTTGTAGCTAAGTGTTCTAATTGTCAGCAGGTTAAGGTTGAGCACCAGAGACCTATGGTACACTTCAAGAATTCAGTATCCACTTGGAAGTGGGAAATGGTGACTATGGACTTCATTACAGGGTTTCCCCATACACATCGTCTGCATGATTCCATTTGGGTTATTTCCAACCAAATGACTAAGTTAGCCTATTTATTACTAGTTGATATTTCATATTCAGGTGAGGATTATGCTAGACTCTATCTTAGGGAGTTTTTGAATTTACATAGTGTCCCATTGACCGTTATATCAGATTGGGTTACCTAGGTTACCTCTTATTTTTGGAAGGCTTTTCAGAAAGGTGTTTGTACCCAAGTTCATCAGTACAACCTTTAACTCACAGACAAATGGTCAGTCAGAGAGGACCATTCAAACTTTAGAGGATATGTGGAGGGCGAGTGCACTTGATTTCAAGGTTAGTTGGGATGACCAGTTGCCTTTGATTGAGTTTGCTTATAATAAAAATTATCACTCCAGTATTTATATGGCTTCATTTAAAGGTCTCTATGATAGGATTTGTAGATATACCATTGGTCATTTTAAAGTTAGCAAGGCTACCTTGATAGTTCCAAATTTGGTACAGGAGGCAATGGAGAACGTTTGCTAATTAGGGACAGATTAAAAATAACCAGAGTAGAAATCCTATGCAGATGTGAGGGGGAAGGAGCTTGAATTTGATGTTAAGGATTTTGTTTACATGGAAATTTTGCCTATAAAGGGGTGAAGAGATTTGTTAAGGATGATAAACTCAATTCCCTCTATGTTGGCCCATACAGGTTTGAGCCAATTCTTTAAGGTAGCATATGAGTTAGACTTCCCTGCAGATTTATCATCAGTGCATCCAGTTTTCCATGTCTCCATGTTAAAGAAATGCATGAGAGATACAACATTAGTAGTTCCCTTAGAAATTATGGGTGTGGAAGATAGCCTATCTTATGAGGAAGTCCCAGTTGAGATTTTTAATTGTCAGACTCGTAGGTTGAGAAATAAAAAGGTCGCCTAAGTAAAGGCCTTGTAGAGGAATCAGTCCATCGAGGGAGCTACTTGGGAAACAGAGGCTGATATGGGAGCCAAGTGCCCCTATTTTTTCTCTTTGAACCCAATTTCAGTTTGAGGTAATAGTTTCCTTAATTTATTAATAAAGTCTTTCATTTCTATCTCGTTCCATCTAGCTTTATCCTTATGTTATAGCATGCATTCAGTTTAGTCCATCTATCAATTTTAGATCCAAATATTTGTTCCTGTTTTATCTTAGTCAGTTTTATTTGGGGATGAATGACCCCAAGTGGGAGATATTATAATACCGCTAAGTTTTTAATATCTAGACCACTCAAAAGATGGGCCAGTAATTTAGTTTTCTAATGTCGCAAGTCTCGCCTTAATCCGATATCGTGGAAAAAAGTTTTGCAAATTTTTCCTTAAGTGTCAGTCAACTGCCAATGGCTTCGACTCATGTGACAACTCGCTACAAGACATAATGAGTCATTAAGAGGAGTCATCATCATAATAGTAAGTATCCTCAATTCTAAGCCCAATATAATGACCCTACACTACAACCCATAACCAATGACAACAAGTCATTAGAAGAGACTCGTTATCAAAATAGTGTATAGCAAATAATCCAATCTTATACTACGACTTTATATAATGACTCGGGATCAATCATGATGAGCCATTTGGAGGGGATTCATTGTCATAAAAGAAAGGACCCAAGACCTCAAGATTTTAGGTTAAGACTCAGACCACGACTCGTGACCAGTCGTAATAAGTCGTGGGGTGAGTCGCAACAACTGGGAGTGGAATTTCCTACACGATTTTTCAAGGACTTATAAGTCTTTTACCACACTCTTAAAACCCAAACACACGCTGTTTGGGATTCCTAAAAGACTTAAATCCCCAAATCCACGATTTAATTGTATTTCCACCCAGATGTATTAAGAGAGGCGATTTTCTCTTCTCCACAAAGGCAGCTAGGGTTTTTAAGTTCAAGTTCAACCTCAAGAATCCCCCCCATGGAGTTTGCATTCTACTATGTGAGATTTTATTAGTATGTCCCTTCCAACCATTGAGTTACAAAAAATTCCTTACATTACAAGTACAAACCCTTTTCTCTTTTAAATTGGGTTCTGAGTCCAATATAAGATCTATCAACTTCATCTTAGTGGTTGTGGTTATGAACCATGAAAATATGCTTCCCCATGAGAATTGTGTTTCCATATGTTTGATAATTTCACTTGTCTACAACATGATCAATTATTGAAACATTGAGTACTATGCATGATTCTCCATACCATGGTCAGTTTTATCCATATCATGTTTCATTGTATAAGTCTGTGCTGGTTGGTTATAAGCACCCGATACCTAGGAACTCATGCATATGTCAACTTACATATTATTGAGAAGTTCATATTACACACGCATTGTCAATTTTATAATACCATGACTTGAGCATATCATTTATCATGTCATGTTTTAGTTTATACTCAGTGTCATTCAGTTAGGAATAATAATTAGCACCGAGTGAATGTACAGATGGCAACTCTTTTGTTAGTTAGGCATGCGATCGTTAGTAGAAATCCCTAAGTTCTAGAACTAAGGTGCCACCATAGGGTATAAGGGGTCCCCCATTAGTAGAGGCATGACACCCTAGTCCTTTGGAACATCAGTTTAGTGGATCCATGCCAGCCAGTATTGGTACCCTTGGCAAGGTATTAGTAGCCTTCTAACTGGGGTTACAGGTTAGACCGCAATTATCTCAAATTGGTGCATGTCGGTTATTGTTAGCTCCCACAGTTCTCAATTTATGTTCAGTTTATATTTGAACTCAGATATGTATGAGCTTGTATTCAGTTATCCAGTTATCCAAATTATTCAGTACATGTGTATACTTGGTCTTGCTTTTAATTTACATATTCATGCACTCATGCTAGTTATACATTATCCTTCCTATCCTGCATACTCAGTTTATTAAAAGTACTGATTACATACTCTTTTTTGTGCTAGATTGTCTTATAATATAGGTTCTGACGCTCAATTACCAGATCGCACCTAGTCAGTTTCTGTGCCACTCAACAACAGTTTTGGTGAGTCCTCATCCTCCGAGGATAAGTTATCAGTTGTTGCCTTTAATATTTTCATTTATTTTATTTCAGTTGGAGTTAGTTGGGGGTTCATCCCATAAACTCCCAATATTTTAGAGGCTTTCAGATAGTCAGACCTTTTTTTAGTTTCACCTGATAATCTGGCATGATTTATATTATTTCCATTACTGCTTATTTTTTGGTTTTCCATTGCAGCTTCCGCCCATTATTTTGTTATTTTCTCTGGTGTTCATAGCGGGTACCAGATCAGGGGTTAGCTTGGGGTCACTTGTGACTCTAAGCACCGTACTATGACTAGGAGTTGTCTTAGGTCATAACAATTGTACTTTTGAATAATAATCTACCAGTAAGAGACATGTGAATAAACACATAATGCAATGACAATAAGGTCGGGATCAGTTTTTACACGAATGAAATGTTTAGGAGCTTAAAATAATGCACGAGTCTTAATTGACTTAAAAGATAACTCTTTAGACTTACTAGTGAAAGTAAAAACAAAGAACTGATAATAAGTATGTGGTATGGTATTTTAACACATTAGAGAGTGGGTACAAGGTCGTTAGCTACATGTGAGATCACGCACTGCCACTATATATAATTTGCTGTAGGAGAACTTTAGAAGCTTACTTTGTAACATAAGTTTAGGATTTTATGCCAAAGAATACGAAATAGATTAGCCTTACACACGCTGTAGTACACTCCAATATTAACCCAAATTAACATCCCACCTTTTGGATTACTTATCTATAGCAAAGTATATGGCAAAACTAGTATCAGTAACTAACCAACATATTCAGACTACTTAACTTTAACAAAATAATAGCCGACATTAGGCCCATTTTATCAAATCAAGGGTGTTATTTTAACCCCTTTCTCCCTTAATTACATCTATATACCATACAGATTCTTATAAGGTCCCCCAAATAAACTTTGGCTTCATTACACACTAAAAATAGTATACAAAATAGAATGGGCAATAAACATATAAAAAATTTAGTTCGGTGGTGTACCACTACACCCTTCTTCTATATTTCAAGAAAAATTACTCTAACCTTTTCCCAACATCAACCCGACAGTCCCCAACATATACACATAAAATAGTCCACAAAACAGCCTCAAATTTCCTTTATCATAGCAACCAAATATTGAGCTCATCGTCCCTTGAGTTCTAACAATAATACATCCATAATTCTTTACCCAAACTCATACATAAAGAGGAAAAATAGGGCAGTCACCTTACCTTAATTTTCTATACCTTATCCTTTTAACTTGAACTCTTCAAGAACTAGAACTTTCCTTCATACTTTAAACCAAAGGCGAAAAGAGAAGTTTCATAATAAAAAAGAAAAGTGAGAAGTTAGCTTGTTTTATATTTTGCCCTGTACTTATAATTAAGCATGAAAATCATATTCTACTAATCTTCCACAAGAGAATTAAGCTAAATCATAAGTGTTTTCATTTTTCTTAGCTAAAAAAGGTGAGGTTTTTTTTTTAAGAACCCTAGAAGAAATATTAAGTATGATGTCTTAAACCTTGAGAAAAAGGAAGAAAGAAAAAGTTAAAAGGTTTGAAATTGTGTTAAAATGAGTAGATAGACCAGCTATATTGGTCTTATATTGAGCCCTCTAGAACCTCCTTTTTGAACCCTATTTTCATCTACAATTTAGTCCAAGTAGGTGATGTACCTACTTAAGGGTTCAAGCTGCTCAAAAGGTCAAAGTAGATGATGCACCTAGTTGCTTTATTAGTGTCTAAAATGTGCATTTAACTTATTGTCCCTTTGGCAGATTTTTTTTGGTACTGATCCCTTTCTTTATTTTACTTTTCTTTTACTTAGTTTGGGACCTAAATGAGTATATTAATATAGGCCCAAATCTGATCCATACCCAAGTCTATTAACTTGGTCCATATACCTCAAGTAGGTGACCCACCTACTAGCTAATTATTCAAGCAAGCATCTCAATATTTTATTTCATTTTTAGTTCTTAATCCCTTCAATTTAACTTAAAACTTATAAAAACTCAGTCACTTGGGATTTAGACACAAACTCCGGTTTATGATTCCAAGTTAAATAGTTATATCAATGTTAAATTGGTCGCTTCACATTAAAATGTATGGTCAACATCTAGAAACCTATTTACACCATCAATACTCACATAACAAACTGGTCAATTACCTATACCACAAGGCTATATCAAGTTCCATATAAGTAGAACAAGTACACATAAAATATGGGGTGTTACATCCTCCTCCCTTATTAATATTTGTCCTTGAATGTTAGCATAATTATAAAACCTAAACAAGTTCAAGCATAAATTTAATCTTCATGTTACTACATAATACTTATATGTTTATACTTACTTGTTATTGCTCCAATTTAGCATTTGGAATCTCTCTTTGGCATTGAATAAAAAGAAGTACTTAGATTTTATTACTTTGTTAGCTTCCCATGTGATCTCATCTACTTGTTGGTTTCTCCAAAGTACTTTTACAAAAGCTATTTCTTTATTTATTAACTTCTTAACTTGATGATCTAAGTAGTTATAAGCACTTCTTTATAGGTGAGATCTTTGTAACTTGTACATCTTCTGTAGGAGCTATATGAGATAGATCTCCTATGCACTTTTGAAGCATTGAGAGATAAAACATTAGATGAACTGTTGAGAGCTCTTGGGTTAGCTCTAACTCATCTATGACCTGGAAAATCCTTTGAATAATATTATATGACCCTATATAATATGTACTTAGTATTCCTTTCATACCAAATCTCATTACCCCTTTCATTGGTGACACCTTCAAAAATAACCAATTATATATAACAAACTCCAGCCCTCTTCTTCTAACATTTGCATATGATTTATGTTGACTTTTTGCTATTTATAGACACTGTTGGATCACTTTAACCTCTTACATCGCTTGGTGGGCAAGATTTGTCCGAAACAAGCCAGTTTCACTAACTTCAAACCATCCAATTAGTGATCTACACTTTTATCTATATATAGCTTCATATAGTGCCATATTGATTCAAATGATAGATATTGTCATAGGAAAAATCAATAAGAGGTAAATGATCATCCCAACTACCTTTAAAGTCCAATACACAAGTTCTGTAATACCCCGTGTCTGGAAGTCTCTGTGCATCATAAGACTCATTTCTTTGAGTCGTACAAACAATATACGAGTGGTATGTTAAAATCGTATCCAAGATATTTTGGCATGGTGGACATTCTATTATATGTATAAAATGACACTTAGAAGTCGTCAGGTAAGGTATGAGTCATATGGAGGTAAGTTATAAGAGCATCAGTGTCAATTCCCTGAGATTCTATCCAAGATATAAGTGAGGGGCTTAGACTCATATGAAGATGATATTAGTCGTATGTAGGACTTGTATGTTGACCAGTGTATACCATACTTGATTCTACCAAACTTACAAGCAATTCATGAAGACTAGTCATACTCTTTTATACGAGTTGTATGGTCGACTTGTAAAAACTGATGAGCATTTTCTATAAAATTCAGCTAAGGGATTTTTGGGCTTTTCCTCTCTTATAACTTCCACCCTCGACCTAGAACCCTCAAAGAGGCATTATTTTATTCCTCTTTCCAATCAATTAACAACACTTACCTCCTCCCATCTTCATGAACATCAAGATTAGGACTCCTCATCCAAAATTCATCCTTCAAATATGAAGGTTCAAACTTTCTTTATAAGTCAAGAAAATTCAGGTATGTGGGATTTATGAACAAGGATATTCTTTAATCGTTGTGTCCAAAGTGCATGGTTTTAATATTGAATTTATTTATTTTGAGTTAGGCTTCATACCCAACTAGCCATACTCTTAAATTATGAAACTACCATGAGAATGAAAGCTTTAAGTGCATCAATAATAGGATATATTCATGTTTTGACTCATGATATTCATATTGTGATTTTTAATTTCATTATCTTGACTGGAACTATTGAAAGATTTCAAGGTAAATATTGAGCATGAAGTTTTGTAATGAGTTTCTATGAATTAAAGAGTGAATTCTATGTTCTAAGTACAAGTATTGAGTTTACAAGAAGATTATCCTCTTTATCTCCATTGATATATTTTATGACATGATTTAAAGCAAAGATTGATATTTTGATCCTAAGATAAGATATGAAATTCACAATTGTTCATCCTGATTATGATTTAAAGAAAAATAAGCATAACTATTTTTTAGTATATAAACCCTTATGCTATTTTAAGGTGGATTTCTTAAAGTATGAGCATATAAGTATTCTGGGAGTAGTATTGAGTACCGAGATAGGAATGCAGATGAACGTATGCTAAATTCACAAAAACTATGAGCCACTGTAGGTTAAGATTTTTCCAATATGGATGAAGTATAGTAATCACTTAAGATTAAGGTTCTATTCTTATGGAAAGGGTAGAACAACTCTCCCCAACGTGGGTAAGATGTTGGACTCTATGGTAGATCACATGGTTTATGTCGATTAGAAGAAACTCCCAAAATAAAGAATAAAAAGTAAAGCTTTTAGAAACTAAGTGTTATTGCTCACAAAGTTATTTTTATGCTTCATTACTCATGTTTATGATCTTCCAGCCTTTTGCTTTATTCAAGCTCAAGATGAGTCATTTATACTTAAAATGCATTATTTGAAAACTTATATGAATATTTTGTTATTGGTCTACTTATACTTTCAACCCCATACACTCAGTACATTTCAGAGGTACTGACCTACATATATGTTAATGTGCTATATTATCTTATAATATAGGTTCTGGTGCTCGCTTCCTTCAACACCATTGACTACGGGCATCATCACCTGCATCTCGACTATTGGTGAGTCTTCATAGTCTGAGGATTCAGTTTATTAGACTCTTCATTTTTGATAAAGTGTTCTAGTTATTTAATTTTTGTTTATGTTTGGGTAAACTAGGGTTTGTCCCAGTGGCTCTCTAGTCATGAGTAAAGGCTTGTTAGACTATTCATTTTTTTAGGTTAAAGAGTTGATAAATAGTTCCAAGTTAAAGACTTTTATTAAGATATGAGATTGTTTACCTTCAGTTTCTACTTATATTAGTTCTCTTCTCATGTGAGTTTAGGTTAAGTAGTTATCATGGTCTAGATTAGGGATATTCATAGTCTTGAAAATCATGTGATGTCCAGGAGGTACTTTCAGGGCATCAAAATCTTAGTATCAGAGCCTAAAGTTTTAAAGATTCCTAGGGACTCAGAGAAGATACATTACGTAGATTCTTGATCATGGATGTGAAGTGTGCCACATTTATAAGTAAGAGGCTACAGAATGAGTTATGATCATCATTTCTTTCATGATCTATCATGCTTACAATTGTCTCTATCTGCCTTAATTCATGTTTTTACACAACAAAATATTCCTCCTTACTGAGCCGATGCACATAAAAATAGTGGTGAACCACCACAGTACGTCGACCCTCTGAATAAGAATGTTTCTCATGCTAAATTTTAGGCTGCCTTTAAAGTTTTAGCCTAAGCTGTGAATTCCAATGTTCACAAAATCCAACAGGAGACAGTTTTATTTCAGTAAAATATTAATTTAGCTACAGTCAGAATTCAGGACTTTATGATAATGAATCCACTTGAGTTCTGTAGGTCAAAAGTGGATAAAGATTCTCAACTATTTATTGATGAGGTGCAAAAGATTACTTAGATCATGCATGTTACTGAAGAGGAGAATGTAGAGCTGGCATCCTATAGACTGAATGATGTTTCTTATGATTGGTTTTTTATGTGGAAAAAAGGTTGAGGTGAGAATGCAACTCCGATGAATTGGTAGGTAATTCGAAATTCTTTCCATGGTAGGTTATTCTCGTGTGAGATGAGGGAGGCTAAGGTAGAGGAGTTCATATACCTAATGCATGGCTATAATGGTGAAGGAGTAATGCCTTAAGTTCACTCAGCTATCTAAATATACTTTTGAGTTGTTATCTGACTCTAGAGCTCGTATGAGTAAGTTTGTTACTGTGATGTCTGATTTGGTAGTCAAGAAGTGTAGGACTACCATGCTAATTAGGGATATGGATATTCCTCAATTTCTGACTTATGCTTAACAGATTGAGGTAGAAAAGCTAAAGGAAAGGGAGAAGAGAAATAAGAGGGTTAGGACTGGACAGTTTGAGTATAGTCATCCAAGATCTGAAGGGGGAAGCCGTTCACAGTTTTAGGGTCATTCATTAGTTCTAGTGCCATCTTCAGCCAGTGTCCGTGCACCTAGGACCAGCCAGGAGCAGTGGGATGGGACGTCAAATTCCAAGTCTTAAAATAGTAAAGTCAGGAGGCCTAGTTACTCGACATGTGCAAAGTGTGACATGACCCATCCTAGTGAGTATTTGATAGGCAAAAAGGGTTGTTATGATTATGGAAAGCAGGGCCATAGGATCAAGGAGTGTCCGTATGTTAAGCAGGAAAGTTAGGATATTCATTCTCATACTCAGGTTACTAACGCAGCAGCTTATCCAGGTCGTCGAGTTCCTCTATAGGGCACATCATCAAGTACAGGTGGCGGTCAGCACCAGAATTGATTTTACGCTTTACCATCCCATCTGGAGCAAGAGAGCTCATCAGATATTGTCATTGGTATGGTTCGTGCCTTTCACCTTGATGTATATGTGCTGTTAGACCTGAGATTAAATCTCTCTTATGTAATTCCATTAGTTGCTGTAAATTTTGGGGTAGGTCCTAAAAATCTCTATAAGCCCTTCTTAGTTTCTACCCTAGTGGGTGAGTCAGTTATTGCAAGACCAGTCTATAATAAGTGTTCTATCATCATTCTCTATAAAGTCACACTAGCGGACCTAATAGAGTTAGAGATGGTAGATTTTGATGTCATTCTAGCTATGGATTAGCTTCATTCATGCTATGCATCAATAGATTATCGTACTAGTGTGGTGAGGTTTCAGTTTCCTGATGACGCAGTTTTTGAGTGGGAGGGTAGTTTTGTGTCTCCCAAAGGTCATTTTATGTTTTATCTAAAGGACAAAAAGTTAATATCAAAAGGGTGTATCTATCATTTAGTTTGAGTCAAGGATACTAAGTTTGAAGACCTAATAGTTCAATCAGTCTGTGTAGTAGTGAGTTTCTTATGGTTTTCCCCAAAGATTTGCCAAGGGTACCTCTAGGTAGACAAATAGAATTTGGTATTGAACTTCTTCCTGAGACTCAGACCATCTCTATTCCTCCATATCATATGGCTCCGGTCGAACTTAAAGAGTTAAAAAAGCAACTTAAGGACCTCTTAGATAAATATTTCATAAAACTCAGTGTTTCCCCATTGGGTGCTCTAGTCCTCTTTGTGTGAAAGAAAGATGGTACTCTTAAATTATGTATAGAGTATAGACATCTAAACAATGTTACCATCAAGAACAAGTATCCCATTCCTAGAATCGATGATTTATTCGATCAATTTTAAGGTTCCCGAAGGTTCTTCAAGATTGACCTTAGGATCGGATACCATCAGTTGAAAGTTAGGGAGCAAGATATTCTGAAAATTGCTTTCCAAATGAGTTATGTCCATTTTGAGTTTGTGGTTATGTCGTTTGGACTGGAAAATGCTCTTGCAACTTTTATGGATTTGATGAACAGGGTCTTTAATTAGTACTAGGATATGTTTGTCATCATCTTTATAGATAAAATACAGGTGTATTCCAGGAGTTAGAAAGAACATGTAGAACATTTGAGAATAGTGCTAAAAACCCTCAAGGACCGTCAATTATATGCTAAGTTTGGTAAATATGAGTTTTGGTTGGAATCTATTACCTTCTTGGGGCATGACATTTCAGGGGCTGGTATTCATGTAGATCCTCAGGAGACTGATGCAGTGAAGCATTTTCCTAGACCCATTATTCCATTCGATATTCAGAGCTTTTTAGGTTTTGCTGGGTGCTATAGAAGATTTGTTGAAGGGTTCTCCTCTATAGATGCACCATTGACTAAGCTAGCCCAAAAGAAAGTAAAGTTTGTATGGTCAAATAAGTATGAGAAGATTTTCCAAGAGTTGATAGATAGATTGACTTTGGCACCAGTGTTAGCCTTATGAGAAGGGTTAGATGGATTTATAGTATATTGTAATGTGTCCAGAGTTGGGTTAGGTTGTGTATTGATGAAAAATGGTAGAGTGGTAACTTATGACTACAAACAACTTAAGGACCACGGAAATAATTACCTAACTCATGACTTAGAGTTAGCTGTTGTGGTTTTTGCTTTAAAAATTTAGAGGCACTACCTTTATGGTGTGCATGTTGATGTTTTCACTAACCATAGAAGCCTTCAGTATGTATTTTCTTAAAGGGATTTAAATTTTTGTTAGAGAGGGTGGTTAGAGTTGCTGAAAGATTATGAAATGAATGTGCTCTATCATCTGGGTAAGGAAAATGTAGTGGCGGACACACTAAGTAGGTTGTCTATAGGTAGTATGTCTCATGTGAAGAAGGAAAAATGAGAGTTGACTAAATAAGTGCATAGATTGGCCTGTTTGGGGGTATGTTTACTCGACACTGATGATGAAGGAGTACTAGTTCAAAATGGTTTGAAATTATCTTTGGTAGTGGAAGTGAAGGAGAAACAGTAAAATGATCCCATACTTAGCCAAATATTGGAAGCAGTCTAGTAGTAGAAGGTTGAGGTTTTATCCCAAGGGGGAGATGGTGTACCTCGCTATGAAGGCAGACTTTGTTCTTCGTATGTGGATGGGTCGAGGGAAAGTATACTAGCCGAGGATCATGGTTCAAGCTATTCCATTTATTCAGTTTCTACTATGATGTACTGCGACTTATAGGAAATTTATTGGCGGAATGGTATTAAGAGGGATATTGATGAGTTTGTAGAAAAATTTCCCAATTGTCAGCAAGTTAAAGTTGAGCACCAAAGATCGGGTGGTACATTACAAGAGATTGGTGTCCCTACTTGGAAGTGGGAAGTAATGAATATGGATTTCATCACAGGTTTGCCTCGTACAAGACATCAGCATGATGTAATTTGGGTCATAATAAATCGAATGACTAAGTCAGCTCATTTCTTTCCTTTTAAGACTTCAGATACCGTGGAGGACTATGCCAATATGTATATCCGTGAGTTAGTAAGGCTTCATGGGATACCCTTATCCATCATTTCAGACGGAGGCACACAATTTACTTTAAAGTTTTGGCAATCTTTTTAGAAGGGTCTGGGTACAAAGTTTAAGCTCAGTACTGTATTTCATCCACAGACCTATGGTCAGGCTGATCGTATAATTCAGACATTAGAAGACATGTTGATGGCCTATGTTTTAGACTTTGAAGGGAGTTGGGATGATCATCTATCTTTTATTGAGTTTGCTTATAATAATAGTTATCATGTTAGTATTTATATAACTCCATACTAAGTGTTATATGGGAGTAGGTGGAAATCACCTATAGATTGGTTCGAGGTTAGTCAAATGAGTTTGATTGGGCCAGATTCTATTCTTAAAACTATGGAAAAGGTTCAGTTGATTCGTTAGAGATTAAAAATTGCTCATAGCCGTTAGAAATAGTATGATGATGTAAGGATAAAAGAGCTAAAGTTTGAAGTAGGCAATTGGGTGTTCTTAAAAGTATTGCCGAAGAAGGGAATAATGGATTTGGAAAGAAGAGGATGTTAAGTCCACGATTTATTTATCCGTATGAGATAGTGAAATAGGTAGGAGAGGTTGCTTACGAATTGAATCTTCCATCAGATTTAGCTGCAGTTCACCCAGTGTTCCATGTTTCAATACTTAAAAAGTGTATTAGAAATCCGTCCTTAGTAGTTAACCTAGAGAGTATTGGGGTCAAGGATAATTTATCGTATGAGCAGATTTCTTTAGAGATACTTGATAGGCAGGTTTGAAGGCTAAGGAATAAGGAAGTAGCATCAGTAAAAGTTCTTTGGAGAAATCAATTAGTTGAAGGGCCCACTTAGGAAGCTAAAGCAACCATGAAGACAAAGTATCCTCATCTCTTTTCCTCCAATTCAGTTCCTACCTAAGGTAAAGTTTTATTTCCATTAAATTCTTTCTCTTTAAGTTAAGTTTGTTTAAGTACTCTTGTATCGTATTTTATGTTGTAAGAAACTGAATCCTTGTGGTAGTGATAAGCTTGGTTGTAAATTCAGTGTGGAGGTGTTTATTCTTGTCTAAATCACAATCCTAGGGAAATCATATTTGAGGAAAAATGTTTCTAAGGGGGAGATACTGTAATACCCCATGTTTGGAAGTCTTTGTACATCATACGACTTATTCTTTTGAGTCATACAAATAACATGCGAATGGTATGTTAAAATCATATCCAAGACAGTGTTGCATGATGGATATTTTTTTATAGGTATGACTTGAACCATAGAAGTCGTCAAGTAAGGTACGAGTCGTATGGATGTAAGTCGTAAGTTCATCAGTATAGACTCCCTAAGATTCTGTCCAAGATATGAGTGGGGGACTAAGAGTCGAATGAAGATGATACTTGTCATAGGTGGGACTTGTATGTTGACTAGTTTAGACCATACTTTATTCTTCCAAGCTTACGAGTCATGAAGACTAGTCGTAAACTTTCATACGAGTCGTATGGTTGACTCATAAAGACTGACGAGCATTTTCTTTAAAATTCAGCTAAGGGCTCTTTGGTCTTTTTGTCTCTTATAACTTCCACCCACGACCTATAACCCTCAAAGAGGCATTATTTTTATCCTCTTTCCAAATAATAAACAACACTTACCTCCTTCCATCTCTAAGAACATCAAGATTAGTGCTCCTCACCCAAAATTCATCCTTCAAGTCTCAAGGTTCGAACTCTCTTCACAAGTCAAGAAAATTCAGGTATGTGGAGTTTATGAAAAAGGATATTCTTTCATCCTTGTGCCCAAAGTGCATGGTTTTAAGATTGAAATTATTTATTTTGAGTTAGGGTTCATACCCAACTAGCCATACTCTTGAATTATGAAACTACCATGAGAATGAAAGTTTTAAGTGTAGCAAGAATTGCATATATTCATGTTTTGACTTATGAGATTCATATTGTGATTTTTAATTTCATTATCTTGACTGGGATTGTTGAAAGATTTCAAGGTGACTATTGAGCATGAAGTTTTGTTATGAGTTTCTATGAATTAAAGCATAAATTCTACATTCTAAGTGCAAGTATTGAGTTTATAAGAAGATTATGCTCTTAATCTCCATTGATAAGTTTTATGACATGATTTTAAAAATATATTGATCTTTTGATTCTAAGATAAGATATGAAATCCACAATTGTTCATCCTGATATTGATTTAAAGAAACAGAAGCATAACTAGTTTTCAGTCTATAAACCTTTATGCTATTTTAAGGTGGATTTCTTAATGTATGAGCATATAAGTATTTCGGGAGTAGTATTTAACTCCGAAAATGGAATGCGGATGAGAGTATCCTAAATTCTTAGAAATTATGAGCCACCGTAGGTTACGATTTTTCTCAATATGGATAAAGTACAGCGATCACTTAATATTAAGGTTCTATTCTAATGAAAAGGGTAGAACAGCTCTCCCAAATATGGGTAAGACATTGGACTCTATGGTATCTCGCATGGTTTATGTTGGTTAGAAGAAACTCCCAAAATAAAGAATAAAAAGTAAAGCCTTTAGAAACTAAGTATTATGGCTCACAAAGTTATTCTTATGCTTTATTACTCATGTTTATGATCTTGCAACCTTTTATTTTATTCAAGCTCAAGGTGAGTCATTTATACTAGCATGCATTATTTGAAAGTTTATATGAATATTAAGTTATTGTTTTACTTATGCATTCAGCCCTACATACTCAGTACATTCCAGAGGTACTAACCCACATATATGTCTATATGCTACATTGTCTTATAATGTAGGTTCTAGTGCTCGCTTCCATCAATACGATTGACTACAGGCATCATCACCTACATCCCAACTGTTGGTGAGTCCTCATAGTCTGACGACCTAATTTATCAGACTCTTGATTGTTGATGAACTATTCTAGTTATTTGATTTCTGCTTATGTTTGAGTCAGTAGAGGTCTATCTCAATGTCTCTCTAGTCATGAGTAGAGGCTTGTTAGACTGTTCATGTTTTTAGTTTAAAGAGTTGATGAAGACTTCCAAGTTAAAGCTTTTATTAAGATATGAGATCGTTTTACCTCCAGTTTCTACCTATGTTAGTTCACTTATCATGTGATTTCAAGTTAAGTAGGTATCATGGGTTAGCTTAGGGCTATTCATAGTCTTGAGCACCGTGTGATATCCAGGGGTTACTTCCGGGGCATTACAAGCTTGTAGCATATGTTCAAGTATTTTAATGGTATGTTCTACTTGTATATATATATATTTGAGAGTGATAAGCTGTACTTAAATTTACTTATGTTCCCAAACTCTTCTAAAAGGACTTCAAAAAATTTGTAGTAAATTGAGCTCCCATATCAAATATAATAGAGATTGGGACTTCATATAGTTGAACTATCTCTTTCTGCACATAAATACAAGGCCAATGATACTCATATTGACATACTTTGTTTTCAGGTCCAAAATGACTTTAAAAATAAACCCTAAAATTAAAAGGATAAAACTATAATTCTAATAAAGAATCATATACAAATAGATTAGTGGTTCTAAATCAGACATCTCAATGAAAATCGAGTTGAATCAGACTTGAAATTATTAAGAAACTCATATTTCACTTTACCAGATAAAAATCTAGAATCTCAAGTTTAACGAAAATATATTAAGATGACTTTGTAATATGATTAAAGGGTAATTATGATGTCAAGATTTAGAAACTTATCAAACATTTAGATATAGAAATACCTTTTAAGTCATCTCAACCCGAGCTCCCAAGCTCTAAAAATGGAGAAAAAGGGTTTGAGCTCAAAAAAGAAATAAATATCTTCCCAGCTATATCCTTTATCATGACTGCGGACACTACCCATGTAATTACATTACTACACTTGGACCCATCATGATCAAGAAGGTCCAAACATGATCTTCATGAAAAAAAGACTTGACATAATAATTTAACTCTTTGCAATTGCAGTACACAACACCACGATCGTGATGAACAAAATGACAACCCATCATAATTGTGGCTAGGAGCTCACAATAAAGAAAACCCTTCAACAAAAAATATTGAAATCGATAAAAGAAATGATCAAAAACTTTCCAAATAAGACCTTGGGATTCATGTGGGACCCCTCAAGAATAAACCAATAATGCTACTATGTCAATTTTGATATTTCAGACTCAACGACCATTAGAATCACAAATGGAGGATGTTATCAATAGGTTAAACCCAAAAACAAATTTAGGCCTGTAAAATAAGTATTTCAATCAATATAAAAAAATTATAGATGGGTCTTGAAACCTTAACTAACTACACAAATAACCCAAAATTAGCATTCTAGATCAATTAAAACTAACAAAATTATCATCCCACACCCAAACCACATAATTCTTACCAAAGTAAATTATATCATTTTAGATTTACTCAAAATAACAAAATCATATAAATCACTCTCGATTGCTTAGGGGACTATGCAAATAATTCCTACAACTCATAATTTATATAAAGCCTTAATAGAAAACGAAAAAAATAGTTAAAACGCAAAAACTATTAAAAATCACGATGAGGGTTTCTATAGTTTCCACAATAGGTTTTGACCCCTTTGAGGTACAACTTTAGGATCCTTATGTTATGGCTTGATACCTTGGCCGATTAGAGTATTTTCTTCCAGTTTGGATGTATGACACTGAGCATCATGATCTAATATGATGTTTTTGGTTATAAGAAACTCCTACCTAAAGACCTTACTCTATATAGTTTACTTGATAGGATCATTATATAGTTTTAGATAGTATGAATTCAAATACGACTGAATTTAATTTTTAAAGATTTAATAGTATGAATTTAGATACGATTTAGTTTCTATTTAACAATATCTTTCGATGACACATGTTTTGAAAAGAATCCTCTTAAGAGAAATATTTATGCTTGATGACATAGGGTATTTTTCCATTTTTCTAGAAGGGCTATTTTGGCATAGAGCCTCCAATTTAAGACTAGTTTATTCATATTTCTTTATTTCCAGACTTCAATTGAGGTTTAAGGATTTAATTTAGCCTACGGGCTCAAATAGTATGATTTAATTATTTAGTTCTTTAGTTATTGAATTTTAGTTTCAGTATGTATGTTGATGAGTGGCAAATTCGTCACTCATTTAAATCCAAATTCTTGCACACTACAATATTTAATTCAGTAATTGAGACTAATTCTTCATTGACATGTATTAATATCTAGATTTTATTATCTTGCAAGTAATTTAATTAAAATGTGTTGAGACAAAGCTGGAAGAGAAGTAAAGTGAGCAAAAATAGCAGGAGAACTGAAGATCAGGCCCTGGAGTCTACCCTCAGATGCTGCGATTGTATTCCAAGGGTTGAGATCGTGATTGGTAGTCAAGTTAAACCTCTACGATCACAAGATGACCATCACGATCATGGTAGTCGCGAACACATTTAAGAGATGGCGATTGCAGTAGGGTGGAAAAGTTCCAAGAGCAAAATTGAATTTTACAGAGCTGAATCCTAAATCGCAAAAGGCTAAACCTTTTTACATTTTTGTGAGATCTTTATCTATTTTTTATTTTTGATAGCAAAGAGACTCAAATTATGAGTTGAGAAAATAATGTGTTAATTTGATTCCACAGATTTTGGTTGTAAATTGAGATTAAAGTTTGGGTTTACTCTAATTTAGATTATTATGGATCAATTGTATGCTAATTTAGGTATATCTCCGCTCTTTAATTTCATTAGTAGCTAAATAAAATATCTTGGGGTTATGTTATATTAGGTAGTAAATTATGTGTGGGTGTTGATTGTGAGTTCAAATAATTGGTTAATAGTGATGGGTTTTGCTTTTACTCTATGGTTGAGTTGAGAATTATAGGTGAAAACTCCAATTGGCTTGGATCCCATATCATACTTGAAAGTGGTATATAGGTGAAGAGAAATTGTAAAAAATACCTTGAATTAGCCTCTTTGCTAGAACTATCTTAGAAATAAGGGTGTAAGTTAAATTGACTATATTTATTAGAATCATCTTAGAACTAAGGATGCTAAGTTTGAGGTCATGGATTGGTAAATTTTTCATGCTGATGAGTTAGTTTAAAGAATCCATGAATGAAATTTAGTCTTTTATAGAAAGGTTAATACTAAGACCCTAAATCTAGCCTACCCAAAACCCTTAGCCCAAACTTGGACTAAATCTTGATTATCCATGCATGAAAACTACTTAGGAGAACATAACCCCAAGATCCCTAAAGATTTGATAAACTTGACAATTGTTGAACCTCATATTAGTGTGATTCGGTGATTGTAATCAACAAATTTCAACATTCAAACCCCCGAGTTTACTTTCATGTTTTGTTTTAGTTTTGCATTATGGGTTAACACATGGTTAACTCTTAACACACATAGGTGTTGAAAGTGAGCTTGCATTCCTTGAGGATTCAACCCCGACTTTTGTTGGTTATTATTGACAACGACCACCTTCCATCAAAATAATAAAATAGGTTGAGCATTAACATATGTCAATTATCTTAAATTGCATAGCCTTTGTCTTCCATACTTTATACCATCCCTATATTGACACATACATTCCTTATGCTAGATTTTTTCATTGATGTATATTAAAATTATACAAATACATAATCAGACTCTTTACAAGGCTTCATCTACTAGATATGGATGAGTCATTATTATTCCAAAGGATTTATTAGCAGTCGAAGTTATCAGTTTTTTTATTACTTAAGGTTAATCATATTTAGTTGCAGTAGAGGCTTCACAAATAAATGGTCAAGCTACGTCATATGTAACCAGTTTTTAAGTATTTAGTAAGATATTTTACAAATCTTCTTCCAATAACAGCTAAAAAGTATAATGTAATTAGTACTCATCTTTAATTGATCCGTGTCTTATTTGTGGAGAACCCCACCAATGGTAAACCTTGTTCAAATATTTTTATCTTATGGAATGGGTTGTGTGACCCTTTTAAATCTTATACGATTTGGAATTTTGGTGTGGTGGTCAATATAAAGATTGTTGTAAGCATTATAACCCTCCCTTATGTCATGATTATAATAATTCTAGTAATGTTTGTACTTTTGATAGTATGGATGTTGGCAAGAAGTTATTTGAGGAATATGAGGGTTTCTTTAAGACAATTGTAAATGGTATGATAGACTTCATCAAAGAGAGAGTTAAGCTTAAGGCTGATAGGTTTAGTTTGGATATTCACAACTAAGGTTGTGTTGGGTGAAAAGGTTGGTGCATTAAGTGCAACAACAAATTAGTGATGAGTTGCGTACAGATGAAAATATACTTATAAACCATATTGAGGAGTTAAAATTAGAGGGACAACAATTTGAAATAATTTTAATGATGTTATCATTATTGAGAAAAGTACATATGAGGATGTAAATAATAATAAAATTTATGAGTTAGGGCGTATTGGACCTTATCCTATCATTTTCCATACTATGATTAGATAGTGAGATATTAATCGAGCCCTATGAGCCTATGGAAGAGTGTAGTGAGGAGGAATAATGTGTTTATACTCTAGAATTTACTTTGTCCAACCCAAAGAATTACATTCCTCAATTAAGGGCTGAGAAGTGCAAAATGCGATATTTGTTATTTGGTCCCTTTATATTTTTGTCTCCACCCTTGAGCAAAGAAAAAGAATTAAATCAAAATTAAAAGTGCAATTAATATTTTCGTAGAGTAAAAAGTGATGTAGGTGATGGTATCATGCCGCAACGTTAAATCAATCGCTTGTTAGGGGGCAACCCAATTAGCAATGTAGCTTTATATCTTTATTATTTTTATGTATTTTATAATGTAATATTTTTTTGATTTTTTCTATTATTGTAGATTTAGGAGAAGTCTGAGTACCCAAATTTAAAGCTAAGGAGTACGTTGGAGATTAAAAGTGGGATTCATATGACCCTTGATGGAAATTTAAGAAACATGCTGCTAGCAAGGCCCTAGAGGGCCTTAGAGAGTATCTCGAACACACGTTTTACTTTGTCTATTACTTTGGATACAAACCATGATTTTAAGTGTGGGGGTGAGATATCTTTCAATATTTGTTTTGGGTAAAGTATTTTATAGGATTTATTTATTTTTTAAATTTCTTGCTTTAAATAAAAAAAATGAAAACGTTTTAAAATGCAAAAATATTTTTATTTTACACTTTAGATTAGATTAGTTTTTGTTGGTTTTAAGTTTTTAGTCTTTATAGAGAACACCTCACCATCCCTTGTTTTTTCTTTTCAATTCTTTTCAGGGGGCTCGTTGAATCAAGTACTTTTATTCTATTTTAGGAGTAAATAGATTTTTTTATTTTTTTTGGAAAAGAAAAGAAAATAAAAAGCTTGTTTGAGTTGTGTGGTACTAGAAATTTAGGTCTGGTCATTAGTAGTACTTTCCTTTGAACGCATGAGTGCAAATAAAATAGCAGACGTCTTGAAATTTAAGCTCATGGTTGTGACTCTGTATAAAACTTATTATTATCTTATAGTTTTCTATGACCCCATCTGTCTTAGAAGTGGAGTTGATTCATCTTGATTGATACTTGTTCCATGTGTGGTAAGAATTTATATTTGCATCTTAGTCAAAAAATTACCCTGCATGTTATTGAAGTTAAATAAATGTTTAGCTTTGTTAGGGAGATGATAATAGGATTTCTTTCACTTGTCTTGAGAATTTTAGTCTTTTCAGAAATTATTGTAACACCCCGATTTGCTGAACCGGAATGCTACACGGTGCTCATGACCCCGAAGGACCACAAGCTAACCCATGAATGATATATGTACCTGTATACTGCATAAAATACTGAATAATGCAGAAACATGAACTGAAAGGCCATAAGGTTCACATAACTGAAGTAAAACATAACATCTAAATGGGGTATGAAATACCAAAAAAATAAAAATAAAAATATTGAAGTCTGATACATGATAGTCTGAGTAAGGAGTTGATAGGACATGTCCCCAACTAAATCCAACTAATAAACTAGTTAATGAGATAATAGGGAATAATCAGTTCCTCGAATGATGAGGACTCACTTCTAATTATGACTGCTGAAACTGGAATCTACTGCTGATCTAAAGCTCGTGTCTCTGAACCTATGGTATAAGACACCATAGTGCAAATGTGTCAGTACTTTGAATGTACTGGTATGCATGTGAGGTAGGATGAATGCATGGGGTTCATATGCATGGACAATAATAATAACTGACTAACTATCATGAGCATGAGAATACATGCATGGGACATAACAACTGACACTAATACTGTGATAACATGATTACTGAATCCTAATATAAATGATAACATGAGTGAATGTATCTAACAGTCCTGAATATGATGGAACTATCTGAGTTTCGTACTGTATCTGAGTTGACTGTATTTGACAGCCCTGAATTCTGAAGAACTATCTGAGTTCTTTTACTGAGACTGATACTGAGACTGTGGGAGGTAGTCATCTAACCGACATGCCCCGAATGATGCATTATAACTGAATTGGGGTCCAATCTATGCCCTGATTGGAAGGGTGTCAATACCGCGCCACTGGTAAGGACAACATGTGAGTGACCCTAATATAACAGGTAACTCTAGTGAGAACTGTGGGAACCCTCATATAGCAGGCCAAGCCACCTCATCTACCCTCATATAGCAGGATATGATGTCTCAACCTATGCTGGCTACATAGTTATAGAACAAAAGGATTGCTTCTAAGAATCACACCCTCACGTAATAGGTGAGTTCTAATCCTTGGGTTCACTCGGTGCTAATTTCTACTCCTATCTGAATAGATACTGAACATAATTAACTGAACTGAACATGGACTGAATTACCGAATTTCCATTGACTAATGGAATAATATTGATATCTGACAACTGACTGAGTTCATGAGATCATGGAGATTTCCTGAGTCATCAGATTGTATGAAGTTTAAGGATCATAGCTTGACTGAGAGTTTCGTGGAAACATGACATGGCTCTAGGCACACAACTAATATTTTGGGTACACTCGATGGAAGGAAGCTAACCAAGCATAACTTACTCGAACATATAACTAACATCATAATCCATAATACATTTATAGAAGCATTCCATCAAAACATGTGACAGGCAAAACTTGTACATACATGGGGATTTCATGATATCATACTAGTTGGGTATTGTTCCTTCATCTAGGCATTTAATCAAACACATGGTAGGCATAGCACAAGTAGAAAACATTATACAACAATTAATCATCATGATTCATCTCTAATTTCATCATCCTAGGGTTTATTCATAGGTTCACATGAATATACATCTATACAAATCAATTCCACATAAAATTGATCACCCAACATGAATTTAAATTCAATTGATCATTCTTAACATAAAAAAAACAAACCCAACATGAAATTCATAAAGAAATCCATAAACTTAAACTTAGAAAAGACATTCTTGGGCTTCATGAATGAAAGGAGTCCATGAATAAACACTACACATACCTTAGTTCGTGATTTTGTGAAGATTGACGGAGAAACTTTCTTGGAATTAGATCTTCTATTAAAATCCTAGCTTGTTCTTGAGAGGTTTTTGAGAGAAGAGAGTGTATTTTGGGTGAAAAGTGTCTGAATCACGTGTTAAAGGGATTGAATAGGGGTGGGAAGTTGACCCTTTTAACCCTGAACGCGTCATTTAATTTCAGTAAAATTTTCCCGAAATAGGCCCCTGGCGCGCCGCGGAGTTATCGCACCGTGTCACTGGAAATTGACAATTAGGAAATTGAGGGATGGAGCGATGCAGAGCCATCGTGTTGACCCTTCCTTCGTGAGCTGGAACTTTGGCACGACACGGGGGAAATCGCGCTGAGACACTAGAAAAAGGACAATTCTGAATTTGAGTGCTGGCACGACGCGCTATAATCGCGAACACCTACTGAAAAGTGCCAAATGCCATTTCATCTTGTGGCGCGGCGCTCCACTGACTAATATGGCATTGTTTTACGATGGGAACTTAAAATAATCATAACTTCTGACTCGGTTATCAAATTTGGGCGAATCTTATATCGATGGAAAGCTTATTGAATTTTCCACATGACAAAAAGTGAAATCTTGAAGATTCCTTATGGAATAACCATCATTCAATTTAGAAGCTAATACTAGAAATTCTTGAGATGAAATTAGCTAGGAAAATGTATGGGGTATTACAATTATATTACTAGTTAGCCCCATTGAGCTTGTAGCCTTTTATTTGGTAATTGTACTTTTGCCTTCATCTGATTGTTGAATCCCTAGTTTTTGCACCCTACATCATTGAGATCTGTAGTATAAACTATGATATAATTGTTAAACCTGAAGAATGGGATTGTTGAGTGTAAAAGGTGACCATAGATTCAAAGTGATGAAAAGACCCTCTTGGAAAGAATATGACATTAAAAAAGGGGAGAAAAATTCTTTAGGAAAAAAGTGAAGTGTTCTTCATAAGATGAGAATTACTTGTGAACATAATTAAAGAAAGGGGGTTGAGAAGAAAATAATAGAGAAGAACATAATGGATGATAGAGTCTAATAAAGTGCAAAGTATTTAGAGAAGTTGATGTGTTATATGATGCTAACACATTTGAGGCTTTTAACTGAGAATAATTGCAAAGTCTTAAGCAACTTTTGTCATTTTTGAGTGTTTTATGAGGATTTTAACTGAGTATAATTGCAAAGTCTTAAGTAACTTTTGTCGTTTTTGAGTTACAAAAGAAAGTGTTCCTCTATGATCTAATAATGTAGAAAGATAAACATGGAAAACCTATAATGTACCATTGACTATGTCAAGTTAAGCCTCCTAATCTTACTAAGTTAGAAGGGAATAGAACCAATTCTGATGTTGTCTGCCAACCACACTAGATGAGTTACCCTAGTAAGTTGGGAGACCTGTGAGAGATGCTAAAGAGTTGGAGTGACTTTGGTGACAAGCATCCCTACCTCTATGTGAAGACATGGGACATTCCCTAAGTCAGTGGGCATGGATTTCCACACCCAAAGCAAACATCAATAATAGCCATACACTCACCTTTATGGTTCTTACAACATTTCTCCCATATCGGTTGGGTATGAAAACTACTCACACTACCCTAGTACTTAGAGCTTAGAGCCCTATAAAGATTATCCTTCCTGAACTTGGGCACCGAGGAATTAGAAGAGATAGGGATGGGGCTAAAGATTTTTGGCTGAACTGAGAATGATTTACATCATTTGACCTCTATTTAGAGAAATTGAATCTACTTGTTCGAGCCCTCTTATTCTCCTTTTCTTTTTCTTAAACTTTCTTTTCCTCTATCTATTGATCATGAACCACAAGCCTGGAGATGTCCATCTCTTTCACCAACATAGTTGTCCTACACTCTTTGACCAGATTTATAGAAATACCAGACACAAACTTTCTCATGCGAGACTTGGAATCTACAACCATAGTCGGGGTATATCTTGCAAACTGAGTAAACATAAGGGAATACTCCTTCACATTTATGTTACCCTCTTTCAGATATATGAATTCCTCCACCTGGTCCTCCCTTAGATCAAATGGGAAGAGCCTATTAAGAAATGCAACAACAAACTCATCCCACTCAGCTAGTCCTATATTTGTACACCTATCCTCCTTCTATTATTTATACCAGTTGTGAGCCACTCTCTAGGGCTGATAGGCGGCCAGGTTAGCACTTTCAATTAAGTAAAACCCATGATCTCCATAACTATCTAAATACTACCCAAGAAATCCTATGCATCTATCACGATCCGATTTACAAGTTATGATGGAATCTAATTTACTCCACTAGTAGGTAAGTCAAACAGTAGCCCAAATTTATAAGCAATAGGCTAATTTTGTAGAAAAGGGAATAAAGGCCAGAAATTCACAAGTAAAGACTTAAAATAATAATAAAGTAATACTAATGGTCTAAAGGATAGATAAAATATCAATAACCACCCCACAACCTAGTAGTGTCAGTATAAAAGCCACTAGCAAAAAGAACATAAGTATTGTAATAGTCAGTACACCTCAGTCTCGAATAGTGAAAGACTAGACATAAGTAGTAGAAGGAAAACAGGCTACTCCAACTCCTAAAGCTCACCCTATCTGCATGATCGTCACATATCCGGCAACCACTAGTATTTGGATCTGCACCAAAAAGATACAAAAGTATAAAATGAGTACCATAGCCACGGGTACTTAGTAGGCATCATTGTCCTGCTAAGCTAAATCGTAATATAAGTACAATAAAGATGCAAGATAAATAAGCTAAGTCCAGTAAAAGAGAAAACTTGGAACAATTCTCCAACACTGTAATAAATAATAAAAACAGACATAATAATGAAAGAAAGCATAATTAATTCTACAAAACTAGACCCCATAAGACAGTGAGTGTGGAACAATAGATAACCCAATGTGGGCCCTTATATGCCTAGAGAATGGAATCAAGAGAGCAAATAATCGGGATTTCATAAATTCATCAAATATCAAGCTATAAACGTGAATTCATCCGTGTCGTAACACACTATAAGCAACCTCTAAATGTTGGACTTGAATCGGAACTCATATAATCATCATAGTAATCATTCACCAGACTTGAACTAGAACTCATGTCATAAATATCATCATCAATTGCCAAAATTGAAACCGAAACCCAATATCAATAGATCAACTTATTTTGGAATTCGCACCAACTCCAATTACCAAACTAACATAAAATTTAAAGATCTAGTCTCTTCAAATCTAAAAATGCAATTTAAAAGATCACGCATGGCCAATAAGCTTAGCAAAGGTATTGGCCTAAGGTGGGCCAGAGGGGCCTACTTCTAATCCCCAAAATCCATTCTAAGGAAAAATTCTACCCTGGACTAGGCTAAGGTATCTAAATTTATTTCTAAATGATAAACAAGCCAATTTTATCCCTAAGAAAGTAATTCTACCTAAAACATGAGCGACTAGTCAATTATAGTGAAATTATAGTTTCTTAATAGGCTAAATGATCCCAATAATACTAATCATACCACCAAGACCTAATCCCTATCCCATATCTAGCATAATATCATAAATATACAATGAATTAGCTCAATTTATGAGGAAGGTAAACCTAGCATACCTGGACGCTGAAGAAAGTCTCAGATAAATTTGTTAACCTATCGATTTCCCCTTCTAAGAATCTTTTGCAAGATGCCATTCTATCAAAATCATAATCTACTCATCAATATAAGACTCATCAATATAAGAACAATAATAACCATATTGTATTTTTGTGCTTTGATCCCAAAATCACCTAAAAATCTCATGTAGGGCCCACTCGCAAAATTATACTTTCAAATCGACAAAACATGCCTCTATGCTCAAGGAACATTTACTCTTAAGAATGGATGAATTTTGAGCTCAAATGGTGGTACAATCAACCCACCAATATCCTAGAGATTTTGGGGAAATTATGAGAAATTAACTAGGGAATTGATGAAAACATACCAAGAATACAAAGAAGAAATGAAATATTAAAACTTATAAATGCCCTAAAATCACCCACTAATATTCCGCCCAATTTTTCACACCTTCCAGGTTTCTACTCTCTTTGAAATGGGTGAGAAATAGAAGAAAATGGGCTAAATGGGGAATTTATAAGGCTTCAAGTGTCACTAAAGGGTGAACTGGGCCGCTTTAGCAGTCAACGCTAGAGTGCCCTGGGGTCGAAAAAGAGATACTTGTCCATGCTTGGCAGGTTGTTAAAGAAAACAAGCCAACGCTAAAGCAGCTAGTGCTTTAGTAGCTAACTTATGGCTGAAGCGACACATTGAGCTGGCCATGGCAACTAAAGTTCCCAAAGGGCCGCTTTAGCAATCACACTAGCTGCATGCACCAACTGGAGACTTCGTATTTTTTGAAGTCTCCACCGACCCCTCGAGATTTATTCAAAATCCATTATACACAAAAAACAATGCTACCCTATAAAATTTGACAATCTAAAGTCAATGATATAGTAAAAATTTTCATTCGAGGTTATTTTGATAAAAATTGGGTCCTGCTATCACGTGCCATTTTCTTTAGTTTCGGCTAGTCACTCGAAATAAGTCCAAAATCTTTGGGACCCAAGCCAAGGGTCCTTTTAGCCTAAAATTGACGTTTCAAAGCTATTGAAACCGTTAGAATTGGCATATGCAGTTGTTTGACTGATGTTTTTGCCCGGTAGCTAGTTTTGACCAACAAAGACTTTAAAATCTGAAATTGGCTCTAAGAACCAATGAACTACTCGGTATCTGAACTGTCTACTCCCAGCAAGTCATAAATGACTTGGGCAACTATAGTATAGCCTTAAACAATAAAAATGAGTGGAAATGCAAAAAATTGCATGGAGGGTCATTATAATATCCACTACTAAAAGAACTTTCATCCTCAAAATTAAAAGATTATGATGTACCTGAAGCATCGAACAGGTGAGGTTGCTGGGTCTGTATCTCTCTCTCAATCTCCTAAGTTTCCTCCTCTACAAGATGGTGCCTCCACTAAACCTTAACTATTAGAATCTCTCTAGAGTGCAATCACCAAACATCACTAGCTAATAGAAACACAGGATCCTCCTCGAAGGTCAACCTCTAATTTAACAAAACTGAGTCCCATTTAATCATATAAGATGCATCTGGGATGTATCACCACAACATAGAAACATGGAAACTGAATGAACAACAACAAAATCTTGGGGTAAGGATAACTTATAAGCCACCTCAACCACTATGTGAAGAATCTCAACAGGTCCAATGAATCTTGGGTTGAACTTGTCTTTCCTTCCATACCTCATCACAACCTTTATCGGCGATACTCAAGGAATACCTTGTCACCAACTCCAAATCTCAAGGCACAAAGCCTGCGATCTGCGTAAGTCTAATGCATACTTTGATCGGACCTCAAACTACTTTAATCACCCTTACTCTATCCAATGACTCAGAGAAAATCCATACCACGGAGTCTAATCTCAGAGGTCTCAAACCATCCAATTGGAGAATGACACCGCATACCATACAAAGCCTCAAATGGTGCAATCTCAATACTCAAATGGTAGCTAATATTACATGCAAACTCAACCAAAACTAAGTGCTACTCCCACTCTCCTCCAAAATACATAATACATGCTCAAAATATATCCTTAAAAAGCTGAGTAGTTCACTCTGACTGCCCGTCGGTCAGAGGATGGAAAGTTGTACTAAGATCCACTGGAGCACCCAAATGCTCCTAAAAAGCTCTACAAAATCTAGAGGTGAACATCAAACCCTAATTTTAAATGATAAATATGGGAACTATATGGAAATGGACTATCTCATTAACATAGATACATGCTAATCTCTTAGCACTGAAGAACATTTGAATAGGATAGAAATGTGTCATTTTGTTCAGCTGATCTACAATGACCCAAATACCATCAAAACCATGGGAAGTGCAAGCTAAACCACTAACAAAGTCCATGGTAATCCACTCCTACTTCCACTTGGGAATGCATATTCTTTGAATCAAGCTACCAGGTCTCTAATGCTCGGAATTCACCTACTGACAACATATGAAATAAGCTACAAAGTCCGCCATATCTTTCTTCATACTACTTCACCAATAATGTTGCCTCAAATTTCTATACCTCTTAGCTATACTTGGGTGAATAGAATTTCTAAAGCTGTGAGCCTTATGAAAAATTGACCAAATTAAGTCACCAACCCTTAAAACACAACTGCGACCATCAAATCTTAAAAAAACCCTCATAATCTATGGTAGCTCTCTTAGACTCACCACTCAACACCTGACCAGAAATGATGCAAATCTCATATCCTCAAATTGATAATTTTGAATCTGCTCAAACAGTGAACACCTCACCTCTACACTGGCAAGAATACTTATGGGACCAGAAAATATTAAGTGGCACCTTCAAGTTGGCTAAGGATAGGATGTCCTACACCAACAAACTTTGAGAAACTGATAATGAAGACAAACTACCTATACTCGCTACCTTTCAGCACAGGGCATCCGCTACAGTATTTTCTATGCTCAAATGATAAAAATAGAGATGTTATAATCCTTATGAAACTCCATCCATGTACAATAGCTAGAATTAAGCTCTCTCTAGGTCATAAGATGTTGAAGACTATGATAATCCATTAAGATCTCACAATGCAATCGATAAAGATAATGTCTCTAAATCTTTAGTGCGAAAACTACCATCGCCAACACCAAATCATGTATGGGGTAGTTGTGCTCATGTATCTTCAACTACATTGACGCATAAGAAATAACTTGACCCTTCTTCATCAGCACACAACCCAAACCAACACCAAAAACATTACAATACACGATGAATCGCTCACCCTTGGCCGGAAGAGCCCATATAAGGATTGAAGTGAGAAATACCTTAAGCCTCCTAAATCTTGACTCGCAATACTCGGACCATCAAAAAAGAACTTCTTTTCAAGTCAATATAGTCATCGAAGCTACAATAGATACAAATATATTGATGAATCATCCATAGTAACCGGCCAAACAAATAAATCTACAAACCTTAGATGGAGATGTAGGCCTGGCCCAATCATGAATAGCCTCAATCATGATTGGGTCTACCATAATCCCACCTTAGACACCACATGTATAATAAATATATCTAACTCAAGCCAGAACTCACACTTTGAGAATTTGGCAAAAATCCTATGATCCTTTAAAGTCTGGAGAAAAATCCTCAAATATTGCATATGCTCCTCTCAACTCCATGAATTCACAAGGATATTATCAATGAATACAGTCACAAAGGAATCCAAATAAGTTCTAAAAAAACAATTCATCAAATCTATAAATGCAATTGGTCATAGGTCAACCACAAAGACAACACAAGGAACTATAATGACTATATTGAGTCCTAAAAGATGTCTTTAGGATATCCTCAGCCCAAATCCTAAACTAATGGTAATCAGATCTTAAGTCAATCTTAGAGAATACTATTTTACCCTAAAACTGGTTAAATAAATTATTAATATGATGTATAGGATACCGGTTCTTCAATATCACCTTATTAAGCTACGTATAATCAATACACATATGCATGAAACCATCTCTTTTCTTTAGAAACAAGACAGGATCTCCCTAAGTCAACACACTTGGTATAATGAAAACCTTACCAAGAATATCCTAAATATGAGAACGTAGATCATTAAGCTTGGCAGGAGCCATACCATAAGGTGCCATAAAAATTGGTCAGGTGCCCATCTCAAGATAATAAAAAACTTAATATCATGCTCAAAAGGTAGAATTGGTTGATCTATAGGACAAACATCAACAAACTCATGAACAATAGAAACGGAGTCAAGAAATAGACTTTTCATACTAAAATAATGAATATAAGCAACATAACTAGGGGTATGTTGGGTATGGCTAAGGTAACAATCTTGGCAAAATAATCCATGACCGCATGATAGTGGAAAAACTAGTCTATGCCAAGAATCAAATCAAAATCCACCATATCTAAAATAATAAGATCAATCACATTAAAAAACTCTCGAACAGTCACAACACATGATCTATAAACCCAATCCACTATTAAAGAATCACCCATAGGGGTAGATACACATTATGACAAAGATAATGAATCCTAAGATAACTCTAACAACAGGGCATTATAAGCAGACACATAAGAATAAGTTGATACAAAATCAAAGAATGAAATATTCAACTAATGGCACACCAAAATTGTACCTGTGGTGGTAGTATCCAAACACTTAGACTCGAGTTTAATAGGTACGTCATACAACTAACCACACCCATCACCTAGCTGGGCTCCTGACCGATCTCTTATCCTACCTACCTCAGAACCTCCACAAATATCCTAGGGAAAACCACAACAACTATGGACACAACCTCTAGCTGGGGGCAAAACTACCCAAATCGGTGGGACATTCTGAAACAAAAAAATGATCACTTCATATTTGGGGCACTCTCTCAAAAAATAGTGAAAGATGCCACAACCATAACATGCTCTGAGCATTGCACTAAAATTTGAATATCCTGTAGACCCAAAATAACCACCATAACTAGAATAAATAGAAAATGAACTCCTTAGAGGCTGGATACTACCCTGGCTAGGATGATCACTATATCTAGACTATCCTCCATTAGTAATCTACATTGCAACCTGAACGAGCTTACTAGATTAACCCTTATAATGATATGACTAATACAGATGGTAGCTACCCTGGGAACTACTACCTATGAAGTGTGAGACACTATGGATCCTACTTAAACTACCCTAATAACACGACCTACTTTTGCTGCCACCTTGGGACTCATGAGGAATCTCTTTCATAACTTGAGCATGATAAGAAACCTCAACAAAAGACCTACCCATAATAACCAAACTTTGTATAAACATGTAAAGAGGGAGTCTTAATACCCAAATAAAACATCAAACCCTCTCATACTCAATAGTAAAGATAGAAGTAGCATGCCTAGCAAACTAATAAAACTGAGTCTCATACTCTAAAATAGTTACCGAGCCCTTCTCCATCCTTGAGAACTTATCCTTCAAAAATTCCCTAAGATTGTGAGGCATATGTTACTCTAAGAAAATCACAAAGCACTGAGTCCATGTCAATATGGGAGATCCCGCTGGCTTGGAATAAAGATGACCTCTCCATTAATGTTGAGCTGCAAAGTCTAAATAAAAATTAGTGTAATCTGCACCACGAGTCTCAACTAAGCCCAAATAATGGAGCCTATCCTCAAAACCGATCAAGAACTCATAAGTGTCCTTGCCCGGTTCTCTAGAAAACCTAGTAGAGCCAATTTCAAGAATCTACCCAATATCTTATGCTCCTCAACAAACATACAAGGTTGGGAAACTACTAGCTAAGCAACTACCATCATAAGAGGTACCTCAACTCTGGGAGCTTCAGCTATATATTGTGACCCTGCCTTAGTACATCTCTGATCCCTAGATTGTGTAGCATCAAATAGTGTACCTCTAACTAATCCCAAGAGCTGAACAAATGCATACCTAAGAACATGAAAAATAAACAAACCCTAGTGAAGCTTAGGAAAGTCCCTGGCCCACCACTAACTAGGGAAAAAGAATCTCTAGCTCAGAGTAAGAATAAGGACTAGTGAAGGCCCCCATAGTTATTTACTGGTGATACATCTCTAGGTTTTCCATGACCTATAGGTCATCCATGAACTGTGATAAGATCCCTAGTCATGAAATTAAGGTCCTCATCTTGTGTAGCAGTAACATGTGTCCTAGCTATCTGTAAAAGGATGAAGCAAAAGGAATTCTTCAGAAACCCACTCAGACACTTAGTACAAAATAACTTAAAGAAGTGAAGAACTCCTAGGAATGTCCTACATAGATAAGAAACAAATGTAATCATTTTGATTAGTAGTACTTTACTAGACACATGATCTTGTACCAATAGTACTGGTGAACCTAATGCTCTGATATCGATTTGTCATGATCCAATTTATGAGTCATGATAGCACCTGCTTTACCCCTACAGTAGGTAAGCCAAACCATAACTCGTAGATATAAGCAATGGGCTAATTTTGTAGAAAAAGGCGTAAAGGCCAGAAACTAGCAAGTATACAGTTATACTAATAATTAACTAATAATAATGGCTTGAAAGATATATAAAACAATAATAACTATCCCAAGACCTAGTAGTGTCGATATAAGAGCTACTAGCAAAAAAGAACACAAGTACTATAATAGTCAATATACATTAGTCTCAAATAGTGAAAGACTAGACATATATAGTAGAAAGAAAAAGGAAAACTCCAACTTTGTGAGCTCACCCTATCTCTAAAAGCAACTCAGCACGATCGTCACGTTAGAGGAGACTAATAGTACTTCAATCAACACTAAACAAGGTATAGAAGTGTAGTATGAGTACCAAAGATATGGGTACTCAATAAGAATCATTGGTTGACTAAGATAAATCATAATATAAGTAAAATAAAGATGCAAGATAAATAAGCTAAGTCCTAGAAAAAGGAAAAACCTAGTACAATGCTCCAATACTATAATAAATAATAAAAAAAAACATAATAATGAAAAAAAACATAATTAATTTTACAAAACTAGGCCTCATAAGCTAGTAAGTGCGGAAAAGTAAATAAATCAACACAAGCCACCATAAGCCATGTAGGTGCAATCAAGAGAATAAATAATTAAGACTTCATAAATTTACCAAATTTCAAGCCTTAACCATGAATTAATCCATGAAATAACACACCATAAATAACCTCTCGATGTAAAACATGAATAGGAACTTATATCATCATTATCATTATCATTCAAAAAACATGAACTAGAATTCATGTCATCAATATCATCATCAATTTTTAGACTTGAACCAAAACTCAATATCAATAAATCACCAAAATTAGTACAAAATTAGTATCCACTTATACAAGAAAGCAAAAGCATCGAGGATATAGTATATTCAAGTCTAAAATATTTAATAATAAAGATAAAACATGCCCAGTAAGTTTATAAGGATCTAATAAGAGTCTTGGACTTAGGTGGGCTGAAGGGGCCCACTTCTAATTCCCTAAGTTTGTTCTAAGAAAAATTCTAACTTGGATTAGGCTAAGACATCTAAATTTTCTTCAAGATGTTAAATAAGCCTCTTTCTTGAAACATCCTGAGTTTGACCCTTGGAAAATTCTAGGGTTTAAAACTCTCTAGCCATCATACGACTCAAGCTTACTAGTCGTATGACGTGGGTACAACATAGGAACCCAAGTTGTATGATAAATAATGTGTCCTATGTCACTTACTATTTAAGGCACGACTAGACTCTAAATAAGTCATATGGAGATGACATGAGAGGAGTAGGGCAATCATATGATTAACACTGTCAAGCCCTTGAGGTATTATCTAGGGTACGAGTTAGGGTTATCACTCGAATGATTGGGTACGAGTTAGGTGCCCAAATCATACCCACCTGCGTCATGTTTTAGCTTTTAAGATAAGGGTATTCCAGATAATTCCCACCCCAAAAACCTTAAGAACCCATATCTTATAACTCTTTGAGGCCTCTTATAACTCACATTAAAATATCAAAACACTATCAAGACTATCTCTAAACTCTCTCAAGAATATTGGGCTAGGTCTTTCTTCAAGTGTTCATCTAGTGTCATAAAGAACAAATTATCTTTGTAAATCTTCATAAATAAGGCATGTTACTCCTCCCTTATTGTTAGTTCAACTAACTACACATTTTAGTGAATGGTTTTCATAGTTTAATTGTGGGTATTATTTGGTTTTGAACTATATGTTAGGGGTTTTTTTGTTATTAAAATAAGACTATTGTTTTACCATGTTTTCTTGTGGTTTCATGTAAATATTATGGAATTAAACATGTGGGATTCATGGGAATTTTCAATTGGTACTTAGTTTTGGTTTTGGAAACTATATGCCCTTAACATGTTTGTTAAAATGCCTATGAGAATGGTTTTGTCACATAGTTTGACTTTTATTGAAACTATTGCATAACATAATATGTTAATGGAACCCAAATTGATTTGGTTGGTTTTAAATGGTTGGGGAAAGTACTTGGTGGCTATAGAATCCCAATTGATTATTTTGGGATGGAAATTGGCAATAAACTCAACCCACTTGCATAATTGTTTTTGGTTTATGTATTACTACTTGCTTTGGTTTGTTTCTTGAGACTAATGCATGACATAAATGATTAATTGGTTAAATATGGTATTGAAAACCTTATGGGGTACACGAGAATCCACCCAGTGAACTTACAACAAATACCTTGTGGGTTACACAAAAATCCCCCAAATGATTTTTAAAAAAGTCCGTGGGGTACATGGGAGTCCCCTTAAGTGTTGGATAGTAAAATTTCTTGAAAGATATAGTTTATATGATGATACCACTTTATAATACCTTAATAATTATCTTCTAGAATTAGTGGTTTGGTTATGCGTTAAATGTTTTAATTGGGCAATAATAGCGGATTGTGATAGCCAGCCGTAAAGGTATGAGTCCGAAAGGTTTACACTAGAAACTCATGTTTACTGACATGAGGATTGCACTTGATGACTAAGTACTTGTGGGGTACAAGGTAATCCCCCAAGTACATATCCGTACAGATGTATCATAGAGAGTGAAGGGTACAATGAAATCACCTACCCCTAAAATATCTCCAGTTCGTGTAGATATATGCACTGGGGCCCAACCAGGGTGTAACACTGGACCCATATAGCTTGTGGGTGGATTATAACGGTAAAGCTGCATAACCTAGTTTTTTTTCCCAGCATGATATATATATATGTATGTATGTGGTTGCATATGGTTATTTACTTTAATTTTAAATAATGATATTATACTATCCTTACTCCTGATTACATTACAACGTTCACCCATTAACCACGCGATACAGGAACCAACCATACTATCACACCTCCTGCTCAGTGACTTGGTGATTCGGGTACTACTTGAGTCAGAATAAAGTAGTGAGCTTTCATTCTTCGAACGGCCCATTTCATGTAATGGTTTACCTTATACTTATACTATTCTCTTAACATTTGTTTTTTTGCTATGGTCGGGGGCATGTCCCGACTAGATATTCTTGGTCATTATTTAGAGGCTTTGTATGGATAATTGTGGACTTGGGCATGAAATGGATATGGTTTTGGTTATTCTTGGGTTTGGGTTTTTATTGGTTGAATTGACTTATTTGGTCGGTCTCGGTAATAGACCTATCCTAAAGTTATTACATATTTAATTACTTTATCTTGTTATATGTTTGAAATTCATCCAACTCAGGGTAAATGTGGGTTGGTTGGATTGGGTGTCGAGGGTGGTCTCGATCCTTGTTGGACTTGAGATGCCCATTACAACAAGGCTCAAGTTCAGGGCGTGTCAAGTTCATACTAGAGCCTAGATTTTGGTGTCATGAGGTGTCCACATAGCCATGTTGAGTAGAGTCTCCTTTTTAGGTATGTAGCGCGCCACACTTATAAGGGAACGGATTTGAGACATCTAGTAATGTTTCACTTTCTTATTGTTCTATTTTTGGGCTCTAGGGTCTAGGGTCTTGAAATCTCCCCTAAATCTTCTTTTGTTCGCCTTTCATATCATGCATTTTTTATGATCTAAATCATGTGTAAACTCATCCTTCCCACTTGAGGACAACATGGATGGATCTCATTCAACTCATATGGTACAAACCTAATCATGGGTTGCCGCTTTTGATTTTCCCTATGGAGTTCCATCGATCTCCACTGACCCTACTCCGAAAGGTAATACTCATTCCCATTCACCTCAAGGAGATGTTACCAATATCGAGTTTCAATGTTATATTCATTTATTAACCTAAATAGTGGAATCTCTATCATGCCAGTCTGGTCTTATTAGCATGAGAAAGAATAAGGCAGGGTCAAGAAATGGGCAGAGCAAGAAGTCCCAATGTTCCAATCAAGGGAGGGGTTAGAGAAATAGTGGTAGAGGTGGTGGATAATGTTCTGAGCAATGGAATCTAGGAAGTCCCTAGGTGGTTGTTAGTGTCCCTTATCCTTAGTTTTCTAGTGATTATCATTTTTAGGCTGGTGGATCCCAGTCAGCCCCACCCTATCCTCCCTGTCAGTTCTGTAGCCTGTTGCATCATGGTTATTGCTATAAAAAGAGGAATTAGTATTTTACATGTGGTCAGTTTGTTCACATGCAGAAGGAGTGTCCTACAAGGATTGCCACTGGGGTAAATAGGATCTTGGCTTCCACTTCCCTAATTTCTGCACCAAGGGGTGCTACTTCTATCTTAGGCACTGACCGGGACCGTACTTATTATATCGCTACCCAATAGAAGTTTGAGGCATCACTTGATGTCATTACTGGTACTTTGAAATTCTTTTCCTATGTTATGTACTATTTACTTGATTTGGGTCCACTCTCTCTTTTGTGACCATATTTGTGGATATATATTTTGGTTTTGGTCCTGAGGTTAATTCATATCCTTTTTCTATTTCTGCCCTGGTGGTTAACTCTATGATTTCTAGAAGAGCCTATAGGGTGTGTGTGGTATTTGTTGGTAGTAAAGAAACCTTAGTGGATCTGGTTGAATTAGACATGGTTGATTTTGACGTCATACTAGTGATGGATTAGCTGCACTCGTACTATGCATCTCTAGATTGTTAGACCAGTGAGGTTGTCATAAAACTTCCTAATGAGCCGGTTATTGAGTGAGGGGTGGTTCCCTCGCTCTTAAGGGGAGGTTCATGTCATATTTTAGGGACCAAAATTAATTTCCAAGTTATGTCCTTGCCATTTGATCTGAGATAAAGATTCCAACTCGGAAGGTCCTTCATTACATTCCGTTTCTATGGTTAATAGATTTCCTGAGATCTTCCTGATAACCTTCTTGGTATCACACTCGATGAGGAAATTGAATTTGGGATTGACCACCTTTCCGAACACTCATTCTATCCATATCCCTCTTTATAGAATGACTCCAGTTAAGTTAAAGAAGCTTACAAAATAATTGGAGTATCCTTTCATAAGGGTTTATTTGTCATAGTGTTTCTTTGTGGGGTGCTTTTGTTCTTTTGTACATAAGGGGGATGGTTTTCTCTAAGTATGTATAGGTTACTAGCAGGTGGATAAGGAATTTAGGTTGACCTTCTTGTGGGGTGGACCATATATGCATATTCTATATAGGGGTACTCTATTGGTAGCACATGATGGTTGATAAACACTATGTTTGAACCTTAGATATTGATATTAGTGAAGGGAGCATGTTAGTTTAAGGATAACTAGGTGAGAGTTATGGGGGTAGATTGGTAGGCTTGGTGTGGTGTGCGGAAGAGACGACATTGATGGCTCCGAGGATACAGGAGTAGGAAAGTTGTGACATAAAGGATAGAGGTCTAGGTTGAATTGATGGATTGGGGCTAAGTCATTAAATAGGTTAAGGCATAGGGTTTGTGAGGCTATGATGGACCCCAGGTAGAATCTGGATATATGAGGTTTTAATTATAAAAGAGACAAGTGTTCCTAGTACATGTTTGTAGTAATACTTCTTAGAGCGGATGTTATGCTTGTAGGAGTAGTAAGATAGAGCTATAAGGTTTAATCTTAAATTTTCTATTAGCGGTGGACTTCAAGGGAAAGTTGGGGTGAATCTACTCCTATTCTAGTGATTCTCTCCTATTTTGATTAAGAGGGTACTTTACTAGTGTTTCACGCATTCTAATAGTGCTTATTCCTAAGGTCTGTATTTTATATGATGCGTATATCCATACTCCAACCCCTAATCAAAGGCAATATTGTTCCTAAAAAAAATTCTAGCTTCCAAGTGTTCAAGCTATATGCCACTATAGTCATGATTCATATATTCATGTGTTATGTCATGCCTGGTTCCATGAAACAGTAGTTTCAAGTTGAAATCCTCACTTTGTTTCCTAAATATGAATCTTGACTTTATGCTACACTACCTATGATGTATACAGTCGTGTTTCTTTGGTTCCCAATCACAAGGACTCATATTATGGTTTTTTTATGTTGGAGTAATCCTTCACTTAAAACCTGGGTGGTTGCTTTGGATTACCTTGTGCCTATAGTACCATATCTTATTTTGCAGGTCTCGCCTTAGGTAGTATGATAGGATAATTGTGAAGTAACCAACTCCTTCTTAATTCTTATACTCTAGATCCTCAGTGAACCTTCTTATGTTAGGGTGGTAGAGGCTATAGAGGGGTAATAATGTTTTAGATGATGGATTAGATATCATTAGTGGTGAAATTTTGGGGGTGACTACTAAAGCTCAGGTTATAAGAATAGATGGAAGAATAAGATGAACTTTGTCTTATGAAATAGTTAAGGAGGGGAAGTATGGTGAAAACCTTTGTAATGTGATTAAAGTTTCTATATTTTAGGTGGGAGATTAGTAAATAGGGGTAGAGAGGCAAGCTTAAATGTTGGGGGTTGATAGATACCCACCCATTGTGTTATGCAGTTATAGCTCCTTGATTAAAAACCAAGGTTTCTTAATTATAGTTATACATAGGGTGGTATTAATGAAGTGGTGTAAAGTATGGGGTCCCATGGCTTCCTCTTGTACCTTTTAACTCCTAGTTAGTCTTTAACACGGGATGGACGTGCGGTTAAACTCAGGCCCTCTAGTTATGTATTTGTGGAGGGAAGTTGGAAGGTTGAGATACAGAAGTGTTGTATTTATGTTGAATTCGCATTGGAGAGTATAGCCGTATTTAGGGATATTAATGTATAGGTTATGGATGAATGAGCTATTTGTGATACGGAAGAGGACATGAAGTCCAACTATCCACATTTGTTCTTTGTTATGGAAATTCATGTGTAAGGTATATGTTCTTCATAACATTTTGTTTTCTAACTTAGATAAGGGGAGGTTTGATGGGTAATAATGTATTAAATCATGCTTGTTCTTACCTTTACCCATCATTCGAGGTTGAATGATCCAAGTAGGGGAGAATTGAAACTCCCTGAGTTTGACCCTTGGAAATTTCTCGGGTTTTGAACTCCCTGGCCGTCATATGACTTGAGCTTGCTAGTCGTATGATGTGGGTATGACTTTGGAGCCCAAGTCATATGGTAAATAGAGTGTCCTATGTCACTTACTATCCAAGGTATGACTACGATCCATATGAGTCATATAGAGATTGTACCAGAGGAGTAGGGAAATCGTATGATTAACAGTGTCAAGCCCTTGAGGTACTGTCTAAGGTATGAGTTAGGGGTACTACTCATATGATTAGGTACAAGTGAGGTGCCCAAATTGAACCCACCTACGTTTATTTTTCATCTTTTAAGCTGAGGGTATTCCATATATTTCCAACCCCAAAATCCATAAGACCCCATGTCTTATAACAATTTGTGGCCTATCATAACTCACTTTGAAAGATCAAACACTCCTAACACTCTTTCTAAACTCTCTTATGAAGATTGGGATGGGTTTTCTTCAAGTGTTCATCTAGAGGATTAAATAATAAATTCTCTTCATGAATCTTCATAAATAAGGCACCTTACCCCTCCCTCATTGGTAGTTCAACTAAATTAATGTTTTAATGAATGGTTTCAAGGTTTAATTGTGGCTATTGTTTGGTTTTGAACTATATGTTGGGTTTTTTTTGGTTGTTAATGGATGAATATCATTTTTCCATGTTTTTCTAATGGTTTTCAAGTTAAAATTATTTAATTAAACATGTGGTTTCATGGGAAGGGTCAATTGATACTTGGTTTTGGTTTTGGAAACTATATGCCCTCAACATATTTGTTAAAATGCCTATGAGAAGGGTTTTGTCACATAGTTTGCCTTTTATTAAAACTATGCATTGCATAATGACTATAAGATCTAGTATGTCATAAATGACTTAGGGCAGCTATAGAAAAGCTCTAAATGGTGAAAATGAGGGGAAATTCAGAAAATGATATTAAGGGTCATTACATGATCCTCTTCTGACTTGGACCCAAAGAACACTGGAGGATTCATCCAAGTGAAGTCTCGGACTCTAGTTATTATCACATTCACTAGAGAGCCAGCTGGTACCACAATCGGTTGGTTATTTTGAATGGTCAAGGACTAGTCCAAGGCTATGAATGTAGATCTAAATTTGGCACGGGAGACTTGTTCATTCATAGGGTTATCAAAAAATGTTTAGGGTGGTTGATGATTCTCAACCACGTTATTGTTACCACTCCTCCTTCCATTAGTTCTATTTGGAGAAATATTTTATAAACATATATATAATGAGTAAGAAAAAGGTTTTAATAGAGTTCTCAATTAATAGCATGATAGGAACTTGAAAGAAGTGAAACTTTTCCTAAAACATAGCTTTTTACTCATAAGTGTGGTGCACTTCACACCCATGAATAATACTTTAATTATTGTATCTTTTATACACCCTTGAACACGTCAAACCTGGATCTAATACCAACTTTATTATGACCCTAGACTACCCCTTAATCGTAACACAATGCTTAGAGTCACAAGTTGTCCCAAAATAACCCATAGCGGATAAAAATGCTTATGTATAAACTAAACTGAATGATGAAATTAATATTAAAAAAAAAGAATAACAATAGTATTAGAGTTTAAAACCACAAGTTGAATATTTAGCTTTAAGTCTAAAAGCCTCTACACAGATGAGTTGCTGAGACAAGACTGATCACACTTAACTTAATCTATTATTTTGGGGAAAGGCGATCGCTGTCAATAAAATTACCCAACTTGTGTTGGGGTCGAATCCATGAGGAGTGTAACAAATTTTTGAATCCTATGAATGTTGAAAGTATCTAAGTGTTTACCCTCAATTTGAACTTAAAGCTAAACATAATTTAAATTGGGAGGGGGGTATGATTTAAAAGTTGGTCGAACAAACTTAACTTGTGATATTAAATGAGAACAACAAATTTTAGTTAAATTCCAATAAGAGAAGAGTCTTGGGGATATACTTTCCAAGGGGCAATGTGTATGGGTTCATGAGAGTAAAATTCTAATTTGAGTTAATGAAAATATGCGTAGGCTAGGCTAGAGTATTTGAGGTTAATCTTTCATCAAAACACCAATATATCACCCATGGATTCTTTCAAATACCTCATGGGTGTGGCCAACAAATAAACCCAAAACCTCAATTGGGTATCCCTATTTCTAGGATGATGCCTAGGACATAACAAATTCACAATCCATCCTTATCTCTAAGACAATGTAAAGGAATAAGCTAACATCTAATTTATTGTTCATAAATACTTGTCACCCATATCTCACTTTCAAGCATGATGTAGGATCTAAGGAAATACCCACATCTCTCTTTCAAGGATGATGTTGAATTTAGGGAAATTGGGGCTTTCACCCACAAATTCCAATTTAACAATCAAGTATTAATGAAACCCAAGACCCTTAACAATGAATTGACACTAAAAATCAAGACCCAAAAACATTTGCACCCAATTCGAACATAACCTCAAGAATACTATAAAGCTACTCATGGGAATTGAGACAAGAGATATACCCAAGTTGGTATTCAATGCCTCCATTGATGAAAAGCAAGAATAATATCAAATCCAATTCCAAATTGTAACTAAAAATCTCTCAAAATGCCAACAATAATTTTTCTTTCCAAATTTAGAAGGGTTTTCACCATACAAAACTTGAATTCAAGTTGAAAGATGCCTTAAAAGTGTAAGGGCTTTTCCCTTTTGAGAGTTGAAACCAGTTGTGTGAAATTACAAATCTATTCTTGAAAGTGTTATACACCATTGAAATTGCTAGTACCTGATTGAGATCACGACTCCTACAATCTCAATGAGCCTATTACAATCGCCAAGCCTTGATCGAGCTTTGACTGGTCATGATCGCGGCCCTTAGATTCCAATTGCGGTTACTGAGGTCTATCCATACTCTGGATTTTCCACTGACTTTTCCCTTTTTGTTCTCTTTTCAACTCACTTCACTTGTTTTTTTCCAATTACCTGTAAACCTGCAAACCATGGGAAATAGTGCATTCAAAGGGCAAATTCGTCTCATTTACACAATTTAACCACATTAGTGTGCACGAATTTGGACGTCAATGAGTGGTAAATTTACCACTCATCAGCACCCCCAACTTAAAGCTTTGCTTGTCCACAAGAAATATTACTTCATATTCAATGAGAATATGTAATTATAAGCTAATTTATACGACCAAATGATCACAATAATTTCGAACTTTGTTAGTACCAACAAATAGTTCTCAAGCATGAGTAACACTATTTTCACAACTCCCCTTAAACTAAATCATACTTGTAAGGATGAAAAATGACTTTATAGAATAATTAAGCAACAATCACTAAATCTCTAGAAGTGACTCTCCATCGATAGTGACTCAACTACACTCCTTTACCTTATTTTTCATAAGATAATTTCACCCGCCTTAATTAGTCTACATTCCTCCTCACGAAAGAAAATCCCACACACCAAGATATATATCATCCAACAAAGGATTAAAGTGCAAGTGCTCACCCTCACAATGATTATCTCAATGCAAACAAGTATCATACCATATGCTTGCCCTTATTTTTAATTGCCACTACTTTGAATACACTTAGTTGGAGATCTTGAATGGTTTTTACAAACTTGTAATATAGGCTCGGGAAAGGGTATGATATCATTTGGGAACAAAGTGACTACACCCTCCTTGAACATCTACATTATACTATTCAATCAAACTTTGGACCATAGGCCACTTTATTTGTTTTTATTTCACACATATGGCTACTTTCACTACCTTAATTCACCCATTTCTTTTTAAAGTATTTTCTTTTTATTTATTTCTTTTGCGCAATTCGTGCTTATTCTTTTTTTGATGATTCCTTACTTTTTTCACTTCTTCACTTACTCTCTTTGCTTAGATTTTTGGCATTCCCTTAAAATACCATTGCCCGAGGTCACCTCTTCCATGACTTAACACCCTCAACATAGACTTTTGGCCTCAAGTTGCACTTTCAAGTTAAACGAGGGTAGGGTTCAAAAGAGGGATAAACTTTAAATGGTTCAAGTATTGTAATATGGTTGCCCCAGAAAGGTTCAAAGGCTCAAAATGGATGACTATGGATACTATTCTATGTACGGGTAGGCTCTTTAGGCTAAAGTTTGTTCCTATGTTCATAAAGAAGGCCTAAGATTATTTCACCCACCAAGCATAATAACAATTAGCCCAGAGATACTAATGGGGCGATTTCTAGATAATACAAGTAAGCATGAGAGTTAAACAACTACTCTCACCTCACTTGGCATGCAAACATTTCTAGGAGGCCCAATTGCATTTCCTACTAGAGACCAATGGAGGTATTTACCATATACTACAAATTAAAGATTTTGGAGTCACAAAAAGAGGGAAAGCATTATTACAAAATTTTTGACATCTATTCCCTTGGATTTCAAAAAGTTTTTGGATGGAGAGAGGTGTTTTCTTCGCATTTACACCATGCAAAATTTGCTATTGATTGAACCAAACCATGCCGTTGTGACATGGCCCGAACCACAGCCTTGTCATAATGGGCATCGCAAGTCTAGAAGCAAAATTTCTCATCCTAGCCCGTATATCAGACACCAATTTAGGAGCATACCTTGAAAACTAATGAAATTTCAAGGCATATTCCCTTACAGAGATTTTCCCTTGCCTCAAATTGACAAATTCCTCCACCTTTGCTTCCCTCAACTACTAGGGAAAAAAGCAGTCCAAAAAAGTATTGGAGGAAGTCTCCTATAAAATTGACTCCTTAACATTACCTCTCACCCTATCCTACTCCTCGTACCATTGATATGTCATATCCTTAAGTTGGTAAACAATAAAGTCACCCCTTTCACTTTAGTGGCCTGCATCACCCTAAAAATCTTTTCCATCTCATCAAGAAAACCCTTAGGATCCTCCTCCACCTATACTCCAGTAAAAGTAGAAGGATTCCTCTTTATAAACTGGTCAACCCTTGTGTCCTCAACAGATGAAACACCAGATGCATCCCACTCAGCCTGAGCAGCAACAAATTGATCAATAACATGAATCGATAAGTAAAATTCTGCATTAGTCACCTCACCCTGAGGAGGACTAGTATCAACCGGTGGATCTCTAGAAATATTAGAAACTGTACCCCTAGACCGAGTATGGATCCCCTGAGTAGTACGTGTCCCTTTAAAATTGTCCCTAGTAGGGACATTACAATTACCTTGCATCGCATATCGTCGAGGAATGATCTGAAAAGAGAAAAAACTAGATTAAAGCAGATTCCAGGATTTAGTCTCCAAGCTTGAAAATAGAATACAAAGAAAGTGAAACATTCCTAAATGGTTCGTAGCCTCCCCCTTATGAGTATGGCATGCTACACACCCTTAAAAGGGACTCTACTCGACATGGCTTATGGACTCCCAATTGACCATGAATCTAAAGCTCTGGTACAAACTTGACTTGACCCAAACCAGGGCCTTATCATAATGGGCATCCCAAGTCCAACCAGGACTGGAGACCACCCTCGTTACTCAAGCCAACCAAACCACGCATATCCCGAGTTGGATGAATTCTAAACGTATAACAAGATAGTGTTATTGTGTAATCCAAGTCTCTGGGGTAGTTCTATGACCGTGAACATCGAAATAAGCCCAATCGTCGAACACCCAATAGATAACCAATACAAAACCAAACCATTAGCCAAAACCATAACCATATGAGTTCCAATGTAATTATATAATCCAAAATAAAAGAGGATGGAACAGTCATAAATTAAGTTCAAGAGGCTCATCCCTTATACCAATGTCAATACTATGGCTGAGACCAATACCAATCTCACCTATTCCAACCTATAGTAGTCACACAAGTCTCTCACAAAAAGAAAAACAATATCTAGTTGGGACATGCCCCCAACCATATCCAAAACCAATATCCATAAAATAAACTAAGTTTGTAAATACATTCATGATATGAGATGGATCCTTTTGGGATATGGAAGCTCACTACTTAAATCCAATAGCTAATCCCAAATATAATCACTAAGTAGGAGGAGTAGAATAGCTGGTTCCTGCATCGCATGAGGATACATCCGCCCGAAGAAAGGTTAGCTATTGAACACTCGCATGAACTCAGGATAAGGATAAAATAATGCCATCCAGTAAAAACCAAGTAAACCAACCATATGCACATAAACCGTACATATATATATAACCATACTGGGAAAGAGAACTGGGTTTAGCATGCCATAAAAACCATTAACCTGGGTATGTTTAGTTTAACCATTCTAGAACTACCCATGGGCTATATGGGTCCAGTGTAACCCCCTGAATGGGCCTTGATGTATGTAGCCGCACAGACCAGAGATACGATAAGAGTAAGGGATTCCCAAGTACCCTTCACTCTCCATGATATATATGTACAATATACTTAGATGATTCTCATGGACCTCATAGTATCAAATATTGTCGCTATGACCAACCCCTCATGTCGGCAAACACGATTTTCCAGTATTCCTCCATTGGACTTGTACCATCATGGTTAGCTATCACACCTCGCCATTATTGCCCAATTAAATCATTACAATCTAACAAAACCTTATTCCTTTGTTATTATTATTCAAGGCTATAATAGTGGTATTGTCATACCGACTATAGCTTGCAAGCAATATCTTTAGACAACCTTTTTATGTTAATACATTCCTTTGTACACATTGATTACATCAACAAGTTAACATGGGGGAATCCCGTGTACCCCAGAAGTGTTCCATTATTAAATTAGCTTGGGGGAAGTCCATGTACCCTACAAGTTGTTCATTAACATGTTTACTTGGGGGATTCCCTTGTACCCTACGAGGATATTTAATTAACCATAACCATGACCACCAAACCTTACTATTTATCCATTCACAACCATTTAAACCATTTATGCTATTTTGGGTTCCATTACCAAACCATACTATGCAATAGTTCCATTAAAAGTCCAATAACATAGTAAAAACATTCTCATAGGCATTATATCAATCATGTTGGGGGCATAGTGTTTCCAAAACCAATTCCAATTACCAATTAACTATTCTCATGCAACCAATTGTCCAAACCACATTTAAAACATGTAAACACATAATTAAAACATGGGAAAACCCTAACCAAGCATTTAATTCCAAAACTCCAACATATATTTGAAAATACCAAAACCATACAACTATTAAGCCATGAAAATATTTTATATAATATGCCTTTAGTTGGAACTAACAATGAGGGAGGATTACATGCCTTAGATTATGAAGATAGTGAAGAAAAATCACCCAAACAAGCCCCAAATTGCTCCTAGCTTTCCTTTATCCAAGAGCCTTAGAGAGATTACGGAGTGTTTCTATGTGTTCAAAATTAGAATAATAGGGTAAACAATGTCCCAATAAAGTTATAACTCGTGGGGCCTTCAGTGGTTAAGTAGGGAAATATCCAGATTACCCCCAACTTAATCTGTTTAAAATTCCCGTTAGGTGGTATGACTACCCATACTAGTCGTACCCTCCAATATGAGTGCTTCCCATCACTCGTACCCTAGGACTTCCCTTTGACCCTTACACTGGTCAATATATGAACATGCACCATATCTAAGGAAACAACTAGCACCCTCAACCAATACCCATAACAAAACAAAAAGGAGTTGTCACGGACTAATATACGAGTGGGATAATACGACTTATACCTTATCTCACGACCCATGGTGAGACACTCGTACTAAGATCCAAAAGTTACTTTACTAAGTCTCAGATTAAGTGAACGAAAAACCCAAACCATATGACCCATCTCCGGTAATATGAATCATATCCTCAAAGTCATACCCATTCCAGAACCCAATCCAACATACCAACCAACATTGATTAGTGTACGACCAAGATTTAACAATCGTACCCCAACATACGACCTGTACCCCAAGTCGTATCTTGACCAGAAACCAAAAATCCTAAAAATTTTCTAAGGGTCCAACCCAAGGTGTTTTTGTATCCCGCACTAAGATCATTCATCCATGAATGATGGAAAAGGTAGGTCAAATACAAGCATAATTCAATTGCATTATCAAATATCAATCCAACCTTTAACCAAGTTAGGAAATAAGGATTCAAGGATCTATTACAACACTTAACTAAGTTAGAAAATTAGGATGTGATAAAAAACACATACTTTCTGTATAAATATCCAAAGCAGAAAACAAATGTGGATACTTGGACTTTATGTCCGCTTACGCTTCCCATGTAGCCTATTCCACCTCGTGGTTCTGCCAAAGAACCTTAACCGAGGCCACACCCTTGGTCCATAACTGTAACGCCCCAAGTCAATACCCCAGATGCTACACGGTGCTTATAATCATGAAGGACCACAAGCTAACCCATGACTGGTACTTATTGCAATTACTGAATAATAATGCTGTAAATATGCGTAAATTAGGAAAAAATTTACCATAAGGTTCAATACTGAATAATACTGAATACGGTATACGAATACCAAAATTAAAACATCTGTATGAAAATACTCTAGTCTGAAAAGCCTCTAAACTGTCTGAAATATGGAGTTGATGGGACAAGTCCCCAACTAACTCCGAACTACTGAAATAACTAAAATGCTGAAGTAATAATCATGTCCTCAAACTATGAGGACTAACCACTAACTCTGACTGCTAAAAATCTATAACTGCTAGGGATAATCGGGAGCCTGTGTGTCTGAACCTATGAGATAAAACATCATAGCACAAAAGAAAGGTATCCATTAGTACTTTGTGTATGCAAAGTGAGGTAAGCTAAAATGTATGGGTTCCTATGCATGAACAATACTGACTGAATAACATGAATGTAAATGAATGAGAGTACATGCATGAATACGTAAACTGTAACAAAGATCGTGATAACACTGGATACTGAGTCTGAATATTGATTAACTGATCTCTGAGTCTATTGATACTAAATTACTGATAACTGAGTGACTGTGTCTAACAGTCCTGAATATGAAATAGTGTTGAGTTTTGTATTAAGCTGAGTGACTTTATCTGATAGTCCTGAATCTATAGAACTAAATTGAGATCTATACTGAGATTGGAACTGAAACTAAGACTGTGGGAGGTAATCATCTAACCGACATGCCCCTTTATGAATAGATTAGGGTCCAACCTGTAACCCCAGTTAGAAGGGTGTCAATACCATGAATCGAGTAAAGACAAGATGAGTCACCCTTATCAGGTAGGTGCTCTGAACGAGAATGATGGTTTCTTGAATTCTTGATTTAAAATTAATCCCCCCTGGGGTTTCTGTTCTTGAGAATTTTGAGAATAATAAATGAATTTAGCCTCTAAAGTCGCTTAATCTTGTGTTTTGGGGGCTGATAAATGTGGAAAAAAGACCCTAATACCCCTGACATGGCTTTTTAATGATTGAAAATGGAACTGTCGATACGTAGACCGATATGCCACATTATTGGCATCGATATAATGGCCAATGCACAACATCGAATTTGCGTTGGTTCACTAGAATTTGCAACTAGGAGCCAAGGAAAATATTGATCGACGAGATGTACGATGAGCCACATCAAGATCATATTTATACACTATTTTAGATTCCCAAACATGGTTCAAACGAGGTCCAAAAAATATAAAACTCGTCTAGGAACACCTACTAACATTCCTGATCATGAATCAATCTAAAGATCGATACTTTAAGGTCATAAGAGTAATGAAATAGAGTTGCCAACTTACAAAGGCAAAAATAATACTAAGTCTGAATACTTAGCTAGAATTTTTCTAAGTCCGGGACCCCTTAGAGAGCTTAAAAGACTGAGTTAAGCTTAGAATTTTATGGGGTCTTACAATATCTCCCCTTTGGAAATATTCATCCTCAAAGGAGATAGATTAAATTGAGAATACTAATAGACTGGATTTAGACACTGGACATGCAAAACTGAAGCATGATTTTATGACTGAAATTACTGATATACTAAATTATCATATTGAACATGTATATCTGATGCATGAGTACATAGATGAACATGATTTATGAATTCATGACTGAGTATGCAACGTTAATTGATACCAAATTGGTAGCTATATCTGAACATAAGACTGAGTAATTCAAAGAAAAACTATTACCTTGACCTAGAAGAAGTGAGGATACTTGGTCCGCATGTCTGGCTCTTCTTCCCAATAAGTCCCTCAACAGATTGATTCTGACAAAGAGCTTTGACTAGAGGGACTTCTTTGTTCCTCAGTTTGCGAATTTGATAATCTAGGACTTTGACTGGGATTTCCTCATAAGAGAGGCTATTTTAAATATCTATGCCCTCAATAGGGACAACGACTGCTAGGTCACCTATGCATTTCTTTAGCAAGGAGACATAGAACACTGGATTTACCGAAGCTAAGTCTGAAGGTAACACAAGCTCATAAGCTACCTTTTCAAAATGATTGAGAATTCGGTAAGGACCGACATATCGGGGATTTAGCTTGCCCTTCTTTCCAACCTCTTCACTCCTTTCATAGGAAAGATTTTTGAGAATAAAAGATAACCGATCCTGAACTTAAGATCATTTCCTAAATATGCATGAATGGGAACATGAGAACATAACTGAGCCTGAAATGTGATACAGGAACTGATTATCATGAATGAAACTCAACCCTTGAATAAATGGCTTACGACTGAGATTGGAACTTGAGGGTCCACCTATGAGTACCCACTACTCCAAACTAGATTCGTTACATGAAGAAAAGATGGAAGCTTTAAGTCATGAAAGCTCAGGGATTATAGTGTATCTCCCTCTTGGGACATTGTGTCCCCTGAAGAATGCTGACTTGGCTGAGATACTGAGATAAAATTGAGATTATTCATAGGGCACCTATGAATCGAATTGAGACTGCATATCAAGGTTCTGAAATCATGGCATGACACTTTAACCGAGCTGAACTCGCAACTGCATGGTTGCTCGATCTTGAAATAATTATATTCATGAGACTTTGAATAGTGAGACTAGATGGAAGGATAGGAAACCCAACCATACGAACATTATCCGCCTAATTGCTAAACTAAATTTCTGGTTTTGTGGACTAACTTATGCTGGAAACTTATATTCGACTGAAGCCTTTCTTTGACACTCTTTCTATTGAGTTGTAGTCGCTTTAGGTAGAAAGGAGTCTTGGCATGGCTGAATAAAATAGCTGAATAAGAAAATCACATCTTGGCTGAAATTCTGTATTATGAGTCGGGGCCTATGAAACATCATCTAAGATGAAGTGACTAAGCCTTATGCACTGCGACTAGAAATTTGCAATCTTAGACTTATCCCTTGAATACTTTCTCAACTATACTCTCCACCTTTGTACAACATATCACCTGAGACTACTAAAAATATTCACATGGGTGTTGAGCACAGGTGCATGATCTTACTAACTTATCTGATTATCTGAATGGTTGATAGCTGAATACTTGGTCATTAATATTGAACTGTACTTAGTCGGAATAACTGGAATGGAATTGTAGAGTATCATGCATATAAGGTAAAGACTGAATGGGAAATGTGAGGTAACTGAGCATGAATTTATGAGACCTATATTATTTGAGAAGGCAAGACCAAGCATACAACATGACTCTGAAATAGTCTATAAAAAGATGTATTAAAATACTGATAACTAAATAACTAATAGCTGTACGCTATGGTAAAGTAAATCTAAAACTAAACTGAGTTACTGATCTTATTATTAGACTGGGACTATGACCGATACTATAACTAAGACTGTAACTGAGACTGTACTGGAACTGAATACTGGGTTCTGATAACTCAACCTACTGAAGTATGATCTGAACTGAATTCTCCCACTATGTTATAGCCTACTCAAATCTCCAATATGCATTTATCCACTTACACATCAACATGACATTCAATACTATCTTGATAGCTACAGCCTTGTGTAAAACTAGCATGCAATAATTTTTTCTTAACATGAAGCATTTACTCTCCCCTTTCTAAGAAACTGCTCATCACTATATCATATTGTAAGAAGATTCTACTGAAGGGTTAAAACATGAGGACCTGAAGTATGCATGAATACTATACCAAACTCGAGACTTAACTGAGGTCTGAGGAATAGAATGCCAACACCATGGATTTATCAAAAGATCTAAACTGAGGATATTCTAGATGAAATCTGAATTTAGCCACTCACTAGGAGTGTAGCATGGGTCATAGGAACTGAGTATACTATATAGCATGACATGGGTACATGAGTCATGAGCTGCATGGCCTACGTTTGGAGTTTCTGTATTCATAGAACATAATTCGTAACACTGAGTGAACTGGAACTCCTTATACTAGGAACTATAAGCGTGCATGTTTGCTAACATGTACGAGTATGGGAAATGATCATAGAGCTAACAAGTAAAACATGAATAGATATCATGATAACTGAGGGATTTCTAGAGTCTGGAATATGATTATGAGATGATCTGCGTGATCATTCTCGCTACGAGAATAGACACGAATATCATCTATGAAGACTATGACGAACATGTCCAAGTACTTCTTGAACACATGGTTGATCAAATCCATAAAAGCTACTAGGGCATTAGTAAGACCAAAAGACATGACTAAGAATTTGAAGTAACCATACCGAGTTGTAAAAGTTATTTACAAAATGTCCCATTCCCTGACTCTGAGATGATAGTATCCTGATCTGAGGTTTATCTTAGAGAAGTAACTGGCATGCTAAAGTTGTTCAAACAAGTCATCGATTCTGGGAAGTGGATACTTGTTCTTTACCGTGATGTTATTTAGCTGACGGTAATCAATACACATTCCGAGAGAATCATCTTTCTTATGCACGAATAAAATTGGGGCACCCCATGGGGACACACTGGGTCAGATGAATCCCTTATCTAGGAGATCCTTTAACTGCTCATTTAATTCTTTGAGTTCTGCAGGTTCCATTCTATATAGAGGGATAGATATGGGCTGAGTATATGGAAGGAGGTCTATTCTGAAGTAGATTTCCCTTTTCAGGAGAAACTCCGGGGAGATCTTCGGGAGACACATTTGGGAATTCACATTCTACTGACACTGATTTAAGATTAGAGGTTTTTGAACTAGTGTCTTGGACTCGAACAAGATGGTAGACACATCCCTTAGATATCATTTTCCTTGCCCTAAGGTAGGAGATAAGCTGACCCCTAAGTGCTGAAGTGTTACCCCTCTACTCAAGGATGGGTTCATTCAAAAACCAAAACTAGAAAATTCTATTTCTACAGTAGGCTAAGGTATAGCAGGAATGAAGCCAATCTATGCCGAGAATGATATCAAAATTAGTAATCTCTAATTCGACTAAGTCTGCTGAAGTGACTTTCTGAGATATCATAACTGGAAAGTTCCTGTATACCCGCTGGGCTATGATAGATTTACCCACTGGGGTAGAGACAGAAAAAGTTTCTAATAGAATTTTGGGACTGACTCCAAAATCAATGGCTATATATGGAGTAACAAAGGACAACGAAGCTCCAGGATCTAGCAAAGCATAAACATATAAATGGAAAACTTGTAACGTACCAGTGACCCCATCAGGAGAACTTTTCTGATCATATTAGTACTAAAGTGCATAAAGCCTATTTTTATGTTGCCCACTGGTGGAACTGGAAGTGGCACCTTGCTGATTCAGGCGATCGAACAGAGCTGGGGAACGCTGACCCTGGGAACCTGTCTGGGGAAAATCTCTGACTCTGTGACCTGGCTTCCTACAGCTAAAACATACATCACTTTCAGCTCTACATACACCCTAGTGGTATATTCCATATTTCAGACAAAGGGGATTGGTTCAACCACTTTTTGGCCTAGACGTTCTGGCCCTCTTATTCTTTGACCTTTTTTTCCTACGCCTCTCCTCCTTATTCTGTGGAGAATGAGCCATAAGACTAAATAGAATAACAACCATTTGATTGATCTGAGAATCTATTGAATGAGCTAAGGTGGTGAAAAAAACTCTAAACTCAGCATGAAAAACATGCTCATTCAGGGGGTCTGCCTGAACATGCGGAGGGGTTGACTGTTTTTTGTTACTTCTTGTGTTAGCTTCTCTAGAAGACATGTTCTGGAAGCATAAGGAAAAGATAAAATAGACTGAGAGTTTAACTTGAGCTCATGCTCACTCGCATGACATAAATACTGAAAGAAGGGAAGTTTTTTCTAAAACACCTCGCAGCCTCCTGTCCATAAGTGTGGCGCGCTACACACCTATGCGCAAGACTCTACTAGATGCAGATTTCAGACTTCACAGGGTTCTGTTGAACCTATATATGATACCAAGTTTGTAATGCCTGAGTCTATACCCCGGGCGCTACACGGTGCTCATAATCCTGAAGGACCACAAGCTAACCCATGGTTGGCACCTGCTGCAATAACTAAATAATAATGTTATAAATATGCAGAAATTAGGTGAAAATTTTCCATAAGGTTCAATACTGAAATAAAACTGAATACGATATAAGAATACCAAAACTGAAATATCTGTCGGAAAATGTTGATTTAAAAAGCCTCTAAACTGTCTAAAATATGGAGTTGATGGGACAAGTCCCCAGCTAACTCCAAACTACTGAAATAAATAAAATGCTGAAGTAATAATCATGTCCTTGAACTATGAGGACTCACCACTAACTCTGACTGCTGAAAATATATAATTGCTAGGGATGATCGGGAGCCTATGCATCTGAACCTATGATATAAAACATCATAGCATAATAGAAAGGTATGTGTCAGTACTTTGAATGTACTGGTATGCAAAGTGAGGTAGGTTGAAATGTATGGGTTCATATGCATGAACAATACAGACAGAATAATATGAATATAACTGAATTAGTGTACATGTATGAATACATAAACTGTAACTGATATCTTGATCACATAGGATACTGAGTCTGAATACTGATTACTAATATATGAGTCTACTGATACTAAATTACTGACAACTGAGTGACCATATCTGACAATCCTGAATGTGGAACTGTGATGAATTCTTTACTAAGCTGAGTAACTGTATCCGACAATCTTAAATCTGTAGAACTGAACTCATTTCTATACTGAGATTGGAACTGAAACTGAGACTGTGGGAGGTAATCATCTAACTGACATGCCCTTTTCTGAATATATTAGGGTCCAACCTGTAACACCCGTTGGTAGGGTGTCAGTACCGTTCCACGGGTAAGGACAAGCTGAGTCACCCTTATCTGGTAGGTGCTCTAAATGAGAACGGCGATTTCTTGAGTTCTTGATTGGAAATTGATCCCTCCTAGGGTTTCTGTTCTTGAGAAATTTGAGAATAATGAATGAATTTAGCCTCTAAAGGGGCTTAATCTCGTGTTTTGGGGCTGATAAATGTGGGAAAAAGACCCTATTACCCCTGAGGATATGACTTCTTAATTACTTTAAATTGAATTATTAACACACAGACCAACGCGCCACATCATTAGCATTAATGCTATGGCCAATGTGCCGCATCAAGTCTGCGTTGGTTCATAGGAATTTGCCACTGGGAGCCATGGAAAATATTAAATGATGTGATGGACGATGCGCCGCATCGAGATTACATTTATTTACTATTTCTGATTCCCAAGCGTGGTTCAAACGAGGTTCAAAAAATATAAAACTCATCTAGGAACACCTACTAACATTCCTAATCATGAATTAATCTAAAGATCGATACTTTAAGGTTATAAGAGTCATGAAATAGAGTTTCCAACTTACGAAGGCCAAAATAATACTAAATCTGAATACTTAGTTAGAATTTTTCTAAGTCTAGGACCCTTTAGCAAGTTTAAAAGACTGAGTTGATCTTCGGATTTTGCGGGGTCTTATAATACCTCCCCCATGGAAACATTCATCCTCGAATGAGACTGATTAAACTGTGAATACTGATAGACTGGATCTATACACTGGACATGCACAACTGAAGCATGATTTCATGACTAAAATTACTGATATACTGAATTATCATACTGAACATGCATAACTGATGCATGAGTACATATCCGAACATGATTCATGAATGCATGACTGAGTATGCAATGTTAATTAATACTAAGTTGGTAGATATATCTGATCATGAGATAGAGTAATTAAAAGGAAAACTATTACCTTGAGCTGAGTCTAAATTTATGGAGAAGAGGTGAGGATACTTGGTCTGCATGTCTGCCTCTGCTTCCAAAGTAGCTCCCTCAATGTACTGATTCCGCCAAAAAACTTTGAGTAGTGGGACTTCTCTTTTCCTCAGTCTGTGAATCTGATAATCAAGGACTTCGACTGGAATCTCCTCATAAGACAGGTTGTTCTGAATATGTATGCCCTCAGTAGGTACTATGATTGTCGGGTCATCTATGCATTTATTTAGCAAGGAGACATATAATACTGGATGTATTGAAGCTAGGTTTGAAGGTAACTCCAGCTCATAAGATACCTTTCAAAAATGATTGAGAATTTGGTAAGGACAGACATATCGGGGACTGAGCTTCCCCTTCCTTCCAACCTCTTTAATACTTTCATTGGAGAGATTTTCAAGAATATAAAATCATCGATCCCAAACTCGAGATCATTTACTAAATACACATGAACGATAACATGAGAACATAACTGAGCCTAAAATGTTCTACAGAAACTGATTATCATGAATGGAACTGATCCCCTAAATACATTGCTTACGGATGAGATTAAAACTTGAGGGTCCACCAATGAGTACCCACTACTCCAAACTGGATTCATTACGTGAACAAAAGATGAAAGGTTTAGGTCATGAAAGGTCGGGGATTATAGTGCATCTCCCCCTTGGGACATTATGTCCCCTGAAGAATGCTGACTTGGCTGAGATACTGAGAAAAAATTGAGATGATGTACAGGGCACCTATGAATCAAATCGTTACTGTATATAGGTGTTCTAAAACCGAGGAATGTCATCTTAACTAAGCTGAAATCGCAAATGATGGTTTTTCGATCTTGGAATAGTTACATTCATAAGACTTTGGATAGTGTGATTAGATGGAAAGATGGGAAACCCAACCATACGAATATTGTCCGCCTAATTGCTAAACTATCTTGCCGGTTATATGAACTAACTTATGCTGAAAACTTATATTCGACTGGAGCCTTTCTTATACAGTCTTTCTATGGAGTTCTAATCACTTTAGAGAGTCAGGAGTCATGCCATGGCTGAATAAAATAGATGAAAAAGAAAATCACATCTTGGCTAAACTTCTATAATATGAGTCGGGTCCTACAAAACATCATCTAAGATAAAGTGACTAAGCCTTATGCGCTGCGACTATAAATTTTCAAGCTTAGACTTATCCCTTGAATACTCTCTCAACTATAGTCTTCACATTTGTACATCAAAGACTACTGAAAATATTCACATGGGTGTTGAGCACAGGTGCATGATCTTACTAACTTATCAAATTATCTGAATGGCTAATAGTTGAATACTTGGTCATGTAATATTGAACTATACTTAGTCTGAATAACTAGATTGGAACTGTAGAGTATCATGCATACAAGGTAAAGACTGAATGGGCCGCATAAGGTAACTGAGCATGAATTCATGCTAACTATATTATTTAAAAAGGCAAGACCAAGCGTATAACATGACTCTGAAATAGTCTCTAAACCAAGGTACTAAAATATTGATAACTGAATAACGGATAACTGTACGCTATGGTCAAAAAAATCTAAAACTGAACTGAGTTACTTTTCTGATTACTGGACTGGGACTGTGACCAAAACTGAAACTAAGACTGCAACTGAGATTGTAATGGAATCGAATACTGGTTTATGATAACTCTACCTACTTAGGTCTGACCTGGACTGAATTCTCCCACTATGTTCGAGCCTACTCAAATATCTGAAATGCATTTAGCCAATTACATATCAACATGACATTCAAGCCAATATTCATAGCTACAGCCTCATGTAAAACTTGTATGCAATAATATTTTCTTAACATAAAACATTTACTCTCTCCCTTATAAAAAATTGCTCATCACTACATCATTTTGTAAGGAGAGTCCACTGAAGGGTTAAAACATGAGGACCTGATGTATGCATGAATACTATACCAAACTCGACACTTAACTGAGGTCTGAGGAATAGAATATCAACACCTTGGATTTATCAAGAGATATAAACTGAGGATATGCATGATGAAATTTGAATTAACTCGCTCACTAGGAGTGTAGCATGAGTCATGGGAACTGAGTGTATTGTATAGGATAACATGGGTACCTGAGTCATAAGCTGCATGACCTGAGTCTGGAGTTTCTGTATTCATGGAACATGATTTGTAACACTGATTGAACTGGAACTCTTTATACTAGGAACTGTAAGCGTGTATGATTACTAACGTACATGAGTATGGGCTATGATCATAGAGCTGACATATAAGATATGAATAGATATCATGATAACTGATAGGTTTTGAGAGTCTGGAATACGATTCTGAGATGATCTGCGTGATCATTCTCGCTACGGGAATAGATAAGAATGTCATCTATAAAGACTATGATGAACATTTCCATGTACTTCTTAAACACAGGGCTCATCAAGTCTATAAAAGCTTCTCGAGCATTTGTAAGACCAAATTACATGACTAAGAATTCGAAGTGACCATACCGAGTTCTGAAAGATGTTTTTAAAATATCCCATTTCCTGACTCTTAGATGATGGTAGCTTGATCTGAGGTCTATCTTAGAGAAGTATCTGGCACCTTGAAGTTGGTCAAACAAGTTATCAATTCTGGGAAGTGAATACTTGTTCTTGACCGTGACTTTATTTAGCTGATGGTAATCAATACACATTCCGAGAGAACCGTCTTTCTTACGCACGATAAAAGTTGGGGAACCCCACAGGGACAAACTGGGTCTAATGAATATCTTATATAGGAGATCCTTTAAATATTCTTTTAATTCTCCAATTTCTGTAGGTGCCATTCTGTATGGTTGGATAGATATAGCCTCAGTATCTAGAAGAAGGTCTGTTCCGAAGTTAATTTTCGGGAGAAAATACGGGGAGATATTTGGGAAACACAACTTGGAATTCACATGCTACTGACACTGATTCAAGATTAGAGGTTTCTGAACTAGAGTTTTGGACACGAACGAGATGGTAGACACACCCCTTAGATATCATTTTCCTTGCCCTAATATAGGAGACAAGCTGACCCCTAAGTGCTGAAGTACTACCCCTCCACTCAAGGACGGGTTCATTAGGAAACTAAAATTGGAAAATTCTTTTTCTATAGTCGACTGAGGCATAGATTGAATGAAGCCAATCCAAGCCGAGAATGACATCAAAATCAGTCATCTCTAATTCAACTTAGTCTGCTGAAGTGACTTTCTGAGATATCATAACCGGAAAGTTCCTGTATACTCATCGGGCCATGATAGATTTACCCACTAGGGTAGAGACTGAGAAAAGATCTGCTAGAATTTTGGCACTGACTACAAAATCAACGGCTATATATGGAGTAACAAAGGACAACGAAGCTCCTGGATGTAGCAACGCATAAACATATAAATGGAAAACTTGTAATGTGCCAGTGACCTCATCAGGATAACTTTCCTGATCTTTTTAGTTATAAAGTGCATAAATCCTATTTGGACGTTGCCCACTGGTGGAACTGGAAGCGGCACCCTGCTAATTTAGGCGATCGAACTGAGCTGGGGAGTGATTTTTCTGACCCTGGGAACCTGTCTGGGGACAATCTCTGACTCTGTGACCTGGCTTCCCATAGCTAAAACATACATCACTGCCAGCTCTAAATATACCCTGGTGGTTTCTGCAACATTTTAGACAAAGGTGATTGGTTCGGCCACTTTTTGGCATAGATGTTCTGGCCCTCTTATTCTTTCTCCCCTTTTTCTACACCTTTCCTCCTTTCTCTGTGGAGCATGAGCCATAAGACTAGATATAATAACAGCTAGCTGATTGTTCTAAGAAACTATTAAATAAACCAAGGTGGTGAAAACCGCTCTAAACTCAGCTTAAGAAACATGCTCATTCAGGGGGTCTGGCTGAATGTGCCTAGGGGCTGACTGGTTTTTGTTACTTCTTTTGTTAGATTCTTTAGAAAATATGTTATGGAAGCATAAGGAAGATATGAATTAGATTGAGAGTTTAACTTGAGCTCATGTTCACATGCACAACATGAATACTGAAAGAAGGGAAACTTTTTCTAAAACACCTCTCTGCCTCCTGGTCATAAATGTGGCGTGCTACACACCCAACTCTACTAAATGCGACATTCAAACTTCCTAGGAATCTGTTGAACCTAGATCTAATACTAAGTTTGTAATGCCTAAGTATTTACCCCGGATGCTACACGGTGCTCATAATCTCGAAGGACCAAAAGCTAACCCATGACTGGTACCTGCTGCAATAACCGAATAATAATGTTGTAAATATGCAGAAATTAGGCAGAAATTTACCATAAGGTTCAATACTGAAACAAAACTAAATATGGTATAACAATACCAAAACTGAAACTTCTGTCTGAAAATACTCTAGTTTGAAAAGCCTCTAAACTGTCTAAAATATGGAGTTGATGGTACAAGTTCCTAACTAACTCTGAACTACTGAAATAACTAAAATGTTGAAGTAATAATCATGCCCTCAAACTATGAGGACTCACCACTAACTCTGACTGCTGAAAATCTATAACTTATGTCTGAAAATACTCTAGTTTGAAAAGCCTCTAAACTGTCTGAAATATGGATTTGATGGGACAAGTTCCTAACTAACTCTAAACTACTGAAATAACTAAAATGCTGAAGTAATAATCATGCCCTCAAACTATGAGGACTCACCACTAACTCTGACTGATGAAAATTTATAACTTCTAGGGATGATCGGGAGCCCGTGCGTCTAAACCTATGATATAAAACATAATAGCGCAAAAGAAAGGTACGCGTCAGTACTTTGAATGTACTGGTATGCAAAGTGACGTAGGCTGAAATGGATGGGTTCATATGCATGAACAATATAGACTAAATAACATGAATGTAACTGAATGAGGGTACATGTATGAATACATAAATTATAATTGTGATCGTGATAATACTAGCTACTGAGTCTGAATACTGATTAACTAATATCTGAGTCTACTGATATTAAATTACTGATAACTGAGTGACTGTATCAAACAGTGCTTAATATGGAACTGTACAGAGTTCCATACTAAGCTAAGTGACTGTATTTGACAGTCCTGAATCTGTTGAACTAAACTGAGTTCTATACTGAGATTGGAACTGAAACTGAGACTGTGGGAGGTAATCATCTAACCGACATGCCCCTTTCTAAATAGATTGGGGTAAAACCTATAACTCCTATTGGAAGGGTGTCAGTACCATGCCATTGGTAAAGACAAGTTGAGTCACCCTAAAATGGCAGGTGCTCTGAACGAGAACGGTGGTTTCTTGAGTCTTGATTTGAAATTAATCCCTCCTAGGTTTTCTGTTCTTAAGATATTTGAGAGTAATGAATGAATTTATCCTCTAAAAAGTCTTAATCTCGTGTTTTGGGGGCTGATAAATATGAAAAAAAGACTTTATTACCCCTAAGGACGCGGGTTTTTAATGACTAAAAACTGAACTATCGACGCATAGACTGATGTGCTGCATCATTGGCATCGATGTGATGGCCAACGCACCCTGTCGATTCCATGTCGGTTCACTAGAATTTTCCACTGGGAGCTAAGGAAAATATTGATCGACGCAATGGACGACGCGTCGCGTTGAGATCTCGTTGATACACTATTTTGGATTCCAAAACGTGGTTCAAACTAGGTGCAAAAAATATATAACTCATCTGGGAACACATACTGACATTCCTGATCATGAATCAATCTAAAGATCGATACTTTAAGGTCATAAGAGTCATGAAATAGAGTTTCCAACTTATGAAGGCCAAAATAATACTAAGTCTGAATACTTCGCTAGAATTTTTCTAAGTCTGGGATCCCTTAGCAAGCTTAAAAGACTGAGTTGGATTTTGCGGGGTATTACAATATCTACCCCTTGGAAACATTCATCCTAGAATGAGACTGATTAAACTGAGAATATTGATAGACTGGATTTAGACATTGGACATGCACAACTGAAGTATGATTTCATGATTGAAATTACTGATATACTGAATTATCATACTGAACATGCATATCTTATGCATGAGTATATAGATGAACATGATTCATGAATGCATGTCTGAGTATGCAACATTAATTGATACCAAGTTGGCATCTATATCTGATCATGAGACTGAGTAATTAAAAGAAAAATTGTTACCTTGAGTTGAGTATGAATTTACGGAGAAGAGGTGAGGATACTTAGTTCGCATGTCTGCCTCTGCTTCCCAAGTATCTCCCTCAACGAACTAATTCCACCAAAGAACTTTGACAAGAGGGACTTCTTTGTTCCTCAGTCTGCAAATCTGATAATCAAGGACTTCAATTAGAATCTCCTCACAAAAGAGGTTGTTCTAAATATCTATGCCCTCAATAGGGACTAAGACATCTGGGTCACCTATGCATTTCTTTTGCAAGGAGAAATAGAACACTGGATGTACTGAAGCTAATTCTGAAGGTAACTCAAGCTCGTAAGCTACCTTTCCGAAATAGCTGAGAATTTGGTAAGGACTTATATATCGGGGATTGAGCTTCCCCTTCTTGCCAACCTCTTCACTCTTTTTATAGGAGAGATTTTAAAGGATACAAAATCATCGATCCTGAAATCAAGATTATTTTCTGATTACGCATGAACGGGAACATGAGAACATAACTGAGCCTGAAATGTGATACATGATTACGCATGAATGGGAACATGAGAACATAACTGAGCCTGAAATGTGATACAGGAACTGATTATCATGAATGAAAATGAGCCCCAGAATACCTGGCTTACGGCTGAGATTGGAAGTTGAGGGTCCACCTATGAGTACCTACTACTCCAAACTGGATTCGTTATGTGAAGAAAAGATGGAAGGTTTAGGTTATGAAAGCTTGGGGATTATAGTGCATCTCCCCCTTGGGACATTATGTCCCCTAAAGAATGCTGACTTGGCTAAGATACTGAGGAAAAACTGAGATAATGCACAGGGCACCTACGAATTGAATCGTGACTGTATTTAGGGGTTCAGAAATCGAGGCATGACACCTTAACTGAGCTGAACTCACAACTGCATGGTTTCTCGATCTAGGAATAGTTACATTTATGAGACTTTAGATAGTGCAACTAGATGGGAGGATGGGAAACCCAACCATACGAACATTGTCCGCCTAATTGCTAAACTGAATTACTATTTTTGTGGCCTAACTTATGCTAAGAAATTATATTCGACTCAAGCCTTTATTTTACACTCTTTCTATAGAGTTCTAGTCACTTTAGGAAGAAATCAGTCTTGGAATGGCTGAATAAAACAGCTGAATAACCAAATCACATCCTGGCTAAAATTGTGTAATATGAGTCGGGGCCTACAAAACATCATCTAAGATGAAGTGACTAAGCCTTATGCACTGCGACTATAAATTTTCAAGATTAGACTTATCCCTTGAATACTATCTCAACTATATTCTCCACCTTTGTAAAACACATCACCTGAGACTACTAAAAATATTCACATGGGTGTTGAGCATGGGTGCATGATTTTACTAACTTATCTGATTATCTCAATAACTGAAAGCGAATACTTGGTCATATAACATTGAACTATACTTAGTCTGAATAATTAGACTAGAACTATAGGGTATCATGCATACAAGGTAAAGAATGAAAGGGTAATATGAGGTAACTGAGCATGAATTCATGAAAACTGTAGTATTTAAGAAGGCAAGACCAAGCGTATAACATTACTCAGAAATAGTCTATAAATTGAGATACTGAAATACTGATAACTGTATGCTATGGTCAAGCAAATATGAAATTGAACTAAGTTACTGATCTGATTACTGCACTGGGACCGTGACCGAGACTGTAACTAAGACTGCAACTAAGACTGTACTGGAACTGAATACTGGATTCTGATAACTCTAACTACTGAGGTCTGATCTGGACTAAATTCTCCCACTATGTTTAAGCCTACTCAAATCACTAAAATCCATTTAGCCACTTACTCATCAATATGACATTCAAGCATATCTTAATAGCTACAACCTCGTGTAAAACTATCATGCAATAATCTATTCTTAACATGAAACATTTAATCTCTCCCTTCTAAGCAACTGCTTATCACTATATTATTTTGTAAAGAGAGTCCATTGAAGGGTTAAAACACGAGGACCTGATGTATGCTTAAATAATATACCAAACTCGACACTTAACCGAGGTCTGATAAATAGAATGTCAATACCATGGATTTATCAAAAGATCTAAACTGAGGATATGCATGATAAAATTTGAATTTAGCTGCTCGCTAGGAATGTAGTATGGGTCAGGGGAACTGAGCATACTGTATTGCATGACATGGGTACCTGAGTCATGAGCTGCATGACCTGAATCTGGAGTTTTTGTATTCATGGAACATGATTCGTAACACTGAGTGAACTGGAACTCTTTATACTAGGAACTGTTAACGTGCATGATTTCTAATGTACACGAGTATGGGCTATGATCCTAGAGCTGACATGTAAGACAAAAATAGATATCATGATTACTGATGGGTTTTGAGAGTCTGGAATATGATTCTAAGATGATCTGCGTGATTATTCTCACTATGGAAATAAACAAGAATGTCATCTATGAAGACTATGACGAACATGTCCAAGTACTGTTTGAACACATGGTTCATCAAGTTCATAAAAGCTGTTGGGGCATTAGTAAGACCAAATGACATGACTAAGACTTCAAAGTGACCATACTGAGTTCTAAAAGCTATTTTTGGAATGTCCCATTCCTTGACTCTGAGCTGATGGTAGACTGATCTGAGGTCTATCTTAGAGAAGTAACTGGCACAATGAAGTTGGTCAAACAAGTCATCGATTCTGGGAAGTGGATACTTGTTCTTGATTGTGACTTTATTTAATTGATGGTAACCAATAAACATTCCAAGAGAACCGTATTTTTATGCACGAATAAAATTGGGGCACCCTACGGGGACACACTGGGTCGATGAATCCCTTATCTAGGAGATCCTTTAACTATTCTTTTAATTATCTGTGTTCTGCAGGTGCCATTCTATATGGAGGGATAGATATGGGCTGAGTATCTAGAAGAAGGTCTATTTAGAAGTAGATTTCCCTTTTCGGGAGGAACTCCAGGGAGATCTTAGGAAAACACATCTGGGAATTCACATGCTACTGACACTGATTTAAGATCAGATATTTCTAAACTAGAGTCCTGGACTCAAATGAGATGGTAGACACATCCCTTAGATATCATTTTCCTTGCACTAAGGTAGGAAACAAGTTGACCCATAAGTGCTGAAGTACTACCCCTCTACTCAAGGACGAGTTCATTCTGAAACTGAAACTGGACAATTCTATTTCTACAGTCGATTGAGGCATAGCATGAATAAAACCAAATCATGCTGAGAATGATATCATAATCAGTCATCTCTAATTCAACTATGTCTGCTGAAGTGACTTTCTAAGGTATTATAATCGGACAGTTCCTGTATACCCGCCGGGCTATGATAGATTTACCCACTGGGGTAAAGACTGAGAAAGGTTCTGCTAGAATTTTAGTACTGACTCCAAAATCAACAGCTATATATGGAGTAATAAAGGACAACAAAGCTCCTGGATCTAGCAAAGCAAAAACATGTAAATGGAAAATTTGTAACGTACCAGTGACCATATCTGGAGAAATTTCCTAATTCTGTCGGGACTGAAGTGCATAAAGCCTGTTTGGGCATTGCCCACTGGTGGAACTAGAAGCGGCACCCTGCTGATTCGGGCGACCAGACTGAACTGGGGAACGATTTTGCTGACCATGGAACCTGTCTGGGGACAATATCTGACTTTGTGACCTGACTTGCCAAAACCAAAACATACATCACTCCCAGCTCTGCAAATACCCTGGTCGTTTCTTCCATATTTCAGACAAAGGATATTAGTTCGGCCACTCTTTGGCCTAGACGTTCTAGCCCTCTTATTCTTTCTCCCTTTTTCCTATGCCTCTCCTTCTTACTCTGTAGAGCATGAGCCATAAGACTAGATAGAATAACAACCAACTGATTATTCTAAGTAACTATTGAATGAGACAAGGCGTGAAAGCAACTCTAAACTCAGCGTGAGAAACATGCTCATTCAGGGAGTCTTCCTGAACGTGCAGAGGGGCTGACTGGTTTTTGTTACTTCTTTCATTATCTTCACTGGAAGACATGTTCTGGAAGCATAAGGAAAAGATGAGTTAGATTGAGTGTTTAACTTGAGCTCATGCTCACTCATACGACATGAATTCTAAAAGAAGGGAAACTTTTCTAAAACACCTACCAGCCTCCTGTCCATAAGTGTGGCGCACTACACATCCATGCAAAAAACTCTACTAAATGTGGATTTCAGACTTCCTAGGACTTTGTCGAACCTGAATCTTATACCAAGTTTATAATGTCCCAAGTCTGTCCCCCGAATGCTACACGGTGCTCATAATTCTGAAGGACCACAAGTTAGCCCATGACTGGTACCTTCTGCAACAACTGAATAATAATGCTGTAAATATGCAAAAATTAGGAGAAAATTTTTCATAAGATTCAATACTGAAATAAAATTGAATATAGTATAACAATACCAAAACTGAAACATCAGTCAGAAAATACTCTAGTCTGAAAAGCCTCGAAACTATCTGAAATATGGAGTTGATGGGATAAGTCCCCAACTAACTCCGAACTATTGAAATAACTGAAATGCTGAAGTAATAATCATGTCCTTGAACTATGAGAACTCACCACTAACCCTGACTGCTGAAAATCTATAAATGCTAGGGATGATCAGGAGCCCGTGCATTTGAACCTATGATATAAAACATCATAGTACAAAAGAAAGGCATGCGTCAGTACTTTAAATATACTGGTATGCAAAGTGAGGTAGGCGGAAATGTATGGGCTCATATGCATGAAAAATACTGAATGAATAACATGAATATAACTGAATGAGAGTACATGAATAAATACATAAACTGTAACTGAGATCGTGATAACACTAGATTCTGAGTCTGAATACTGATTTACTAATATCTGAGTCTACAGATACTAAATTATGAATAACTGAGTGACTGTATCTGACAGTCCTGAAGATAGAACTGTGTTGAGTTCTGTACTGAGCTGAGTGACTGTATCTGACAGTCCTGAATCTGTAAAACTGAACTGAATTGTATAATGAGATTGAGACTGAAACTGAGACTGTGGGAGGTAATCATCTAACTGACATGCCCCTTTCTGAATAGATTGGGGTCCAACCTGTAACCCCAGTTGGAAGGGTCTCAGTACCGTGCCACGGGTAAAGAAAAGATAATCACCCTCATCTGGCAGGTGCTCTAAACGAGAATGGTGGTTTCTTAAGTTCTTGATTTGAAATTGATCCCCCCAGGGTTTCTGGTCTTGATAAATTTGAAAATAATGAATGAATTTAGCCTCTAAACGGGATTAATCTCATATTTTGGGGGCTGATAAATGTGGGGAAAAGACCTTATTACCTCTGAGGACACAAATTTTTAATGACTGAAAACTGAATTATCGACGTGTAGACCGACGCGCCGCATTATTGGCATTGATATGATGGCCAACGCATCGCATCGAGTTTGCATCGGTTCACTAGAATTTGCCACTGGGAGCTAAGGAAAATATTAATCGATGCGATGGACGATGCACCGCTCGAGATCACGTTGATACATTGTTTTGGATTATCAAACGTGGTTCCAACGAGATCCAAAAAAAATGAAATTCGTTTCGGAACACCTACTGACATTCTTGATCATGAATCAATCTAAAGATCGATACTTTAAGGTCATAAGAGTCGTGAAACAGAGCTGCCAACTTTCGAAGGCCAAAATAATACTAAGTCTGAATACTTAGATAGAGTTTTGCTAAGTTTGGGACCCCTTAGCAAGCGTAAAATACTGAGTTGTGCTTAGGATTTTGTAGGGTCTTACAATAACCAACGAACCTTCCAATCCAATATCTCAACTAGGACTTCTTCATAAGACAGAGAATCTGAGATACCCTATGCTTTCAAAGAATCCGCCGAAGAAGGACCACCAAGAAACTTCCTTAATACAAAGACATGAAATATCGGATGAATAGAGCTCAAACTAGAAGGCAACTGCAAATCATATGCCATATTACTAGCCTTCCGCAAAACCACATAAGGACCAACATACTGGGGACTGAGCTTCCCCTTTTTACCAAACCGCATCACTCCCTTCATGGGAGATACCTTTAGGAACACCCTATCCCTAACCTCAAACTCCAAGTCTCTATGCCTTACATCCTCATAGGACTTCTGTGGACTTTGGGCAACCTTAAGCCTATCCCGAATCACCTTTACCTTTTCCATAGCCTAATAAACCAAGTTTGGGTCAAACATATCCGCCTCACTAAGCTCAAAAAACCCAATAGAAGATCTACACCTCCTACCATACAGTGCCTCAATAGGATCCATTCCAATACTAAAATAGTAACTATTATTGTAAGCAAACTCTACCAAAGGTAGATGCTCAACCTAATTTCCACCATAATCAATCACACATTCCTAAATCATGTCCTCCAATGTCTGAATGGTCCTCTCTACTTGCCCATCTATCTGCAGATGAACAACAGTACTCAGACTAACCTTAGCACTCAATACCTTCTAAAAAGATCGCCAGAAGTGAGATGAAAACTGCCTACCACAATAAGAGATAATCGAAAAAAGTACCCCATGCAGCTTTACAATATCCTTAAGATACAACCTCGCATAGTCCTCTACCAAAAAGTTAGTCCGCACCTACAAGAATTGAGCGAACTTTATCATCCTATCCACGATGACCCAAATTGAATCAAATTAATTTCAAGACCAAGGAAGACCAGTAATAAAATCCATATTAATTACCTCCCATTTCTATTCATGCAACTCAATTTCCTGATACAAACCTGCAGGCCTCATCTGCTCAACCTTGACTTGTTGGCACACCATGCATTTGACCACAAAATCATCCACATCCCTCTTAATACCATTCCACCAATACATATCCTTGAGATCATGATAATTTTGTCAAATCAGGATGAACAACATAGTGCTATTCAGGCGCCTTAGCCAAAACCCTTTGTCGCAAACCATCGACGTTAGGAACACATAACCTCCCTTGGTACCTCAAGGTACCATCATAACTGATCTAAAACATCATCACTCTTTGCCCTCGTACATCACTCTTTATTTTAATCAAGATAGGATCTAGCATTTACTTCTCTTTGATCTCTAACCAAGAGACAACCAAATGACTTCTTGTACCATCACACCCCCATCATTGGAGTACAAGAGATAAACTCCCAGAATAGCCAAGCGGTATGAATATCCTTCACCAATTCCTGCTTCTCCTTATTCACATGAGCTAAAATCCCCATGGACAATCTACTAAGAGCATCAACAACCACATTAGCTTTACCTAGGTGGTAGTGAATACTCACATCATAGTCCTTGAGAAGATCCAACCATCTCTTCTGCCTGAGATTTAGCTCTTTTTGAGTGAACAAATACTGCAGACTCTTATGACTAGAAAAGATGTCTAAGTACACTTCATACAAATAATGCTGTAATATTTTCTAAGCAAAAACCACCGATAAAAGCTCCAAATCATGAGTTGGATAATTCCTCTTATTTACCTTCAAATGCCTGGAAGATAGGCTATCACCTTCCCATGCTACATCAAAATACAACCAAGTCCCACCTGGTACGAATCATAATAAATAACAAAACCCTCATTACCTTCAGGAAACATTAAAATTAGAGCCGAAGTTAGATTATCCTTTAGCTTCTCGAAACTCCCCTCACAAGCATCCGACCAAGAAAACTTTACCTTCTTTTGAGTCAATTTAGTCAATAGGGAAACTATCATCAAGAAACCTTCCACAAACAGCCTATAATACCCAGACAAACCCAAGAAGTTCCGAATATCGGCTGGAGTCATAGGTCTAGGACACCTTTTAACCACATCCACCTTTTTCAGATCCACAATGATCCCCTAACTAGAAATAATATGACCAATAAAAGTTATAGAGTTCAGCTAAAACTCAAACTTGGATAATTTGGCATTCAACTGTTGCTCCTTTAAGGTCTGCAACACACATGTAGGTGATTAGCATGATCCACCTTACACTTAGAATACACCATGATGTCATCAATGAACACAATGATAAAAAGATCCAGAAACTACCTAAAAACCCTGTTCATCAAATCCATAAATGCCACCGGGGCATTAGTCAAACCGAATGACATAACCAGGAACTTAAAATACTCATACTGAGTATGAAAAACCGTCTTAGGGATATTATTCTCCCTAATATTAAGCTAATGATACCCATATCAAAGATCTATCTTAGAAAAGAATTTGGCATCTTGCAACTGATCAAACAAGTCATCTATCCTTGGAAGATGATACTTGTTCTTGGCTATTACCTTATTCAATTGTCGATAATCAATGCACATCCGAAGGGAACCATCCTTCTTTCGCATGAATAACACTGGTTCTCCCCATGGGGATACACTAGAAAGTATGAAACCCTTATCCAAAAGATCCTTAAGTTGATCCTTGAGTTCCCTCTACTCGGCCGGAGCCATTCTATAAGGAGGAATAGATATTGGACGAGTGTCCAGAACCAAATCGATACCAAACTCAATCTCCCTATCTGGAAGAACACCAGGAAGATCATTTGAAAAGATTCAGGAAACTTATTTACCACCGGAACCAAATAAAATAAAGACCTTCCGAGTTAGAATCTTTAACCCATACTGGATGATAGAGATTCCCTTTAGAGAATAACCTCTAAGTTATAAGATAAGAAATAAATCTCCCTCTAGGATCTAGGGAACCACCCTACCACTCAATAACCAGTTCACCAAGGAACCTAAAGACAACCTTACGGGTCCATCAATCTAAATTGCAACAAGATTGTAACCAATCCATCTACAGAATAACATCGAAACCCACCTTATCAGGTTCAAACAAGTTCACCAAGGTCTTTCTACTACCAACATATACCATACCCTCCTATAAACCCTTTTAGAAACCATAGAGTCACCTATTGGGGTAGAAATAGAAAAAAGATCAAAAATAACCTCGAGATTAAAACCAAAATATATAGCCATAAAAGGGGTCACATAAGAGAGAGTGGACCCCAGATCAAGCAAATAATATACAACACAAGAAAAGAGTTGTAACATACCAGTAATGACATCAGGTGATGCCTCAGATTCCTACCGAGTAGCAAGAGCATATAACTTATTCCGACCAGTGCTGGTACCAGAAGCAAAGAAAGATCTAGAAGAAGAACCCTTTGATGTAGGAGAAGATGATGAAACAATCGGCGCCTTACTCGCTCTGGAAGCACTCTTACCAACCAGACAGTTTCTAAGCATATGGCATGGCTGGCCATATTTAAAATACTTGTCCATCCCCTCATCATAGAAACATCTATGAAACCTATCATAGAATCAACAAGGAGGGCATAATGAAGCTGAGGGAGCCCTACTTTCTAGATATTAGGCACCCTGTGCCCAAAATTATCGCCACCCTACTGATGACTATCACCCGACTATTTTAGTTAAGGAGCACTAGTTGTAGAGAAGGAACCAGAAATCCTTCACTTCTTCTTTGGCCACTTACCACCATCCCGACCACCTTGGTGTTGCCCAACACCTTTTTCCAGAAGACTCGAACTTCTTACCCAGCCTTTCCCCAAATTCGGGCTACATCCTCTTTTCTGTTTCCACCTGCTACATATGAACCACCAACCTAGACGTATCCATATTCATGATAAGCAATACAGTATTTCTTTCAAGGATCAAATTTCAAGACAATACAAAAGTGAACTTTCTCATCCTTACCTGTATATCAGACACCAATTCCGGAGCATACCTTGATAACTAATGAAATTTCAAGGCATATTCCCTAATAGACATTTTCCCTTGCCTCAAATTGACAAATTCCTCCACCTTTGCTTCCCTTAACACTTGGGGAAAGAAGCAATCTAGAGAAGTATTAGAGAAATTCTCCTATAAAATCGACTCCTTAACATTACCTCACACCCTGTCCCACTCCTTGTACCATTGGTATTCCATATCCTTAAGATGGTACACAAAAAAAGTCACCCTTTTCACTTTAGTGGCCTGCATCACCCTAAAAATCTTTTCCATCTCATCAAAAAAACATTTAGGATCCTCCTCCACCTTCACACCAGTAAAAGTAGGAAGATTTCTCTTTATAAACTGGCCAACCTTTGTGATATCAAAAGATGAAACACCATATGTATCCCGCTCAGCCTGAGCAACAACCAACTGAGCAATAACATGAATCAATTGGTGAAATTCTGCATTAGTCACCTCACCCAGAGAAGGACTAGTATCAATCTGTGGAACTCTAGAAATATCAGGAACTGGACCCCTAGACCGAGTATGGATCCCCTGAGTAGTACGTGTCCCTTTAACATTGTCCCTAGTTGGGACATTAGAGTTACCTTGCATCTCATATCATCAAGGCATCATCTGAAAAGAGAAAACGTAGATTAAAGAAGATTCCAGGATTTAGACTCCAAGCTTGAAAATAGAATACCAAAAAAGTAAAACATTCTTAAAGGCCTTATAGTCCCTCCCTTATGAGAGTGGCGCACTATACACCCTTAAAAAAGACTTTACTTGATATGGCTTGTGGACTCCCAATTGACCATGAACCTAAATATTTGATACCAACTTGACACGACCCAAACCAGGGCCTTGTCGTAATAGGCATCCCAAGTCCAACCTTGACAGGAGACCACCCCCGATACCCAACCCAACCAACCCATACATATCCTGAGTTTGATAACTTTTGAACATATAACAAGATAGCGTTATTATGTAATCCAAGGCTCTAGGATAGGTATATAACCGTGACCACCCAAACAAGCCCAACCGTTTGACACTCAATCGATAACCAATACCAAACCAAACCATAATAAAAAACCAAAACCATATGGGTTACAATGTATCTATATAATCAAAAATAAAAGAGGATAGAACAATCATAAATTCTGTCCAAAGGTATTAAACCCAATACCAATGCTAATATTAAGGCTGACACCAATACCGATCCCGCCTATTCCAACCCATAGTAGTCACAAAAGCCTCTAACCAAAAGAAAAACAATATTTAATTGGGACATGCCCCCAACCATAGCCAAAACTAAAATCCATAAAATAAAACAAGTATGTAAGGACATCCATGATATGAAATAGAGCCTTACAGAATATGAAAGCTCACCACTTCAATCTAATAGTTGATCCTGAATTCAATCACTAAGTATGAGGAGTAGAATGGTCGGTTCTTGCATTGCATGGGGATACTTCTGCTTAAAGATGGGTTAGCAGGTAAACACTAGTATGTACTCAAGATAAGGATAAAATAATGTCATCCAGTAAAAACCAAGTAAACCAACCGTATGAACAAAAATCATACATATATATATATTATCATGCTGGGAAAAAGAACTGGGTTTAGCATGCCTTTAAAACTATTAACCTGGGTATGTGTAGCTAAACCATCCTAGAACCACCCACGAGCTATATGGGTCCAGTGTAACCCCTTGAACGGGCCCCGATACGTGTAGCCGCACAAACTGAAGATACCGTAAGAGTAGGGAATTCCCAAATACCCTTTGCTTTCCAGGATACATATGTACAGTGTACTTAGAGGATTCCCATGTACCTCATAGTATCATATATGGTTTCTATGACCAACCTCTCATGTCGGCGAACATGATTTTCCAGTGTCTGTCCATTGGACTCGCACATTCATGGTTAGCTATCGCACCTCGCTATTATTGCCTAATTAAAACCATTACCATCCAACAAAACCTTTATTCTTTTGTTATTATTAACTAAGTCTATGAGTAGTGGTATCGTCATACAGACTATAGCTTGCAAAAAATGTCTTTAGCCAACCTTTTTATGTAAAGGGATTCCCTTGTACCCATAGATTACATTAACAAGGTTACTTGGGGGAATCCCATGTACCCCATAAGTGTTCCATTATTAAGTTACCTCAAGGGAATCCCATATACCCCAGAAGTTGTTCATTAATATGTTTACTTGGGGGATTCCCTTGTATCCCACAAGGATGTTTAATTACCCATAACTATGACCACCAAACCTTACTATTTAGCCATTCTCAACAATTTGAACCATTTATTCCATTTAGGGTTCCATTACCAAACCATACCATGCCATAGTACCATTAAAAGTCCAATAACATAGTAAAAGCATTCTCATATGCATATTATCAAACATGTTGGGGGCATAGTGTTTCCAAAACCAATTCTAATTACGAATTAACTATTCTCATGAAACCAATTGTCCGAACCATATTTAAATCATGTAAACACATAATTAAAACATGGAAAAACCATAACTAGGCCTTTAATTCCAAAGCCCCAATATATATTTGAAAACCCCAAAACTATACAATTATCAAGCCATGAAAACATTGTATAAAACATGCCTTTAGTTTGAACTAACAATGCGGGAGGATTACATGCCTTAGATTATAAAGATGGTGGACAGAAATCACCCTAAAAACCCAAATTGCTTCTCTAGATAAAACCATAGCCTTCCTTTATCCAAGAGACTTAGAGAGAATTAGAGAGTGTTTCTAAGTGTTTAAGATTAGAATAATAGGGTAAATTATGTCCCAATAGAGTTATAATTCATGGGTCCTTAAGGGTTTAAGTAGGGAAATGTCCAGATTACCCCCAACTTTAACTGCTTAAAATTCCTTTCATGTGGTATGACTACTCATACCAGTCATACCCTTCAATACAAGTGGTACCCACCACTCGTACCCTAGGTCTTTCCTTTGATCTCCACACTGGTCAACATAGGACCATACAAGCCAAACCATATCTAGGGATACAACTAGCACCCTCAACCCGTACCCATAATAGAACCAAGAGGAGTTGACACTGCCCAATATACGATTGAGACAATACGACTCGTACCCTATATCATGATCCATGGTGATCCATTCATACTCAAATCCAAGTTACTTTACTATGTCTTAGAATAAGTAAAAGAAAAACACAAACTCAACTCGTATTCGGCCATACCCATACCCACCAAGTCGTACCCATTCTAGAACCCAATCCAACCCACCAACCAATACTAGTTAGTGTACAACCAAGCCTTACTAATCATACCCCAGTATACTACTTATATCCCCTAGTCGTATCTTGACCAGAAACCAAAAACCCAGGAAATTTTCTAAGGGTCCTAAACCTAAGGTGTTTCACGTTGTTTCACATTTCAGCTCTATGAGGGCAAACCGTATGGCTACTCAAACTATACCATAGGTATAAGGATGATCCCAAAACTCCAATACTATGGGTACTTAGACTTTCCCTGCATCTATTGCTCCAAACCCAAACACGATGATTTTTCCTTAAGAATATTGTCACTGAATCTGTCATAGAGAAAGGATCGTTCAATATCATCATGAAAAAAATAAGAATAAAATAAAAATTTAAGATTGAAAATAGACAATTAATCTATGAAATGTAGGCACCATCAGGGTGCCCAAATATTACAACCCAAAATAAAAATAAAATCATCCAAAAGAAAAATGAAAGCATCCAATAAATATCAAATTATACAGAAAAATCAAATAACTATGGCTATTAAGGAGAAGAGCACCCCCAATTCAAAACTTGTAGTAACCTTACTGCATAATCATGAAAGTATAGAAAAGGTAAAAATTTCTCCCTATAACTGCATCAAAGACTGTCATCACTCTCGATCTCAGCATCATCCCTAGCATCATCTGAGTCTGACCCTGTAGCTGGGACCTCATCATCAATCTTATCCCAGGAGAAGGAAGTCTCTCCATGGGTTTCAGGACTTTACAAAGGCCCTTTACCCCCTTCCACATTTTTGTGATGAATTTTTCCCTTTTTTTTGTATCTCATGCGACACTTGTAGTGACTGATGGGATCGTTCAAATGAGTGATACTCCCAAATTATAAATCTCTTACAAGAGTGTAAGCGGTCATTGTCAAATATACAACCCAACTAGGTTGGGGTCAAATCCCATAGGGAATATGGTGCTAATTAAGTTGTATGTAGATTAGTTAACTTTTAATCATTCATTTCCGTAAAACAAAAAGGGGGAATTTGATTCAGTTCACAAATTAATGGTTTAGTTTAAGAAAATGAAATATGTGTAGTAGTATTCAAATTTAGAGAAATAGCAAGCTAGGGTTAGGTCCACCTTACAGTTTTCAATACTTTCTAACTATGGACTTTATAAGTTCATACATGCATCATGCTTACAGAGAAACATATTGTATTTAATAACATAATCCTAGTGTTTCTCAACTATCAAGGACTAATTCACTTTAGTTCTCTCAAATCAAAAGTGTTTACAAAAGCAATACAAAATCTCCAAGTAGTTAATCCTGTTAAGGCATTAACATATGAAATAGGGGCTGGAAATCCTATTTTTTTCACTACTCTCTTTTCCGAACCTCAACCTTTCTATCAAAAAAGTTGAGTTTTAAGGCACATCTTCTATGTTTGCAACCATGAGAATTTAAGATAAACTAAGAGAGTATGATATAAGCAGATCAATACATGATGAATTCAAAAACCCAAAGTAATAGATTGTATGTTACAAGGCTTCCATAACCCTAACTAATAAACTTAGCTAGTCATGAATAAAAAGGAAATCACAATAGAAATATTCATCATACCAAAAAGTAAACACATTTTTGGCGGAGAAGATGAAGTTGGATTTTTTCCCCTCTGTGCTAAGCCGCCACTCTCAGTGCAAAAATAATACAGAATAATGAATACTACGTGACTTTTCAGCATCAAGTAGTTTTAATAACTTTTCCCTCATAATTTCCTTCTAAGTCCCTAGACTAACTCTAAATAACAAATTAGTCTTGGACATAGTTTTTAGGCACCACATTTGGTCTAGACTACTACTCTCTCTTGTGTCATATACCATCCGCATTCCATAGTCCCATTATGTCTCCATCTACCTCATTAATACCTAAAATCATGCAAATCACATCGGTTAGCTCAATTACAATGAAGTAGAGTAAAAACATAAGAAACTAGGCACTTTGTTCTCCAAACTTAGCTAAAATATGGGTAAGTTATGGTGCTTAGGCATATAAATACACACAAGATCACCACCCCACACTTAAAGCTTTGTTCATCCTCAAATAACTTAGCTATTTATGCACACTACACAAGTCTTAACACCCACGAAGGAAAAACAAGATGCTCAAATAGGACCACACAACAATTATGAACAAAAAGTAAATTCATGTATCATTACTAGAGACAACCTACCCTCAAGAATAGACTCATTAAGTTGGCAAATTCATGCATACTATTTAAGCAAAGAAATCATGTAAATTATCCATCCTTCATCAACCATGTGCCCTCACAACAAGAAAGTTACCCATAATCACTCACAATCATGGAATTTCTAACAAAATGGGTACAAGAATCAAGTTGCGCTCACTCTCACAAATAATTCTCAAATTTCAACTGATGACCATATGCTTTCCCTTAGTGTAATGCTCCACTAATATCAGAATGCTAAGATTAAGATCAAATAGGTCTTTTACGGGTTGTAATGTAGGCTAAAAGATGGGTAGGAACTATTTTGGCCAGAAATAGTGACTATCTTCCCTAAGTTCTTTAATACACTACATTATGCAACTAAGACCAATTTTTAACAACTAATTTACACCACTTTAATCTATCCATATCTTTTGTTTTCACCCCATCCCATTAAACTCAATTAAGAACACTATGGTGGGAGTGTACAAACCTTCCAAATATTTTTTTTTTGCACCCATTTCATGTTACACACCCCTATGATAGCCACCCTCAACTTAAGCGATTTGCCTTAGTTGAGGTGCACAATTTCCAAGAAGGACCAAAGCCAAAACAGGTTCATTGTAATATGTCTGGGATAAAATTTGGAATTTTTAAAAAATAATTTTTGCTACTCCCAACCACATCAATTGCACACGCCAATAACTAGACTTTGGGGTATCAATTTCACCTTTTTCCTTCTATTGTCAAACTCCTAAGACAAATTGATTTTACATTAAAGCGCTTAGGAGCTTTTGGATCAAATTACGGTCTATTAAAAATGGTTTAGGCTACATATGAGGCTAACAAAAGAACAAGCTAAAGGTTCAACGGGGCTAGCTAAGATAATATGCAAAGGTAGGTCAAAAGAAGGCCTGAATAATGGTTGTCAAAGAAATGCCTAAATCATCTCCTAAACTCACAATCTTTATTTCTCTTTGCACACACCAGGCAAGTTCTAACATCAGTTGCATTAAGGAATATACAACAGTCTTACACACTCATGGAACATGGTCAACTCAATTAGGAGCATTATAGATTTTTGACCCAATAATTAAATGAATTCAAATAAAACCAATAATCACAACAAGATTCACAACTAGAGCCTAGGTGTTTTAAACGTAATGATCCATCACATACTTATGTTATAATGTCATGTGATCTACAAGAATAGTTACATGCAAGTAAATGACTAATTTTCTCTTGAAATGGTCGTCATCTATCCATCATCGAGAAAAGCACTTATTTATGACTAAATCAAACAAACATCTAACAAGAAACAAAATAAACAAAATAACTAATCCTATCATAGAAGTATACTAAGGAGAAGGTACTATTTTCTTACAAAACAACTAGCAAAGTAACCAACCACCCTACACTTAAGCTAAGCACTGTCCCCAGTGTAAATAACAAGATAAAAAACCTGGCTAGTGGTATTCCTCAGCCACTTTAGGAGTCATGCCACCTGCATTGAGATCATCATCAGAGACTTTTTTCCTATATTCATCACATCATCAACGCCAGTCACACATAATAAAACTAACTACAATTAAGATGAATGTGTGAAGTCATGACACCACACTTAAGTTGTTAGTATAAACCAATTAAGTGTTATTGTCAGGTAGTCAGACTTCGCCGACATACACTTTGATATGGTGCACCAACATTAGTCACAATACAATTCACTCACTTCAATTCCACCAATTTTACTTCAATGAAATAATTTTTTGAACAAAGTTATGCCTTAGAGCTTCAACATATCAATATACACAAAACATCATCATATTCACACGATTTAACCAATACCATGTTCCATCAAGTAAGTTGTGAAATAATGGCCACATAACTAAACTACGTTAGTCATGAACAATTCAATCACATACAAAATCTCAAAGTACTACAACAATAATGTCCACTACTACAATGTTGTTTATCTTCCCAAGATGTTCAAAACCCTTCTTTGACATAACCATGGCAAAAATTTAATTCATAATCCACAAGAAATAAATTAGCCATATTATAAAATCACAATAACTAAGGATTAAGAAAGTAAACTTACCTTGAATATGGGAGTTTGAGGAAAAAAGGGAAAATTCTTGAGATTGTTAAGCAAAGAATAACATTGAAGGACAAGGAGAGTGTTGAGAGCACAATATTTTACGGCTTAGGAGTGAAATAAGGGTGAATTTGGGCATTTAGGGAGTGGAGTCTATTTAAGGAATGAAATTTGGGTTGGATTGACCCAATTCAAAGAAGAATTTATTTTGAAATTAGAAGCGTGTGTGCCGCATAAGTCATCGCATAAGCATAAGTGTGCGTCGCACAATCAAACGCCTAAGTTAATGTTTACGTCGCAAAACCAAACGCCTAATTGGACCAGTGAGCATTTGCGGTGGGTTAAGCGGTGCATAACTTATCGCCTAATCCTATGTGTGCGTCGCAAATAGCATCGATTAACCAAAATAGTAAGCATGTGCGGTGGCTTAAGCAGCACATAAGTTATCGCCTAAATTAAGGTGTGCGTCACACAACCTTCTGCTCAAGTTAAGGTGTACGCCGCACAAGGTAACGCCTACTTGTTACAGTGGACTTAGGATATTTCTTAGGTGATGCTTTTTCCATGGCCTATGTAAACTTGGGCATCACACACCCTATAGTACACTTAAACTTGGGCGCTATGCACCCCATTCTCCATATGAGGCATCGAGAAAAATCTGTGCAACTCTAACACGAATCATGACTCGAGCCTTAACATTTGAACACTCCAACTTACCTACAATGTTCTCGTTACTCCTAAAATTACCACCTTTGATATGGATCACTTTAAAAATGAATTTGGTACCAATCACCTCATTAGTACTTCATGTACCTACACTTAATCAAAAACAACTAAAAATGATTAGAAGGATGGGTTGCCTCCCACCAAGTGTCGTAGTTTCGGTCGTGGCTCGACTTTTATTTTTGTATTTTTTTTAATATGATAAAATGAAAATAAAATCTTGGGTTGCCTCCTATGCAGTGCCTGATTTAACATCCCGGCACGACTCGATTATCTTGACTACTCAGATTTTATCAAGATACATCGATGATACCATTTTTACCTCATCTTCATTGAATGCATCAACGATCGAGAAAACACTCATTTGCTTTTGTTGTTTCATGGATTTACGTACTTTTAAACTAATCTCTTTCCCGTTGAGCCTAAATTTCATCTCATTCAACTCCAGGTCAACTAACACTCTCTCAGTTTCTAAGAATGGCCTGCCCAAAATTATGGGTACTTTAAAGTCAACTTCGCAATCAAGAATTACAAAGTCGGCAGGAAATATAAAATTGGACACCCTCACGAGTACATGTATAATACCAATCGGCCTTTTCACCGATCTATCTTCCATCAAAAGCCACATATTGGTAGGTGTAGGATATCTCAAACCCAGTTTCTTGAAAACCGCCAATGGAATAAGATTTATACTTACCCCAAGATCACAAAGGGACCTTTCAAAATTTAGCGATCCAATCATACATGGGAAAATAAATGCTCTCAGATCAGCTTTCTTTTGAACAATAGATCTTGTAGAAATGTTGCTGCAATAATGAAGATTGTCTACCATTTTATAGCTCACAGTCCTTTTCTTCTTCAATAGATCTTTCATAAACTTAGTATATCCAGGCATCTATTCCAGTGCTTCAACTAAAGGCATGTTCATTGTCAATTGCTTCAATATAGACTTGAATTTGTTAAACTTGCCTTCATTTTTTTCTTCTTTAATCATTATGGAAATGGGGGTGGTGGCCTTAGGATTTAAACTGGAGAAACTTTTACCTCCTTTCTTACGCCTTTCTCTACATCACTAACATGCTTCAGCTTAGGTGGTTGTTCCACTTCCGCACTCTTTTTTTATGAAGCTCCCAACTCCACAGGAACCACTAAAGATTCATCCACCATCTCCCAATCCATTCCGATCACATCAATATAAGAGGATGCTCCCAATACTATACTAGATAACATCTTACCGCTCCTAGTGGTAATATCCATACACGATCCATTAGTCCTCGGATTCTGAACTGTATCACTTAGTAGAGTCCCATTCTATCTTTTCTTGAATGCTGTGGATAATTGGCTCATCTGCTGCTCCAGTTATTTAATTGAAGGTGAGTGCGAATTTACTAGTTGACTTATGAAAGATATGTCACTCTTCATCGTAGTCATCCCAGAATTAGTCGCCTCAACTTTCTTTAATAGTTTATCCATCATGTCCTCCATGGAAATTTTGCCTGAACTGGTGGCAGAATTATCATGGCTTCAAGGAGGTACATACAGTCTACTCTTGTCACTTTTATTCTTACAATCTTCTTGATGGTTCCAACCTTTATTTCCTTGACCATCGGTCCAAAACTCCCCTGGTTATACAAGTAGTTAGCCTCTTTCTCGGTGTTTGAGTAAGCTCCCTTACCGTGGGACCCCACAACTTTGACCTTTTCTACATTCCTGATAGCAAATATTTCATGAGAAGATCCATCTGGGTTTTCATGTAAGCCATATCCTGATCACGCTCCTCTTCTCTCCTATGCTGCCCTGCTGATATTACACTAGACCCAGTATTGCTTGCTACCACAGAATCTCTGGTATGCCAAGCTCTACTTGTCTTAGTCATTCTTTCTAACATATCCGTAGCCTCAGTAAAGGTGAGCTCCATAAAAGCTCCTACTGCAACATTATCCACTATTGGCTTTGTAAGTGAGTTCAAAGCTCTGTAGAATGTTTTCATCAATTGTTCATCAGTCATATTATGGTTTGGGCATTGAGTCAACTTCTTTTTAAACCTTTCCCAAGTCTCATGCAGAGCTTTATTAGACAATTGCCTAAAGTTGCTAATCTCATCCGTCAACTATAATATTTTGGAGGGCAGAAAGAACCTTTCTAGGAAAGCACCTTTTAATTGCCTCCAGTTTGTTATAGAATCAGGAGTCAGCTCATTCAACCACAAAGTTTTGTCTCCAGACAGAGATAGTGGTAACAATCTCAAATGAATAGAATTTTGTCCCATTCCAGGATTATCAAACGACTTACAAATATTGATGAAATTTACCAAATGTAGATTTGGATCATCACCAGGTAATCCACCAAAGAGTCCTTTAAATTCAGTAGCTGGATCATAGTACTGGTGATATTGAATTTCATCCCAGGATATAGTGTTAGTATAATGATTTCCCCTGTAGCTCCATCTCCATCTAAATCATCCTCATTATTTTCAATATCAAAATTCATAGCTTGGTGGTTTAGTCTTCCTCTGCATGGACGGTTTCAATTTACAGGTGCAACTACTCCCGCTGCATGCCTCCTATTAGTGGGGTCAATTAAATCATCATCTCCCAGGTCCTCTTCATTAGGATTATGTACCTGGCCTGGGTTATCTGCATTCTGTAGATTTAATTGAGCATTAGCCAAAACGGCTAATATTTCAGCTTCCTGATCATTAGCCAATCTTTCAATGAGATAAGGTTTAGGATTGAAGGGTAATAATGGTTATCCTGAACTTCTGGTTCGTGGCATAAACAACAATGAGCCTGTAACGAACAAATATAACAAATAAACTTAAAATAAGGAAACTTGACTAACAGTCAATTAACACACATAAACTCAATTGACAACTGTATTCTCCGGTAACGACGCTAAAATTTGATACACCCAAATTACAACTCTCTTACAAGAGTGTAAGCGGTCATTTTCAAATATATAACCCAACTAGGTTGGGGTCGAATCCCACAGGAAATATGGTGCTAATTAAGTTGTATGCAGATTAGTTGAATTTTAATCATTCGTTTCCATAAAACAAAAAAGATGAATTTGATTCAGTTCACAAATTAATGGTTTCAGTTTACAAGATGAATATGTGTAGTAGTATTCAAATTCAGAGAAATAGCAAGCTAGGGTTATGTCCATCTAGTAGTTTTTAATACTTTATAACTATGGGCTTTACTAGTTCAAACATGTATCAAGCTTACAGAGAAACATATTGTATTTAATAACATAATCCTAGTGTTTCTCAACCATCAAGGACTAATTCACTTTAGTTCTCTCGAATCAAAATTGTTTACAAAAGCAATACAAAATCTCCAAGTAGTTAATCCTGTTAAGGCATTAACATATGAAATAGGGGTTGGAAATCATATTTTCTTGTTACTACTCTCTTTTCCGAACCTCAACCTTTCTATCGAACAAGTTGAGTTTTAAGGCATATCCTCTATGTTTGCAACCACGAGAATTCAAGATAATTAAAGAGAGTATAATATAAGCAGATCAATACATGATGAATTCAAAAACCTGAAGTAATAGATTTTATGTTACAAGGATTCCATAACCCAAACTAATAAACTTAGCTAGTCATGAATAAAACGGGAATCACAATAGAAATATTCATCATACCAAAAAGTAAACATATTCTTGGCGGAGAAGATGAAGTTGCATTTTTTTCCCTCTGTGCTAAGCCACCACTCTCAGTGCAAAAATAATACAGACTAATGAATAATACATGACTATTCAGCATCAAGTAGTTTTAATAACTTTTCCCTCATAATTTCCTTCTAAGTCCCTAGACTAACTTTAAATGATAAATTAGTCTTGGACATAGTTTTTAGGAATCACATTTGGTCCAGAATACTACTCTCTCTTATGTCATATGCCATCCGTATTCTATAGTCCCATTATGTCTTCATATACCACATTAATACCTGAAATCATGCTAATCACATCGGTTAGCTCAATTATATAGAAGTAGAGTAAAAACATAAGAAACTAGGCACTTTGTTCTCCAAACTTAGCTAAAATATGGGTAAGTTATGGTGCTTAGGCATATAAATACAACCAATATCAATGAGGATTAGGCCCTCGCAATCCTAGAAATAGTGTCCACGTGCTTCTTTTGGTCTTCCAGGTATCTCTCATAGTCGGATTGAGCAATATAGAAGTGACGGGTGGCCTGTATGAATCTATATCTCTCAAGGTCCCTGATCATCCTCATCTAAACTGAGATCTACATAAATGGACCTGCTGTGGATGGCCTCTATGAATCTATAGAATCCTTCACTAACCTCACCAAGTCAACCTTTCTACTCTTGCTCTTCCCAATAACTCCCTCTTCTCAGATCTTTATTGGGTAAATAGTAGTCTTGAGGGAGTTCCAACTATCCTCCAGGTTCTTATCAACACTGATTCACCTCCATAACACCGTGATCAATGATGGGAACAAAACTGTGGCCCCTTTTTTTTCTGTAGTGATCTCTAAAAGTACAAATCGTCTAATATTTAAGGGAATATTATCCAAAGGCAGGCCACTATATGAGCATGCATAGTTGGGAAATTTATCAGGTTGGTGGTGGGAGAGACCTTCCTACAAATAATAGTCAACCAGATCCTAGCTTCAACAGTGAAGTCCCTCATTAGTATCCTAGTCTTAGTGATGCACCAAGGGATCTACCTCCTCAGGCATAGATGCTCTACCAACCAACTCCCAGGAGCACAATCTTTGGCCTCTTATTCCCTCATATCCATATTTTGCATCCCATAAACTCTATTAATACGCTTAACCCCAAAATGAACTTCTTTTCCCCTGACTCTTCTCGCTGCGTTGGAGAGATCTACTATGCTGAGATTTGTGTAGAATTACCTTACCCAATACTTATTTTCCTGACATGGTTCTGAGTCAAAGCATATCTATCATGTGGCCTCTAGCTTCCCATAAAAAGCTGGGAGTTTCTCGAGCATATTCTCCAGTGAGATCCCCCTCCCGGGCAATAATGTTTTTCTCATGAGGTCCTCATAATATTCAGTTTCACATTTCGGGGCCATGAAGAGGTTTGTGTCGTAGCCTGCCATTTAGTTCCTAGGATTCATACACAGAGAAAATTAGTCTTCAATATTAATATGAATAAAAACATTTTATTTAACTTGATTGAGCTGAAGGAAGCACTTATGAGGCATAGACATACTTTTTAAACAAGAGGTATGAGAATTGACCAGTCTATCAGACTGGTTTTATTACTGCGATTGCGATTTGTCTAGATCGCTATCATGATATCTGAGAGTTTAGTAAAAACATGCCCTTAGTTATTGTGATCGTAGGGGCAAAGTTGCAATCGTGATACCGCGCTTGCGACTATGAGTACCGCTATCACGGTGCTTGAAGTATATTAAAAAATCTGTTAAACATCTAAACACGCCCAATTTTCTACCAATTTTTGTTCAATACTAAAATACACTAACATGAACATGGAACACAACAATTAAGCATTCAAACATACCCATCAATTGGTGAAAATGAATAAAAAATTTCATTTGGGAATTTCACCAAACACTTGGTGTGCACAAGAAATATATTAAAATTTTGAATGATTTTATGTACTTAAGACTTCCCCAATTGTGTGCAAACAATAAAAACATCCAACCATACCAAACAAATATAATTGAACAAGGATTTATCATGTAAGTCACAATTTTAGGCCATTCCTAAGACATAAGTTCTAAGGCCTACATATATGCTTGAGGGAAATAGTTTAAACATATACTAGATGAAAAAATGTAGTGGATGATGATTATGTACTTTTGGATGCCCAAACATATGTGAAAATGGGTGCAATTTGAGAGAAATTTGAAAGAGAGTGTGGGGGGAAATTTTGGGTCAATAATTTATTTAACCCAGTCCTGGTCGCGATCACGATCACAGTTTTGCGATTGTGGTAGGTCAGTTTCTGGTCCTTTATTTTTGCGTTCTCAGCCCAATACTCAAATTCAGCACACTTTACTTTACTAATCATCATTCAAAACATCTTATATCTCTATAATTTCATGGAATAATCATAAGCAAAAATAAAACCTACTCTAACAATAAAAATTCAAAGGATGCAGGCCACTTTCATGGAACTAATGGGTTGCCTCCTACCTAGAGCTTAATTTATCATCACGGCATGACATTTGTAACGCCCCAAATATCTATCCCAAGACGTCACACGGTACTTAGGATAATAAATGATCCCAAGCTAACCCATGAACTAGCATACTGTTAAGCAACTGATTAAATATGTATAAAATGACTAAATTTATTGTGCAAAAACATAAAAATGAAGGACACTATGAAAATACAATACTGCTACAACTTTTACATTTTGATAAGGTCTGAAAAGAGGGATTGAAATTACATATCTGACACTAATTGACATCTGTGAAGCCTCTACTATAATGATTATAGATAGTTGGGGTGCGAATCCAACTACCACTAATCAATACATATGAGTACGAAAGTAAAGTACATAAATAACATCTAACTAAAGTCCCCGAAGTAGGAGGACTCATCATATACTAGCTGAAAGCTGCACCTGTCTGAATATGGTATGTGGCCTACAACTCATACCTAAATTATGAGATAATATAGAACATAGACGTATATGTGGATCGGTACTTTGAGGATGTACTGAGTATATGGGGGTGAAATGCATAAGTAAAACACCATCTCATCATCATAGTGTGTAAAACAATGCATGTTAAATGTAAATGACTCACAAAAGCTTGAATATCTAAAATACTGAAGATAATAATCATGAGAAGCAAATCATGCGTTATAAATCTAGTGATTCATAACATTTAGTTCTAAATGTTGTGCTTGTATTCTCTCTTTAAATCATACTGTTTAAGTGTAAAAATGGGCTCACTTCTTAATTTGTAATCTGAAAGCTAAAATCTATAACTATTGACTTTCTGTAAAGCATAACCTGAATAAAGTTGTGAGCTTTTACACTTAGTTTTCTAAAGATTTTCTTTAGATCTTTTACTTTAGCTATCAGGGAAAATACTTTAATAAGTTTTCTGTAAGAGAAAATACTTTATCTTGAGAGAAGTTCTTCTAACTGACATAAACCATGCAAGCTATATGGAGTCCAACGTCTTATCATCCTAAGGAAAAAACCTCACATTGGGGAGAGGTGTCATACTCTTGCCAGGGAGTATAACCTTATCTCAAGTGATCATATCTCAACCCACTATGGGAACTAAATCTCAATTCTATGGTGGCACATAGTTTTGGGGTATGAGACCTCAGAATCATACCCAACTCGGTGCTAAATACTATCCCCTTTTTATTTTCCATGCTCATCTTGTTGGAAATCCACTTTAAAACTAGCATAAGGGTTTATTATGAAACCAGATATACATTTATCTGAATTTATCTGTAAATAAAACTATTTTTCTTTCTGTAATATGTAGTAAATCTGTAAAGTGGATTTCAAAAAATATATGAGGATCAAAAGATCAAAACTTCATTGTAAATCTGATATAATCAGCTCATAAGATGCTTAAAACATTATCTTTCTCAAAATCTCAACAAGTAAAGTTGGGGCTTAATAACCCATGTATCAAACTCATGACAAAACATCATAATAATCATGCTTGATAATGAAAACAATGATAATTCATCTCAAAATCTGTAATTTACTGCAATAGGCATGAAAATATGAAAATAGACATGCAATTCATCTTCAAAATATCTCAAAAACTCATAACTTTGCAAATAGCAATAATGGGTATGAACCCTAATTCAAAACTCATGTAATATCATTCAAAATCATCCGAATTTAATGTAAAAGCTTGGTTTTGGGCACAAGGATGGAAGAAGATCCTAGTTCATAAACCCCACCTACCTTGATAGATTATAAGATGAAGAATCTTGAATTATTGATTCCTATTTGAGTTCTTCGAGATGAGTTCTTGATTATCTTTCCTTAGGAATCCTCGATTTAGAGATTTCTTGTAGAAACTATGGAGGATTTTGATTTCTTAGAGAAGAAGCTTTGGAGCTTTAGGGTTTTGCTTTGAGAGAGAATGGATGAAATTGGGCATAAAGTGCTTAGAATGGGTTTAATTCCTTGCTTTGGATGAATTAGGGCCTTGGGAATTGACCAAAATTCACTTTTTAAACTTTAAGTCGGCACTGAAAGATGCAACATTTTCCCAATTCGGTTTGCCACCGCACCCGCCACAATTGCGGTGGCTCACTGGAAAAGGACGAGTGGGAACTAGGCATTCTACGCGATGTGGAGCTATTGCGGTGCCCTGTAGTTTTGCCATTTTGGACCACTCCGTGATGCGCCAATATCACGGAGGTCCATTGGAATTGAAGATTATCATTTTCCCACCTCCACAACATTCCAAGTGCCCAGGTGGCACACTGTTTTACTAAAAATGCTATAACTTCTTCACCGAGTGTCGGATTTGGGTGAATTTGGTATCGATGGAAAGCTTATCCAATTTCCCACACAATGGAAAGTCTAAATCTGGAAAATACCACATTAAATAAAAAGGTATTCTTTTTTGAATAGCTCCCTTAACATTCTAGGAATGAATTTGAGCTGGAAGGGTATGAGGTATTACAATATCTTCTCCTTGGGAATATTCATCCTCGAATATGGCTAATCAAGATGGGAATATTGAGGAATCTGAGCCTATTAGCTATCATGCACAACTGAAATAAAATGAATAACTAAATTCTAAACATAATAAGCTACTAAACTGAGCTGCAAGTGCATGAATTCTCATGAAAATAGCTATATAGATGACATAGAAATAAGAGAGTCAACTTATGCATAACCATTACTTTAGGTTGGATTTGATTTCATGAGAAAATAATGAGAGGTTTATGACATGAAACTTGGGGTATTACAATATCTCCCCCTTGGGATCATTCGTCCCCGAATGATACTTATTTGATTGAAATACTCGGAAAAGACTGAGATGATACATAGGATACTTATGAACTGAATCATGACTTAATATCTGAATCTGAAACTGATGTATGATGTATGTACTGAGCCGAATTTCAAAATTTACTTAGATACGAACAAACTACCTCTTAGAATTACCATACTCAAGAAATTTCAGGTAGTAAGACATGACTAAATCGGAAGATGGGAAAACCTTAGAAATCTATCTGTCTGACTGTTAAATTGAATTTATGACTACACGGACTAAATGGGATCATACTGAATACTCATACCCAACTGAGGTATTTCTTCAACAATCTTCTAGGAAGTTCTAACGATATAAGGGACAAAGGAACTCCGGGCATGGTCTGAACAAGACCTCTGAATAAGAAATTACAATATTGCCCCAAATCTATAGCATGGAACTTAGACCTATAAGTCAGGATAGAATTTTTGGGCCTTAAGAAATGCAACTTCTTACTTTCAAGCTTAGAAAGACCTAGCAAATACTCCCTCAACTATACTATCCCTCTTTAAATACCATATTCACTTGATTCAACTTATAATTCTCACATGGGCATTGATAGATCCATATACTAAAGTCTAAACTGAACTAAACCCTCTCATCATGGTCAAGTCTAACTCGAAATCACAAGGTACTGCACATAACCTCATAATACTAGCCTGAACCATGAATTCAATACCCCAAGCATTGTCACACAGCTACTAACTTTAGGGTGATTTTTCTTACCACTTCACCAACTAAATCCAACCTCTCACTATAAATTCATTAATGCACAACACACCTATCCTCTTATATACCATCATGACATTTAAGCCTATATTCATAACCACATATGCACTTCTAAACAAAAATCATATTTCCCAACATAAACATATTTACTCTCTCTCATCTACACAATTATTCATCATCACTATCTTGACCTAAGGGGAAGGTCACTAAAAGATTGGGATACCAGGTCCTGAAACATGAAAGGATACTAAGCATAACTTGACACTTTACCGAGGCCTGAGGAATAGAGTATTCGCGTTATGGATTCACTAAAGAGATCTAATCTAAGGACGTTCATGATATGAATCTGAATTTTGCTGATTGTTAAGGGTGTTGCTTGAGTACTGGAATTGAATATACTGTAAAGCATGAGTACATGAGTCATGATATGTATGACCTAAATTTGCTGGATGAACTGGAACTCCTCATACTAGGAACTGGGAGAGCACATAATTCTCTATTATACGCATGAACATGAACTATGATCATTGAACCAACACGTAAGGCATGAGTAGATATTAGGATAACTAAAAATACTGAAATGACTGGGTTGAGCCTCATCCTCACTTTTTGATGTCCTACACTACACTAGCATCACTAGTGGAATATGGAAGCCTGACTTTGTTCCTTACTCTATCATCTTCACCTTAGATTTAAGCCATCACTCTAAGTCTGGAACACAATAATACACATAAATAATAAACTTACTCTGAAAGACCATACCTAAAATTGTATGACCCAATGCTAATACTTCCTCCTGAGATACAACTCTATCTTTCTATGGGCCACTAGTCATCCTATAATTACTTGAACACTTCCTAACTTAGAATTTTCATGAGTATCACCATATCCTGAGTTCACACGATCTCGAGCTTCAACTCTTATTTTTATTTGCTCAATCTTAAAGGATTCAAACTTAGATTCTAATGCTTAACATGGATATCCTCGGCCTTTAATGAACCGTACTACTTCTTTCATACTCTGCTAATATCACATAATATCACATCTCTAAACTTATATTTTTATCTAAACCATGAGAATCAAGATCATATCAAAAGGATCAACATCAACTATCCATAACTCAACTCATTAACTCAGCTATTAAGAACGTCATGTACTATATAAATAGTCTCCTTCCTCTTAGCAACTCAATGATACTACTAACCACACATGACACGTAATAACCTTAAAAGATAATGCAACCCCATATCACCTTGGGCATACTTTCTTCATCATACATAAACATCATACTTAACTACGAATTGAAATGGACTCAAACTCTTGCACATACTATTAAAGCCTACTAGAATACTTCCATATAACTAGCATCACTAACCATGAAATCACTACATCCACCTTGATGACCATCAACTGTTCAAACTTAATATGTAATACGAAACATGATTTAACAACTCACCTTACATACAATTCTCACTTGGAATTTATGAAATAAAATATCAAGAAATACTAGTCCACTAGAACTTTATAAGAACAATAATCGATCACAATCATATGGCCTATCTTATCGTAATCCATTAACACATCCTCTTTCTACTCATCATTACTATTTACCCTTATATACATCTAGATTACTATCATAGCTCCTTATGTTTCAACTAAAACTCCTTTTGGTAACCTCAAGGAAGGCCTAAAATAACAATATTGAACCACCAAACACTTTATTAATATCCTATACCTTTTAAATACAATAAATACCATCAATAACTCCTTCTGTACTTCAAGCAAACAACAGTTCACTTAACTAATAACTCCTTCTTCACCCTCTACTAAATTAACACACAAGGACATATCACCTTAACAAAACTAGATAACATGCCTAAGTTTATCTTTATACTTTCTATCAATCATCATTCCCACTTTTCTTGTTACTTCTCTTCTATACCCATACTTCCAACTATAATAGGGTTTTATTATTCATAAATCATAACACTGAAGTTCATAATATCCCTCGAATGCACTCTTTATTTAACAATCTAGGTTCATACTATCTTCTCTCATGAGCACAACCTGTATTGAAAAGGGTCAATGGGCAATGTGAATACATATTTAATTCTATATCAACTGAACAACTCATAAGGATGAGGACATAACTTTCAACGTGAGGGACTTATGACACATTAGAGAGCTCATCTCAAGCCATTTGTGTGATTTCTGACATTTTTGCTAGTAAATCTGGAAGTATTATTTGGAGAGAAATTTGAAACTTGCTAATCATGTTATCTAAAGAATAAGTCATAGATGAAGAATTTTTGGGAAACACATGAGTAGATAGGAATTTCTGAGAGAACAACTTTACTGCACGATCTAGAGTATGAAAGGAGGAAAACTTTTCTTAAATGCCTTGTAGCCTCTCGAAGAAAAGTATAGACGTCTCAATACTATTCCGCAAGACTCTACTAGACACGGCTTCGCAGACACACTAGGACACTTGAACCTTGTGCTCTGATACCAAGTTTGTAACGCCCCAAAAATCTATCCCGAGATGTCACATGGTACTTAGGACCACAAGTGATCCCAAGCTAACCTATGAACTGGCATACTATTAAGCAACTGATTAAATATGTATAAAATGACTAAATTTACTGTGCAGAAACATAAAAATGATGGAATCTATGAAAATACAATACTGATACAACTTTTACATTCTAATAAGGTCTGAAAAGAGGGACTGAAATTACATAACTTACTCTAACTGACATCTGTAAAGCCTATACTATATAGACTATAGATAGCTGGGGTACGAATCCAACTACCACTAATAAATACATATGAGCAAAAAAGTAAAGCTATATGGAGTCTAACATCTCATCTTCCTAAGGAAGAAAACTCACATTAGGGAGAGGCATCACACTCTGAGTATAACCTTATCTCAAATGATCACATCTCAGCCCACTATGGGAACTAAATCTCAATTCTATGGTGGCATGTAGTTCTAGGTATGAGACCTTGGAATCATACCAAACTCAGTGCTAAATACTACTCCCTTTTTATTTGCTATACTCATCTTATTGGAAATCCACTTTAAACTAGCATAAGGGTTTACTATGAAACTAGTTATGCATTTATCTGAATCAATCTATAAATGAAGCTTTTTTGCTTTCTATAATCTATAGTAAATCTGTAACGTGGATTTCAAAACTTATCTGAAGATCAAAAGATCAAAACTTTATTGTAAATTTGATATAATCAGCTCATAAGATGCTTTAAGCATCATCTTTCTCAAAATCTTAACATGTAAAATTGGGGCTTAGTAACCCATGGATCAAAATCATGTCAAAACATCGTAATAATCATGATTGATAATGAAAACAATGAAAATTCATCTCAAAACCTATAATTTACTGCAATAGACATGAAAATATGAAAATAGACATGCAATTCGTCTTCAAAATATCTCAAAAACACATAACTTTGCAAATAGCAATAATGGGTATGAACTCTAATTCAAAACTCATGTAATATCATTAAAAATCATATGAATTTAATGTAAAACCTTGGTTTTGGGAACAAATATGGAAGAAGATCCTTGTTCATAAAACCCACATACCTTGATAGATGATTAGATGAAGAATCTTGAATTATTGATTCCTGTTTGAGTTCTTGGAGATGAGTTCTTGATTATATTTCCTTGGGAATCCTTGATTTATAGCTTTCTTATAGAAACTATGGAGGATTTTGATTTATTGGAGAAGAAGCTTTGGAGCTTTAGGGTTTTGCTTTGAGAGAGAATGGATGAAATTGGGCATAAAGTGCTTAGAATGGGTTTAATTCCTTGTTTTGGATGAATTGGGGCCTTGGGAATTGACAAAAATTCCCTTTTAAAACTTTAATTCTGCACTAAAAAATGTAATATTTTTTCTGATTTGGTTGGCCACCGCGACGCGCCACAATCGCGGTGGATCACTAAAAAAGGACGAGTGGGAACTGGGCATTCTCCGCGATGCGGAGCTATTGCGGTACACTATAGTTTTTCCATTTTGGACCACTACGCAACACGTCAATATCGTGGAAGTCCACTGGAATGGACGATTATCATTTTTCCCACCTCCGTAATGCGCTAAGTGCCCAGGTGGCACACTATTTACTAAAAATTCTCTAACTTCTTCACCGAGTATCGGATTTGGGTGAATTTGGTAGCGATGGAAAGCTTATTCAATTTTTAACACAATGGAAAGTCTAAATATGGAAAATACCACATTAAATAAAAAGGTATTTATCTTTGAAGCTCTTCCTTAACATTCTAGAAACAAACTTGAGCTAGGAAGGGTATGGGGTATTACAACATTCTTCAATCTTCAAGTTGGATCCTTGAAGTATCCATAATCATTATTAATGTCCACTACAACAATGAAGAAAACCACTTGAAGTTCTACTAGTTGTTTATCGGTTTTACACACCCTAAAGAAAACATCATTATTTTGAACCCAGAACTTCATTTCACATTGCTCCATATCAACAATTTCTCCCCTAGTTGCTAAAAAGGGTCTCCCAAGAATAATATATATTTTTTGGTCAATTTTACAATCAAGGAAAACAATGTCCACCAGGAAAATAAAACGATCGACCATTACCAAGACATTATACAAGCCTCCAACCAGTTTCTTAATAGAGTGATCCACCATCAAGAGCCTCATTGTTATGGGAGTAGGAGTTACCAAACCAAGTCTTCCATATATTGCATATGTAATTATATTTATTCTTGCACGAAGGTCTCAAAAGGATTTCTCAAATTTATGTGTCCTAATGGTGCAAGGGATTGTGAAGGCTCCTGAGTCTTCTTTCTTTTCAACCATAGCACTAGTCATGATAGAGCTACAATCATGGATAACCTCAATGGTTCATAATCCATAAGGCACTTTTTTAGCATCAATGTTTTCATTAGCTTATCATATCCCAGAATTTCTTGAATGTCTTTTAACAATGGGATATTGATTGAAAGATTGCTTATCTTGTCGAGGAACTTCTTGAATTTGATATTATCTTTGTTTTTCTTGAGTATTTCAGGGAATGGAGGAGAAATTTTCATTGGAGAAAATGGGTCACATTGTGGTTCATCAACCTTAACTACGTTAGGAGCTCTCTCCTTGTCAACCATATCTTTAATTATCATTGGCTCTTTATCATACCCTTCTTGAGACTTTCTAGCCTCTTCATTTGAATCACCCACATGTTTTTTATTTGGGTTTATTTTATCATCAAGAGACTCTTACCTAACCTTAACCTATTGTGCACCAAGTTCTTTACAGCTTGGTGTGATAATTGCTAATACATGAGCATCGTTTTTATGATTTGCCACGTTATCACTATGGAGGCCACCTTTGGGCCTAGAATTAAGTGCAGTTGAGATTTGGCCAATTTAGGTAACCATTTTCTTAATTGAAGCGGAGTATGATACAACCATTTGGTAGATTTGAGAAAAGTATCCTTTTAATTCTTAGACTATATTATTTATCCCATCCACTCTCATCAAGATTCTAGAAAGCACATCCTTTGTTTTGATATTTTTTAGGATCCACGGGATTTGAATCCTTGCTCTTCACTCGTTCATGGGGGGACATATCAATCATACTCCCTTTCTTTATCCCTCTAATCATAATCTTTATCTCTATTACACTATTTTATTTCATGATCATGATCATTCAAACATTGGTTCCCACCCTACCTTCGACCGGTTAGGCGGGAACCCCTTGAGTAGTTTTCCAAGTATCTAATTTCTTAATCAAAGACCTTTGTCTCATTTTCATCATATCCTTTGGATGCCACAAAATTTGAGTCAGGGTTGTCAAGGCGGTCGTTGTCAATATAATTACCCAACTTTGAGTTGTGGTCAAATCCATAAGGAACAATGTGAGTGGTGATTAAAGAAGTTGGAATTAAAGTGACTTGCTAAATTTGAATATATTTTACAAATATTTTGGGGGATATTGAATGTTTTCAAAAGTGTAAGACAATTCTTGGGCTTCTAAAGGACTAATTCATGACTAAGAATTATTAGAGAGTAATCAATTAGGAATGGATCTTGGGGATATGTTTTACTAGAGAAAACTAGTGTGGGTACATGAAAATTAAATTCAAACCATAGCTAAGGCATGCTTGGGTAGGCTCGGTTAGGGATTTTGATACTAGTCTTTCAACAAACTATCAAATTATTACCCACAAATTCTTTTGAACACCATGTGGGTATAGTCAATTAATCATCACAAATCCTCAATTCTGCATCCCTAGTTTTAGGATGATGCCAAAGATATAACAATTCCATAATTTATCATTATTTCTAAGAAAATAACAAGTGAATAACTATTATCTATCTTTTTGTTCACAAATTCTCATGTCACCTGCATTCCTCTTTCAAGTATGATGTAAGATCTAGACTACCCACATCCCTTTCTAAGGGATGATGTAGGGTTTAGAGAATTTAAGGCTTTCACCAAAAAATTCCATTTTAGTGTTAAACATTTGTGAAACCCAACAACATCAGCTAAAAGTTAAGGCAAATAATCACAACCCACACATACTTGCACCCTATTCAAGCATAACCCCAAGAGGAAGAACTAGAAATTCATAAAGATAATAAACAAAATTATACCAAAATCTCCATTCAATTTGATTCATGAAAAATAAAGAGAATGCAAACCAAACTTTAAATTCCAATAAATATTCAATGGAAATTTTCTTATCCTTCACTTAGGAGTTACTCTAATGTAATCTTAGCTCAAGATTAGTACAAATATTTTTTCCAAGCTCATAAAAGATAAGGTACAAATTAGAGATAAAAAATAGGGTAAATATGGTGAAAAATGAGCTAAAAATCCTTATTTGAGCCCCAATTCCACATTTGCCAGATATTACAAAAATTCCTTTGAATCTTTTTCTCTCTACCGCAATTTCCACCTCTTGACTGCGTTCGTGACTCCTGCGATTGCAATAGACATATCGCGATTGCCCTCTGGTTGACTTGTTGACTGGTCGCGGATCGTGACCATTAGGCCACGATCGCACAAACTAAGAGTCAATTCTTAGGCTTGATTTCTTACATTTAGCTCTTTTCTTTCACAGTTAACCTATTTTTGACATGAATGACCTGCTCATCTTCCCTTTTCAACTTTTCCTACATAAATGAGCATTATGTAAGATATTAACATAAAACCAATGAAAACGCATGGTAATTTATTCTTAAAAGGTGATAAAAATCCTCAAATTGACAACTTATCAACACCCCCAAACTTAAACTAATTCTTGTCCTCAAGCAACTAAGAACAATTCTATGAGATATGGTATTCAATTCAAATCTAACCAAAAGAATGCTATACTATGGAGAAATCTACTAAATCTCAATAAAGACTTTCAAATATGTCATGGGAACAAGTGAACCAAATTTTTTCATTAAGCACATCTTTATGAAGAAAGGATGAAAGTTTGTATCACATGAACCTTCCAAATCAACAAATAATCTTAAGAGGAGACATAAAATCTTTAAATATTGTCTAATTCTTTACAATGCAACATACTTGTAATACCCTATACTTTTCCTAGCTTAATTTCTCTCCTAGAATGCCAAGGATTAGCTTTAAAAATAAATATATTTTGTTATGTATTGAATTTTCCATATTTAGACCCTCCATTATGCATATAATTGAATAAGCTTTCCATCGATACCAATTTCTCCTAAATCCTATACTCGGTTGAGAAGTTATGATATTTTTAGTAAAGCAGTACGCCATCTGAGCAAACACCGCGTCGCGGTGAAGGTTAAATTCATATTTGTCAAATTCTAGTGGACCTTTGTGATAAGACCGCATTGTAGAGAATCCCTATTTTCCAATTATTAATTTTCAGTGGCTCATCACGATGGTGGTGCATCATGGTGATGGCCAAAATGGCATTCCAATAGAGTACCACGATAGCTTCGCATCACATTGAACTTCTATTTTGCACTCGTCCTTTTTCCAGTGAGCTAGCATGATAGTTGCGCATCGCGGTAGCATGTTAAATCGGGAATTTTGTTCCCTTTTCCAATTTTGATTAAAGTTCAAAAAGGGGCACTTTGGTCAACTCCCAAACCCCCAATTCATCATAAACAAGGAATTAAGCCTATTCTAAGCACACTATGCTTAGTTTCATCCATTCTGTCTCAAAGAAAAACCCTAGATCTCCAAAGCTTCTTCTCCAAGAAATCAAATTCCTCCATTATTTCTCCAAGTTGAGGATTCCCAAGACAAGCTAATCAAGAACTCATCTTCAAGGACTCAAATAGAAATCAATAATTCAAGATTCTTTATCTAATCATCTACCAAGGTATGTGGGGTTATTAACAAGGATCCTCTTCCATTATTGTGCCCAAAACAAAGTTTTAAATACAAATTCATATGATTTTGAATGAATATCCATGAGATTTGAATTAGGGTTCATACCCATTATTGCTATTTGCAAGATTATGAGTTTTTGAGAGATTTTGAAGATGAATTATATGTTTATTTTTATATTTTCATGCCTATGCAGTAAATTCCAGAATTTGGGATGAATTATCATTATTTTCATTATCAAACATGATTATTATGTTGTTTTGACATAAATCTGATGCATGGATTATCAAGCCCATATTTATATGTTGATATATAAAGAAAGATGATGCTTTAAGCATCCTATGATCAGATTATTTATAGATTTTCAATAAAGTTTAGATCTTTTGATCCTCAGATAAGATTTGGAATTCACTTTATAGATTTATCTCATATTTCAGAATTGAGATTAGCTTTATTTACAAAATGACTCAGATAAAAGAATAATTGGTTTCGTAATAACCCTTATGCTAGTTTTTAAAGTGGGTTTCCAAAAGAGTGATCATACAGATTAAAAGGGAGTAGTATTTAGTACTGAGAGGGAAGTGTGGGATTAGCATGCCTTATCTTCCATAGAACTACGTAGCCAACATAAGTACATATTATTAGATTATTCTCATTTTTATATGGATGACAGCTACAGATGTGATCACTTAGCTCAGGTTATACTCCTTGGAAAGAGTATGACACCTCTCCCTATCTTGAGGTTTTCCTCTTAGGAGAACAAGACTTTGGACTCTATGTTAGATCATATGGTTTATGTCGATTAGAAGAACTTCCGTTCAGATAAAGAGTTTTCCTTGCAGAACAGTTTTTAAGAGACTTCCCTAAAGTTTTAAGCTTACAACATAACAGAAATGAATAACAACAAAAGTTTTTATAAAACTAAGTGTAAAGGCTCACAAATTTATTCAGATTATGCTTTACAGAAAGATATTAACTATAAATTTCAGCTTTCAGATTTTAGATATGAGAGTGAGTCCTTTCTATACTTAGACGGTATGTTTTAAAGACAGAACACAAGTATAATTTTTAGAACTAAATGTTATGGATCACTAGATTTATAAAGTATGATTTGTTATTCATGATTACAGATTTCAGTATTTCAGATATTCTAGCTTATGTGAGTTATTTACATTTAACATGCATTCTTTTTCAAATTGATATAAATGTTAGGATAATGTTTTACTTATGCATTCACCCCTATATGCTCAGTAAATCCTCAAAGTATTGATCCATATATACGTCTATGTGCTACATTATCTAATAATGTAGGTTCAAGTGCTCAATTTCAGTAGCATGAGTGATTTCGAGCATCTCTATCTACATCCCGACAGTTGGTGAGTTCTAATAGTTCGGGGACTTAGATACTCAGATTTTCAGCTTATCAGTTTAGACAATTAAGTATTCTTTTCAGACAGTTTGAGTCAACTGGGGGTTTATCCCAGTGACTCTCGAGATATTAGTATTAGAGGCTTGTCAGACTGCTAGTTATGATTCAAACTTACAGTATTTGGTTTTCAGAGATTATATTCAGATTATTCATAATTATTTCAGACATCTTCCACATTTAGCATAATTATACATCTATATTTCAACTATTATGAGATTCAGATTTAGTAAAAGACAGACAGGGTTAGCTTAAGGCTACTCGTAGTATTAAGCATCGTGTGACATCTCAAGACCAAGTTTTGAGGCGTTAAAATACTTAACCCATTCACACAAACCGAGAGTAAGACTTCACCCTCTACCCTAAAGTATTGATACCACTCACACTGAAGAGCTATCTCTGCATACACAACATATTTAAATTTCTAAAGAATCTCAAATAACGAAAGAATTCACACTTACTCTTGCAAAGAAATTCAAGTACAATAAGTAGAACCATAGGCTTGCCCTTTGTGTTTTTGAAACACTCTGGGTTTTGGAACTTTAGAAAATTTCCTAGATTTCTAATTTCTAGACATTATACGACAAGGGGTACTAGTCATGGGGTACGATTGGTATGGTCTTGGTCAAATGCTAACTAGTGTTGGTTGGTTGGTTAGGTTTGTTTCTAGTGTAGGTACGACTTGGGTAGGTATGAGTTGTATGGTGGGTGACAGCTCGTATGGTTTATTTTTTCCATCACTTAATCTGAAACTTGATAACTTAACTTGGATATGAGTATGAGTGGCTCACCATGAGGTATAATATAGGGTACCAGTAATACCATTCACTCATATGGTGGACAGTGTCCAAATCCTCTTTAATTTCCATTTTTTGGTGGGTATGGGTTAAGGTTACAGGTCACATAATTAGATACGACTTGGCATAGATAGTCATATATTGGACAGTGTTGTGGTCTAAGGAAAATCCTAGAGTACGAGTGGTGTGTACCACTCATATGGTGGGGTACGACAGGTATAGAGTGGCCATACCCTCATGTGGGATTTTTATGTAGTTTAAGTAGGGGTAGTCTGGACATTTCCAATTAACTTCTTAAGGCCCCATGACTTATATCTCTTTTGGGATATCATTACCATAATATCCAATTCTTAAAAACTTAGAAACTCTCCCAAATTCTCTCTAAGTCTCTTGGATAAAGAAAGTCTAGGGTTTCATCTAGAGGATTAATTTAGGGCTTGTACGAGTGATTTCTCTCCATTTTCTTTTGAATCTAAGGCAAGATTTCTCTATATTTTCTTCTCAATCTAAGGAAAGATACTTCTCCTTTTAGTTCAAACTAAAGGTATATTCTATGAATTGTTTTCATAGCATAATTGTTGTATGGTTTTGGGTTTTCAATCACATGTTGGGGGTTTTGGTTATAAATGCTTGGTTATGGTTTTCCCATGTTTTAGTTATGGATTTGCATGCTTAAATGGTGGTTTGGAGAATTGGTTGCATGGGAATGGTTAATTGGGAATTGGTTTTGGTTTCGGAAACACTATGCCCCCAACATGTTTGATAAAATGCCTATGAGAATACTTTTAATATATTGTTGGACGTTTAATGGAACTATTGCATGGTATAACTTGGTAATGGAACCCTAAATGGAATAAATGGTTTAAATGGTTTAAATAGTTTAAAATGGATAAATGGTAAGGTTTGTTTGTCATGGTTATGGTTAATTAAACATTCCTTGTGGGATATAAGGGAATCCCCTAAGTGAACCTAATTATAAAACACTTGTGGTGTACATAGGACTCCCCCAAGTCAACTTAATAATGTAATATATGGGTAAATGAGAATCCCTTCTTCTTAAAAGGTTTGATAAGGACATTGCTTGCAAGCTATAGTCGGTATGATGATATCACTACTTATAGCCTTGGTTAATATCAAATGGAATGGTGGTCTAAGTTATATGATAATGGTTTTAATTAGGTAATAATGGCAGGGTGTGATAGATAATTGTGAAGGTGTGAGTCCATTGGATGGATATTGGAAACTCATGTTTGCCGATATGAGGATTGGTTATGATGACCATATGGGGTACATGGGAATCCCCTAAGTTATAATTGTATATATGTATCATGGAGAGCGAAGGGTACTTGGGAATCCTATCACGACCTGAGGCTACCCCTTAGTCACGACACAGTGCTTAAGGCCACAAGTGACCCCAAGCTAACCCATGGTCTAGTACCTGCTAAGAGCACTGAATAAAATAAAAGTAAAACAACATGTGAGGAAAATAAACCAATCAGGTACTGTCAGTGTGAATACTAAAATATATAAAATGACATGTTTAAAGTATTTGACACTGGAAAACCAAACTGTCTGTCTAAAATAACTGATAATCATTGAAAGATGAATAACTGTCTAACTATCTGAAAGCCTTTAAGGATCATAAGGATTTGATGGGACAAACCCCTAGCCAACTCCAACTAACAGAATCATAATGAAATATTGAAATAAATGAAATAATAAATCAAGTCCTCGATGGATGATGACTGACCACTATTGTCGTGGAAAAATACTGAGCTGTCTAAGGATAGTTGGAAAACTATGCGTCTAAACCTATGTTATGAGACAACATAGCTCGAGAGAAAGGTATGCAATTAATACTTTGAATGTACTGGTACGTGAGGTAAGGAATAACTGAAATACATGCGAAAACTGAATGTAACTACATGAACATGTAAAATTCACTAAGCAAGACCAAGTATTTTAATACACATACATTATCTGAAAAATTGGTGCAATTTGTATAACTGACTAAATAAATACTGAAAACTAAGTACATGGTCTAGCAAAACTGAACTGAACTAGACTGTCAATACTGACTAAAATTTTGGGAGCTATCATGTAACCGACATAAGCCATGGATATTACCATGGAGTCCAAATTCTTACCCACGTTAATGAGGGATATTTAATCCTTTCTATCAAAGTGGAACCTGAACTGAAGTGATCAGTAAACTGATCACAATTTAGAAAAAAAGGGTAACACTCTTTGGCAAGTCCCTAAATCCTATAGGGGTACATAGTTTTTGGAAAGTAGAATGCATTGAACCCACAGTTCCCTCTCGGTGCTAAATCCTACTCCCAAATAAATGAAACTAGTGTTATTCATGTTTCAACATAAGATGGTACTGTACTGACAAGGACCAACTTGAACTTGAACATAGTAAAGAAATCATGGTCTTACTAACTTGTAACCTGAAAAGTCTGAAATAAAAAGTAAACACATAGGTATTGGGTGTTCATAACGCACCAACGCAAAATGATTACAAAAATACGATAACCGATCTTGAAACAATAACATGAGGCCATAGTTTCGGGACTCAAAACATTGGACTATTCAATACATGAGTATAATACTAAATTTACACATAGGGATTTATTTAACTTAGGAGAATAACACTTTCTCATCAAAATACGGAAATCCAAGAAAAAATATCAAACTTGTGGTTTTAAAACATGAGTAAGTACAACTATTATGTTCTTTAGTCCCTTAAATCACATGATAATGCCATGCTTTCAACATACGAGGATTTGGGAATGAACCCGAACTTAAAACATATAAATTCAACTTGAAAAACATATATTTAGGAACAAGGATAAAAGATTAACCTTGTTCAAAACCTTAAATATCTGGGATTGCTTGACTTTTAAGGAAGACTTGAACTTGAGGCTTGAGAGATGACTTGAGGGAAAACCCTAATCTTGATGTTCTTAAGAATGGAGAGGATTAATGGAATATAAAACTGACTAGTAATGGATAATAATGCCTTTTTAATGATTTAAGTCTTGGGGGGAGGGAGGAGGGTATGAGGTGAGGAAAAGACCAAAATACCCCAAAAGAGACTGAATAAAATTTTTAGAAATCTCTTTAGTTGATGACTCAGTTGACATTCTATCAACTAGTTGATGGCTTATCAACCTGATCATCACCTTCTCTTCATAATGTGGTTAAGGTTGACGACTTAGTTGATAGTCTGACAATTAGTTGACGGCATATCAATCTAGTCATCAACTTCTTTGCATGATCTAGTTAAGGTTGACAACTTAGTTGACAGCCTTTCAACTGACGGCTTGTCAACCTAGTCGTCACCTTCTCTTCATGATCTGGTTAAGGTTGACCACTTAGTTGACATCTTGTCAACTACTTGACTACTTATCGAACTAGTCTTTACCTTTCCTTCATAGATGCAGGGTGTTTCTGGTTAAGGCAGACGACGAGGTTGACAACTCCTCACTTAGTTGACAGCTTATCACCTTAAGTCATCACCTTACTAAAAGACAGACACTATGAAGTAAGTTGATCATAAATTTCCACTCTTATATCAGATTAAGTTGAAACTAGATGTGTTGGAAAGATGAATCAAATACCTTTCATTTGATATATAGTAGGAAACTAGAATTATTAGATTATAGTAGATGCATGAATCTAAAGTAGACCCTGGTTGGAGCATCCATTAAAAGTCTATCGATAGAAAAGTCCTCAACTTGTCTTTGAGTTAGGAGATTTTTATGACCTCAATTCATATAGCAAGATATTCCCATACTCTAGAATTGATAATCACAAAAATATATACATAGAGTAATTGGGTTTAAGTCTATATACGTAGGTACAATGGTTTGAATTCTACCCTAAAATAGGGGGTGTTACAAATCCCCTACTCCTATGGTATCTCTGGTTCGTGCGGCTACATGTATAGGGTCCCTTTCAGATGGTTACAATGTATTCATATAGCCCGTGGGTGGTTCTAGGATGGTCAAGCTACACATACCTAGGTTAATGGTTTTAAATGCAAGCTAAATTTGGTTCCCTCTTCCAAGCATAGCTATATATATGTATGTATGGTTGTGAATGCATATGGTTGGTTTAATTGGTTTTAAAGGTTGAAATTATTATATTCTTATGCCGAGTAATTTCTTGCATTTAGCCGCTAACCCATGTTCGAGTGGATGTATCCCTATGTGATGCAGGAACCAACCATTCTACTCCTCCTGCTTAGTGATCTAATTTGGGATCAACTACTGGATTAAAGTGGTGAGATTTCATATTACGGAAGGCTCTATTTCATATCATGGATGTATTTACTTTGGTAATTTTATGTATATTCATTTTGGCTATGGTTGGGGGCATGTCCCAACCGAATATTGTTTTTCTTTTGGCTAGAGGTTTTGTGGAACTACTAAGGGTTTGAATGGGTGGTGTCGGTATTGGTGTCAACCTTAGTATTGGCATTGGTATTGGGGATGATACTGCTTGACTAAACTTATGATTGTTCCATCCTTTTATGTTATGTTATGGACATGAACTTGGTTTTTATATTTGTTTGGTTGTGGTTGTTGGTTGATATTGGATTGTTGGACTTATTTGGGTTGGCCGTGATTATAGACCTATCCCAAAGTCTAGAATTATAATAAATGCTATCGTGTTATACAATTGAAATTCATCTGACTCAGGGTATGTGTATTTGGAGGTTGGTTAGGTAACAGGGGTGGTCCCCAGTCTTGGATGGACTTGGGGTGCCCATTAGACAAGGCCCTGGTTTGGGTAGTGTCAATTTTTCACTACTAATGTAGAATTACCTAGTTTGGAGTCACCAAGGTCTTGCTGGTTAAGATGATGGTTTAAAGTTCGGGAAGGAATATATATAGATCAAGTGATTAAAAGACCTCCTTCAATGCAATCACTCAACCCTTTCTACCCCACATTTTTCAAACTGCCCACCTTATTCTCCTTCAAATCATTTCCCATATTTCACAACCTTTTTATTATAATTTACCAAACAATTCAAATCCACCATTTTCCTTTTTTCCTTTCTTTGACTTTTTCAAGAGACTTTCTAACTTCAAGCACTTCTTAGCCACCCGTTTGTCTCATTTCTCTTCAAATAATATGGGCTAGGTTATACAACTTTACCATCAAGTATATCTCTTGTATCTTAAGCATATGAATTTACCACCATATATATAACTTTATTGGATTATCTTAGGATATCACATTTATCTCCCCAAACTTGGAGTGTGAACCACCCTGACATTATTCGCCCAACTACACAAACCCTACAAACTTAGGCTTTGGTCTATATTTCATTTCTTCAAATCATGTGATGCATCAAAAGAGTTTTAGTGCCAAAAGAGAGATTAAAAAGATCTTAGCTATTTTAGCAAGGTTATCATTACAAAAAGAAAGAAAAATGGATAAAAAGGCTCAAAGGGGTTAATAAGGAAAAAATGTTAAGGTGGGAATTTGGCTATGTGACGGGTCAAAAATGGCCTCTGGGTCATTCTATAAACCAATATTTTTTACTGTTTTTCTTTGAACACACTCGAGGAAAGTTCTAGACTACACATATGTACAAGAATTATTCAAAAATCTCACCACACAAGGCATCATACTCATAGAGCAAAGAGTTAATATCCCAAACAATTTGAGAAATTTGAGCTTAATAAGTTACTCTCAGCTTTGTAAAGAGAGAATCAAAAATTGAATTTAATGATCTCACTCAAAATAAATCTGAAAAACATCCTTGATATTTTTCACAAAGAAAACTATATTTGTGTTTTTTCTCAAAATCATTTTATTTCTTGCCAATGACATTTCGAAAGAATTTTTGAAATTTTGCCTCTTCCTAAACAATTAAAGAAAAACTTAAGTTAGTGCAAGGAAATATTATCATTAAAATTCACGAGAATATTTCCCCACAACTTCACATATCGCCCATTTAGATCATAAAACACTTATGGCACCAATAGAAACACAAATGACCCTATTCCCTTAAGGATGGCGTCACCCAATATATTATAGGGGATGGAAAGCATTCATGTCTCTCTTACCATGGGTGCAACAATCCTCACCAATTTCAACCAAAGACCACATGTTATTCTATATTCAAGACCAATTGGAATGAAATCTATGCTCCAAAAAATGATCATATAATGCCCAAAAAAGTTCACATTAACCTTTACTAGCATAAAAGACATTTTTCTCTTATTGACATTTTAACAAACATGTGGTGTGCATGAAAAGTAGGAGATTTAATAGATAGAATAAAAACACATGTGGACAAGGATAATGCACGAATTCATCACCAAACACACCACCTGTAATCATTCTAACCTAATTAAATCACCCATTACTCTATTAAGTAAACAAACCTCAAGTGGGTGTTTCATCAAACACATGGTGTACACTAGTGTATATAAACAAAAATTTTGCAATTTAGCAATTTTGACAAGAACATATTCAAAAATCCTTATCCCAATAGCCACATTCTACCACATTAAGCTCAAATGAATTAAATTCAAACCAAAGAAACCATGGAATGTGATCATCATTTGAATTTTAAAGATATACCATGTAATCTTACTTAAGAGAGAAAAGTGATGAAAAGAAAGTCCAATATACTTATTCGGGTTTCATTCTTGAGGTACCCATTTCAACTTGTGGTATCATCTACAAATACCCAAAAACAAGCTAAAAATTTAACCAGAAACATATTAAAACATCAAAAAAAAATTCTTGGGTTGCCTCCCAAGAAGCGCCTTAGTTAAAGTCATGGCACGATAACTTTTGTCTATCATTTATGTCTCCATTTAGAAGATTTGAATTGGTGGCCCAACTTTAGATCAATACATCTTTGAGGTACTTTTGGAAAAGGTGAGAGCACAATGATACATATTGTATCTCGCCACTTTGAAAACTTAAATCTTTTACCCACTTTACATCAAATTTCTGAGTAGGTTCCTTGGGTATTGGTGAGAAAATAAAAAAACTACTTGCCAAATATTAGATTTTGCACTTATTGTCCTGTAAGTGAGGGATGTCATTTTTCTCTCTTGGAATGACAAACTCTAAAACATAAGGATTTTGTACCCTATCTCCCAAACTCATCATTTGTTTGGATGGTTTGACTTTCATCACATCCACAGAGCATAATGTAAAAAAGTGGTTAGAATGAGGTTGTCTTCCCAATTACGAGTTGCACTTTTCTTTACATTCTCACCCCAAAATAAACTAGAATCTTTACAAAGGATTTGCTTAGCTTGTTATTTCAACTATAGTACCGTTTTCTCATTTTTGGCATCCTTCATTATTTTTGGTTCAATTGGTTGGGAAATCACCAAAGGTTCTTCAACATCAAGCTCATTTAGAAGAGGGGCAAGGTTGTGGTACTTGAATGGTTGACCTCCTTGCCCATGTCTTCACTTTTCTTAATTTTGTCTACAAATTCATCATTGGATTAATGTATGAGGTGTACTTTCTCCTCCAATGTAGTCACCTGGTGGAAATGAGTTAGGAGCATTTCTTCAACACCATTGTATCCAGTGCATCGTTCTTCTTTTATCCCATCATGAGACCTATCAAACACATAAGATGAACTTCCATTTTTATTAGCATAACGAGGGGAGAGGGCATTTGAGCAATCACTCCAATGTCCATCTCGAGCACCACACAAAGAGCAATCATACTCCCAATAAGATCAAGATGGTGCAGGCATCTCTTTCTGGGGAGCATACCTACAATCTCGCCAAAAGTGGGGTCCGTCACAATATGGACATGGATCATCAAGATAAGATTTCCAACTACTAAATTCACATTCATTCCAAGATTCCATAATGAAAAGTAAACAAAAACCTACCTAACACAAGTAAAAAAAGAAAGCCACAAGCAAATATTTACAAGTTTGAATCAAAGCAAGTAAACTAAAATTACAAACTAACTCAATACGCCAAATTGTTCCCCAAAAATGGTTCCATTTTTGATAACGCTCAACTTACACGTCAATTAAAGTGCAATGCTTTCATTGTCAATATAATTACCAAACTTTGAGTCGGGGTCAAATCCACGAGGAACAATCTGAGTGGCGATTAAATAAGTTTGAAATTAAAGTTACTTGCTAAATTTGAATATATTATACAAATATTTTAGGGGATTTTGAATGTTTTCAAAAGTGTAAGACAATTCTTGGGCTTCTAAAGGACTAATCCGAGACTACGAATTATTAGAGCGTAATCATTTAGGAATAGATCTTGGGGATATACTTTACTAGAGGCAACTAGTGTGTGGGTACATAAAAATCAACTTCAAATCTTAACTAAGGCTGATTGGGTAGGCTCGATTAGGAATATTGATACTTGTCTTTCAACAAAGTATCAAACTATCATCCACAAATTCATTTGAATACCTTGTGGGTGTGGTTAATTAATGATCACAAAGCCTCAATTTGGCTTCCCTATTTCTAGAATGACACCCAAGATATAGCAATTACACATATTATCCTTATTCCAAAGGCAATAACAAGGTAATAACAATTATCAATCTTATTATTCACAATTGCTCATGTCACCTACATTCTTGTTTCAAGGATGATGTAGGATCTATACTACCCATATCCTTTTTTCAAGGATGATGCGAGCTTTAGAGAATTTGAGGCTTTCACAAAAAAACTCGATTTTAGCATCAACCATTTGTGAAACTCGACAACATCAACTAAGAGTTAAATCTAACAATCATAAACCACAAATACTTATACCCTATTCAAACATAACCCCAAGAGGAAGAACTAGCAACACATAAAGATAATAAACAAAAATATACCAAAATCACCATCAATTTGATTCATGAATAATAAAGAGAATGCAAACCACTCTTTAAATTCTAATGAATCTTCAATGGAAATTTGCTAATCCTTCACTTAGGAGTTACTCTAATGTAATCTTAGTTCAATATTAGTATAAATTTTTTCTCCAATCTCACAAGAGATGAGATAAAAAGTGAAGATGAAAAATAGGGTAAATATGGTGAAAAATGACCTAAAAACCTTATTTGGGCCTCAATTCCACATTTTCCAAATATTACAAAAATGCCTTTACAACTTTTCCTCTATACCGTGATCTCCACCTCTTGACTGCATTTGCGACTCCCGCAATTGCGATATTTATATCGCGATCACCATTTGGTTGACTGGTCATAATCGTGACCCTCAGGTCGCGATCACGGTAACTGAGGGTCGATTCTTATGTTTGATTTCTAGAATTTGGCTCTTTTCTTTCACAATTAACCTCTTTTTTACTTGAATGACTTGCTCACCTTCCCTTTTTAACTTTTTTTTGCACAAATGAACATTAAGTAAGAATTAAAATAAAATTAATTGAAAAGCATGGTAATTTATGCTTAAAAGGTGCTAGAAAATCCACAAATTGATGACTTATCACCCCTCATCATGGAGGTGGTCCTCATCATCGAGGGTACCATCAAAGGTCCCGGGATTGCTTGCTTGATTACTCATTGTGTCATGGATACTATTGAATTTTCTTGAAAATAAACAAAAACAACAAACAACATAAATAACAAACACTACGGGTAAACCCAAAGTAACTATCAACACTAAACAAGAAAAAACTAAGTTTCACTCCTAGCAAAGATGCCATTTTGATCATGCGCAACTTACTCCATTATTTTACGGCAAGGCTATCACTGTCAATATAACAACCCAACTTGATTTGAGGTCAAATCCACGAGGTGTGTAACTAATTTTTGAATCCTATGGATGTAGAAAGTATCTAAATGTTGACCCATAATGTAAACTTAAAGCTAACCATAATTTAAATTAGGGGGTATTATTTATAAGTTAGTTGAATAAACTTGAATTATGATATTAAATAAGAGAAACAAATTTTGGTTAAATTCCAATAAGTGAAGAGTCTTGGGGCTATGCTTTGCTTTGGGTAATTAGTGTATGGACGCATAATAGTGAAATTCTAATTCTAGTTAATGAATATATGGGTAGTCTAGGTTAGAGTTTATGGGGTTAGTCTTTCAACAAAACAACAATATATCACCTATGGATTCTTTTGGAATGCCTCATAGGTGTGGCCAATAAATCAATCCAAAACCTCAATCATGAATCCCTATTTCTAGGATGATGCCCAGGACATAGCAAGTTCACAATCCATTCTTATATCTAAGACAATGTAATGGAATAAGCTAATATCTTATTTATTGTTCCCAATACGTATTACCAACAACACTCTTTTAAGGATGATGTAGGTTCTAGGGAAATACCCATATCCCTCTTTCTAGGATGATGTGGAATTTAGGAAAATTGGTGCTTTCACTCACAAATTCCAATTTAACAATCAAGTATAAATAAAACCCAATATCCTTAACCAATAATTGATACTAATAATAATGACCCATACATATTTTCACCCTATTAAAACATAACCCCAAGAATACTGTTTAGCTATTCATGAGAATTGAGATAAGAGACCCAAGTTGGCATTCAATGTCGTCATTGATGCAAATAAATAATAATATCAAATCCAATTCCAAATTGTAACTAAAAATATCTAGGAATGTCAATAATAATTATTCTTTCCCAATTTAGAAGTGTTTTCACCATAAAAAACTTGAATTCTAGTTGAAAACTGCCTCAAAAGTGTAAGGGGTTTTCCCTTTTGAGAGTTGGAACCATCTTTGTGAAATTACAAATCTGTCCCTGAAATAATTTTGTACCATAGTGATCGCGACTCCTTCTATTGCAATCACAGGTCACGATCACGACCCAAATACCGTGATCGTGGTAATTGAGGATGATCCCTACTCCAGATTTTCTATCTTTTGTACTAACTTTGCCCTTTTTGTTCCTTTTTTAGCTCACTTCACATATTTTGTTCTAATTAGCTGAAAACCTGCAAACCATGGGAATTAATGCATTCAAAGGGCAATTTCACCTCATTTTTACAATTTAACCATAGTAGTGTTCACGAATTTAGACGTCAATAAGTGGTAAATTTATCACTCATCAAAGACCTAACTAACTCTAACTTTTTGAAATCTAAAGTAAGATAAAGATACAATGAAATATTGATACTATCCCTCAAATGATCAGGACTTACAAAAATGTTGTTGATGATGAGGTTGGGATCGTGCTAAGCGCAATTTGGGTACTGAGGTCAAGACCTATATAATAAGACAATATAACACAAAAAAATATGTTATTAGTATATTGAATATGCTGAATATATGAGATAGAAGATAATGGATATAGTCTACATATGTTGTATGTAACATGATAAAATGATGCAAAACTAAGAAATAAATATATGTTGTATAATAATTTGAATAGCTGAATATGAGGTCCAGCTAATAGCTTAATTCAAATTGTAGACTCTAGACCTTGGGAGATACTAACAATTGACACACCCCAACATATAATCCTAGATGGAAGTGTGTTCAAAACTTTTCCAAGTGTACGAACACTGACTAACATGAACCACTAGATTAATGTTTCCAAAAGGACTAAGGTGTTAAGCCTGATCTGGAAAGTGACCCTTTAGAACCTATAGTGTCTCTAAGTACTTGGACTTAGGGATTTATACTCAAGGTATCTACCTAACTTACAGGTGAGACTTCATCCCTTTATTTTCTCGGTGCTAGGTACTACTCCAAAATAAATGGCGTTGATAGCTGTATTGCTCAATGGCATTAATAATCTAAAGTATAAAAATAAATACATTATATAAAATCTTTCAAAACATGTAAAATGGAGGATATAGTACTCAAAAGTATATGCATGCAATCATAGGTAATTGGGTGTTCATATCCCACCATCTTTGAAGAATGTAAATATCATGCAATTTTCATAGTCTGGGAGAAATTGAAGAATTCAATAACTCAAGTCCAAATTTATGCATTTCATAATATAATTAGGGTTTGTGTTTAAGGAGATATATAACATTGAAATTCATGATAAATCATGGTTTAAAACTGTAATACCCCAATCGTTCCTTAAGCCTAAATCTATGTTTTGAGTGGATAAGGGTGGCTTCCAAAGTGATTGATGTTTATATTGTATTGTATTTCTCTAATTTCTACTTTTTGTAATATAGATAATTGAGTAATCTTTCCATCAATACCAATTTTATCAAAATCCGACATTGGACGAGGAAGTTATGGCCGTTTTACTAAGCGATGTCAGAATCGCCCAGGCCTGACGGTAGACCTGAAGGAACGACAAGTCCTTGGTGAACCGTCAATTGTACCGTCAATCCAAGGCAGTGACCCCTTTTTCTAGCCATCGTGCGATGGCCAAAATGGTGGGCCGCCAAAAATTTGACAGACCGTCAAGAAGACCGTCAAGTCGAGGCAGAATGTCCCATTTCTGGCCCTTGAGTGACAGATGATCTGGTGGACCATCAGTTTCCTGATGGATATTTCATTTTCCTCTTTTTTCTCCTCCAAAATTCTCTAGAAACTAGGGTTTCTTCTAAAATCCTAAATCAAAACATCTCCAAAAAATTCAAGAATCTTCCAAAGATTTCACCAAGTTGTTCAAGAATTAAGTTCTCCAAGCCAAAGGCATCAAGAAACTTAGATCAAAAGTGTAAAGAAGAGTTTCTAATCAAGCTTCTTCATCTTAAAAATCATTGTCCAAGTTATGTGGGGTTTTGAACAAGAGCAATTCTTTCGTTCTTGTGCTCAAAGCTTTGATTTTATTATGGATTTATATGATTTTGCAAGTGGATTTATACCCAAATTACTTCATCATGATATTATGAGAATATAAATCATTCAATCTTTGTTATACATGATTATTTTACAATTTCCAAGTTATGACTTGAGATTTAATATTGTGAATTTCAAGTTTGTACCGTGAGTTGGTATTTCAAGTGCTTTTAAGATATGTGTCAATCTTTTAGCTTACTTATGACAAATTAGATTATTGAGTATATTGATTCATGAGAATTGAGTTGTTACAATGAGTCTTTATATTTTCTCAAAGTTATTGATGTTGCCAAGACTTAATGAATTGATGCATTTTGATATTGAGAAAAAATAATTTGATTTGAGTCGAGTTAGGAATCCACAAATTGATTATGATTTGATAAATGAGAAAGAGATTTGATTTGGTCTTCATGATAGACTTTCATGATGTTTGTGGTGGATTTTCTAACACGTTCTGAGCTTGTGTATGGGAGTAGTATTTGTTTTGCGGAAATTTTTTTACTTGTGAGAGTCGTCACTTAATTTTGAAAAGGAATTAAGAAATCTTTTTATTTTACTTCAAACGATTCAAAACAGAAAAATCATTTTAAGTTAGAGATTCTAAATAAGTGGTTCCTATTAACGTTTTAGAAAGTTATTAGGCACCTAAAATGTCTGCTAACATGCGGTTATCCAGACAGTTTGAAAATCGTCTTTTGATTAACTTGTAAAAGATTGATTTGTTGAAAAGTGATCGATTAGGGAAAAGTTTTTTGCAAAATTAGTTTTGTATCGACTTAGTTAGGGATTTCATTAGGTTCACAAAGAGAGCACGTGAGTAGGTAAATAGTAGAAAAAGGGGAAAAGGAAAAGGAGGGAAGTAATGATTTAGGCTTTAAGCCCAAATCGTTGACCCTGTCCTAAACTAGTTGGGTTTTTCACCCATAACCTGTCCTAATTCTATGTTTTCGAGCCTTTTTGTCTCGAGTTATTCTCCACCCGTATTAAGTACAACTTTGACTTCGAGACCTAAATGAATAACTAAACAAATAAGGAAATAAATACAACAATGATAAATGAATAATGACAACAAATAAGGAAATAGAAATGAGGCTCGGGGCTCGTCGTTGCTTCAAGAATGGGATTTTAACCCATTATTCCTCTTTTGACTTCTTGCATCCATATGCCATGCAATTATTTTTAAGGGTGAGCTTCGAAATTGACTCGACAATAATGGGCCTCAACGGCCCATATCGATAATGCAAAATGAAAATAGTCCATTTGGGACATAAAATGAGTCCACATGCAAAGAAAATAAAAAGGAATTAGTATATGTGCAAAATGTCACAGATTAACAAGCTATATGATTCCTGCTATTTTAAGCATACTCATGCACAATAAAAAAACAAAAATAATTCTTAGCAAGTAAAGTAAAAAAAAAAATCTTTTAAATGCCGCGAATGGTCCCGAAAAGTATGCTAAAGAGAGATTATGAATGAAATAATGCAAGAGAAAACTACGAGGAATAAAGGATGATTTTGTTTAGGTAAACAAACTATTTTCTCTAAAAGAGATCATTCACCTGAAGCATAACCATGCTAAAATGGGCAACAGACTACACTTGCGACAAACGCAAAAACATAATTATGTATAAACTAGTGTAATATGCAAAATAAACTAACACCACTAACCACAAGACAATACTACCACCACGAGATAATACTAAAACTACCTATCGAAAACCATAGACATTACTCAACCCCACAAACAAAGCTTTAAACCCAATGTGAAATAATTTGTATATATTCACTAGATCACAATGTGAAATAACAAAAACCGAAAGCAAAATAGAAAGACTTTCTTTAAAACTAAGTCAAAATCATACAAAAGAAAGTTTCAAAAATATTTTCGCATTCTAAAAAGTTGCTTTACATCAACTTACAAAAATAAAATTGGAGTAAAAAAAAGAAAATTTCTTCAGATTACAACCTGAAACAACAAGAACCCTCTAATATCCCGGAAGACTAATTCATTCATAAAATGCATTGAATGCAAGCAAATCCTAGAACCCGACACACCAGTTTATAAAATACAACTAGTATAGCAATTTTATATATGAGAATGCACCAAATTTGTATATAGGAAAGCGAAATCCCAGAGCGCCATTTGATTTATAAAATGTAACCAATTAGACATTTAGCCCTTAAGCATAGCGATGTATTACTATAAAATGCTTCGTTGTACAAAAAAAAAAAAAACCTCGGCACGGGTGAAGTCGAGAGATATTAAAGCAGCATCACAAGGATTTCAATAAAGTTCAAAACCATAAGCAGGCAACGAGCAAGAAAATCAATTCTGACAGAACCGTGCATCATTAAGAATGAAAATCTCTTTTTCTTTTAATTATCAGTGCAGGCGGATAAATGAAATTGCAAATCTAATTGACCATCCGGATAAGGGGATTCGACTAACTTATTAGTTAAATTTCAAAAGAAAAGTCTTTTTCGATTCAAAATTTAAACCTGCTAAAATGTATGTAGCTTATACCCCTGCCTTGGACATGGTAGAGAGGATATCTCCCATAGACGCATAGACTCGGGATGCATAGAATCATCAAACGAAATGGAATAGAACAAGATTTCACCCGAACCAGTAACAACTACAAAATTTCCGTGCATATACTAATAACAGTATCTTTCCAGATGGTGTGTACCACATTCACTATGCAAGGAATCAAGTATGCAAACTTTACGCTAGACATAATTTAAACTTCTTTTCAAATTGCATGAAAAATACAGAATTTCATTCAATTTTGGCATGAACAGCAGACTGTATTTTTAATGAGGCTTAGTTTAGAAAATGGACCAATTTTCACATAGGAAGCAAAGGAAAATAATGAAAACTCATGGCTAATGAGCACAAAAAAAAAGGATATGAAATCAACCAGCGCATTCATTACTGCTCATGGCTTAGAAAGCCTCTAATCAACAAACATTCCCGACAACTACGACTTTTATCAACCAAAGAAAATACTTTTAAGACTATTCTAAAATAAAGAAAGAAATGAAGAACAGACAATATCACTAAACCTTGAAATAGTCTATCAAACAATATCAACCGTAACCTAAGATGCAAATTTTAAGTGAAATGATCTGGGATGAAGTTAATCAAAATGAACAAAAAAATCATATTTTCAAGAAAGAGTATAAACAACTAGAGACACCGATAATCACAAAAATACTACGACCTTCATAGCTTCTATAGCTATTCTCGGCAAACACAAACCACAATATAATAATTCTAACGAAGAAGATGAAGTGGGAACAAAGAAAACTATAACAGAAGTTAAGAATAGGAAGGATGTTACCTCCTTCGGGGCTGCAAAATGGGACTTTTGAGCTATCAGAAACTCATTGCTACTGGAATCTTACGACGTACACCACCAACAGAGCGTATCCCCAGATTTTTCACACTGGATATCTTCCTACCTTTACTCAAAAACCTTTACGAAACCCACCAAATTTCTAACCAAAGGTTCGAGAACAGAAATAGAGAAAAATAATCTTTAAATTTTCTTGACCTTTAAAAAAACAAATGGTGACCAGAAAAATAAAATTTTCCCCCTCTTTCGAACTAGAATTTCCCAACCCCAAGGGATTTTTCCTCTTCTTCTTTTGACTAAAAAAGATCTAAACCCTCACCTCCCTCAATTCCTCCGAGAACCAAAAAAAAAACCCTCAACAGTGACCCCAGAGGTCTTCTTATAGGGCACCAATTCAGGGTCCTCTTCCGGATTTTTGAAAGAGGATCTTCGTGAATATTTCTTTTGGATTATGTTTTTGCCTTAAAAACATCCTTACTCATTTGGCGTTGCTCTCCACCAATCCAAAATAAACAGCCAATGAGGGATGAGGAATCAAAATTCCCTCTTTAAGCAATTAAAAATCGCCAAGGATGTACGAGTGTGTACCAATTGTACCGCGATTTATGGGATTGAGACGTTGGAGGGACACCTAATCTTGTTCTAGATGATTCTCGAAACCCCCATGGTACGAAACCAGCTGCTATTCACGTGAGGAGCACATTCAAAGCGAAGGAAAGGGGAACCGCGGGGTGCATTGGGTCGTATTGGGTTGGAATCGGGTTAGGGTTTGTTCAAATTTTTGTTGACGGGGTTATGTTGTTCTGGATACATGGTACTGCTGTTCTGTTAGGTTAAGAGGGAAAGAGGAGACATAGTTGGGCCGATTTAGGTAGTTTCGGTTAGGGCTGAAGTTGTTAAGGGATTGGTTTGGGCCCGAATAGCTAGTGGGCTGTTATTTTTTGTTGCTGAATTAAAAGGGATTTGGGTTTAACATTGGGGTTAGTTAACAACACCTATTAAATCTAATTGAGTTATTAAATAGCCCTAATTAAACTTAACTAGATTAAAATAATCATGATTAAATTCAATTAAGAATAACTCAAATTAGACTTAATTGGATTAGAACAATCCCAATTAAGAAATGGTAATTTAGGATTAAGATTACAATTTAGGCAACTTATTTAAACTTTAACCAAATTTAATACCAACTGGTCAATTGTATTTACAATTGGGGCCACTTTGATTCCAATTAGAGTCAAATTTAATAAATTGGCTAAATCAAATATAAATTCAACACGAATCAACCCCCTTGTTTAATCCCGAGCTTCTTCATTTAACCAAATCGACTAGAATTTCCTAAATCAATTATTCTTGAGATTAAAATATATTTAAACCAAGATTTTGATCATTTAAAATTATTTCAAGACAAACTTTGATTAAAATTTGACATTTAATGTAAAAAGATATTTAAGTAACAAAATTAAATAATTTCGTATAGTCGAATACGATAGTATATAATCATCACTTAAAATGACCAACTTACCCTGACAAATGCTTTTGAAAATTTCCTTGGTTCGATAAAATAAAGGGTGTAATTTTATTAAAATCGAAGAAACTCGGAATCAAACTTAGTTATGGAGGGCAAACATTAGGTGTCAACAACTGCCCCCTCCTTTGGGTAGGGTGGATGTAATTAACCCTGGACAAAAAGAGATTAATATTCCTAATTTTTTGCCAGACCAAAAATTCGAATCTAAAAGAGGCTATTTTTTCGCACGAGTTTCATATTGTTATGGCCGGACCTCGAGGTCAGGTTTCCTACATATCTCAGGTTACATGAGAATTTAGGCCACTTGTAGTTCATAGAGCTTGATTTAAAGCACGATTTCAAAAAAAATATCAGTTTTAGAGTTTTTGATAAAACCAAGAAACTGGGGAATAAAGGGATTAGGGGGGAGGTTGGAATGCATTCGAGTTTTCTACATAAATCCCAGCCTTCATATCCCCAAGATTTCAAGGAATTAGACTTCTTGTAGTTCGAATCAATCGGTAGAAAAGATAGGCTTTTATTTCAGGCCATCTTTTGCTCGGAATGAGTGACAAGTTAATCGAGTTGCAGAAAAGAGGCTTGTAACCTATTAACCATGAACGTGGAGATCTTCACATCCATAGGTAAGATCTTACTCAGACATAATTTCCAAAACTCCAAGTGTGTTGCCACCCGAATTTGAAAGAAAAGAAAGTTCCCCTCAGTATGAGTTAACAAACATCCCAGAGGTAAAGGTGAGACTAGAATATCCAAAAGTACCCACATGCCTTCAAATAGAGGCATGGTTATATAGTGGTGGTGATCATCATTTAGCTTGAGTCTAGAGAGTTTGACATCCCTCTCCAGACTATGTCCCATTTTGCTGCTGAGAAAAAGCCCTACGTTGTGCTGCGTCCTTTTTGGAGTTGTCCGCACCTGTGGTTTTGATTTGAGATTTTCAACCTTTCGGATACTCTCGACAATTTCTCAGGCAAAAAGTGTTAGTAGTAAACATAATTCGCAAAAGAGGTATGTAGTCGTTTACCATATCTCCGCGTGAGTTATTGTCTAGAAAGTAGAGTTATCCTTTCTTGTACCCGTTTGATAGGAAATAACTCGCAATAAAAGACACAACACCCTTCTTGGTTGTTGTATAATTAGCTCATCTGTCGAGCAAATATGTTTTCAAAGTGGGGTGACCCCGGTGATACTTTATACAGAACGGTCCCTACAACCGTGTAATCTTATACTGGTGTGGAAACCTTTTTAGTTACCTATATTACTTGTCATATGTGGAATGATAAACTCTCCGGTTATAGCCGATGATCTATTTATAATTTTTTCTCAAATTGTCAATCTTTGGATAATCTTGCGTATTATTTGATATTGGATTCGAGGCGACTTATAGATATCCTTTGAATTTCTAGATTTTAGGCAATCCTGCACATTATCCAACTTTGGATAAGAGATGGATTACAGATATCCCTCCAATCTCTAGCTTTCAGGTGTTCCTGCACATCATCCGACCTTGGATACAATATAACTTATAGATAATCCATCAAATTGATAGTCTTTGGGTAATCCTGCACATAATCGATCTTGGATATGACACGTCTTATAGATAACCCTTGGACGTATCAATTTGACAATCTTGCATATCCTCCGGTAAGGATTTAGTTGCGACTTATGGATAACCTTTGAACTATCAACTTTTGGGCGATCTTGCACACTATCTGGTTAGGATGTTGTTGTGGCTTACGGATGACCTACAGGCTATCAACTCATAGGTTATCTTGCACACTATCCCATTTCAAATAATGTGACTTATAGGTGACCCTCAAATTGTCAATTTCCAGGAAACCTTATATATTATTCATCCTTAGATAGAAACTTAAAGGCGTCCCTTCAAATCATGTACCCTCGATGCATTCATATGCTTATTCATGAAATGATGAGATATCCTCTATGCCAACATTTTTGTCTAGCGTGTCAATAGATGTTGAATGCCTTATGGGGCGATGGTATGAGATGGCCTTTGCAGAAATGATATGTAATGGCCCTTGGGGCAATGATATACAATAGCCCTTATGGCGATGATATGTAAGAGCCCTTGTGGTGATGATATGAAATAGCCCTTGTGGCGATGATATGTAATTGCCCTTGTGGTGATGATATGCAATAGCCCTTGTGGCGATGATATGCAATAGCCCTTGTGGCGATGACATGCAGTATCTCTTGGGGAAATGATAAAAACAATTTTACCTGAATTCATCTGTCATCGTCTTGCTTTCTATATGTACCTGTGCTAAAGGTAGGAGATTAGTAGACACAAAGTCGCTTTTGCTAGCAACTATTTTTAGGAAACTTCTAAATACAATATTTGTAAAGAAGACTAGGCACTTTTGTTTGTCGCCTATGATCTCAAGAAATGATATGGACAAATCAAAAGGTCCTCAACAAATAGCTGTTAACCCATTTTTAGGGCAACCCTAAAATACCATTCTAGGGCATTAATGATCTATTGTGGCTCCCAATTTTCTCGGGGATTTTTGAAAGAGACTTTCATTTTTGTGTATTGATCCCTGCATCCATAAAAAAATGATTAGTTTCAATGAAATTACTCCATGTTGACCTTCTTCGATCCTCGATTTTCTCCTTTCCATCTCTCATGCATTCCATCATGTTGGGACTTCTACCCTAACACTCCATCCCAAATAATGTCTAGGCAAGTACTAAATAAGTGAGTCGTAAGATTTTTGAAAATAGACTTAAATTTTTCAAAATAATTTCATAAACTTCTGTAAAACTTTAGAAAATCTCTGTCAGTCATGTCATGTACCAGCTCGAGGAACGTCCTACTCGTGGTTTTGACTATATTCGATGGATGGTTTCCAAAACTCATGATCATTGTTGGAGGGTTTCTTGAAGTAGTTCTATCATAGCCAAAAAATTGAGTCTACCCAGACTTTGTTACAGTTGGTGGCTTCCAAAGATTTAACCTTTGGTGCTGGGGAGTTTGGAATATGTTTCGGCATTTGGTGGAAATTTTGAGGTCTTCCTCAAAATTTCTGCATCAGTTTAAAGATGTTTGAGATGATACCAATCCGAGTGGATCTGAAGTCTTTGTTGATCTTCATTCTTTTTGTTGGATGTCGATCTTCTCTTGTGAATTTTCGAGATTCCTTCTCGAAAATTCTGCCCCAGTTTCCATTTCCTGGGGTTATATGACCGAGCCATTGAGGCGCCTACGTATCCCGTTGAAGTAGGAATCAGGTCAAACGTAGTTCAGGATATAGGGAGAAAGGATAAATTTTCCTAAAGGGTTGACCGAAGCCGACATAGGCCGCCTACGTATCCCTTGCTTGGGAATTCAGGTCAAACGTAGTTCGTACATTAAAGGAAAGAGATTCTAGGCATTTACACACTAGCAAACAATATTACTACAAAGGTGATTACAAGTAAACTAAGAAAACACAAAAACTAGAACATCGTTCAAACATAATATCTCTTTACCGCATCAGGATTGATTGGTTTGGTCCACTCTGTGCCATCCATCTCAGACAAAATCAGAGATTCTCTAGATAGTACCTTGCGAACTATGTATGGCCCTTACCAGGTTGGAGAAAATTTGCCGTTATACTCCTCTTGGTGAGGGAATATTCTCTTGAGAACCAGTTGCCCCACTTCAAATGTTTGAGCTCTCACCTTCTTGTTAAAAGCATGAACAATCCTGTGTTGATACAGCTGACCATGGTATACAACAACCATTCTCTTCTCATCAATCAACATGAGTTGCTCATGGAGAGGGCGGACCCAATCTTCGTTACTCAGCCCAGCTTCCTGAATAATCCTTAGAGAAGGTATTTCAACTTTAGCAGGTATCACAGCTTCATTCCCATAGATAAGTAAATAAAGGGTTGCCCCGGTGGAAGTTCGAACTGTTGTGCGATACCCTAGCAAAGCGTAAGGTAACATCTCATACCATGATCTATCATTTTCGACCATTTTTCTCAAGATCTTCTTGATATTCTTGTTGGCCGCTTCCACAACTCCATTTATTTGGGGACGGTATGCAGTCGAATTGCGATGCACGATTTTAAACTGATCACAAATTTCATTCATCAAGTGACTGTTCATGTTTTACCCATTATCCGTAATGATTGATTCCAACACTCTAAATCAACAAATCAAGTTATTCCTGACAAAATTTGCAACCACTTTCTTAGTGACGGGCTCTGTATGAAGCAACTTCAACCTACTTAGTGAAATAATTGATGGCGACTAAAATAAATCTATGTCCATTCAATGCTGATGGCTCTATTGGTCCGATAACATCCATGCCCCAAGATACGAAGGGACTAGGTGAACTCATTGCATGAAGCTCATATGGAGGCATTTGAATCAAATCTCCGTTTATCTGACATTTTGGACATTTTTGCACATACTTTCCACAATCATTTTCCATAGTCATCCAAAAGTAACCGGTTCTTAGGATCTTTTTGGAAAGGACAAACCCATTCATGTGGGTCCCAAAAAATCCATCGTTTACGTATTTTATCAATTTATTGGCTTCTGGAGCATCGACGCATCTTAGGAATCCCAAATTAGGATTCCTCCTAAAAAGAATTTCCCCACTTGGAAAGTAATTCTTTGTCAAACGCCGGATTGTCTTCTTTTGGTTGCTACTAGCCTCTTCAGTATATATTCCAGATTCCAAATACCTCTTAATGTCATAGTACCAGGGCCTTCCATCAGGCTCCTCTTCCACGTGTATGGAATGCGCGGGTTGCTCCTTCAATCTTATTTTGAAAGGATCAATGTAACTCTGATCCGGGTGCTGAATCATAGAAGATATCATGGCCAAAGAGTCAGCAAACTCATTTTGTATCCGTGGGATATGTCTAAAATCAACATACTTGAATCTTTGGCATAATTCTTTCACCAGCTCTACATAAGGAGTAATATTGGGATTTTTTACCGCCCATTCTCCCCGTGCTTGGTGAATCAGCAAATATGAATCTCCGATGACTAACAATTCACGAACACTCATATCAAGTACCAATCTGAGACCCATGATGCAAGCCTCATATTCAGCCATGTTATTGGTGCATGGGAAATGTAACTTAGCAGTTACCGGATAATGCTGGCCCATTTCTAACACCAAAACTGCTCCGATTCCTGAACCATTGAAGTTGACTGCCCCATCAAAAAATAACCTCCATCCGGGGTAAATATTTGTAATGTCTACTCCTACGAACAAGAATTCCTCATCTGGAAAGTAAGTTCGAAGTGGCTCATATTCTTTATCGACTTGATTCTCTGCCAAATGATCTGCTAAGTCTTGCCTCTTGATTGCTTTTTGGATTATATACACAATGTCAAACTCACTAAGCAACATTTGCCACTTTGCTATCTTCCCCGTTCGCATGGACTTCTGGAATATGTACTTTAATGGATCCATTCTCGAGATAAGGTATGTTGTGTAGGACGACAGATAATGCCTCAACTTTTGTGCCGTCCAAGTCAAAGCACAACATGTCCTTTCTACAAGAGTGTAATGGGCTTCATATGGTGTGAACTTTTTACTCAAGTAATAAATAGCTTTCTCTTTCCTGCCGGTCTCATCATGTTTCTCGAGGACGCATCCGAAAGCATTTTCTGAGACTGACAGGTAAAGCAATAATGAAATTTCTTCTCTTGGTGGGACCAAAATCGGTGGTGCGGATAGGTATTCCATGATGCGGTCAAAAGATCTCTGACATTCTTCTGTCTACTCATTTAGTGCATTTTTCTTCAACATCTTGAGAATTGCCTCGCATATGACTGTTGATTGAGCGATGAATCTGCTAATGTAATTCAAACGACCCATGAAACTCATAACTTCCTTATTGGTCCTTGGCGGTGGCAAGTCTTGAGTTGTCTTGATTTTGGATGGGTCTAGCTTGATCACTCTTCTGCTGACTATGAACCCCAACAACTTTCCTGATGGCACACCAAAAGCACACTTAGCAGGATTTAACTTCAAACTGCACCTTTTTAATCTGTTGAAGAATTTCTCCAGATGAGTCAGATGATCCGAACTCTTGCAGGATTTGATAATTACATCATCCACGTATACCTCAATCTCTTTATGGATCATATCATGGAAAATAGTCGCCATAGCCCTCATATATGTTGCACCCACTTTCTTGAAACCAAACGGTATTACCCTGTAATGATAAACGCCTCAGGGCATAATAAAAGCCATTTTTCTGCATTTTTTTCATCCATCAATATTTGATGATACCCGGCAAAACAATCAACGAATGACTGCATTTCAGGTTTTGCACAGTTATCAATAAGAATATGGATATTGGGCCATGGAAAACTATCTTTAGGACTGGCTCTGTTCAAGTCTCTATAGTCAACACCAATTCGAATCTTATCGTCCTTCTTCGGCATAGGGATAATGTTGTCCAACCACGTCGGATATTTTATGACCTCGACAACCTTAGACTGGATCTGTTTTGTCACTTCTTCCTTGATCTTTAGACTCAAATCTGGCTTGAATTTCCATATTTTTTGTTTAACTAGATCAAACTTAGAATTTATCGGCAATTTGTGTGACACAATGTTGGTACTCATCCCTGGAATATCATCATAGGACCAAGCAAATATGTCGATGTATTCCCGCAACAGGTGGATGAGCTCTTCCCTTTGTGGCGCCGCCAGGTGGACACTGATACTTGTCTCTTTAATTTCATCGCGATCTCCCAAGTTGACTGTTTAAGTTTCCTCCAGATTGGGTTTTTTGCGATTCTCAAATTCCTCCATATCTTCAACTAACCGTTCCTCATCATCGTCCTTCCAATCATCATTGTTCCCTTTTGTTTGTTCAAGCTTTGACATGACACAACATTGGCAGGTTTTAAGCTACTGTTACTATAATGGACAAACAAACTAAGTTAGATAGTAAGAAAATAATAACAAAACATATGACTAGGAGCGTTTTAGAAATAATATAGTTTTCCAAATAAATAAAGGCCTTTTCATTGAAATTTGAGAGTTAATTACAAAACCATAACTTGTGACTTGTACAAATACAAGTCCCTACCTTTTTTGAAAGCAGTAAGATACAAAAAGAATTTTTTGAGATATAAAAGGTGGATTGCGGGGCCTTCTCCGGATCATCGCCAATTTCAAAACTATTAGTAATTGCCTTTTCATCTATCACGATGGGCGACGGGTTATGATTGGAGTGGAGGTCCAATTTCGCAAGGCCTCCCCTGGCGCAATCAGCTTTACCCCACTGGACTTTGGGAGATCTTCTGGTACAGCATTGCATCCTTCGAACAAATCTCCTATCCCATCCCCAAGACCATCATCATCCGACACTTCTTGTATAGAAAATGACTAGAGCAAGAGTGGCAAGGGCCTAAACAGACTATTCTCTGGCTCATCCTCAACCCTATCCTTCTTAGAAGACTGATATCCTAACCCATACTTAGAGCCTCTCTCTGGGATTGCAATTGGCTCGATAATTCCTTGCAAATTCTTGCCCAAGCCTTGACCAGGTTCAACCCCATTTCTTAACATAACCATTGCAATCATTTTGTAGACAGAAGACATTGGTTCTTTGGGTGTCAAATCTCTGTCTGCAGCATTTACAATTTCCATTGTATAGAAACTGCTACTTTTTGGAACATCTTTAATTACCGAAACAACCATTGGGACGGTCTGCTCGACTTCCTTCTCCTTGGATGACTACTTCATGATCTTCCCAAATGAACTTCAATAATTGATGAAGAGGTGATGAAACTGCCTTTGCACCGTGTATCCGTGGTCTTCCCAAGAGTAGGTTGTAGCTAGGATGAATATCCATAACATAAAACTTAGTTTTAAACTCAGCAGGCCCCATTTGGATGTGCAAATCAATCTCTACTATGGTATCTCTCTGCCCTTCATCGAATGCTCTCATATTTACGTGTCTTTGTTAAATTTTCCCCAGATCATAGACTATTTGAACCAACGTAGAGAGAGGAAAAATATTCACACCAGATTCGTCGTCTATTAATACTTGATTAATTGCATAATCTCGATAAATGACGGCGATATGCATGGATTTGTTGTGCATCGCCCCTTCAAATGGAAACTCTTCATCACTGAATGATATGCGATGATTCCACACAATGTTCCCTATCACCGCAGCCAGGTTCTCAAAACTCGTTCCTGCGGGAACATACGCTTCCACTAAGACCTTCAATAAAGCCTATCGGTGGTATTGCGAACTCATTAATAGTGCCAAGACAACGATTTGGGCTGGCATTTTCTCCAAGTGTTTGACAATTGAGTAATCCTTTGGTTGCATACCGCTCCAAAATTCCTTAGCCTCTCCTTCAGTAATTGGCCATTTCTGTGAATCTTTTTTGATGGTCAATTCCTCAGGGATGTAACATCGTCCCGATCACATCATCCTTTGGGCAGCAGCGATTTGCACAATAAATTCCTTTCTTAGTGGGGGAGCGTACACTTGAGTCGGGGCTGTCATCACTATAAATAGGGTTTTCTTGCTGATACTTAAGGCAACCACAACCTTCTCTATCTTTCCTACCTCTTTCGCTCTTTTGCATTTTTCGGAGTTCACTTGGGTAATGGTCTTGCCAGATGCCCATTCGCCCTCTATCTCAATCATGTTAACTGTAGATCTCCCATGGTTGGGTAGTGGATTACTACTAATATTTGGAGTAGGTGCCTGGAGCATGATGACCTTTTGATCGATTAAATCCTGGAGCTTGTGTTTCAAGTGGACACAATCCTCTGTACTGTGCCCTGCTGCCCCCGAATGATAGGCACAATGTTGACTTGCATTAAAAAATTGAGAGTTGGTATTGACACTCTTTGACTCTATTGGTCGCAAATAACCGGTATTCCTCAATCTTTCAAACAATTGGGTATAACTTTCAGCTAGTGGGGAGAAGTTACGGGGAGGTTTCTTTTCATAGTTTGGACGTTAGGGGTTATACTGGCTTAGGTTTACAGGAGGGGGTAATTGGTGATAATTTGGAGGCGTTTGGAAATTTGTTCGGTTATTTGGAGGAGTGGCTTGGAAATGAGACTGATAATTTGGAGGTAGAACTGGGTATTGGGGAAAGGTGTTTGGCTGTGGATCTTGGTATGCGGATTGGATGTTTGGGAGTGGAGTTTGGTATTGGGGGTAGGCGTAGAACGCGTGTGGAAGGTTAGGTGACAGCGGGGAAGATAAAATATTTCTAGAGTTGATCCGCTGTTTTGATTTTGTAATAGAATTAGCAGAAACCATACCTACCTCTTCCTTCTTCTTATTAGAAAACATGGCAGTTCCAGACGATGTCGGGGTTTTGGCAATTTTCCCTGTCCGAATACCTTCTTCCAATGATTCTCCTATTTTTACAAAATACGCAAAGGTTGCTCTGACAGCGGGCACCATCCTGGTATAATATTCTCCTTCTTGAGAACGAGAGAACACGGATACCATTTCCTCCTCGGACATGGAGGGTTGCACTTTGGCAGCTTCTTTCCTCCAACGAAAAACATTGTCTCAAAAACTCTCAACGCTCTTTTGTTTGATCCGATCTAGTGAATACCGGTCAGGGACTATTTCGATGTTGAATGCGAACCGGTCAAGGAAACCTTTGGCCAATGCTTTCCAACCAGTCAACTTTTTTGGCTCCTGAGACATGAACCATTCCAAGGCTTCACCATTCAAACTTTGACTAACTAGGTGCATCAATAACACCATATTTTTTCCTATCCCTACTAGTTGCTCACAGTACCTTCTTAGATGGTCCATTGGATTTCCAGTACCATCAAACATCTCAAACTTAAGGACTTTGTACCCTTCTAGTAAATCTACTCCCGGGTGAACACATAAATCGTCATACCCCAAACCGTCGTGGTCCTTGGCTCCATGAGACTCTTTGATCCTCATGATCTCATCCTTTATAGCTATTAAATTCCTTTCATGCTGGGCCCTCCATTCTTTCTCCTTCTCCTCGTAATGGCCCATCTCGTGGTTAGAAAGGGTTCATAGATATCAGGGGATATGATGGCTTGAGGGGGATTTGGAAGGGAGGCCTAATTTTGCGGAAGGAAGGAACTTGATTGGTAAGTGGGGAGGATGTTTTGGAAATTGGAAAGGTTCTGTGGATTTTGTAAGTATTTTGGCGGAGAAGGATTTTGCGCATTTAGAAATGAATTTGGTGGATTTGAAGGTAGGTTTGACGTATTTTGTAGATTTGGGAGTGAATCTTATGGATTTGGAAATGCGTTTTATTGATTTGAGAATGTGTTTTGAGGATTTGGGAATGGATTCGAAGATGGGTTCTGTGGGGTTACGGATGGATTCTGTGGATGGTAGGCGTCTGGATTATTTTCACGATTAGTATTTTGGACAAATGGAGGAGCGGAGCCGGATGATACGTTAGTTGGCTGGTCCCCGAGAATAGGGGTGCTGAGGGGAAGGATTTAGAGTGGTGTCCTGTGTCTGTATGGAGCGGGGGAATTGACGGTGATGGCCAAGTTAGCCAAATTTTGAGTGCGATTTACTTACTCCTGAAGCATTTCTAACTTTCTTGCAAGCTCCGTAATCATTTCATTCTGTTCCGCTATCACATTGTCCCGGATAGTCAGTGCGCTCTCTTTATTATTTTCTGTCATTTCTGGATGACGGTCAGAGGATAGGATTTTGTGCGCTTTCGATCGGGTGAAGTAGGGATGTTCTTCCAGCTTATATCAACACAGAGTAATTTCTATTATCTGCAAAGTAAAACAACTCAAAGGCAAATGTGTTAGTTTCCGTATGTGATAAGTAATTCAAAATATTTGACAGGAAATAACCACACAGAGTTGTTCGAGTCATATCCAAATTCATCCATAGGACATAGTGGATAAACTTGGCTTTGATCTCAACAAACGTACATAAGCACATAAAACAGTTATATCACACAAAACATTATAATGACGTGTATCCTAGTTGGGGTGACCCTTTTTGAGCCAAGGGTTCAGGCCTAATGATTTTTTGAAGAAAATATATGCTTCCTCAAAGTCAATCCATTAACCCCCAACTCATATAGACACAAAAAAGGCATAAATTCCTACAAAAGATAACGAAATAGGGATACAATCTTTAGGGAAAAGGGGAAATAACATGAAAAAAGATAAGTTCCCGCGCAGGGGAGAATAGAAAAACTAGCTACTGGAGGCTCCTTCGTCTGCTTTTGCCTTCTTTACCTCATGTGCTATTTGATAGCTATTGATGATAAGATGACTCCTGCATAACTTTTCCTTGAAGTTGTAGGTCATTTTCCCTATGCTAACGAGTTGGGAGGCCATGCTATCATCCAAATCGATTAGACATTGCCTGGCATCATCAGTGTCTTGCCTAGCTCTTTTCAACTCTTCCCTCAACATACGTATGGTCAAAGCGTCCTCTATGTGCATCTTCCGGTGCGCGATTTCACTTATTTGGAAATCATCTTGTAGCCGGTGAAGCCAAATTTGATGCTCGAATTCTACATCCATAACTCGAGTGGGAATATTTGGTCCCGGATTTAATGCTCCGGCGAGGCTCTTTTTTAACCACTCCTTGTAAGTGTCGCTGACTTCAGGTTCATACCCTATACGGAAAGAGACTTCCATCCACCTTTTCCTTCTCTATCCATTTATCATGTAATCTTTGAGCTAGGGCTCACTTTTATCATATTCGGTGAAGAATCTGAGCATAGAATCGATTTGAGGAGTCTCCTGCTTGATCTCGAATTTCCTAAGAACTCTGCCGAGATTGTAGGGATGGGTTCCCATGAGACCTGAAAGCACTAAAAAAGGCCACTCGCCCCCTCGAATAATGTATTTCCCTGAACGAAGATAGTTGAGGGACCATTGGACATCGCCATCTCTTAATTCTCCGATAGTTTTAAACCAAAATTCGTGGGATGCTTCCATTTTGAACTTGTGTAAAAATAACCACATGTCGTGCGATTCTAGCAGATTCCTCCTTGTTTTGTGATCAGGTTATGCCGTTCTAGGATTTTTCAACAAATGCATCATCATCCACCATTGTAATATAACATTGCAGCCTTGAAAGAAACGATTCTCAACTTGACATCTTCCCAAAGAGCGATATATGTCGGTGACAATCATGGGGGTTAAGTTGTGGAATACTTTTTTAGAATTGTACTACATTCCAAAGAAGAGTGCATGGGTCACTATGAAAACCCTCGGATGAATTGTTCCATTTTCCTCCTGTGGGAACACCATGGTTCCAAGTAGGCCTACCGCGAATGCAAAAGCTCTCATTTCCTTCCATTTTGCTTCCGACTCCAATTTATACCCAAATTTATGAAAAGAGTTGAATCTTCCGAACCGACGGTACAACTCACGAAAAGTGATATTTTCTCCATCATGTTCTCCTAGACAGGTGTCATTGTCAGTTAAAAATACCTCCTTGATCTTTTGACGATCCCACACATCCGGGACTAAAATATTCTTATCCGGTATCTCCCTTTTCTTAAAATACATTTCCGTACTCTCGTAACAAATCAATACCTGTTCAATGGTAGGGGTCAATTCAATATCCCCGAAGTGAAATACCTTGTTCTGATCATCCCAAAAAGTTGTCAGTACATGGATCATTTCGGGCCAAGCGTCCATCTCGATCAAAGAAGGAAGATGCCCAATGTGTATTCTAACAATCTTTCTCTCTTCTGTGCTCATATGGTCCCACCATAGTTTCAAGAAACCGTCAGGTTTGGTAACCATCTTAAATTTTCGTGAGAATGTAGTTGAGCCATATCCTACATGAAAGTAGACAAGGATAAGCCTTCCCCTGACCCCAAAGGATAATGGATTGAATTTAGATAAGCAAGTATTTCTTCAACACATAAATATGATTCGTCTGTAATTGACTCGGGGTCAATAAACGCAGGGCCAGTTTTCTAATGGGCCCAATACCCCGCTCGGATATTGGGTCATCCTAGGCACATGCCTAAAATAGGATTTTGGTTTCGTTCAATCCTCGGTGTCTAGAGTGGGCTTGGACATAAGTTCTCAAGTGGAAAACTTGAGTTTGAAAATACGAATAGCGTTAGACGACTCACATGCTGATAAGCTATTCGTATTTCTAACACATTTTGGAATTGAACAACAGGGGCTGGGACATCCACGAAACTCCAAAACAGTTTATAAGATGCAGGAATATGCCATGAGATGCGATAATTAAACTTTACAAAATCGGAACACATAAACACATAAACAGTTAATCAAAGACGAAATAAAATATTTGGTTAGAACCTAAACAATTTCTCAGCAGAGTCTCCATTTCTGTCTTGCGGAAATTTTTTGACTTGTGAGAGTCGCCACTTAATTTTGAAAAGGAATTAAGAAACCTTTTTATTTTACTTCAAACGATTCAAAACAGAAAAACCATTTTAAGTTAGAGATTCTAGATAAGTGGTTTCTATTAACGTTTTAGGAAGGTATTAGGCACCTAAACATCCACTAACTTGCGGTTATCCAGACTATTTGAAAATCGTCTTTTGATTCACTTGTAAAAGATTGATTTGTTGAAAAGTGATCGATTAGGGAAAAGTTTTTTGCAAAATTAGTTTTGTAGCGACTTAGTTAGGGATTTAATTATGTTCGCAAAGGGAGAACATAAGAAGGTAAATAGCAGAAAAAGGGGAAAGGGAAAAGGAGGGAAGTAATGATTTAGGCTTTAAGCCCAAATTGTTGACCCTGTCCTAAACTAGTTGGGTTTTTCACCCATAACCTGTCCTAATTCTATGTTTTTGAGCCTTTTTGGCTCGAGTTATTATCCACCCGTATTAAGTACAACTTTGGCTTCGAGGCCTAAATGAATAACTAAAAAAATAAGGAAATAAATACGACAACGATAAATGAATAACGACAACAAATAAGGAAATAGAAATGAGGCTCGGGGCTCATCGTTGCTTCAAGAATGGGATTTTAACCCATTATTCCTCTTTTGACTTCTTACATCCATATGCCATGCAATTGTTTTTAAGGGGGAGCTTTGAAATTGACTCGAGAATAATGGGCCTCAACGGCCCATATCGATAATGCAAAATGAAAATAGTCCATTTGGGACATAAAATGCGTCCACATACAAAGAAAATAAAAAGGAATTAGTATATGTGCAAAATGTCACAGATTAACAAGCTATATTATTCCTGCTATTTTTAAGCATACTCATGCACAATAAAAAAATGAAAATAATTCTTAGCAAGTAAAGTAAAAAAAAAAATATCTTTTAAATGCCGCGAATGGTCCTGAAAAGTATGTTAAAGAGAGATTATGAATGAAATAGTGCAAGAGAAAACTATGACGAATAAAGGATGATTTTGTTAAGGTAAACAAACTATTTGCTCTAAAAGAGATCATTCCCCTGAAGCATAACCATGTTAAAATGGGAAACAGACTACACTTGCGACAAACGCAAAAACATAATTATGTATAAATTAGTGTAATATGCAAAATAAACTAACACCACTAACGACAGGACAATACTACCACCACGAGATAATACTAAAACTACCTATCGAAAACCATAGACATTACTCAACCCTGCAAACAAAGCTTTAAACCCAATGTGAAACAATTTGTATATATTCACTAGATCACAATGTGAAATAACAAAAACCGAAAGAAAAATAGAAAGACTTTCTTTAAAACTAAGTCAAAATCATACAAAAGAAAGTTTCAAAAATATTTTCGCATTCTAAAAAGCATCTTTACATCAACTTACATAAATAAAATTGGATTAAAAAAAGAAAATTTCTTCAGATTACAACCTGAAACAACAATAACCCCCCAATATCTCGGAAGACTAATTCATTCATAAAATGCATCAAATGCAAGAAAATCCTAGAACTCGACACACCAGTTTTTAAAATACAACCAGCATAACAATTTTATATATGAGAATGCACCAGATTTGTATATAGGAAAGCAAAATCCCAGAGCGCCATTTCATTTATAAAATGCAACCAATTAGACATTCAACCCTTAAACATAGCAATGTATTACTATAAAATGCTTTGTTGTACAAAAAAAAAGAACCTCGGCACGGGTGAACTCGAGAGATATTAAAGCAGCATCACAAGGATTTCAATAAAGTTCAAAACCATAAGCAGGGAACGAGCAAGAAAATCAATTCTGACAGAACCATGCATCATCAAGAATGAAAATCTCTTTTTCTTTTGATTGTTAGTACAGGCTGATAAATAAAATTGCAAATCTAATTAACCATCCGAATAAGGGGAAACAACTAACTTATTAGTTAGATTTCAAAAGAAAAGTTTTTTTCAATTCAAAATTTAAACCTGCTAAAATGTATGTAGCCCATACCCTTGCCTTGGACATAGTAGAGAGGATATCTCCCATAGACGCATAGACTCGGGATGCATAGAATCATCAAACGAAATGGAATAGAGCAAGATTTCACCCGAACCAGTAACAAATACAAAAAATCTGTACATATACTAATAACAGTATCTTTCCAGATGGTACGTACCACATTCACTAGGCAAGGAATCAAGTATGCAAACTTTACGCTAGACATAATTTAAACTTCTTTTCAAATAGCATGAAAAACACAGAATTGAGCTCAATTTTGGCATGAACAACAAACTGTATTTTTAATGAGTCTTAGTTTAGAAAAGGCACCAATTGTCACATAGGAAGCAAAGGAAAATAATGAAAACTCATGGCTAATGCGCACCAAAAAAAAGGTATGAAAATCAACCCGCGCATTCATTACTGCTCATGGCTTAGAAAGCCTCCAATCAACAAACATTCTCGAGAACTACGACTTTTATCAACCAAAGAAAATACTTTTAAGACTATTCTAAAATAAATAAGGAAATGAAGAACAAACAATATCACTAAACCTTGAAGTAGTCTATCAAACAATATCAACCGTAACCCAAGATGCAACTTTTAAGTGAAACGATCTGGGATGAAGCTAATCAAAATGAACAAAAAAATCATATTTTCAAGCAAAAGTGCAAGCAACTAGATACACCGATAATCACAAAAATACTACGACCTTCATAGCTTCTATAGCTATTCTCGGCAAACGCAAACCACAATATAAGCATTCTAACAAAGAAGATGAAATGGGAACAAAGAGAACTATAACAAAAGTTAAGAATGGGAAGGATGTTACCTCCTTCGGGGATGCAAAATGGGACTTTTGATCTATCAGAAACTCGTTGCTACTAGAATTTATGACGTACACCACCAATAGAGCGTACCCCCAGATTTTTCACATTGGATATCTTCCTACCTTTATTCAGAAACATTTTTGAAACCCACAGAATTTCTAACTAAAGTTTCAAGCACAGAAACAGAGAAAAATAATCCTTAAAATTTCTTGACCTTAAAAAAAAACAAATGGTGATAAAAAAAATAAAATTTCCCCCCTTTTTCGAACTCGATATTTCCCAACCCTAAGGGATTTTTCCTCTTCTTCTTTTGACTAAAAAAGATCTAAACCCTCATCTCCCTCAATCCCTCGGAGAACCAAAAAAAAAAACCCCTCAACAGTGACCCCCAAAGGTCTTCTTATTGGGCACCAATTCAGGGTCCTCTTTCATATTTTTGACAGAGGATCTTCGTGAATATTTCTTTTGGATTAGGTTTTTTCCTTAAAAAAATTCGTACTCATTTGGCGTTGCTCTCCACCAATCCAAAATACACAGCCAATGAGGGATGGGGAATTAAAATTCCCTCTTCAACCAATAAAAAATCGCCAAGGATGTACGAGTGCGTACCAATTGTACTGAAATTTATGGGATTGAGATGTTGGAGGGACACCTAAGCTTGTTATAGACGATTCTCGGAACCCTCATGGTACAAAACCACCTACTAGTCATGTGAGAAGGACGTTCGAAGCAAAGGAAAGGGGAACCGCGGGGTGCGTTGGGTCGTATTGGGTTGGAGTCGGGTTAGGGTTTGATCGAACTTGGGTTGACGGGTTTATGTTGTTCTGGATACATGGTACTGCTGTTCTGTTAAGTTAAGAGGGAAACAAGAGAGATAGTTAGGCCGGTTTTGGTGGTTTCGGTTAGGGCTGAAGTTGTTAAGGGATTGGTTTGGGCCCGAATAGCTAGTGGGCTGTTGGTTTTTGTTGCTGAATTAAAAGGGATTTGGGTTTAACATTGGGGTTAGTTAACAACACCTATTAAATCTAATTGATTTATTAAATAGCCCTAATTAAACTTAACTAGATTAAAATAATCATGATTAAATTCAATTAAGAATAACTCAAATTAGACTTAATTGGATTAGAACAATCCCAATTAAGAAATGGTAATTCGGGATTAAGATTACAATTTAGGAAACTTATTTAAACTTTAACCAAATTGAATACCAATCGGTCAATTGTATTTACAATTGGAGCCACTTTGATTCCAATTAGAGTCAAATTTAATAAATTGGCTAAATCAAATCGAAATTCGACATGAATCAACCCCCTTGTTTAATCCCGAGCTTCTTCATTTAACCAAATCGACTAGAATTTCCTAAATCAATTATTCTTAAGATTAAAATATATTTAAACCAAGATTTTGATCGATTAAAATTATTTCAAGACAAACTTTGATTAAAATTTGACATTTAATGTAAAAAGATATTTAAGTAACAAAATTATATAATTTCGTATAGTCGAATACGATAGTATATAATCATTACTTAAAATAACCAACTTACCCTGATAAATGTTTTTGAAAATTTCCTTGGTTCGATAAAATAAAGGGTGTAATTTTATTAAAATCGAAGAAACTCGGAATCAAACTTAGTTATGGAGGGCAAAAGTTAGGTGTCAACAGTATTTAGCACCGAATGGTAAATATGGTATTTACCCCTAAACTACGTGACACCGTAGGATTGATGTTGATAATTGTGGGCCGAAGGCCGAGTATGAGATTGTGATTACTAAATTTAGGTTGTACTCCCTGGCAAGAGTACGACACTCCCGCCAATGTGGGGTTCTCTTCTTAGGAGGGAAAAATGTTGGACTCCATGTAGTTCACATGGTTTATGTCGGTTATAAGAACCTCCCATGTCCATAAGAGTTTATTTTCTTGAATTATAGAGTCACTCCAAGTCTTGAGTTGAAGAGTTGAGTTGTTTATGATGATTTATGAGGTTTTATCATATGATTTATTTACGATGAGATCTTGAAAGGTATGTTTCAATCTAACTCAAGATAAGTGAGCCATCATTGTACATATGCATATTTTCATGAAATTGATGATGATATTTTCATTGTTACATGCACCCCCACATACTCAGTACATTCCAAAATGCTGATCCACATATTTTTCTATGGTCTACATTTTCTCGTAATGTAGGTTCAGGTACTCAGCCGTATTAGGGATATTCGGGTACCTCTTTTCGTTTGCTCACTGGTGAGTCCTAATGGTTCGAGGATCGTGTTTATATTTTGTGATACCGTTTTGTTATTATGGCTTTCAGTACTGTTTGAGTCATTTGGAGGTTTATCCCAATGTCTCCTTGATCTTGATGTATATAGGCCTTGTCAAACTAGAGGGTTGGTATGTACAAAATTTCAGTATTTGGGATTGTACAGGCTAGTTTCTTATCTTATTCCAGTATGTTTATGATACGTCATTCTCTCTTATATTAGCACGACTATTGTCAAAGTGAGTTCTAGAAGTGATGGCAGGTTTAGAGGGTTAGCTTGAGGCCGCGTGTGGCCTTAATAATCGTGTGACGTCTCGAGATGGGATCTTGGGGTGTTACAAAAACTCAATAACACCAAGTATCTGGGATATCATGGAATTTGACAACATCCATAAACCCTAAATTATTAAGACGGAGTTGAGCTGATGAATTGGGTAAAACTTTGGGACTCAATGGATGAAGGGAGACCCATTGATGAAATATCATATACTTGGAGGTGATAGACCTTTATACTTCTATGAAAATAGATACTTGAAGAAGACTAACCCTAAATCTAGCTTCAAGAAAGACAATGCCTCTTTCTCTATTTGAAATTATGTGTCAGATGATTTTCTAATTAATGAGGGATTAGGTTTATATTAATCTCAACAATCAACCTTGAAATAACCTAAATGACATAGATTTGATGTTTAAATAGTAGGATAATACTTATGTGCCCCTTTAAAATTTGTAACATGAAGCTCTCAAAAGGGATGTATGGGACCTCCCCATGTTCGTAGGACCAACCTACAATTGTGTGTTGTACTCATGGTTGGGATCTTGATGAGAGTTATTTTATCATGATCATATGATCCTTGGTACGATCATGGAATATACCTACTATAGGGTTTTTAGGTTTGAAAGTTCAATCAAGACCATCCGTGGGACCTATGATCGTGCCTAGGATCATGGTTTAGAGCATAATCGTAGCTTTCTCTCCAAGTTAAAATATATACTTGTAAAATTTCATATGTTGGGGTTGCCTCTATTAGATTAGACCATTTTACGGTCAAACAATATAATCATAGTTGTGGTTTGGCTCATGACGTCTCACTTCAAGACAATTTTCATTTCAAAGGCCATAACTTTTTACCTTGTTATTGGATTAAGGAAAATTTGATGCATTAGAATGATAATTCAAATATCTATCATTTGGTTGGTTTAGGGAAAAAATACACTTTAGAACCTCACCAAGGGTACAAAAAACTGATTGGCATGGATCCTCTAAACAATTTCCCAAAATAGGTTAGGTGTCAAGCCTCATCTGATGGGTGGCCCTTTAGAACGTATGGTTGCACCGTTATTCTGAGACTTTGGTACTTGTATTAATGGTCTTAGCATAACTTAGGGGGAAGAATTCACCCTTGCGTATTCTCTATTCTAAGTACCATTCCCAATTGAATGATGCTAATAACCGCATTGGTCAATGATAATAATAATTTGAAGACTTAAAATAAATGCATTAACTGAAAATCATTCAAAACATGTTAACTAAACTAAGCTTATTCCCCTGAGATGCCACCCGTTTAATTAAGATTTGTGTTACATAGTTAATTTAGCCTTTGAGATTATTACTTTGGTGTTCATAACATCTTGTTACCTTTGAACAATAATCTACCAATAAGAGACATACGAATAAACACTTATGCACTGACAAAGAGGTATGGAACAAATTGTACATGGATGAAATGTTCAGGAGCTAAAAATAATATACGGGTCTTATTTGAATTAAAGGAGAACTCTTGAGACTTGCTAGTGAATATAAAAATATAGACACAATAATAAGCACATGGGAGGTATTAGAATACATTAGGGAGCGAGACAAGGTCGTTAGATAGATGGGATATCATTTGCTGCTATTGGGTATTACTTACTATAGGAAAGCTTTAGTATCTTACGTTGTACCAAAAGTGCTGGATTTCATGCCAAAGAATACAACATAGAGTAGCCTTACATAGCTGGTCGTGCAACTCCGATACTAACAAAAGTTGACTTCTTTCCTTTTAGATTACTTATCCCTAATAAAATATATGGTAAACTAATGTTATCAACCAACTAACACAATTGGGCTACTTAACTTCACAAAAATACTAGCCGGGCAGTAACCCCCTAATTTACCAATCAAGGGTGTTATTTTTACCCTTTTGTCCTCCAATTACATCCATATGCATACAGATTCTTTTAAGATCCCCTAAAATAACTTTGACGTCATTACACCCTCGAAAATGGTATACAAAACAAAATGAGTAACAAATATATACAACAAGTAGCTCGGTGGTGTACCACTACACCTTTCTTCTATAATTCAATACGAACTAATCACACCTTTCCCCAACATCAAATTGGTAGCCCCCAAATATAAACACAAAACAGTCCACAAATAACCCCAAATGTCCTTTAATATAACAACCAAATATTGAACTCACCATCCCATGATTTCTTAACAACAATATATGTGCAATACTCTACCAATACATGTATATTGGAAAGGGAAAAAATTGAACTTAGCCATACCTTAATTTCTGTGGTATTTTAGTCTCTTAATAGGTATCTCTTCAATGGCTTAATCCCTTCACACATGAACCTAAAGAGAAAAGAGAAATCTCTTAATAACTAAGAACAATGGAACTGCCAAACATATAGAGCGCTTTCCTATAATTTAATCATGAATAACATAATTCTCATAGTTTCCTTAAGCTAAGATCTTGAATTATTCACTTACCTTTATCCTGGAATGAAGGTAATTCCCAAGAACCCTAATGGAATTATAGGGCTACTATATAGATAAGAGAGAGCAAGAGAGAAAACCTAGAAAGCTGTTTTTTGTCTAAGTTAATGAGCTAAAGGAGCTGATTTCAACCAATATAATGGGAGATGCTCTTGGTCGACTTTCATGGCTATTTTTGGGACATACTACGTCAAGTAGGTGATGCACCTACTTGCCCATTATATTGGGCCTTTGTGGATCTAAAACTATGGTGCCTTTGCAGCCCATTCTCCTCATTTTCTCTTCTTTAATTTGGGCCAGAATTAATTCAAGTAGCTGGTAGTGTACTTGGCCCAATAAGCTGGTCAAGAGAGTCTTAATAGGTAATGCACCTACTTAGTTATTATATTGGTCAAAAGGTCAAAGTAGGTGACTTACCTACTAGCTTAAATAATTCAAGTAAGCACCTTAACAAAATACTCCATTTTCAGTTCTTAATCCCTTTAATCTAACTAAAAACTTGCATATACTTGGTCACTTTAAACATTAGATTCAAATACTATCTTACGATTTGAAGTTTAAATAGTTGTATTGATGTTAACTTAGTCGCGCCACATCTAAATGTACGGGCATTATCTAGAAATCCATCTACACCATAAATACTTGCGTAACAAATCTCGTCTATTACCTATACCACAAGGCGATACCAAGTCTCATTTAATTAGAAAAAGTACATGCAAAATTACAGGGTGTTACATCCTCCCCCCTTAGGGACATTTATCCTCGAATGTTAGAATAATTTCCCAACCAAAACAAGTTCAAGCCTAAGGTTAATATTCCTGTCATCATATAGTACTTATATATGTATATATACTTACTTGTGGTTGCTTTAATTCAGTATTTGGACTTTCTCTTCGTATTCGAATAAATAGGGGTACTTGGATTTCATCGTTTCTTCAGCTTCCCATGTGATCTCTTCTATTTTCTGGTTTCTCCAAAGTACTTTTACATAAGATATTTCCTTATTTCTTAATTTATTAACTTGTCGATCTAGAATGGCCATAGTTATTTCTTCGTAGGCGATATCTTTCGTAACTTGTATATCTTCAGTAGGAGTGCTATGTTATGGATCTTTGATGCACTTTCAAAGCATTGAGACATGAAATACTGGATGAACTGTTGAGAGATCTTGGTGTAGCTCTAACTCATATGCAACCTGGACAAACCTTTAAATCATCTTATACGGGCCTATATAACGTGGACATAGTTTCCCCTTTTCATAAAATCTCATTACCCCTTTCATTGGTGACACCTTTAACAATACCCAATCGCCTATAGAAAACTCTATCCCCCTTCTTCTAACATTTGCATATGACTTGTGTCGACTCTGGGCTGTTCCTAGATATTGTTGGATCAGATTAACCTTTTCCATAGCTTGATGAACAAGATTTGGCCCGAACAAGGCAGTTTCTTCCCATACAAAGCTTCATATGGCATCATTTTGATACTTGAATAATAACTATTATTATAGAAGAACTCGATAAAAGGTAAATGATCATCCTAACTACCTTTAAAGTCCAATACACAAACTCGTAGCATATCTTTAAGTTTTTGAATGGTACGTTCTGCTTGTCCATCTGTCTGAGGGTGAAAAGATGTACTTAAATTCACTTGTACTCCCAAATTTCTCTGAAAAGACTTCCAAAAATTTGTAGTATATTGAGCTCCCCTATCTGATATAACAAATATTAGTACTTCGTGTAGCCGAACTGTCTCTTTGATATACAATTTCTCTTACTCTTCAACTGTGTAAGTGGTCCAAACTTGTAGGAAGTGTGCTGATTTGGTAAGCCAATCAAATATCAACCATATGGAATCAATATTTTGAGATGTTGAGGCAAACCAATGATGAAATCAATGTTGATCATGTACCACTTCCAGATTGGAATATCTATACATTGCATATAACCCCCAAGCTTTTTGTGCTCTAGTTTAACTCTTTGACAATTTGGACATTTGTCTATAAATTCTGCAATGTTCTTCTTCATGTCACTCCACCAATAAATTCCTTTCAAATCCTGATACATTTTAGTTTACCTCGAATAGATGGAATACCTTGAATGATGTGCCTCTTTCATAATCCTATTTCTTATCCCTTCTACATTAGGCACACACAATCTTTTTTGGCACCGAAGTACTCTCTCTTGCATAAGCTCAAATGCATTGGTCATACCATATTTTACATTATCCTTAAGCTATAATAGAATCTGATCTACAAATTGCTTCTGTTTCACTTCAGCTACTAATGAAGATTCTGCCGCATTATGCACAATAATCCCCTTATTTGGAGTTTCAAGAAGGAGAACCCCCAAATTGGCTAGTTGGTGTAGATCTTTAGTCATCCCTTGTCTTTCCATAGACTGACCATAAGTTCCCACCATATCCTTACCACTCAACACATCAACTACTATATTGGCTTTCCCCGAATGATACAAGATATAAACATCATAGTCTTTTAATAGTTCAAGCCACCTCCACTGCCTCAAATTAGATCCTTTTGGCTAAAGATATATTTTAAACTCATATGGTCAGTATATATTTCAACATGAATCCTATACAAGTAGTGGCACCATATCTTTAAAGAAAATATAACTGTTGTTAGCTCAAGATCATATGTAGGGTAATTTTTCTTATGTGGTCGCAATTGTCTGGAGGCATATGCTATTACTTTATCATAATGTATCAATAGACATCCTAAACCAATTATTGAAGAATCATAATACACTGCATACCCTTCGGTTCCTTCTGGAATTACTAATATGGGAGTAGAAGTCAACTTATTCTTCAAATCTTGAAAACTCCTTTCACATGTGTCATTCCATTGGAACTTGGATGCTTTGTGTGTTAGCTTTGTTAAAGGTGCAAAAATTTAAGAAAATCCTTCAACAAACCTTCTATAATAACCCGACAACCCAAGGAAACTATGAATCTCTATAGGCTTTGTAGGTCTGGGCCAGTTCTTCACAGCTTCTATCTTTTGAGTATCAACCTTTATTCCTTAATTTGATACAATTTGATTCAAGAATGCCACAGATTTTAATGAAAACCCACATTAGAGAACTTTGCATATAACTTATGATCACAAAGAATCTGTAACACCCATCGTAAATGACTAGCATGGTCCTATTTAGATCTCGAATAAACAAAAATATCATCTATTAAAACTATCAAGAACACATCTAAGAATTCTTGAGCACACTATTTATCAAATACATAAAATCTACGGGTGCATTAGTTCACCTAAAGGAAATTACTAGACACTCATAATGACCATAATGTGTTTGAGAAGCTATCTTGGGTATATCATTCTCTTTGACCCTTACTTGGTTGTAACCTAACCTCAAATCAATCTTTGAGAAATACTTGGTGCTTTTTTACTGATCAAATATATCATAAATTATTGGAAAGGGGTATTTATTCTTAATAGTCACCTTATTCAGTTACCGGTAGTCAATACACATTCTCAGTGAGACATCTTTCTTACGCATAAATAACACTGGTGTGCTAGTTACAAGGAGTAAGAATTCTGTTGGGGCCATTTTGTACAGAGGAATTGAGATTGGTTGTGTACATGGAATTACATCAACACCAAACTCCACTTTAAGAAGTTTTATAGGCAAACCTAGAAGTTCTTTAGGAAATACATCAGGAAACTCATTTACCACTAGAATAGTTTGAAGAGCTGGTGGATCCGTATATGGATCCTTCACTCTAACTAGATGATATATGTAACCTTTGGAAATCATCCTTTTTTCATTAAAATAAGAAATAAATTTAAATCTTGGTGCACCAATATTACCCCTCTATTCAAGGACTGCCTCCTTTAGAAAATAGAAATACACCCTCTTAGTTCAGTAATTTACTGTGGCATAATAAGAAGCCAACCAATACATACCCATTATATCATCAAAATCTACCATTTCTAACTCAACAAGGTCAGACATTGTACCACGACCCCAAATAGTTATTACACAATTTTGATGCACTCTCCTAGATATAATAGATTCACCAACCAACGTAGACACTTCTAATGGCTTAACTAGTAATTCCTTTGTTCTTTTGAACTTTTAAGAAACCCATGGGGTTACATATGATAATGTAGAATCCGAATCAATTACTGCATATACATCATGTGAAAAGATGGACAATGTACCTATAACCACATCCGGAGAAGCCTCTAAATTTTGATGATATGGTAAAGCATATGTATAATTTTGAACTCCACTAGAGCTAGCTGCTACTTTAGAACCTCTATCACTACCTATAGGATTTACACCCCATCTAAATAAGGCATTGATGATGATGATACAACGGATGATCCAGTAGGTCGATCCATACTACCTAAGCATCTTTCTGGGAATTCTCTCATTTTATGCCCCGATGTACCACACAAAAGGCAAGCATTTTTCCCGAACTGATATGCACCTAAATAAAGCTATCCACAATGTTTACATGGATGCTGAGGAGGTCTTAATTAGATGATACTCCCTTGCTCTTGATACCTCATTGTTCGAGAACTCTGACTCTCACTTCCTTGCCTAAATTGATTGTCTTTTGACCTTTGAAACTATGGTAGAGCACTAGCTATAGAATAAGAAGATAATGGCCTAGGTGGTCTATTAGAAAACCGAGGCCTAAACTATCCTTAGGATTTTATAAATTTCCCCATAGATCTGGCCCTCTTGGAATACCCTATTTCCAATTCTTGTGTTTTTCTTCATTGCCCTCTTTATTCAAAGAAGCAATAGTACAATCTCTAACCATATACAGATCTCTAACCATATACAGATCCAACCTGTATATGGTTAGAGTAGTACATACCTGCAGTAGTACCCTATCCATATATCGATGAACTCTATCATCCATAGTATCTACTACATTAGGAGCATACCTATACAAAGAGTTAAACCGGAGGTTGTACTCCCTCATACTCATATTTCCTTGTTGAAGATTCAAGAACTAATCTGAATGGGCCTCTTGAATCCCAAATAGAAGAATGATCAACAAATGACTCTTTGAACTCTTCCTATGTAGCTGAAGGTGCATCGATACGCCTAGATCATTTCCAGTCTCCATACCCAAATGTAGCCTCTCCTTTGAATCTATATGTTGCTAGATTAAATGTATACTTAACCAATGCATGCATGACATCTACAGGCCTTTGAATTTGATCAATAATGTTTTATAGGTCTTCATTAAGATTTGAATTGGTTAATGTGGGAGAATCAAATTTAAGAAAATCTTGCGTCCGAAGGCTAGCTACCCTATCTGCACCACTAGAACCTGCGGTAGGAATAGCTTGTCATTGAGCTTGTCCAACAACTATAAAAGTGAAAAATTGCACAATATTTCTTAGATCTTTCTCATTGCATTAATAGGTGGTTCTAAGGATAAGGTTCTTGTCCTTCTTAGGTCTTCTTGAGCCTCACTTTGATTAACTTTCCTAGGTGGTGACTTATTGGTCCCTTCTCTGGTAGCCACATCTATTTGCTTACCTGTATTCTTACCTTTTTTTGTAACTGGCATCTTTACTATAATAATAAAAAGAAAAAAAATAATTCAACGGTTAAATATAGCTGCACCTACAATATAGGCACTAATGCACGATCTAAGATATGAAGAAAAAAGATAACCCCTAAATGTCCCATAGCCTCCTGTTTATAGGTGTGGTGCATAACACACCCATAAGTAAGACTCTATGTAGACATGACTTTGTATACTCCCTTGCACGACCTAGTTTGATACTACTTTTGTCACGCCTCAAATCTTATTGGGGCGGATGGGCACCCATAACTGTGAAGGCCCGAGAGAACCAATCCATAACCTTGTACTTCTCATGCATGTAACTATAATAACCAAAGGTTTTTCCATACATGGATATAATGTATTGATAAGAAATACATGATAGGCCTAAAACTATATATGCCAGACTTGGCTGTTGGGGCCATAATATCTAAAAGATAACATACTATTATGCCTAATATTTCATTTGTCTAAAAAGTCTCTAAAGATACATATACACCTAGTTAAGGTCAGGACAAACCTATGACATACTCTTAACTTCTGTACAACACCAAAATATATAAAACAGACTCGAAAAGCCCTGAATTAGTCAGGAGCTCACCAATAGCTGTTGGATATCCTTAGCTCCTACTTAGAAGGTGTATTAGCTAGAGCACATGTACTTTCAGAATGAAATACAGGTCCCCCATAAGGGGCGTCAATACAAAAATATGTACTGAGTATGTCAGGCTAAAGGGAACAACGCATGATACAAGAGCTTAATAAAAATCAGATATAAGTGTATAAATAGTGCTAGTAGACCACCTTTATATATACTTATGGGAATTGGTACATTATAGTTTTTTCTTTATTTTTACCATTCTTACTTCATAATCTTTGTAAGCCGTATAATGCAAATGACCAGTTCAACAGTTGTAAATAGAAAAATCGGGATCGGCCCATGTTAGGCTTACACCCCTGAGCTGCCACTCACATATAAATAGTGGGATCGGCCATGATAGGCTTACGCCCCTAAGATACCATCCACATATAAGGTATTAGGATCGGCCCATGATAGGCTTATGTCCCTGAGATGTCACCCATTTAATTAACATTTTCATTACTTAGCTAATTTAGCCTTTGAGATAATTACTTTGGTGGTCATAACATCTGGTACCTTTGAACAATAATCTACCAATAAAACACAAGTGAATAAAAACGTATGAAATGAAAAAGAGGTATGGAACATTTCGTTCACGAATGAAATGTTTAGGAGCTGAAAATCACATACGGGTTTTATTTGACTTAAAGGAGAACTCTTGAGACTTGCTAGTGAATGTAAAAATGTAGAATCAATACTAAGCATGTGGTGAGGTATTTTAATACATTAGGGAGCGGGAAAAAGTTCGTTAGCTAGATCGGAGATCATATGCTTCTATTGGGTATTTCTTACTATAGGACAACTTTAGAAGCTTATGTTGTACCAAAAGTGCTGGATTTTATGCCAAAGAATACGACATAGAGTACACTTACATACATGGTCGTACTACTCTGATACTAATCCAACTTGACTTCCAACCTTTTATATAACTTTTCTAAAATAAAATATATGGTAAACTAATATTATCAACCAACTGACACATTTGGGATACTTAACTTCACCAAAATAGTAGTTGGGCAGTAAGCCCTTAATTTATCAATCAAGGGTGTTATTTTTACCCCTTTCTCCCCCAATTACATCCATATACATACAAATTCTTTTAATATCCCTTGAAATACTTTTGACTTCATTACACCCTCTAAAATGGAACACAAAATAGGATGAGTAATAAATGTGTACAACAAGTAGCTCGGTGGTGTACCACCACACCATTCTTCTATATTTCAATATGAACTAATCACACTTTTCCCAATATAAACTTGGAATCCCTCAACATATACACACAAATCAGTCCACAAACATACCCAATTGTCCTTTAATATAGAAACCAAATATTGAACTCACCATCCCTTGAGTTCTTAACAACAATATATGTGCAATCCTCTACCAAAACATGTATATAGGAAAAGGGAAAAAATGGACGGTAGCCATACCTTAATTTTTATGGTAGTTTGGTCTCTTAATGTGTATCTATTCAATAGCTTAATCCCTTCACACATAAACCAAAAAAGAAAAGAGAAATCCCTTAATATCTAAGAACAATGGAACTGCAAAACTTATAGAGGGATATCCTATAATTTAATCATGAAGAAAATAATTCTCATAGTTTCCTTAATATAAGCTCATCACTTGTTCACTCACTTTTAGCTTGGAAGGAAGGTAAATCCTAAGAACCCTAGTGGAATTATAGGGCTACTGTATAACTAAGAGAGAGAAAGATAGAAAACCTAGAAAGGTATTTTTTTTTGTCTAAGTTAAAATAAGCTAAAGGAGCTAATTTCAACCTATTTAAAGGGAGCTTCTCTTGGCCGAATTTCTTGGCCATTTTTGGGCCATACTTTGTCAAGTAGGTGATGCACCTACTTGCTCATTATTTTGGGCCTTTATGAGTCTAAAACTCTTATACCTTTACTTCCCATTCTTCTATTTTTCTCTTCTTTAATTTGGGCCAGAATTAATTTAAGTAGGTGGTAGTCTGCATGGCCTAATAACCAACTCAAGGGAATCTTAGTATGTGATGCACCTACTTAGTTCTTAGGTTGGTCAAAGGGTCAATGTAGGTGACTCACCTACTAGCTTAAATATGTCAAGCAAGAACCTTAACAAAATACCCCATTTTTAGTTCTTAATCCCTTTAATCTAACTTAAAACTTGTATATACTTGGTCATGTTAAACTTTAGATTTAAATACTAGCTTACGATCCCAAGTTTAAATAGTTGTATTGATGTTAACTTGGTTGTATCACATCAAAATGTACGGGAAGTATCTAGAAATCCATCTACACTATTAATACTTGCCGAACAAATCTCGTCCACTATCTATACTACAAGTCTATAACAAGTCTCATATAATTAGTATAAGTACATGTAAAAATACGGGGTATTAAAAATAATTCATGTCAAAACTTATGGATTTCACAATGTAGTTAGGGTTTATATTCATAGACATTTAATAACACCAAATGCCATGATATAGCATGGATTACAACTCAATAACACCAAGGGAGTGAGATATCAAGCGATATGACAACATCTATAAACCTTAAATTATGAAGAAAGAGTTGAATTAAAGAATTGGGTTCACTTTGGGATCAATGGGTAGTAAGATACCTATGTATGAAATAACACATACTTGGAGGTGATAACCCGTGATAATTTCTTAAAATTCTAAGCCTGAAGAATATGAACCCTAGTTTTTCCTTAGGGAAAAAAATTGCCTCTTTCTCTATTTGAAGCCAAGTGTTATATTATTTTTGAGTAATGAGGGATTATGGTAATATTAAACTTAATAATCAACCTTGAAATATCCTAAATGACACGGATTTGATGTTAAAAGATTGGGAAAAGATTGATGTGCCCTTTTTCAATTTATAACTAGAATCTACTGGAGGGAACATACAGGACCTTTAAATGATCGTGGGACCAACCTATGATTGTGGGTTGTACTTATGGTTAGGATATATATAAAAGATGTCTTAAAATAATTTTATGAGACTTGGTATGATAGTGTGATCTACCTACGATCGTACATTGGTTCATAGGCTCGAAGGCTCAATCAAGATCACTTTTGGACTCATGATCGTGCCAAGGATTGTGGTTCTATTTCATGCTTTGAAGTTATAAATAAAAAATTTCAAACATTGGGGTTGTCTCTATCAGACAAAACCATTGTACAGTCATACAATCTAACCATAATCATAGTTTGGATTGTGACATTTTAATATGGAAAATGCTTTATTAAAAATTCCATAACTTTTCACCATTATATTTGATTAACGCCAAACTAGATGTGTTTCAAATATAATTCAAATATATTTAATTTGGTGGGTCTAGAGCTAAAATATGCTTCAGAATATAGTTGTTATTCTTATTTGTAGTAGATCATTTCCTAAGGAATTGATCTGTAAGGAACGCTTTGGCTTGGGTACGGGGTTGGAGGTTCTTATGGCCTTGATACATGTCCAAAATACCTTATAGTACTATCAAATATTTTGGTTTAATCCTACATGTTATTGGATCATGTTTTTTACCTTATCTTGAATTTTCGTAGTGTTACAATATCTCCCCAAGAGATGCAATTACTGTATTTTCTTCACCACTTTTATTGATATTATTGGAACCCTTTCACACTATCTATACTTGAAATTTGGACATAATTGTCTAAGATATGAACTTTGACCTATTACTAAGTTGGTAACTGAAATGTAGAATAAAGTCGAGCTCATGGACCCAAGCTATGACATGAGAATAACTGGCTGACATAAAATTTAATGAAATAATTAATTAAGGGAAAACTATTACCTCAAGTTAGGATTGATTTTGAAGGGAAGAGGTGGGGGTAGAGGTCATCATATATTCCCTTGATTCCCAAGTAACTCCCCCAACCAATTGATTTAGCAAAAAAACCTTCAATAAGGTGACCTCCTTATGCCTCAACTTATGAACCTGATGGTCCAGGATCTCGACAGAGCCCTCTTTATAATAGAGACTATCTTTTATGCCTACACTTTCAAAGGGAAAAACCCATAAGGGATCACCAATATATTTGTTTTGCAAGGAAACATGGAAGGATAGATGTACTACAACTAAGTTTGCCGATAAATCTAATTCATAGGCGATATTAAAAAGATGACCTATAATCTCATATGGACCAATATATCAGTGGCTAATCTTTAATTTTTTTCCAAATCTCTTCACCCCTTTTATAGTTGAAATATTCAAGTAGACAAGATCACTACCAACAAACTCAATCTCCCCTTTTCTCATATTTGCATAGGATTTCTAATGGTTCTAAGACATTCACAGCCTTTACCTAATCAGCTAAACTTTCTCAATTGCTTAATTGAATAAGTCTTTCCCTATCAATGTTTCTTTGCCAACCTCAAACCAATAAATAAGATATCTATGCCTCCTACCATAAAGTTCCTCAAATGGTGCCATCTGAATACTCGAGTGATAGCTGTTATTAAAAGAAAACTCAATAAATAATAGATGATCATCCCAATTACCCTTAAAAGAAATCACATATGATCTCAACATACCTGCTAAGGTATGAATAGTCTATTCCCCAACCATCTATTTGTTAGTGAAGAGTTTTATTGAGATGAGCTTGGTACCATGACCCTTCCGAAATATCTTCCAAAACCTAGAGATAAACTGAGTACCTATATATGAAATGATAGTTAAAGGGGATCTATTCTATTTCACCAAAACCTTTAGGTTAAGTTTAGCATAGTCCGTAGCTAAATCTGAAGCATTAACTGGTAGAAACTTAGGTGACTTAGCCATTTGATTTATGATAACTCAAATGTATTTATGTTGTCAACAAGTGCGAGGCAACCTTGTGATAAAGTCCATGTTGTTTACCTCCCACTTTCAAGTAGGAATATGGATGTCCTGAAGTGTACCAACTCATCTGTAGTGATCAATCTTAAACTACTAGAAATTTAGACACTTGACCACAAATTTTTTGATAGCCTTGTTCATACCATTCTACCAATAGACTTCTTAGAAATCATGGTACATCATAGTGGCTTTGTCATGAACTGATTTACCAATAATGATGGCACCTAATAAATCCCGCCAGTAGGTAATGATACGGGTCAAAGAGGAATCTTAGTACTCGAGGATATGAAGACGTGAGTAAAGACCTGAGCTTATGGGGCTTCCCATCCAAGGAACAAGCTTTGAAGTGTAGAGAACAAGTCCCACACTCCAAAGTTGTTACTGTTCATCCGTCACTATTTATCCACCTCTTTGTAAGGGTTTTTTGGTCAGTTATAATAAGTTTCTCTAGATATAAATATAACCTTATTAGGTCATTTTGGGGATGATTTTTGATGATATTTGTAGCCTCTTTTGAGAGCCTCTTAGCAAGGTGAATCCTTGGGCAAGGTGGAATCCTTGTGTTGATGAATCGCTTAGAAACGGTGATTGCTTGGGGATTTCGGTTCCCTTGCGGTCACGTAAGTGATAGGTTTAGGTTGTGTGTAATATTAAAGGTCCAAAAGTGGAATAAGATTTTGGGTTGTTAATATTACATCTTCATTTGTCTATCTATCTATCTTTATTTTATTGCACTTTGTATGTTTGTAGTGGACTATTTTTGTGTCTTGTTGAATCCGAAAGTTGTGTTCTTATATTAATCTTGTTCATCACGTGTTTAGCCTATGTTGTGTGTTTTTCTCGTTTTTGAGTAGTAGTATTCTTTTTGGTTCAAGTTCATACATTACTTTTTGAGTCGTTTAACACAAGAATCTAATCCGTCCTCTAGCCACAATTGGAACAAAGTGACCTCATTGGAGTACAAGTGAGTTATCAACACTTGTGAGGCCAATAGAGTGAAAACTTCGAAAGTGTGAGCTTGAGAGTGTGTGGACTGTTTAGATACGTCATGCGGACTAATTTTTGCTAACCTTTAATGTGGTTGATGTTTTTGTGTTTTTTGTTTAGTAGATCTTGATAGGTACAATGTCGAATGAAGCTGAAATGCCTAGTTTGGTTAAATCCATCATGGCAAGGCTTAATGCCATCGATAGTCAAATAATGGACAGAATAGAAGGGAGATTGGAAGGGATGGAAGGCTCTTTTTGCAATAAGTTGGATAACTGGATGGAGCATCAAAGCCTTCGTAATAAAATTTCTGTGAGTGGCCAAGCTCCACATGAGCTAAAAGGTAATCAAACTAACTTTTTCACTCTAGTGAATGAGGATAATAGCCAACTAAGTGCGAATGATAGTTTGTCTTTAAGTGAACCGAATGTGCTTTTATTTTGTGATGATAATGTACAACTTGAAATTGTGGATATACTAGTTGATCCACCTAGTATTGAATCCATTGTGGAAAGTGATAGTATATTGTCTTATGGAAGTCATGACAACCAACTTATGTGTGAAAATGGTGATGTTGAACAAGTTGGCTGATTGACTAAACATGACCCTTTAGTTGTTTTTTATGTAGATCATCCTAGCATAGAGGGGATATGTGATTGTATTGGTGGTAGTATCGGGGAAAGGAAGCATGTACTCCACCCATGTCCATGGACACCCTACCCCTTTGATCCCATTGATCACTTGAGGTGTGATATTGATTCATTTCAAAAAATATTCGGGAATGACATGTGTGCATTGTGTGAGCATGATTATGTTAATGCTAAGCATGTCTTGTATGTAATTCGGGTTTCCCATGATTGGTGTATCATTTTTGAGAACTGAAGGTATGTTTGGGTATACATGAAGTTTGAGACACCTTGGAATAATGCTATGATTCATTACACTAACCCTAACCCTCATACTTTGAGGAACTTGTGTTTATTTGTCCTTCTTATCATTTTGCAAGGTTCGGATTCGAGGATGAATTCTTTCTAAGGAGGGGAGAATGATACGGGTCAAAGAGGCATCTTATCACTCGAGTACATGAAGACGTAAGTGAAGACCCGAGCTTGTAGGGATGACCATCCAAGGAACAAGCTTTGAAGTGTAGAGAACAGGTCCCATACTCCAAAGCTGTTACTGTTCATCTATCACTATTCATCCGCCCCTTTGCAAAGGTTTTTTGGTCATTTGTAATAAGTTTCCCTAGATATAAATATAACCTTATTAGTTCATTTTGGGGAATATTTTTTATGATATTTGTAGCCTCTTATCAAGGTGGAATCCTTGGGCAAGGTGGAATCCTTGTGTTGATGAATCGCTTAGAAACAGAGATTGCTTGGGGATTCCGGTTCCCTTGAGGTTACGTAAGAGATAGGTTTAGGTTGTGTGTGATATTAAAGTTCCAAAAGTGTAATAAACTTTTGGGTTGTTAATATTACATCTTCATTTGTCTATCTATCTTTCTTTATCTTAATGCACTTTATATATTTGTAGTGGACTGTTTTTGTGTCTTGTTGAATCCAAAAGTTGTATTCTTGTGTTCATCTTGTTCATCAAGTGTTGTTGCTGTTTTTTTTGTGTGTTTTATTCTTTATATCACTTCCTTTCTTGTTCTTCTTGAGAATCCTAGATAGGTCATCAAAAGGGTCCATAGTTCTTGAACTAGTAGACTGATTTTGGTGTTTGTGTTGATGTGTTCTTGGGGAGTTTTGGTATCAGGTAAGCCACTAACATGACTCCGAGGTAATGCAATGGGTAATTCAGTAAGAAATGCCGACATAGGAGAAATTCAAAGAACATAAGTTATAAATAAATAGTATTCAAATAAAGATAAATGGTCAAACAAGGATACCATCACACGACCTGGTAAAGTTAGAACAAGAGCATCTAGTATCAATAATATAACCTAATGGTCTAAAAGTAGCAAATACATCTGCCTCAAAACAAAAGACTGAATAAAAATAAGATAGAATGAAATGGGTGACTCATACTCCAAGATATTACTCTATCTCCAGAATGTCAACACTACACGAACTCAAGTCAACGACAACAACTAGTAGTCAGATATGCATGAAAAAAGTACCAAAGTGTAGTATATGTACCAAAATAATGGTTACTCAGTAGGCATCTTTGGCCGACTAAGATAAGTCATGATATGAAGATGATATAATTCCAGATAATCATAACTAATTCAAGGTACAAAATAAAACTTGAATCATCTCCATCATCACTGAACATTACAATTAATAAAACTGGAACAATATTATGAAAAAAGGCATCAACAAATGTCAAGACCATCGCGCATAAGTAGTGGTCAATTCAGAACCATAACACATCATAAAGTATAACCACAAGCAAACACAAGAACAAACTTGGCTCCCATACGCCAACTAGTGTATAAAATAAAGAACTCGCCGCAATATCCCATACTACTACTAAACAGTATACCCAAGAGAAATATTAATAAGGTATTTACCTAACAACATACTCAAATCTCATTATTATTCAACCATATTCCACAGTTAGCACTAATTGGATATTTTACCAAACTCTCATTAGTTACCAACATTGACCATATAAACATATTCCGTACTATTACCATCATTAGACACTTATCATCAGTACCTATTAGCCACTATTTATTTGCTAAACAAGGATCATTAACTAGTTCATCATATTCCTAGCAAACATATAATTATTTTCATTTATTAGAAAAGTATTCACAATATAACTATTTTAATTTTCAACATTCCTTAACTAACCATTATTTATCACTAACATTACTCACTAATTGAATCCGTATTTTCAACTAGTTTCCCACTTATCAATTAGTCTTGATTAATCAATTTAACAATATCCATCATGAATCCTTATTTATCATTAATAATTAACTACACTATTTCACATGCATTTAACACTAGTGGGTAGCTGACATCCTAATGTCAGATTACATCCATATCACACACATGGATATATATATATATAGATATCTATATATAAGCGAGAAATTTCCATACATAGGGCTAAAATAACTCGAACCAATAGCTATACAAGTAGGGACATCAAATAATCATTATTGGCTTGCTGGGTATATCATCACAGTCACCTTCCAACCTTACTGGGTATCATCATCATCATTATCATAATGTCCTCCAGCGTTTCCAAGTATAAATAATATCATCATAACATCCTCCAACCTTTATGAGTATCAATATCATTATATCCAATTCAATATAAAAAACAAAGAGCAAGCTCCACAATGGCTAAAGTAAAGAACAACCCCCACAAGGGATAAAGTAAAGAAACATAAAAGGAGAAACAAGAAGAGCGTACCTCCATATTTCTTCATTTATCATCAATGTCACATTATCAATAGGTGTATATATGTATCATGAATATTATAAATTATAAGCCAATGATCTAGTCCATTTGAACCTAACCATAACCATAAGAATTATCATGAGTAATGGCCCACAAGTAACCAATTCATTGGACCACCATTAGTATAAAGAAAGTTTATCACTAACTTGAGCAATAAGAAAACAATGGATTAATTAAAACATTGTCATAGTGTCCTTTAATAGCATGAACACTCATTATGGCATCATGAAGTATTTACGACCAAGGTTAGACAATATTTTTTCGAGGCAGAATTTTTTAGGCATTTAGTAAGAACCTAAAGTCTTCAAGATAAATGCATCAATTCAAACATAAGGTAGGTCAAGAATCTATTTCTAATTCCCTAAAATACATTCTAAGTCCATCTTCAACGCCGGGCTAGGGTAAGATATCTAAATCAACTTCTAGATGTATAGAAAGCCACCAATAGTCCTAAGGTAAAGGTCTTTTCTAAGAACTACACCTAACTCAACCATAGCATATACGACATTTCCACTAATGAAAGCAACTAGTGTCTTCTTACCCACAACATGAGTTACAAGGTCACTGCCATCTAATTGGAGTAACTAAAGCATCTTTGTGCTATCCATGAGGCATGAAGTGAATTCACCATTGTTAAAACATATAACCAAGACATTCCAAACTATGAGTTCAAGTGACCTAAATGATTTAACTAACTCAAGCCTTACTGTTGGACCCAAGCACACACACAAGTGTACTCGGTCTCACCATGTATTAAAGTGGACCTTTAGTAGCCAAGTATCGATCCCATAGGGACTTTTTAAGAACTATCTAATTTCAATTAAGTATTTTAATTTAAATTTATGTAAAAGTAACCAAAAGAGTTTTAGAGTTTTAGACTAAAAGCAAAGTAGACAATGCGTAAAAGTAAATTTATTGGACAATCAATAAGGAGAAACCCCAGGGTTAAGGTCTGTGTACAATCATACTAAGCTTTTGAACTTCCTTGGTTAGATTAATTATATTGGTTGTTTATTCGCGGGTTTTATATTATGATCATGGTCTCTCGAGCCTCTAATCACCTATCTAACTTAGACACACAATTACATCGTTGAGCGAGGATGTGCGAACGATAAAAACATTATTATTTCATCGTGTATTGAACCATAAAGATTCTGTAGGTATATATATATCCTACATCTAAATTAAAACTTTATTTTGTAGAAGCTTATAATCCTACTATATTTACCCCCACGTTTTATCCTCTTGTTTCTCCTCCCGGGCTCACAAGATGATAATAGATGTATTGTAAAGTTAGATTGCTCCTTAAAATAGTTATAAAAAGGTTAAATAAATAACCAAATATTATAATCTACAAAAATCTAATTAATTCAAAGCAATAGTAATCATGCCCTTAGCCTTAACCTTGGAAAGGGGTCTTTTAGCCGCTCATGGACATAACAGTAATTGCAAAGGTAGAAATCATGTTAAAATCCATAAACAAACTAAAGTAGAGAAATAAAAACCCTAATTTAAGTGTTTACATCCCCTTTCAAAGTTTAAAATAGGTCCAAGGTGTTTAGCATTAATTATAAGAGTCCTATTTATAGGAGGACAAAACTGCCGAAATTGACCTAGGGTCCACATCGCAGAGATCATAGTGGGAACTAGGGTGTGAAAAGCTCCTTAATATCAGAGAGACACTATTTTGGGTTACTTAGGAATCTACATATGTTATGCACATGACCTATATAAGTGTATAAGCCCCGCAACACGCCATGGACTCCCCAGAGCTACCTTTTAAATCAAATCATATCCCGTACTTTTGTCCATCCATTCCAAGACTTTCGGTATTGTTTCCACTTGATTTAAAGATTATGTATCATCCATATATCATCATAATAAACTCACTAGGCATACTATAGCACCTAAAACTATGGATTAGATATCAAAAGAACACACAACCCAAGACGATGAACTAGAAACTGCTAAGAATGCTAGTTTTGTCCTTTTGATTTTTCACTTAGTTTTGACTCTTGGCTTATTTAAATTGAACACCAAACACTATAAAAAAGTTTTTACATATATAATTACACAATAATACCATTAGGAACTCATTGAACACACTAGAATTCAATGAGATCAACTAGAACACTACCTAGCTCAAGCTAGTAACACTAGTTTTTTCGTATTCACTCTAACTGACTAATTTAAGTACAAACTTTTTGGAAAATACCTTAAACATTGTAATCAAGTACTTAACCACTTAGATGCTCAATTAAATCATTATCGACTCATTAAGCACTCAAATTGTCCTTAAAACAGGACTAAATAAGCCCGGATAACAGCACCACACTTAAAGCCTTGTTCATCCTCGAACAACTCTTTAATCTAAACATCATAATCAGAAGAGAATCCACACTTATACTAAAAGAAAGATACTCAAGATAGTAATACAATGGAAACACAGAATTCAAGTTTCTGCACTAAGCATGTTGTACACACAATTTAAATCTCAAGAATACTACTCCAAAACATCCTAGCCTCAAGAATTGAATAACAAAGAGAGAAAATTCATACATATTTCATAATAAAAGAAATCACACAAATCACCCGACTATCATTAAGTATGTGTTGTCATGACATGAGGTTTACCCGTAAGCACTCATATAGATGCAAATTATCATAGAATGGGTACAAGAATCAAATTATGCTCACTCTCACCAAGAATTCACAAGTTAAACAAGATGAAAAATAGGCTTTCCCTTAGTGTAGTACTCTAATGTCAGAGTGTTAAAGCTCAAAATCAAGTAGGTCTTTAATGGATGTAATGTAGGCTAAAGGACGAGTAGAAACTATTTTTTCCAAGAATAGTGACTATCTTCCCTAAGCACTTTAATACATCACTCTTTTCATTCAATTTCTTTCTAACAAATACTTTCACAACTTTTATATATACACATCTTTTGTTTTACCCCATCTCATTAATATTATTCACATACACTATGGTGGGAGTATTGTCTATTAATTCATTATTCAATTTTAGCTCAAATTTTCTTTTCACTCCCAACCATAACACATCAATTGTATACACCAATAACTATTACTTTGGGGCTTCAATTTAACCTTTCTCCTACTTGAATTTCAAACTCAACTTAATTAATTTTACACTAAAGTTCTTAGGAGATTTGGATCAAATTAAGGTCAATCAAAGAATGGTATATAGGCTACATATGAGGCTGCCAAAGAAAATAAGTTAGAGGCTCAATGTGGTTATCTAGGATTATGCACATGGGTAGGTCAAAAAAAGGGTATAAACATAGTAATTAAAGAAATACCTATATCATCTCCTAAACCCACACTCTTTATTTCACATTATATACACACCAGGTAAGTTTTAGAAATCATGTATAATAAGGAATATACAAAAACCTCACACTCACATGGAATATGCTCAACTCAAGTAGGATTATTATAGACCTCAACCAAACAATAGCATAAATTCAATCATTAAGCCAACAAGTAGAAAAGTCATATGATAGCCTAAGCGTCTCAAGAGTAGTAAATCAAATAATCAACATTCTTTTACAACTAAAATATTTGCATCATGCAATCACACATAACACCAACAAAAATATCTCACTTAGCTTACATAATTTTTTTTTAAAGATTTACTCCTAAAAATGGGAATTTCCCCACCCCACACTTAAAAATCAACTTTATTCCCAAAGTATACTTTAAAAATAGAGATAGAAATACTCCCTAAGGCCTATAAGACTAGCTAGTACCATATTTATACATCAAGAGGGTTCGGGCACTGAACACTTAGTATTTCCCCTTGCTCCTTCGCTCAAGTTTTCGGTACTCAGACTTTCCATCAACCTATGACCCAACAAAAAAAACTATGGAAGTAAAAACTAAAATACTAAAAATTAAAAACTACCTTAACTTGGGTTGCCTCCCAAGAAGAACCTGATATAGTGTCGTTGCATGACCCACATCAACTTTTTCCTCCACCTTGAGGATATGAATTTACCCCAAAATGCACATCCATGTTTTGGTTTCTCTCATGGGTTGGTAGTACAAAGATGAAGGAGTCGAGTAATGTATATTGCATAGTAAACCACACATTCTTGAAATGAGGCATGTTTTTGTGTTGCCTTCCTGGTGCAAAATTAAGAATATAGGATTCTTGCTCCTCATCTTTGCAATCTTCCATTATTTAAGATGATTCCACAGATATGTCATTATCTATAAATATTGTATAAGAGTTTTTTGAATGAGGACCAACCAATCTTACTTCATAATTTACACCATCCACAACACACTTACTCTTATTTACCTTCTAAATTTTAGTCTCAAGAGAAAGATGACAGTTGAATGGCTGAAATTCTTGTGTATGCTCCATAAATTAGCTAGTATCCTCCTTTGCTTTTCTCAGCCTCTATGGAGATGGTAGTGGTGGTCTCTTCTTAACCTATTCAACAACTTTAGTTCTTGAGTACTCAGAATTTCTCAAATTATCAACAACTTTATCTACATATAGTTGGGAAGCTAACCCTATATCTACCTTCTTAGTTGTTGTTGGAGGCCTTTTTATTCCGCTCTTTACCATTTCTTAAAGTGATTGCATTTACTTGTTTATGAGGTGAATTGTCTCTTGGCAAATCACCTTGAGGACTGGTGTTTTGGGTTTATTGCAATTGCTGCAACTGTCGCTCAAAATTCTTCTAAAGCACTTGCTGATTTCTTTGTTCAGCAACCATCTAATCTTGGCTTGCAATGATCTTCTTTAATATGTCCTCCATGCTACTGGACTGTATGTTTTGTTGTTTCTACTGAAACTGTTGTTGTTCAACGATTGAATTGGTGGATGAGTCTGTCACTTTTTATTGTAATTGTTCCCATAATTTGTCCTTTAAACATTGCCCACAAACATCACTGACTCAGGATTTGCACTATACATAGATGCAGAATGACCACTATTTCCACAAACCACACCCCAACGTATGGTATGCTCTATAGATAGGATACTATCCACCTCATCTTGTCAAGTTCTCATCTACGCACTTCCCTCAAAATCTGGAAAAAAAGCCACTCGATGGGTTCCCCTAAAAAACAACAATAATTATCATCATTCAAAAACCATCTATACCATGCTGCCATATCAAGAAGTGTGACAAAAAAGTAAAAGAAAAAATATTAAGCTATGCACAACTCAATATTGCTAAATTAAAAATAAGATAGTTGCCTATTTACAAGTTCCCGGCAACGGCGCGAAAAACTTATTTTGCCCAAGCACACGCGCAAGTGTATGTGGTCTCACAAAGTAGTAAAGTGGCCCTTTTGAAGCCAAGCATTGATCCAACAGGGATATTTTTTAACAACTATCAAATTTCAGTTCACTATTTTGATTTAAAGTTGTGTAAAAGTAACTAAAGAGTTTTACAGTTGTAGATTAAAAGCAAAGTAGACAATGCGTAAAAGTAAATTTCTTGGACAATCTATAAGGAGAAACCCCAGGGTCAAGGTCTACAAAAAATAATACTAATCTATTAAACATCATTGGTTAGATTACTTATCTTTGGTTTTTGATTCATGGGATTGATATTATAATCATGGTCTCTCGAGCCTCTAATCACCTATATAACTTAGACCACAACTATATCGTTGAGTAGGGATAAGAGAACTAAGCTAAACATATTTATATTTCATCCCATAGTAAACCAAATAGGTAACATAGGTATATCTCTATCCTACATACAAATTACAAATTCATTTTGTAGAAGAATATAATCCTACTCTATTTACCCCCACAATCTATCCTCTTGTTCCTCCTCTAGGGCTCACAAGATGAAAATAGATGTATTCTAAGGTTAGATACTCATTAAAATAGTTATAAAAAGGATAAATAAATAATCAAATATGATATGAAAACAAAAAATAATCTATTCAAAGCAATAGTAATCATGTTCTTGGCCTTAACCCCGAAAAGGGGGCTTTTAGCAACTCATGGACAAAACAGTAATTGAAAATGTAGAAATCATGTTAAAATCCATACAAAAAATGAATGTAAATAAATAAAAATCCTGATTGAAGTGTTTTAAAGTTCATCTCCAAGTATTAAATCCATAAAAGGTGTTTAGAATTATGTTTAAGTGTCTTATTTATAGGAGGACAAAACTGCCGAAATTGACCTAGGTCCCACGTCGCGGAGATCATAGCGGGAAATAGGGTGTGAGACACGTCCTAATTATGGATAAACAATTTTTTGGACCCCTTAAGAATCTACCTATGTGTGTAACATACCCCATAACGGTGTCTAAGCCCCACGACATGCAATTGACTTCCAAGATGTCCATTTAACGTCAAATCTTGTCCCGTGCTTTTTTCCATCCATTCAAAGCCTTGTAATGTTGTTTCCACTTGAGTCCCAGCTTGTGTATCATCCATATATTATCATAATAAAATGATAAAGCATAATATAGTATTAAACACCACGGATTAGAGCTCAAAATAACACACAATCCAAGACGATGAACTAGAAACTTAAGCTAAGAATGCTAGTTTTGTCCTTTTGATCTTTCACTTAGTTTTGACTCTTGGATTATTTCAATTGAACCTCAAAAACTATAAACAAGTTATTGCACCCATAATTACATAATAATACAATTAGTAACTCATTGAGCACGCTAGAATACATCGAGATCAACTAGAACAACACCTAGCTCAAGCTTGTAACACTAGTTTTCTAGTTTTCACTCTAAGTGACCAATTTAAGTTCAAACTTGTTTGAAAAACAAATTAAACATTGAAATCAAGTACTTAAACACTAATATGCTCAATTATATAATTATTGACTCATTAAGCACTCAAATTGTCCTCAAAACAAGACTAAATAAGCCCGGATAACAACACTGAGGTGCAATGCACCTCAGATCACATACCATTTTTCAATCCAACACCTAATCTCCCCTCCCCAATCTAACAAGATATAATAATTATACTATAATAAAGCTCAATCTAACAAGGAATAAGCCTAACCTACCTCAAATCTAAAGAAATCTCACGAACAACTAATCCTTCACATTTCTTTTCTAGGGTGCTTCTTTATGGTGCCAACCTATCAAAAACACATTCTACACATCATTACGAGAATATTGATACCCATATTGTACCATTTTGCTTCATCCAAAAATGACACCAAAAATCTCAAGTAGGTTCCACTTATGAAAACACGTTTTCAAGGTCAACCTAAAGCTCATACACCCTCAAGGAATCATAACCCTCAAGAAATAGATAAAAACTAAGCTTATTTGGGACTAAAATTAGGGGTGGGCATGGTATGGTATATACTGAATTACCATACCGAACCAAAATATTTGATGCCATGGTTTTGGTATTATGGTATTTGGTAAACATTTTAAATTTTTTTGGTATATGGTATGGTATTTGGTATTTACAAATGACATACAAAAATACCGAATACTATACCGAAGTATATATAGTTACATAAGTAACTTTTATATATATATACACACATATATATACATATATATATATAGACACATAGATATATACACATATATATATACATATATACATATATATATATATATATATATACTCACACATATAAATGTATTATATATATATACACACACACACACACAAATATAATACTAAGTATTAGTATAAAAATATTTAGACATTAAAACTTTCGCTACTCTATTTGATTAAAATGTCTTTTTTGTGTAATTAACTAACAAAGAGAATTATTTGTACTTCTTTTTTAATATTTCTACATATGTAATGTGTATTTATGATAAAATTAAGACGTTCTTTTGAAAATTTGAAGTAATAATACTCCAGTATACTAGTATATATTGTTGAAGTTGTACAAACTATGGTTACCGATTATCATACCGCAAAATACCGAAAACAAACATCAAAATACCGAACCATACCGAATTAATATGGTATGGTAATGGTATAATATTCTTAGAAACCGAATATCAAAATTACCATACCGAAGTTTTAAATACCGTACCATACTATACCATGCCCACCCCTAGCTAAAATCAAGACCTTGGGGTTTTGGTCAAGAATTCAAGAAATTCAAGCATGATATTGCAAGATTCTTACCCTAAATACGATGTTAATATCAAAAATATATGTTAATCAAGATCTCAAGTCACACCCAAGACTGAATTTAAGGTTAGCACACTATCTTAGGGTTTCTATGTCTCAAAGATGAGTGAAAATGCCCAAAATATGGCCTAAGGGGTCCTTACAAGCCCATATCAGGTAAAGATATGTTGCTAACGTAGTCCATGGACTATAATCGCCATTGTGAGATTGTCATAACCCTATTGTGATAGCCAGAGTGAGATCATGATGGTCCTTGTGCGATCGCGATGCACCATTACCAGCAAAACATGCAAATTTTTCCAAGTTTCCAATAATGCCTTGTGATTCATTCAAAATTCGATATAAGAAATTCAAGATGTAAAAACACTAAATTTAACATTCTGGATGTATTGGAAACCTCAAATTTTTTATCCGAGGCTATTTTGACAAAATGTGGGTCTCACATCCAAATTTTCTATTTTCAAACTTTCCAACAAATAGGTCGAAATGAGTTGGGCTGCATTGGGACCCAAACCAAAGGACTACCTAGCCTAAAATTAATATTCCAGAGTTTTGGTATAGTCGAAATTCACATCCGAGGTCGATTTAGTTATGTTTTTGCCTGGTGGCCATTTAGAACCAACAAAGACTTCTAAATAAGGAATTGACTCTAAAAAACAAATGAACTTCTCAATAATTGAACTATCAGTTCTAGTAAGTCATAAATGACTTAGGGAAGCTACGGAAAAGATATAAGGTGAAAATAAGTAGAAATATGGAAAATGACCAGAAGGGTCACTGCAATATCCTCTACTAAAGGAATTTTCATACCCGAATGTTAAAGATGAAAAAATACCTTAAGTTTCGAACAGAAGAGGATAATGGGCCCGCATCTCACTCTTGATCTCCCAAGTGGCCTCCTCCACTGGGCATTGCCTCCATAGAACCTTAATTATAGGAATCTCCCTTGTATGCAACCACCTCACATCACTAGCCAAAAAAAGCATGGGCTCCTCAACAAAGGTCAAATGCTTATCTAATTGGACTGAGTCCAATCTAAGCATATGAGATAGATCAGGAATATACTGCCGCAAAATATAGACATGGAAACTTGATGAACAATGAGAAAATCCATAGGTAAGGCTAACTCACTTCGTGGAGAATCTCAAAAGGGCTAATACATCAAGGACTGAGCTTACACTTCCTCCCAAACCTCATCACACTCTTCATGGGTTATACACGAAGGAAAACACGGTCATAATGCCAAATCTCAAGGAATAGAGCCAATGGTGTACATAGTCCTTCTTTCTACTCTGAGCCACTCTCAACCTATTCTATATCACCTTGACTCTATCCAATGACTCCTGAAGAAAATCCATACCACAAGGCCTTATCTCAGAAATCTTAAACTATTCGACCAGAGACAAAAATTCCTACCATACAAAACCTCAAAAGGCGCTATCTCAATTCTTGAATGATAACTCTTGTTATAAGAGAGCTCCGCCAATGCAATGTGTTGATCCCACTAGCCTCCAAAATCCATAACATATGCTCAAATCATATCCTCGAGTATCTGAATAGTCTTATCTGAATGACCATTATTCTGTTGATGAAAGGTTATAGTCAAGAACACCTGAGTACCAAATTCCTCTAGAAATTCCCTCAAAAACCTTAAAGGAAATACAAAACCATGGTTTAAAGTGATAAAAAGGGCAGCCCATGACAATGGACTATCTTCCGAACATAGATATGGGCAAATCTCTCAACACTGAAAGTCTGAAAAGGAATGAAGTGTGTTAATTTGGACAAACAACCCACAATAACCCAAATACCATCAAAACCTTGAGAAGTATGAGAAAAACCATAAATAAAGTCCATGGTAACCCATTTCTATTTTCACTGATGAATGTCTAAACACTAAGTCAAACTACCTGGTCGCTGATGCTCGGCCTTTACCCATTGACAACATCGGCAATGATCTATAAAGTCTACCATATCTATATTCATACCATTCCACCAATAATGCTGCCTCAAATCTCTATACATCTTAGCTTTACAGGGATTAATGGAATATCAAGAGTTGTGAGCCTCATGAAGAATCGACTGAATCAAGTCACCAATTTAAGAAACACAAATACAACCATCAATCCTCAAAATACCCTTATAATTAATAGTGTGCCTCTCAGACTCACTACTCAACACCTGATCATGAAGGAAGAAAAATGTGTTATCCTCATACTAATGATCATGAACCTGCTTAAATAGTAAGGACATCACCTCCACACTAGCCAAAATCCTCCTAGGATGTGAAATATAAAGGAAAATAGTCAAATTGGCTAAGGATTAAATGTCCCATTCTATAGGCCTCTGAGAAATTGATATGCAAGAGAAGCTACCCATAATCACTGCCTTGCAACTCAAGGCGTCAGCTACTATATTTGCCTTACCTGGATGATACAAGATGGAAATATCATAGTACTTAAGAAATATCATCCATCTATGTTGTCAAGAATTAAGGTCTTATTGGGTCATAAGATACTGAAGAGTACGATGATAGGTGAAAATCTCACAATGCACACCATAGAGATAATGCCTCAAAATCTTTTACGCAAAACCTACTACCGCCAACTCCAAATCATTAGTGGGATAGTTGTTCTCATGCACCTTAATTTATCTAGAATAATAAGAAATAATTCAACCTCACTACATCAAAACACAACTAAGACCATCACCAGAAGAATCAGAAAACACGGTGAATGCCTCACCCTTAACTGGAGGAGCTAACATGGGAGCTAAAGTAAGAAACTCCTTGACATTTCCAAAGTTCAAATCACACTCTTTGTACCATTAGAACAGAACCTCTTTCCAAGTCAATTTAGTCATAGAGGCTAAAGTAGTAGCAAAGCCCTCAATTATGCGTCTATAATAACCGGCAAAACCAATAAAGTTATGAACCTCTGTCAGAGATGTAGGTTTAGCCCAATTATAAATCACCTCTATCTTGGGTGGGTCTACCATAAAATTATCATTAGAAACGACATGGCCAAGGAATGTCACTTACTCAATACAAAACTCATACTTTGAGAACTTGGGGGAAAGCAAATGATCCCTCAATGTCTTAAGCACTATCCTTAAATGTTGCGCATACTGCTCACTCCTCCTCCAATAGACAATAATGTCATGCATAAATATAATCATGATGAAGTATAAATAAACCTTGAATACTCATTTCATGAAATCCATGAACACGGCAGGGGCATTAGTCAACCCAAAAGATATCACTAAGAACTCATAATGACCATTACGTGTCCTAAAAGCTATCTTCGGGACATCCTCAACCCGAATCCTCCATTTATGGAAACCAGACCTTAAATCAATCCTAGAAAACATGGTTGCACCTTAAAATTGGTCAAAAAAATCTTCAATGCGAGGCATAGGATAACAGTTTTTTACTGTAACCTTATAAAGATGTATATAATCAATACATATACACATAGAACCATCCTTCTTCTTTACAAACAATATAGGAGCTCCGAATAAGGACACACTCGGTCTAATGAAAACCTTATCAAGAATATCCTACAACTGAGAATTTAGCTCATTAAGATTGGCATGATCGATACAGAAAGCTGCCATAGAAATAGGTTGAGTGACAATCTTGAGGTTGATAGCAAACTTAATCTCATAGATAATCTTTGCTTTCCATATGACTGGACATACGTTGTGCATGACTAAGGAAACGGGCTTGGTAAAACAATCCATGAATGCATGATAGTGGGATAAACTATCCATGCCTAGAATCACATCAAGATCCAGCATATCAAGAATAATAAGACTAACACAAGTATTAACTTTACTAACTGTCATAATATATGACCTGAATACTCGATCCACTACTAAAAAATCACCTACTTTCTCAAAGTACGATATGTCATTGTTAGATATCTCTTGTTAAGTTATCCTTTGCTTAGAGATCCTGATTAGGATAGTATTAGTTTTTCTTCTTGGCTAAGATCCCTAAGAGGTTAGATTGGTCCTCTTAGGTTATTATCACTGATTTTAGTCCTACATAGGTGTGTGTATTTATAAATGTATATATGATATAACCTTATATCCCTCTCTTTCCTTATTTATTCACATTGTATATGTACCATTTGGCCTTATATTACTACTATGTATCCTACTTTTACTCTTTATTAGTATATTGGAGTGATATATGGTATTGTACTTTAGTTCCTAAAAATATTTAGAATAGGATAGTTTACCCTTATTGCTCCAATAGCATGATTATGTTAAGTTTCATTGATGGTACCGATAGTTTATATTTTGGCTTCATTTGTCATTTATGCTTGCATTATCTTTAGAGGTTATTCATCTGATGCGTAATGAGTACCATGATTTGGTACTCATATTGCACTTCTACAACCTATTGATTATTGTATAATTTCTCACCATTAATATGTGCATCGTGTGGAGAAGATTTGAATAAAAGATTTTGGCCGACCTTCTGACATTCAAAGTATTCTTGCTCTCCCTTGTGATAATTAAACTTATCTCTATTTTGTATTCAAATATGGTTTACTCATGTATTTTTACTCTGTATTTCATTTTGTACTATTTTTATTTTAGAAGCTCTTATATTAGCTTCACCAGATCTTAGGGTTGTATCCTATATTATTTTTTTTATTTAACTTTGTTTCATTTTTATTATATTTCTATTGATAGTCTGTTACTAGTTGTCCAAGAATATGGGTTGTCTTAACAACTAATGGGTTATAGTAGGTGCCACTATTACTTGAGAAATTAAGTCATGCTAAACTGGTATCAGAGCCTAGATTTGCTGGTGTGCTGGCACAAGAGCCAAGTTTTAATGACTCTTTGGATAATTTTCCATATTTATTCTTATCTTTACTGTTTGAGCTTCTCCATAGCTTCCCCAAGTCATTTATGAATTTTTGGAAATGAAATTTTGGTTACCGATTAACTTGTTTGATTTTTAGAGTCAATTCCCTATTTTGAAATTTTTTTTGGTTCTAATGGCCACCATGTGAAAAAATCAATGAAATGATCTCAGATGTAAATTTTGAATGCGCCAACAGACCCAAAATATTGATTTTAGTTGAGGTATGCCTTTGGTTTGTGTCCCAATGCACCCGAGCTTATTTCGGCCTTTTGGTCAGAATGTTGAAAATTAGAAAGAATGGGTGTGGCACCCATATTTAGACGAAATGACCTCGGATTGAAAATACAACTTTTCCATTATGTTTGGAACATTGATTTTAAGCTTAGGTCCCAAGGTTCCCAGACTTATTCTTGGCTAGTGAAAGGATTTTATGAAAAGTGATGAAACTATAGGTGTGGGCCCCACTTTTTGCCTAAAAAATCTATGATAAAAGTTTTGATGATTCCAATGGATTTAAAATGTGGTTTACACTCAAATTCACTATTGTACCATGTTCTTTAGATTCCGGATGAGTTTCGATGGTCAAAAACTTATTTTTGAATTTATTGTCATCTAGTGCAACCACGATCGCGGCCAAGAGTGTGCGATCGTGAAAAGAGTGATCGCAGCTCGTAGGACTACAATTGCAACACCTGACTACCTGTAGGGACTATATAAAGGTCCCAAGATGCATTTGGGGTATTTCCCCTTCACCATTTAGACCTAGAAACCCCAAAATAAGTGTAATAACTAAAATTGGTCAAGTTGGGGTGACTTGGGAGCATAATTATCTTCTTGTATCGCGATTATCTACAAGATTAAGGTAAGAATTTCTTGAATTCAGTCTTGAATTTCTTTGTTTGGACCCAAACCCCAATTTAGCTTAGGGTTTGATTTTAGCCTAAAGTATTCTTACTTTTCACCCATTCTTTGAGGGTTATGGTTCCTTATTCAAGTGCGAACATTGGATTTATCTCGAAAACTTATTTTTCGTATGTGGGACCCACTTTGGGTTTTTGTGTCATTTTTGGACCCAAAGTACAATAGTTCAATATAGGTATCATTAGACTCGTATTAATGAGTAGATTATGGTTTTGTTAGTGTTTTTGCATTTTAAGGATTATAAAGTGAAGACGAGCATGTGGTGCATAAAGTGAGGTTTTTTAGTTTGGCCTTGAGGTAGGCTTCTTTGTACTTTTTTTCATAGATAATGTGTGATATATGTTGTGTGTGAATATGGATGTTAGGCTTGATTATAAGTAGGATAACTTGGCCTTGATTTTTGATGATTTGGGGAATAGATGAGGGTTTTGGACCCATAAGATCATATTTTTATGAACTTTTCCTTCCTTCTTTAGTTTAGATTAGTTATAGCATGGATATAATATAATTCTATGCTTGGAATATGGTTTTAGCATTTGAAGCATAATTTGTATTTTTAGCCTTATTGGGCTTTTATGGTAGTCTTGAAATTGTAAGTTAGGTAGAGTTGAATTGAGTACCCTTGTTTTGAGTCAAAGTTTCTATATTAGGCTTGACTATGGCTTACTTGACATCTAGAAGAAGAACAATATACCTTAGCCTAGTTTGGGGCATAGTATGCCTAATTATGAAAATTATGGATTAGAAGTGGTATCGTTCGGCACACTTAGGCCTAAGTTTGTGTTAAGTCTTGTAGACTTAGTTGCAGATATTAGACATAGATGAGTCTAGTAAACCATAGAATATGGTTAATTCATAACTTGGTAACTTGTATTTATTTTCTCGGATTGTAGCTTTTGAGTTATGGTTATGATACTCCTTGTGGAATTGATATTGGACATTTAAAGATGATATCCCTCCTAGATATGTTGTGGCCTATAGAGATGCTATTTTTTGTTAGACTTGATGATTTGCCTATAGTGATGCTATTTCCTCTTAGACTTTATAATTAGCCTATAGAGATGCTATTTCATCTTAGACTTGATAATTATCCTATAGAGTTGTTATTTCCTTTAGTAATGATTGTTGGACCTATAGAGATGATGTTCCTCTTGGATATGTAAATTGGCCTAGAGAAGTGATATTCCTTGTTGTCATGATGTATGATCTATTGATAAAAGATATCTTATAGATTATTATATGTCTCTCTCTCTATATGTACATTATTCTCATAGTGTAAAATGCCTTTGGTGTGAGAGATAATTATATGTCTATATATATTATGCCTCCTAAATGTGAGATTCCTCTTGTGTAAGAGATGATTATATGTCTATCTATATTATGCCTCCTAGATGTGAGATGCATCTTGTGTAAGAGATGATTACATGCTTAATGATATTATGCTTTCTATATGTGAGATGCCTCCTACATGCGAGATGATTAGATATATGCTACGACTTATAAATATGATTATTGAAATGAGTCCTAGATATGAGTATGGGCCTAAGGCCGTGATTACGATGTTGTGATTATTTTGGATAAATTAATGGACCAAGGTCCGTGTTATGATATCAATTATTTAGTCGAAAAGTGTTTATCATTATAAATGATGTGATTACAGTTTATGAATATGAATATGAATTTGTTTGTATGCACATCTCTTTGGTATGTGACAGGGGAAGATATGGTATAATGCTTATTATTCAATTTATTGAATATTGGTGATGACATGCATAGATTTGGTATGTTCATGATTATTTACCATTATAAATTATATGATTATAGATGAAATGTGATCTTATGAATTCTCTTCTTGTTATACAGTTAAGCTATGTGGTAACTACTTGTCTATTAGGGGACTATAGCACTTGATGGTTAGGAATATAATGTATTAGTTAATGAATCTTTCTTAGTAGAAACATGGTGTCTAACAATGGTTAGTTAATAAATGGTGTCAGTTACTAAAGGATGGTTAGGTGACAAGTAGTAATGTATTGTCTAGTAATTATTAATGGATATAGATTGATTAGTTGATAACAATTAATATGGATAAATGGTAGCTTTGGTCTAGTGATGAACCTTGACTAGATAATAGATGTTGGCTATTTAATAACTAGTGGTTAGTTGTTATCTCATGAGTAAGGATTATGTAAAGGATAATGTTTAGGCTAATAACTAGAGGTTATGTGATGACTAGTGAACTAGTGATTCTATTATAATGTGTGTTGGATAACTAATAACTAGTAGTTAAGAAGTGTTGACTAGATAGATATTCTATGGTGATATGTCTATGTTTATGTGTATTTTAGTGTATCTTATTTGGTAATGGTAATTGTGATGATATTGATACTTGTTAAGGCCGGAGGATACTATTGCGATGATATTGATACCCGACAAGGTCGGAGAATACTATTGTGATGATATTGATACTCGAAAATGATGGAGTATACTATTCTGATGATATTGATACCTGGCAAGGCCGGAGGATACTATTATGATGATATTGATAATCGTCAAGACCAGAGAATACTATTGTGATGATTTTGATACCCGACAAGGCCAGAGGATATATTGATGATATGTTGATACCCGACAAGGCTGGAGGTTGATTACGATGGTGATGGTCCTGATGAGGATAAATATGATGATTTATTACATTGGTTCTATCTTTTGCATTCATTCCTGCATGCGCATTGCCTATCACCATATGCACCTATGTCTATTAGCCAATATAAGATGGTTGCATAGATATGGGTGACTAATATGCCTTGTGTTATTGTATGTTGATTGAACCTTTGGAGCCTGGGGTAGTGGGGGTATGCATAGGATCATCTAGGTATTTGGTTGTGCGGAGTAGCTGATTATTCAGGTTGTTATTGATATTATTGTTATCATTATCATGATCATTATTATGGCTAGATTTTGACAGATTTGTCCTTGATTCAGTAATGTGATTTGAGGTATGTCTTCAGCCTCTCCTATTTTACGATTGCATTATTATACACAATTATTTCCTGTCTAGCCATATGGATTACAAACCCTAAGTATGATAGTATTAAAATCCCAATTCGATTATAATAACATCTCAAAATAAGAACATGATGATATATGTTATGCTTTGATATGACCTCGTGGTTATATGTATATATACCTATATATATCTAGCTATATGAAGCTATGATACTACTATATATCCCTTCCTTCATTGTTCATGTTGTATAGTCATTTCTTTGCCTTGTATATTATTATATATATATATATATATATTTTGATTCTTATTCGTATATTGAACTGGGATATACGGTATCACATTGATGTGTATGGAATATAGCCGGAATAGGATAGTTCACCCTGATACTTCCTTGGTCTTATTATATTAGACCCTTGGAAATGAATAGGATAGTTGTCCCTTAATATTCTCATTAACTTATTATATGATTTCTGGTCTCTTGGAGGTAGATTTCATTCTATTTATATGCTATGTATATCTTCTTTATCTTTGGAGCTCAATTGGCAGTTTCCTAATGAGTACCATTTATTTGTATCTAAACTAGACTTCTGCAGCCTACAGATCATAGCATAGGTTATCGCCGTTGATCTGTGCATCATGTGGAGTGATGTGCCAGATTTTTGTAGAACATTTAAGACTTTTTAACTTGAAATAATTGTAAGTTCTTAAGTAATTATTGGTATTTTTGATGTTATTTCTTAAGATTTTGTAAGAAAGTCAAGATGCATGGAAATAAATAACAATGGACCAAAAGAGTAAAATCTGGTACAAGTGAGCTGATACGAGTCTGACGGCATTTCTTACAAGCCATCAGAGAAGTGGTAAGCTACTAGAAAAAGCTGTTAGGAAGAACAGTGGAGAAGAGTTGCCGGATGAGAGTGACGACATTCTTAATATGTCATCACAAGTGTGGTAAGCCATTAGAATATGCCGTCAGAGTGAGGCAGAACATAGTGAAATAAGCTGAAGGTCTGACGACATTTGCTACACGCCATCACAGGACATCGTCAGAGTGAGGAAGAACAGGTCAAGATGGCATGACTTCTGATGACATATCTAAGACGCCGTCAGAAGCCTGGCGACCAACACCAATATGGCGTCACCTAAATCCGAGCCCAGCTATGATTTTGTTATTTTATAACCTTAATTAGGCTTTAGTATAAATAGCATCTTTTAGGGTTTTTGATTGATCAAGAATTCATCTATCAGACATCAACTCTAACTCTAAGAGGAGAGACACATACTTTTGCTCTCTTTCATAAAATATTCTTGTGTTTTCGTATCAACTATTTTTGGGGTTTGTACCTAGTGATTAAATAGGAGGAACTACTTGTTGTTTTCTACCTATTTGTAAGTTTATCATTAAAATCATGAATTCAACTTGTTATTTTGTTCATCAAATCATGAGTGGCTAATTTCATTAGCCGGAGTTATGGGATCTATGGATTAGGATTTGATATGATACTAGGCGTTTAACAGATTCAAAGAGTAGTAAAACATCTTGAAATTCTGTTATTTTAACTAAAATCTAGTGGTTGCGAACATTAGGTTATGCCTTAGGTTTTATTTACTTCTAACGGAGAAATAGACTAGAGGACGTGAATTATCAACAGGGACTCGGAAGCTACCAACCTTCTGTTTAATGATTAATGTCGTAACTGGATTAATCTACCTGAAATAACATCCTATTAGAAATAGATAAGTTATCTAAGTTTGAGGGAATTAGATAATAAATTGTCTGGTGAGGTTGATAGATAAGTCAGATAGTATAATCATCAGGGATATTCTGCTGTTCTACTCATTCCGAGAATCTCTAGCATTAACTAGTAGTTGTCAATTCCCAAAATCCTTGGTGAACATAGCTCTGTTTTCCCATTTAGGCTGATTTCAAACACTAGAATATTGAAAGTGATAATTAACTCTCTGTAAACCTTAAACCCCCATTTCATTTTTTTTATATTGATTGTTTGAATTTAACTTGTAGCTATAATTTCAAACTAGTTTAATCGCCACTATATTGTTCCCTGTGGATTTGACTCCGACTCCAAAGTTGGGTAAATATATTGACGACAACCGCCTTACACTAAATTGAGGTGTAAGTTGAGCGTTATAAAAAATGGCGCCGTTGCCGGGGAATAATTTGGCGTATTGAGTTAGTTTGGAATTTTATCTTACTTTCTTGAATTCAAACTAGTAAATATTTGTTGTGATTTCCTTTGTTCTTGTGTAAGGTAGATTTTCTTTATTTTTGTTTATTTCATACTATGGCATCATGGAATGAATGTAAGTTTGATGGTTGGAAATCTTATCTGGATGATCCATGTCCATATTGTGATGGACCCTACTTTTGGCAAGATTGTAGATATGCTCCTCGGAGAGAGATGTGTGCACCATCTCCATCCTACCGAGAGTTTAATTTTTCTTTATGTGGTGGTCGAGACGGACATTTGAGTGATTGCTTAAATTCCCCTTCCCCCTATTGCGCTAACCCAGGTTCTAGTTCTTTTAATGAGTATGAAAGGTCTTATAGTCAAGAAAAAGAAGAACGAAGCATTGGAAAGAGTGACATTGAAGCTATGCTTCAACTAATGTTGAATCGTATAGACACAACGAATGATACCATATGTGAGATACGTCAAGACATTAGGGCATTTAATGAGGGAATAGAAAGGATAGAAGAGATGGATATCGAGGTGAATCATCCAAAACACTTTTCTACATTATGTTTAGATGATATCTTGTCGGTGGAATCATTTAAAATAATGGAAGAGTATGACAATGAAGAGAAAGAATACTATACTGATGATGAGCTTGATGTTGATTAACCCTTGGAGATTTCCCAACCAACTGAGCCAACCATGAGGGATAATGCCAAGATTGAGGGAATGGTGCTAGAGGCAAATGAAGAAGCTGAGTCAATATCTTATGAAGACTTTAGCCCAATTCAAAGTAAAAATGTTGAGAAGATGAATAAAAGTGAGTGGAAGTCTGTGAAGATGAGGAACAAAAATCCTATATTCTTTATTTTACACTTAATAAACAACATAAAATTACACCTCACTTTAAGGTCGAGTTGTTTACCATGCATCATTCATTACTCGGCTTCTTAATCATTGTACCACCTCCTTATGAGAGAGGTAAGAAGATGGACTCTAAGTTGGGGGTGAAATTCATATCCTCAAGGTGGAGGAAAAAACTGAGTTGGGTTGTGCCGCGACGTTAAACTAGGCGCTTCTTGGGAGGAAAACCAAGGAAATTTGTTGTTTGTATTTGTATTATGTGATTGACATCAGATCTTCTCACCTATGGTGCCACGGGTATGTTTCTAACTCTTTTTTTTATTTGACGTGTTGGGAACAATGCATGATATTAAGTTGAGGGTAGGGCTACTTATGGGTGTTGATGTCCTCCTGGGGTTTTTGTTGTTGTGCCTATTTCCCCTGGAGTCTTGTTCCTAGTAGAGCCGGCATGTTTAGCCGTACTGTGTTTGTTTTATGATTTGTTGTGGTTAACTGAAGAAAAATAAGTATCTAGAGAAGTTGACATATTTTTGTTGATTTTTGAGACTGATAAACACCTCTCCGTTGGTCTATTTTATAACTGTGTGATATACATTTATATGTGACCACTATGCATCATGTTATGGAATTAGTACTAGTGACATGATATTCACTGCTAAACAATCGCATGAACTGGATAGGTAGTAGCTTGTGATGAACTTTTGTGCCATGTGTGTGTGAGATACAACTTAGTTCCCTTTGTGTGTTAAATCAAAAACTTTCCCGGTTAGTCTTACCTTGGTTGAAAGATAGGGGTTAGGAAAGGATCATAGGCCGTTTTGATTTTTAAGTCATTTTTTGCCTAAATGACCTTCCCTGTATGCATGATATCTCTTGATCCTTATTTTGATCCTGAATTGACCATTTCTTTCTATGACACCTATCATCTTCCTGTTTAGATCATAATGAACTTGTTTTGGCCCTGGTCTTCCTTGGACACTGTGCACCTTGACTTAGGTAAACAACCTAAGTTTAGGGTGGCTATCATAGGGGTGCGTGATGTAAACTGGGTATGAAGAAAGGTAGAATAAAAGGAAAAGAATAAGTGAAAAAGAATAAAAAGTTGGGTGGTGTGGAAGAAGAATAAGAAAAGAAAAAGAATGAAAAAGAAAATCCACATCCATCTTGAATAATGTGTGATCAAGGAAAGGAGAAAATGAAGAAAAAGGTCAATAAGTGAATCCCAAAAGTTAAGGTAGTGCCAAGGAGGCTTAGTCACTCTAAATTCCATTGAATATCATACCAACCCTTAGCCTACATTACAAGCCGAAGAAAAGACCTATAGTGATCCTAACTTACCTGTTTGGACACCTCGGTAATGAAAATAAGGGCAAGCATATGGTTTTTGACATGCATTGATTGGAATTTCTTTTTGAGAGTGAGTGTCTCTTGACCGTCTCCGCATTGACATGCTTGAGTTCATATATGAGCCTTATTTATTGTAAGGGAACATCGGTTGCATTGCTAGCTGTTTACTTGTTTGGGTAGTGTAACTTTCACATATGCATGGTTATTGTTGCTGAATTGATTCCATATCTTGATTCCTTCGGGTCACATTGTTAATCTTCATTGATATGCACAATTGGATTTATCAGTAATTGAAAATGTGGTTCAGGTATTTTCCTTAGTAATAATATCACAAATGGTAGCATTATCACCTAAATTTTATGGACTCTTCAATTACGATGCAACAATATATTTAAAATTCTCATATAATATATTATTTTTGAAGAATCAGAGATGAATTCATTGACATTTTTGAAGAGTCCGAACAACATAGATTATCACTATAAAGTAGTGCATTTAAAAATTCCTACCCTTATGAATTACTTTAGTAGAAATAGGCATTTTTTTTAAATATTGATGGAAGTACTCTGCTCGGAGAACTTCTGACTAATCTAATATTGATAATGCCATTTGATTGAAAATTAATTTTTTTTTTCTTTCCTTCCTTATGATAGTGTATTTCGTAAATGTACTTATGACTCATTTGGTAGGATGCACGATTTAAAATAATTCATTTATTAAAATTTAATTTAGTCAACCTAGTTTATTGTTTAGTTGAACAACTCAATTTAACCCCTCCTTATACATGAATAATTTATAAACCATATGGTGTATTATCTTATTTGGCGGGATTTTCTCATCTTTTGTAATGGAAAAGGTGTAGTTGTCTTGGGTTGACTGAACAACATCTTTATAATTAGTCTCCAACTATTTGTTTCTGTTACAAAGTTAATATTTTTATGAAGGTATTGTTCATTTCGTTCATTCATGTATCCTAATGAAACTTTATATTCTTGTATATTAAACAAGTATTTTGTGTATTGAAACATTGTGTATTTAAAGTTTCAAAATATTTTCTGTTATTAAATGTATTAATTTTTTCCATTTTGTGATAAATTAGGAGTTATTATGGATCTTCAACCACTATCTGGTATTGATTATATCATTCTTGAGGAGATAATATTCTAATAGTTCCTTGTCGTCCTCATTTGTGTTTTATGGCTATTCTTGGTGATTTGCTAAGAAGAGAGTATAAAAATAGGTGTAAGATTAGGTATTGTATGAATGTTCAAATTTCAAAAACTATTTCTCACTTAAATTGTATCATAAATGATAGTGACGGTGTATGTATTGATAAGTTAAGAACAGATAGAAATGTCTTTCATAATTTAGTTCTATAGAATAAGAATATTAGAGGTTTTATTGACGGTAAATATATGTTGAGTAGTGAGAAGCTAGAAATGTTTTTAAGCACCTTTGATCAACATGAGAAGAACAAATCTATCAAGGTTGATTATATTCAATCTTGATGGAGCTTAAGTCAAGCTTTTGATGAATGCTTGGGATCTATGATCAAACTTTCTCCATTGTTAGTTATGAATCCTAAATCGATTCTTCAGGATAAAATTAAAGATCGATGGAAATTGTTTAAGATAGGTGAAATTCATTTAAGCATCTTATAATGCGAGATAACTCTCTTTATTTTTATACGGTTTTTAGTTGCACTTTATGTACTTAGATTCAAATTATAGTTCCATCGAGTACAAACAAAGATATAGGGCACAAAAGAGAGATATAGCAACAAATATATTGTGAGTTTGTGATAAAAATCTCAATTTTACTTATGTGTTATCTGGCTGGGAAGGATCAATGTTGTTGATGGTCAGCAATATTGTTGATGGCCGTGAATTATGAGAAATTATAGTGAGACACAATAGTTTGAAAATTCCTTACGGTATGTTGTGTATATTCTTATATATTAATATTACATGAAAAATATATTGTATTTTAGTTTTTGATTAGGTAAATATACAAAAAACTGATATATAAAAATATCAATGTTTATATTATAAGTGACTATTATTTTTGTGATGGAGGATATACAAATGGAAAAGATTTTCTTTTGCCTTACAAAAAGTGCATATATTTGTTAAGAGATTAGCAAGGTGATAATACACCACCTTGATGTCGTGAATAACATTTTATTATGAAGCATGCTAGGGATAATAATTTTATTTAAAGAGTGTTTGGACTATTTAAAAGTCATTGGAGAATTCGTAGAAGTTTTTCGTGGTACTCAATTAATGTTCATAATAGGATGATAAGTGTTTGTTATTTGATTCAAAACTTTATCCATGGAGAAATGAAAGTGGATACTTTATACATAAATATGAAAAAATAAAAGGAGTGTCAACATGAAAACATTAATGTATTTGAATCATTTGAAGAGTATATAACTTGGAGGGATAAGTAGGTACAATCAATGTGGAATGCATAATCTAATTAGTGATGACACCTTATATTATTATTATTTTGACGAGTTTATTTAGTTTGGACCTTTAAGGTGTGCATCAGGAGTTAGAATGACTCTTCTATCATAATAATATCATGCTACTTAATTAATTGGGAATCTAGGTTCCTTGTTGCACTTGAATTAAAATTTTAGAATATGCTACAATGTAATCAACAATGGTTCTTAATATGATACAATTATGCTTTCTTTTAGAAATTTCAAGTATGATATCAAAATATTTTAAAGTTAATTCTTTGATGAATGACGTCTTTATCCTTTGATATATGATACATCTTTTACATGTTTATATGATTCTCAACTAATTATTCCTTAAGGATATTAAAGTCTCTTGATATTTTGCTCTCAAAGTCAATAATGAAAATATGGTGATTGATCAGGTTCATCTTCTATATGATCATATTAATTCTCCTTTTTAGATCGTAATCACTATTGCCATTCTATTTTCACCTAGAGAGATTTTACTCCAGAGGACTTTATCAAGTGATAATCTTTCATCCATGAGCGGATTCTAGTCTATTATTTATATCACAAAATTTTTTCCAAGGGATACTAAAGTTAATCCATGGAAGAAACATGTGTATGGTAGTTCTAATTTTCCATTCAACTTGATATACAATTCTTGCTTGGCCGATTTGTTTCAAGTCACCCTGAATGCAAGCACACCAGCCCCCTCCAAATCTCTTATATGATTACTACAAGTGTAATCTACAAAATTTACTTGGCCATCATGTTCATGGGTTTTGATGTCCACCATTCTTTAGTAATTTGTCCAATGATATCTATGGTCTGGAAAAAATAGCAAATGAACAAGAAAAGTATTTTCAGGTAATACTAGCAGTTTTCCCATCAATAAATACATGTTGTGGAGTTTCCCAATGGGGATTAGAGCAACATTTACAAATAGAGGATATATTAGTGACAAATATATTAATAATGTAACCCTTAAGTATATTACCAAATAGAAGTCTCCATGAGATGATAGACATCTTAAATGGTAACCTGTTATGACAAACGTTGCTAGTGTTTGAGGCCCTTGTTAATATTTCTCTTATGTGTTTCCAGGCTTTTGTTGAAGTAGTGACCATTACACTGAAAGTTTAAATCACAAAGTAACCTTGGTTCTTATCAACAATAATAATATTCAGAATAGTTTGAATCAACTTATCACGACCTGAGCCAAGTCCTGGTCATGATGGTTATCTCAAGTCCACCAAGGACTAGAGACCACACCCATTTAACCTAGAAAACCAGAACACAACATAACTAACAATGGATGAGTTTCGAACATATAACAAGATAGAGTCGAGTTTCGAACATATAACAAGATAGATTAATTAACTAGCTTAGAAAGGAATCAATGAATTTCAACAACCATCACAATCTACAATAATCCACAAAGCCTCTAATGACCAAGAATAACGTAAGTTGGGACATAAACCCGACCATTGCAAAAAAGAGTACAAAAGGAATAGTCTAAACATAAAAGAAACAATGCATTAAAAATAATAGGACTTCTGCTGAATGGAAGCTCACCACTTCAAGATAGACCAATGAATGAACCAGAATTACCTATCACTGTGCAAGAAAATAGAAATGTCAGCGGACCCTTCATCAAGTAGGGATATAGTGTTCGGGGATGGTTAGAAGGGTGAGCACTAGCCTGTAACTCAGGAATAGGATAAAATAATGCCATGATCAATCAGTCCGAAATTATTCAAAATAATATACACACATTCATATACATATATACGATATGTTAGGAGAGGGAAAAAGGTTTATCATGAAGTTTAAAATATTATCTTGGACTATGTAACATCAAACATCATAAAACAATTCACCCACGGGCTATATGTGTCTGGATCCTCCCACTGGTTGGGCCCTAGTGCATGTTAGCCACATGAACCAGATGTATCAAGGAAGAGTAGAGAATGCGTCGACCCCGCGTCAATCAAGGATACAAATATATGTATAAAGTGTATCATATGCACACAGTCATTAGGACTAGCCCCCATACCAGCAAATGCGGGTTTCCAGTATTAGTCCCTTTAAGACGTTTACCTTTGTGGCCAGCTTCACAACACATTTTAAGCCTAATTAAAATATTTACACATTTTGGTTTATTAACCAAGAATCATCCATTACAACATATAGCATTGGTATCATCATACCAATTAATCTTGGAAGATAATGCCATTATGCCATTAAAATTATTCAGCACATTAGGGGAATGCCCTGACCCCCATGATTTTCAAGTCAAATAGATGGGAATGCCTCGACCCCAGTAGTTTATAAAAATAATCTTGGGGGAATACTTCGACCCCCGTAGTTTGTAATTAATTCAAAACATGGGCAACAAGGCCTTCCAAAACTATTTTATTTATTTAACCATTTATGCAATGCAATAGTTTAGAGAAGTAAACCAAATCTTGTGATTAATCATTTTTAAAGCCAGTTATGCAACTTGGTTGAGGGAACAAAATTTCCAAAGACAATTTTCAAACCAAATTATAAAATTATGGAATGATTCAACCCTCATCCCATTAACCATACCATGCACTCCAATAGGTTTTAAACTACATAGGCAAAACATAAACAAATGTATTATAACCATAAAAATCCAATTCAGCTAACCATCATTCCAAAACCTTTAACCCACATGTATTCCATATTTAAATCCACATGAATAATAACATAAACCATTACTTTAGTGAAAATAAGTTTATGGGAAGAGATTACAATCCTAAGATATCAAAAGTTATTGAGAAGAAACCAAGATTTGAGCTCTAGGTAACCAACCTTGAAAAACCCTAGTTGTTCTTGACTTGGGGATTTAAGAGAGAAGAGAGAGTGTATTTGATTTGTTTTTAGGTAATAATGGGATGCCATAGTGTTTTTAAGTAGTGGGTCACAATTAGGAAAAGAAGAAAATGACCAAGGTGCCCCCAATTAAAACACAGAAAAAACTACCGCCAGGGACTACGAGTTACGTCATAACTCTTGACGTCTAGTTATGAGTCATCAATATGACTCGTAGTCTGAGTAGAGACATGGGGCCTCCTTAATATTAACCTTACTAGTAATTCCCTACAACTATTACAAAGACCTTAAGACTCATTGGGCCATAGTCGTAATCACAATAGTGACTTGGCCACCTACAATGATTTGGTCACGAGTCACATACTATGACTTGTCACCACTCCTTCAGACTCATTAGGTTTGAGTCGTGATCAGAATAGAAACTTGGTCAACATCACTGGTCACCCAACGATTAGAGTCCAATGACCCGTAATAAGTGACTATGACTCGTAGCCTGAGTCATAGTCTGAGAAGTGAGGGAAAAAACATAGAACTTTCTAGGGACCAAAAATTCTGGGAGGTACATTACCCCCCCAACCCACAGGATCATTCATCCTCGAATAATCAGTCAAGGCATCCATTAGTACAATTATAAAATAGAAATGAAACCATAATTCCTTTAACAAAGTCAAAAAATAAAAGAGGGTAGGAAAATACATACCTTAAGCACGATTATCCAATTTGGGGAACAAGAACGGATATTTGGACTTTATGTCATCTTTAGCTTCCCAAGTAGCTTCTTCTACCTTATGGTTCCTTCATAGAATATTCACCAAATCCATATCCTTAGTCCTCAAATAACAGATCTTCCTATCCAAAATATCAACTGGGACATTCTCAGAAGATAAAGAATTCGAGATATCAACGCTCTCAGTAAGCACTACCAGTGAAGGATCACCTACATAGTTCGTCAAAATTGATACATGGAATACCAGATGAATAGAACCAAAAATTAAAGGCGACTCTAACTCATACGCAACATTGCCCACTCTCCTTAAAATCAAGTACGGGCCAACATAATGTGGACTGAGATTGCCTTGTTTTAAAATCTCATAATATCATTTATAAGAGATAACTTCAAGAATACCCAATAAACAACCACAAACTATAACTCTCTTCACTTCATGTCTGCATAGGATTTTTGGTGACTTGGAGTAGTCTTAAGACTATCCAGATCACCTTCACCTTCTCTATAGCTTGAAGAACCAAGTCCTGGCTAAAAAACCTAGTCTCACCAGCCTCAAGCCACCCAATAGGAGATATACACCTCATACCATATATAGCTTTAAAAGGAGTCATCTCAATACTAGAGTGATAACTGTTATTATACACAAACTCAATAAGAGGAAAATGATCCACCCAAATACCTGTAAAATCAACCACATAGGCCTATAGCATATCTACCAAATTTTTAATGGTCCTCTTCACTTGTCCATACGTCTGAGGGTGGAAAGCGATGCTAAGGTTCACCTTAGTCCCCAAACCTTTCTAAAATAAACACCAAAAGTAAAAAGAGAACTGCACACCTCAATCTAAAATAATTAAAACTAGAGCACCTTGCAATCTAACTATCTCCTGAAGGAATAACTTAGCATAATCCTCTCTGAAGTAGGTAGTCCTCATAGGCAAATAGTGAGAATATTTAGTAATCCTATATATGATGACCCAAATCAAATCATGATGATTTTGAGATCGCAAAAGACCTATAGTCAAATCCATGTTGATCACTTCTCATTTCCTCATAGGCAACTGAATCACTTAAGATAACCCACCGAACATCAAGAGCTCAACCTTAACTTGCTAACAAACTATGTACTTAGCTAAATAATTGGTCACATCCTTCCTCATACTGTTCCACCAATTTATCTCTTCATCAAACTTGTATGAACTACATACCTTGATTCATGAGCCTCAATTAAAACCTTTCCTCATAGCCCATCAAAATCAAGAATACACAATCTACCTTGGTACCTCAAGATACCATTTCCACCAATCTCAAATGTCATGACCTTCTGCTGACCCACATCATACTTAATCTGCATCAATATGGTGTCTAAAACCTACTTCTCCTTCACCTCTTCACCAAATGATAACTTCACCACCTCTTGTACAATCACACCTCCATCCTCATAATCTAAAAGATAAACTCTAGGATTATCCAATTAGTGAATGTCCTTCACCAATCCTCGCTTATCTTCATCCACATGAGACAAGATACTCATGGACAACCTTTTAAGAGCATCAGTAACCATATTAGCCTTACCTGGATAGTATTTGAGACTTATGTTATAGTCCTTGAGAAACTCAACCTATCTCCTTTGCCTGAGATTCAATTCCATCTGGGTGAATACATATTTAAAGCTTTTATGATCTTAATAGATTTCAACATAAACCCCATACAAATAATGGCGCCAAATCTTCAAAGCAAAAACCACTGCTGCCAACTTTAAGTCATGAGTTGAATAACTCCTTTCATGAACCTTCAACTTCCTAGAAACATAAGCCACAATCTTACCATGCTACAACAACATAAAACCCAACGTCTCATGGGATGCATCACAGTACACACTAAAACCATCAGTACCCTCGGACAGGGTTAAAATTAGTGTAGAAGTCAACTTATCCTTCATCATCTTTAAACAACCCTCACACACATCACACCATAGAAACTTCACCCATTTCTAAGTAAAATTCACCAATGGAGTAGCAATATAAGAGAATATCTCCACAAACATCATATAATACCCAACTAAACCCAAGAAGCTTTGAATGTTGGTTGGATTCATGGGTATAGACCATTTCTTAATTGCCTTAACCTTTAGTAGGTCTACCATAATCCCCTCATAAAAAACAACATGACTTATAAAGGTCACACTATTAAACTAGAACTCACATTTCAAAAACTTGACATATAATCGCTGATCCTTATGAGTATGCAACACCACTCAAAGGTGCTTAACATGATCCTCCTCACTCATCCAATATAAGAATATTTCATTAAAAGTAATCATAAACAAATACAAAACTGTCTGAATACTCGATTCATCAGGTCCATAAATATAGTCGGAGCATTAGTCAACATGAATGACATCACTTGAAACTCATAATGACCTTATCGGGTTCAGAGAGTAGTTTTAGAGATGTCCACAACCCTAAGATTCAACAATGATAACTCAGATAATGATCAATCTTAGAAAAGAATCTAGCACCCTGAAGTTTGTCAAAGAGATCATCTATCCTAGGAAGGGGATATTTATTCCTCGCTGTCACCTTATGCAGTTGTCGATAATCTATACATATCCAAAAGTAACCATCCTTCTTATCCACTAAAAGCATAGGAACACCCCATGAGGACACACTAGTATGGATGAAACCCTTAGTAAGTAGATCCTTTAACTAATCCTTAAGTTCTTTCAACTCAGTCGTAGCCATTTTTTATGGAGAAATAGAGATAGGATGGGTATTCTATAGAAGATAAATCCCAAAGTTTATTTCTCTATCGAGAGAAAAACTAAGAAGATCATCAAAAAGAACCTCAGGAAATTCATTAATAATAAAGACATAATGTAAAGAGGGAACCCCAGAACTAGAATCTTTAACCCAAACCAGATGGTATATACACCCTAAGGAAATAAACTTCTAATCTCTAAGATATGAAATTAACCTTCCCTTAGGTATGAGAGAACTCCATTCCTGCTCCAGCACTAGTTCATTTGAGATTTGAAAAGTAACCTTATTGGTCAAATAATCTAGGGACGTGTAGCACAAATAGACCAAATCCATCCCTAAGATCACATAAAAATCCTCCATATCCAATAATATTAGATCCATAAATGTCTACTTATCATCAATAGATACCACACAACCCTTATAAACCCTTCTAGAAATAATAGAATCACCTACCAAGGTAGACATAGGAAGGAATAAAAAATACACTTAGAACCAAAACAAAAATGAACAGCCACATAAGGGGTCACATAAGAAAAGGTAGAACCTATGTCAAGTAGGCAATATATATAATGAGATAAAAAATTTAACATACCAGTAAAAATATCAAGAGATGCCTTAGAATAATGATGTGTGGCAAGAGCATAATGATGATTTCGACAAGTGTCGGTACTAGAAGTAGCATCCTTGGGCGCATGAGATGAAGAAGTAGTAACCGACACCTTATTGGCTCTAGTAGCAATATTTTTTGATGGACAGTTCCTCTAAATATGACCAGGCTGGAGACATTCAAAAAATGGATTCCTCCTCTTATCACAATAACTACAGTGCATCTTTCTACAGAAGATGCAATGAGAATAAAATGAGGTTAACTGAGCTCTACTAGTTTGAGAATGAGTACCTTATACCCTAAATCCACTATTAGTCTAAAAATGTTGATCACCAAATGACTTAGAATAAGGAGAACTAGTCAAATAATATGAACTCAAGTTTCTATTTCCTCTTATTACCCTACTGGCTATCATCTTTACCACTAGCGTGTTGATCTCTACCCTATTTTGAATACCTAAACTTCTTATTCTGCCTCTTTTCTATCTTAACTTGTTTCTTTTTTTCTCTTCAACCAGCTGCATATATACCAAAATCTTAGGGATATCTATGTCATAATTTATCATAGCAGCCTTACATTTCAAAACCAAGTCCTAAGACAAACCCAAAGAAAAATTCCTCATCCTAGCCCTTATGCTAGACATCAACTCTAGAGCATAGCGAGACAATAGATGGAACATTAGGGCATATTCCTTTACAATTATTCTACTTATTTATGCAAAATAATGTTGGAGTAATTTCACATTCTTTTCTGCATCTTGACTTAGTAATGCTATCTTGCACTTTATCATATTTATATCATGTTTTAGTTTAGTCGATCGATGATACCCATTGAGTACCTGTGGTTTTGATACTCATACTATATTTTTGTACCTTTTTGGTGTAGATCCAAGTATTAGTTGTCTTCGTTGATCGACGATCATGCTATGTGGATTTTTGAATATAAGGTGAGATCTTAGAGTTGGAGTCTCCTATTTTCCTTTTACATTTTATGTCTAGTCATTAGTTTCAAAATAGGATTATGTTGACTATTTTAGGAATTGAGTTGTATTTATAGTCGCTCTTGTACTGGATTTACCACTTCGCGGGATGTATTTCTGCATTATTATTTTTCATTTATCTTTTTTTAATACCTTTCTTACTCTTTAGTGACATATATTGTTTCTGCCTTATATTGGGCTATTTCTAACAAGTTAACCCATTACGAATAGATCCAGGTTACTATTTGGCTTTCCCATATATTGAATTTAGTAGGTACCATCATGACTCATAAATTGGGTTGTGAAAAAGTGGTATTAGATCCTAGATTACATCGATATTATTTTTACAAGAGCAAATGTCTAATAGAGTCCTGCGGCTCAGAATGATGATGTTTGTTTTCTATTTTTTGGAGGTTATAGGACATTCTTAGGAGTTCTTCACTTCTTTCACTAATTTTGTGCTATGTTTTAGTTATTTTGTAAAGAATTTCTTTGACTTCACTCTTTCGCAAATGGCTAGGATACATTCTATCGCTACAAAAAATAAGGGTCGTGAGATCGATCCTAGGTATCCTATTATTGTTCGTGATTGACATAAGGGTCATGGAGAACCTCGAGATATGTCCCCAGATACTCTAAAAGACCCTGTTCTTTATCTTGATTCATAGATTCTTTTGCCTCAACCAGCAGTGGACAAGGGATAAACCTAGGTGCCACTGGGGTTTCTTTCTTCTTTAGTGCTCAGGGATTCTTTTGTTTAGATTTTAGGGTTGGTTGGTCGTAATCTACCTAATGGTTCATAGTCTACTAATAATAGTATTTTTTAGGCTCCTAGAGTTAAGGTTTCTTTTATTTGGGTAGTTGCTCCAGTTGTAGTTTCTCAGCTAGTGGTTTCCCAACCTTCAATGTCTACTGAGGAGCAGAAGATATTGGGAAGATTCATGAGATTAGCTATGCCTAGGTTCTTTTGTGCACCGATCAAGGATGCAAGTATTGAGATTGCACTTTTTGAGGATTTATATGGTATGCGATGCCATTCCCTAATTGGATGGTTTGAGACTTCTAAGATTAGACCTCATTGTAGTCAATCGGTTTTAGAGTCAAGGTGATTCAGGGTAGGTTGAAAATGATATAGAGGAGTTAGAAATCCTATGTAGACCATAAACTTTATGTTTTGAGAAAAAGCAAGCTCAACCATAAATATATCAGACCTTTTGAGATTTTTCGAATAGTTTGTGAGGTGTCTTATGAGTTAGACTTACCTCTAGATTTTGCAATTGTTCATCCAATTTTCCATGTTTCTATGTTATGGCTCAGTCCAATTAGATGACCGGTTGGATTTTGTAAATGAACCTGTGCTTATTTTGGCTAATGATGTTAGGTGATAGTGCACTAGGGAGACTTCATTAGTTAAGGTTAAGTGGATGCACTACACGGTAGAGGAGGCCACTTTAGAGATCGAGAGCAAGATGTGGACGCAGTATCCTCACCTGCTCGAGACTTCAGGTATATCGTAATCCTTTACTTTCAAGGATTAAAGTTCCTTTGCGTGGATATTTTAATGACCCTTTAGATCATTTTCCATATTTTATCTGATGTTCACCATTAGAGCTTTTCTATAGCTGGCCCAAGACATTTATGACTTGCTGGAAATGATAGTTCCCTATTTTGAAGCCTTTATTGGTTCCAAATGACTGCCAGTCAAAAACATTAGTCAAACAACCTTGTATACAAATTCTGACTGTTCAAATATCTCTGAAATGTCTATTTTAGTCTAGTAGGACTCTTGGTTTGGGTCCCAAGGCACCTGGGATCATTTCTCCTTATTGGTCAGAGAGTTAAGAAAATAGAGATTGCATGTCGAACCCACTTTTAGTGAAAATGACCTTGGATGGAAATTCTGACCACGCCATTGAATCTAAAACATCGAATATGGTTTGGTAGCATAGTCTATTTGCATATATGGGATTTCGGATGAATCCTGAGGGCTTGGAGAAGACTTAGAATTTCTAATTCTCAATAGTAATTGTTGAGATTGCTAATTTTATGCCAAAGGGGCATGATCGAGACTCCCTTGGCTAGCCACCCAGATGTCGCGATCACAGTTCTCTAGTTTGAGATCGCGACTAATCATAGTAGCCATATTAAGCTGTGATAGCGAGCCCCATGTCACGATGGTGAGATCTGGGTACCTGGCATGAGATACGAGGAAAAAATATGAAAATTAAAATGGACACAAAAACAAAGGAAAACTAGAAAATAAAGTAAAGGATAGATTGATTGACATAAATCAATAACAAGAGGACAACCAAGGTTATAGAAAACCCTATACCTTTCTATAAATTACCGAAAACACCAACCTCTAATGAGGACATAATGGAAACGGAAACCAAGAACTCATATTTCTATTAAACAAAAGAAACTCTCAACAACTTTCAATCATAACACTCTCATGTGTATCTCCATTTATCATTCAACAATGACCTAAAAATGAAAGGAAAAATATCTATTTATAGCCATGGGGTATTTATTACATAATGGGCCCAAATGTGACCCTAAAAAGCTATTGCACCCAAAAGTGACCTAAGAGCCCAAACAAAGGAAAGGGCACCCATGCTCACCCACGGCTTTGTGGACCTTATAGTCTCTATGCTATCTTCAAAACATGATGTGGGTCAATACTCCTAGGTATGAAGGCATCAAATATAACTTTTCTCATTCTCCAAACTATCCTCTAATCCCGTATATGCTTCCCTAGGATGATTAAGTCATAGATTATAAGGTTTGGACCCTAAAGCATAAATCCCAAAAGAGTGGAGCTCATTTGGCTCATATCACCCTCCCATTCATGAAGAAGATTCATTCTCAAATCTAACTCTTTTATCGACTTATCATCATACTTTCCAAGATTGGAATCCTTTGGCATGAATTCCATTAGGAGTTTAAGCTCATTTTCATAAGGTATTTTCCTCATATCTATTGAGCCCAAGAGCACGCAAGTGTACGTGGCCTCACAAGTAGTAAAGTGGCTCTTTTACAAGCCAAGTATTGATACTATAGGGACTAGTGTTAAGCAACTATTAAATTCCAGTTCAAATAACAAGATTAGAATGGTGCAATGTAACCAGTAGAGTTTTGAAAGTTATAAATTAATTGTAAACTAAACAGTGCATAAAATAAAGACTTGAGACAATCAATGGATGAAATCCTAGGTTTAAGAAACTTTGAACAATCATACTACACTATTGAACTTCATTCGGTAGATTGCTTATCTTTGTTATTGATTCATCGGGTTTATCACATGATCATGGTCTCCCGACCTCTAATCGTCTACCTAATTTGGACATTATAACTGCATCGTTGAGTGAGGATGTAATAATCCAATTAGATGTATAAGTCTATCATCTTACATGTGAACCAATAATGGCTTCTAGGTACATCCCTACCCTTGATGCTAATTCAAATTCCTTATTTTATAAATGAATAAGAACCTTACTCTATTCATCCCCAAGTTCTATCTTCCTATTCTCCCTCTCGAGATTACAAGGTCGACAATATATGTATTATAAGGGTCGTGAATCCTCAAAATAGTTAAAATAAGGATGAAAAAACAACCAAATATGATAATCAATTGAAACAAACTTAATTCATAATGATAGAAAAAATGTTCTTGGCCCTAACCCAGGAAAGGGGGCGATTAGCCAGTAATTGACATAATCAGAATCCAAAATACTTGAATACATGATTAAATCTATGAATGAACTAATTAAAAGAGAGAAAAACCCTAAAATTTGTTCTGATCAGCCTTCTTAATCTCCCAAAGATGTCCAAAAGTGAATAGAATAATTGCAAAAAGTCCTATTTATAAGGGATCAATTTGGCCGTGTATGGGATTTGGATCGCGTCGTGTTGGTGGCTGCCTATGGGCTAAGCCACACGATGCCTTAGATATATCGTGGACTAAGACACATGGGAAATTCCAAATCACATAGAGAGAGTGGTGCAGGGAGGCTGATATCGCGTTAAGGGAGGTCCTCATTGCGGACAATTCATGTAGATTCACTGGAAATTGCCTTCTACGTCAACACTTAGTCTTTTCCTTTTGTCTTCCATCACACATCTTATGGTATTGTTATCCTTTGGTTCCCAGATTTTACTTCAATAATATTTCACCATAGTCAACTCACCAATCCTCCTACATGATCTAACACCAAATAGTAGGGCTCAAAATAAGACAACATTCATAACGATGAACTAAAAACTCGAGCTAAGACTAGGCTTGCCCACATTGATCTTTAATTGTGATTTCGGCTTTTTGTTTGGTCCAATTGAAATTTTCACATTAAAAACAGGTTTTTCCACACTTAAATACACACTCAAAGAATTATAACTCATTCTATACATTTGAATCCATCACAATAGACTAGTACAATACCTAGCTCAAGCTAGTAAAACTAGTTTTCTTGGTTGAACTCTAAATGATCAATTTGAATCCAAAATTGCTTGAAAACACCTTTAAACATTGTAATTACACACTTTAACACTTATATACTTATTTATATCAACATAAACACATAAATACCATGAATTTTCATAAAAAAAAGGCTAAATAAGCCAGGATAGCAACACTAGAGCGGATAAATACACCCTACATCACCACCCCATACTCAAAGACTTGTTTGTCCTCAAACAACTCTTTAAGCATCATAAGTTGAGGATAATATATACTTCTAATACATGCAAGACACTCAATATAGTACTACAATTACTACATATGATGCAATTTTCTACACTAAGCATTTTATGTACACAATTAACACTTCAGGTACACTACTTAAAACATCTTTGCCTCAAGAATTTACTCACCTAGTTGGCAAAGTAATGCATATTGTTCAATCAAGGACATCATACAAATCAACCTTATTAATCAAACATGTACCCTCACAATAAGAGAGTTACCCATAATCACTCCTATAAATGAAATTTATAACTCAATGGGTACAAGAATCAAGTTACGCTCACTCTCACAAGGAATTTACAAGTTACACATAATGAACCATAAGCTTTCCCTTAGTTTATTACGCAACTAATATCAGAATGATGAAACTTAGGATCTAATAAGTCTTTAATGGTTGTAATGTATGCTAGGGGATGGGTGGAAACTATTCTGGCTAGTAATAGTTGCTATCTTCCCTAAGCAATTTAATACATCAGATTTTTCAATTAAGATCAATTTCTAACAACAAACTTACACCACTTTTGTCTACCCATATCTTTTGTTTTTCACCCCATCTCATTAAGCTTATTCACAAACACTATGGTGGAAGTTTACAAACGTACACATCATTCAATTTTTACCCTTCTTCACACATATTATATGTTACACACCCCTATGATAGAAACCCTAAACTTAAGAAATTACCTTAGTTGAGGTTCATAGTGTCCAAGGAGGACAAGGGAAAAAATATGTTCATTATAAGATGATAGGGCTAAAAATGGAAATTTCTTTGGCACAAATTTCTCTAACACCCAACCACAAAAAAATAATTTTCACACACCAATAACTATAACTCCAGGGCTCCAATTTAACCTTTCTCCTTCTTAAATTTCAACTCCTTTACTTAATTAAGTTTACACTAAAGCATTTAGGATCTTTGGATCAAATTATGGTTAATCAAATAATGTATACAAGCTACATATGAGGCTACCAAAGAAAAAGCTAAAGGCTTAATAGGGAAAACTGAGACTATGCATAAGGGTAGGTAAAAAGAAGGTATGAAACAAGACTATCAATGAAATGCCAATATCATCTTCTAAAACCACACTCTTTATTTTTCTTTTCACACACACCAAGCAATTTCTAGACATCACATGTAACAAGGAATAGACAACAACCTTAAATGCACATGGAATATTCTTAACTCAAGCAGGATTATCATAGACTCTAACCCAAATAATAGCACGAATTAAAACTAAGCCACCTAGTACAAGAGTCATAAACATGATCATGGGAGTCTAAAAAGTAGTTATTCACACAATCAACATGCTTTTTGTAAACAAAATACTTGCATCATGTAGTCAAATATAACACCAACAGGAATATCTCACATATTCCTAACACAAAAAAAATTAAAATTAACCTAAAAATGGGAATTTCCCCACTTCACACTTAAAAAAATTTTGTTTATCCCCAAAGTAAAGTTAAACGGTAGATATAGAAATAGTCCCTGAGGTCTCTAGGCCTAGCTAGTAGCACTTTATACATCAAGATGGTTCGAGGACCCAACACTTAGTCTTCCCCATGCTTTTTACCTCAGGTTTTCTTGTACTAAGACTTCCCATCAACTTGTGACTCGACAAAAACAAAGACTATTAAAGTAAAATCTAAAAATACTGAAAATAAAACCTACTTACTTAACTTGGGTAACCTCCTAGTAGCGCTCGATTTAGTGTCGCGGCACGACCCAATCTCTGTCTCAACCATATTTCTTTATCTTCTTTCTCACACTAGGATGCCATCATCTTAATTATTTCTGACCTCTTTAGTATGAATTCTCAAGTTTAACATTCTTATCAACTTTATCCTTTTCAGGATAATCAATTTGTAGCATATTGGGCTTAAGTATTGGATGTTTGGACTGCTTAATAAGGAAGTCTGAAGAGGTTTTTTATGGCATAGACTCCATCTCCCCACCTTATCCCCTTCAATCACTGTAATAATGCACAAATCCTTTTAGTGGGAAAGCGTCTTGAGCGATTTGTACACTTTGAAAACCGCCTCTTCATCATCCAACCTTATTTTGAGCATGCCTTCTCACACATTAATTATCTTTTCTCCCGTCGCTAAAAATAGACGTCCTAATATGACTGGTACTCTTTAGTCTGCTTGAAAGTCTAAAATAATAAAGTCAGAAGGAATAATAAACTTACCAACCGTGATGAGAACAACCTCTATGATTACTTCGGGATGGTCTAGTGTTCGGTTTGCTAACATTAGTATCACGAAGCTCGGTATCGGCTTCCCCATCCCTAAGGCATCAAACAAAGAGAGGACCATCAAATTGACACTTTCCCCCAAATCAATAAGTGCATAGATCACCTTACTGATGCCAATTTGAATTAGCAAAGCAAAACTCCTAGTTTCTTTGAGTTTTGTGGCATCTTCTGCGTCATTACCAAATTACACTCCTTAGCTAGTGCTACTATCACAACATCCTGCAACTTAACATTATTAGTGACCATATCCTTCAAGTACTTAGCATACTTGGGGATTCCTTGCAAAACATCTAAAAGAGGTAAGTTAATGTGCAACTCTCTAAATGTGTCAAAGAACTTCTTGAAGCATGAATCCTCATTTGCATTTATATGCTTCTGTGGGAAAGTTAGTGGTGGGATATTCTTCACCTCTTTAGCAACTTTTGCTTTCAAGTACTCCAATATTCTTGAATTTTAACAACTTCTCAGATACCTTTGGGGGAATCAACTCTACATCAACCTCTTTGGTTTTCTTTGGAGGTTTTTTATTCATCTACTTACCACTCCTTAAAGTGATTTATAAGACTTGTTTAGGATTTTCAGTATTACTTGGAAACCTGCCTTGAGGAATAGTATTTTTTGCCTGCTGTAACTTACCAATATGCAACTCCAAGATCATTGTGGTCGCTTTTGGCTTTTCATCTCTGACTGTTGACATTTCATATGTGCTGCCAACTGTGCTTGACCAGCTATAAGTTATTTCTACACCTCTTCAATATTCCTTGTCCCTGTGGTTACTGAAATTGCTGCTTGTTGTTCCCTGAAGTATTTATTGGATCAGTTTTCCACTTTTGATTGTAGGCATTACCTTAATTTGGCTTCTGAAAAATTTCCTACATACATCACAGACTCAAGATTTTCTACACATATAGACGCTGAATGCCCACTATTACCACAAACCTCACGCCAACCTGTCATCTGTTGGATTGAATTCACTGTGGTTGCAGGCTGTGCAACCCCTAACTATATATTTCTTATTTGATTCAGTAGGGTAGCAAGATAAGCGGATAAGGCAGTAAAATAGTCCACCTCTAATACACCAACAACTTTCTTTGTAGTATTCGTTGAGTCAGAATGCCATTCAGGATTCCCTTGAGAAATTTAGTTCAACATGGTATATATCTCATCATATGTCATCTCCAAAGCTTGACCACCTGCAGCTGAATCTAATAAAATTTTTGTGTTATGGTCAAGTACCTAAAAAAAGTAAACGTTAATACCTCATTAGATTGCTGATGGTGTGGACAGTCCCAAAAAAAATCTTTGAAGTGCTCCCAATCATGATAGAAATTCTCATCTGGCTTCTGTTTGAAGCACACAATCTCACTGCAAAGTATCACAATATTTCTACATAAAAAGAATCGTATGAGAAATCTCTGGGTAAGTCATCTGAGGTAGTTATTGAAATTTGTCATCTTAACATTTAACCACTTCTTTGTTTCCCCAATAGTGAAAAGGGGAATAGTGTTAGCCTTACATAGTCAGTTGACATACCCGTAAGGATGAGTGTGTCACTGATCTCCAAAAGGTTCCGTAGGTCAACTTGTGGATCTTCATGTGAAAGCCCAGTAAACTGTCTACTACTAATCAGAAGTTGCACCATATTCTGCTTCAGCACAAAATTACCCCCAACAGTCAGTTTCTGAAAATGGGAGGTCAAATTTATCGAAACTGGGATTACCACTTCTCTAACTGTCCTACGAGTTGCTTGTTCTTCAGCCATGAGAGCAGGATTGTGTTGCTCTTTTTTATTTTTGGAATATGAGTGAGAAGGATTGCTTCTCTCCTTTATTAATGGAAGAGTTGCTCGGGTTTGAGGCTTGGTTCAACCAATACCCTATCCCTTACCATCTTACTAGCCTGAAAACCTATTTTTTCAAATACAAAATGAAGACCAAGAATAAAGCACCAAACAAATCTAAAAAGTGAAACTAAATAAAAAATAGTTGCCAATTTACAAGTCCCCGGCAATGGAGCCAAAAACTTGTTGTGCTCAAGCGCACACGCAAGTGTGCGTGGTCTCACAAATAGTAAAGTAGACCTTCTACAAGCCAAGTATCGATCCCACAGGGACTAGTGTTAAGAATCTATCAAATTCCAGTTCAACAACTAAAATTAGAATGGTGCAATGTAACCAATAGAGTTTCGAAAGTTATAAGCTAATTGTAAAGTAAACAATGCATAAAATAAATACTTGAGATAATCAATGGATGAAAGCCCAGGGATAAGGCACTTCGAACAATCATATTATGCTATTGAATTTCATTCATTAGATTGATTAGTAGGGTTTATCACATAATCATGGTCTCTCGACCTCCAATCGACTACCTAACGTGTACATTACATCTACATCATTAGGCGGGGATGTAATAATCCAATTAAATGAATAATGATATAATACTACATGTGAACCAATCAAGGCTTCCAGGTGAATCCCTATCTTAGATACTAATTCAAACTCCTTATTTTATAAAAGAACAAGAACCTCACTTTATTCATCCTACGTTCTATCTCCCTATTCCCCTTCTCGAGATCACAAGGTCAGCATTATATATATTCTAAGGGTTTTAAATCCTAAAAATATTTAAAACAAGGATGAACAAACAGCAAAATATGAAAATAAATTCAAACAAACTTAATTTATAATGATAGTAAACATGTTCTTGGACCTAACCCCTGAGAAGGAGCGATTAGCCACTAATCGGCATAATCATAATCCAAATACTTGAATACATGATTAAATCTATGAATTCACTAACTAAAAGAGAGAAAACCCTAAAATTCATGTTGAGCATACTCCTCAAGCTCCCAAATACATCCAAAAGTGAAAATAATAAGTGCAACAAGTCCTATTTAAAAGGGATCAATTTGGCCTTGTATGGGATTTGGTCCGTGTTGCTTGTTGGCATGCTATGGGCTAAGCCACGCGACGCCTTGCATATATCATGGAAAAATACATGTGAGGCATTGAAAATGGCATGAAAAGAGAGTAGGGGGGTGGTTTATATCACATTGAGGGAGGGCTATGTCGCTTCTAATTCGCGTAGGCTTACTATAAATTGTCTTCCACGCCAGCACTTTGTCATCCATCCCACATCTTATGTTATTGTTTACCTTTGGTTCATAAATTGTATTTCATAAATATGTCACCATAATAAAATCACCAAGCCTCCTACACAGATAAACACCAAATATTATAGCTCAAAGAAACACAACATTCTTAATAATGAGCTAAAAACTCGATCTAACACTAGGATTGCCCACATTAATGTTTAACTTGTGCGTTTGACTCTTTGCTTGATCCAATTGAATTTGACCATTAAAAAAAAAAAATTCCAAAAATACACACACACTCAAACCATCATAAATTCATTCAACACATTACAATCCTTAACGATAGACTAGAACAACAACTAGCTTAAGCTAGTAATATTAGATTTCTCAGTTGAACTCTAAATGATCAATTTGAATCCAAACTTGCTTGAAAACACATTTACACATTGTAATGACACACTTGAAAACTTATATGATTATTTATATCAACATCAAAACATAAAGCACACGAACTGTCCTCAAAATAAGGCTAAATAAGCTATAATAGCAACACTAAAGTGCATAAATACACCCAACATCAGCATCCTCCTTTGAGATTGTTTTTTCCTAAAAAAATGAAGGAATGATGCCAGGAAAAATGCTAGCATCATGGTTAGAAAGTAACAAAGGATCTTTGTTGGAATTTTTTTTTTCATTTAGGAAGACTCATTCCTTAATTGGACATGTTCTTGAGGTCTTGGGGTATAATTTTGATGGTTGAACCCCGGTGTTTGGTTAATGAGTCATTTCTCCATGTTTTCCAATGTATCTTTAATTCATATCATGGATCCATTTATTTTATCCACCATTCATTGCATCCCCATGAGATCTTCCATAAGAGTTTCAAAGGTTGCTCCACCCATAGCTTCTTAGTACAAGTGAGAAAAAAGAGGAAGCAACTATTAATGACTCATTTGAAAGATAAAGGTAAGGACTTTGAATTCAAGAATCAAAATAAGAAAGAAACAAATAAAAAATGATGAAAAAAACAAAGAAATATAAAATGAGAGACTTCAATTCGAGTGTTTATTAAGAAACCAAAGATAAAAGAAAGAAAAGTCACAAAGAAGAACAGACAAGAATGACGTTTAAGAAAGAAGAAAATGAACCTAGAATTCAAATCTTGAGAAATAGAGTTTTTAGAGTGATGAGTTGTGTTTAGTACTCGAATTTGATGTCGAGAAGGGGTTGATAAGATTAGATTGGTGTTGTTAGGGGCTGCTTTGAATAAAAATTCAACAGGTTTAACACTCTTCAGTTTAAATTTTCAAACTCAAGAAGCTTGAATTTCTTGTGGCCCCTCTCCCCTTTGTACACTCCATTTTCTTCTTCTTTTGGAATATTTCTTTTTGAAGCCTTTTGATTTTTTTCTCTTTTTGGAAGATTGGAATATTCCCAAGAATAAATATGTACAACACCTTTTTTGGCACTTTTTGGATCAATAACCTTCTTTTGGATGAACTTTTAAGATGAATATAATAATCTCCTCAAGAACAAACAAAGAACACCAATAACATCAATCTTTCTAACTTTTGAACTGACAATCAGAATGCTGTGACATTTTGAACAACGACTATTTTCAGCCTTCTAAACACACTTAAAACATCAATTTGTTCAATTTCTCAACCAAAAATTCTGGATATCAAACCCATTTCACATTCTTCAAGTTCAAGCACACAACAATGGTAGAACACTCAAATCAACTCTGATTTGGCTCAAATTCAAATACTAGACTCATATAGTGTTTGAGAACAAGAATCTAACACTAAAAATATAAGAAAACAACAAAATCAAAGACTAAATATTTAACCTTCGATCAAAAATAGGAATAGTAATTCCACACAACGAGACCCAAGACTGATTTTGTGAGAATGAAATCAAGCTCAGCTCTGATACCAAATGATACGAGAAAAAAAATATGAAATTGGAATAGACACAAAAATAAAGGAAAATAAAGAAAAATAAAACAATAAATTAAGGATAGATAGATTGACATAAATCAATAACGAGAGGACATCCAAGGGTATAATAAATGCTGGGTATACTAAACACTAGACCTTGATATTAATTACTGAAAACACCAACCTATTTTGAGGACACAATGAAAATGGATCTCGAGCACCCACATTTCTAGAAAACCAAAGAAACTCCCAACAAGTTTCAATAATGACACTCGCAAATGTATCTTAATTTATCATTCAACAACAATCTAAAAATGTAAGAAAAAGTAGCTATTTATTGCCATTGGATATTTATTGCACAATGGCCCCAAAAGTGACCCTTAAAATATATTGGGACCAAAAGTGACCCAAGAGCTTAAACAATGCAAAAGGCGCCCATTCTCTCCTATGGCTTTGTGGACGTCTCTATGCTATCTTCCAAATGCAACGTGGCTCAATACTCCTTGGGATGACGATATCAAATATAGCTTTTCTCGTGCTCCAAGCTATCATCCAATCCCGTATGTGCTTCCCTATGATGATCAAGTAATAAATTCTAAGGTTTGGCTATTAAATCATAGATCCCAAAAGAGTGGAGAACATTTGGCTCGTAACATCATGGGTATATATAAACTATCTTCAACTTGTTTTATCCATATCTTCATCTATTTTCTTGAGACTGAAACCCTAAGAAGTGGAAAAGATTAGGATTAAATATTATGGGTGATTCAGGAGCTTGGGTGATGATTATTATGCAATTACCTTTGGAATTTATGGTAAAATTTCCCTAATTTTGTTGTAGGTTTTCCCATTTATGGTTCAAAATCTCTATAAATTAAGGTCTCAATTTTAGCCCCTATGTAGCTCATATTTCACCTATTTTTAAGGATAATTACTCCTTGATCATGAGAAAATGTTGGGTTGACCTCAAAAATATAATTTCAATAAATGGGACCCACAAGGGGTTTTGGAGTGATTTTTAAACCCGAAGCATAATAGTAATAATGCAATATGGATATTATTATTCTTGTAATGATGAGTACGAGCATTATGCACGTACTTTTTAGGAAGGAGAAGTAGTGATTTAGTAGATCTTTTGAGCTTTCTTTGACACCCAGTTAGGCTAGGCTTACCCTCCTTATAGAATGAGCTAGTTCATAGTATGTTTATGATATTGAGTTTGATTTTGTATGGGTTTTAGGTGTTGACATGATGAGCTGCAAGACATGGATTAGTTAGAACTTTAAGGATATCTTAAAATAAGAGAATTATTGTACTTAGCTTATTTCATTGTGCCATAGGTGAATTGGGCTTCATGGTTCATGTTTAGAATGGTAATATCCTAGTTACTTAAGGTTGGTGAATTTCCTTAGACATTTTTCTCTAGGAGAAATTGGCCTTAGATTCTTAAGATAAGGATGATTGCCCTAGTTACTAATATGTTTGTTGGAATTGACTTAGTTATTGGTGTTGCTGAAGGATTCCTATCATATGGATTATTAACCATCTATAAATGGATTTATATACCTTAGCCTATCCAGGGGTATAATTTGCCTTAAAATGTAGTTTGGGGATTATAAGTGAGCATTTTGACCCGCCTTATGCCAAGATCAATTTTATTTCTCAAAAACTTTTATACACTTTTTATACACCTTGGAAATACTTAATGTGGAATATTGAGAAACATCAACACATGATAGTTATGAAGATTGTTATTGAGAGTTGATGCCTTGTGATTATACTCATTACCGCATTTATTGATTCCCTTAACAATCATACTAGAGATTATTATATTGATCATGGTAGAGATTATGCTATTGATTTTGATAGTATTTAAGCTATTGATTATGTTAATGATTATGGTTAGTAATTATGCATACTAATTAAGATAGTGGTTATACTATTGATTATGCATTGGCAATCAGGTTTATTTCCTATGCTAGTGATCATGCTTATTGAGTATGTAAGTGATTCATGCTATCAATTATGCTAGTAATTATGCTCTTGATAAATTTGTTGACTATTAAATTACCAATTAAAATTCAAATATTGATGATGATTTTAATGATACATATATAAACCCGATTCAATATTGAAGAATGATGATGATGCTGATTATATACATCGTTCATATATAGAGAATGATTATGATGATGAACATATATTCCTAGGTTAAGTCGGAGTATGGTTATGAGGTGGAAGATATATTTACATATGTAAACATTTACTAGCTCAAGTTTGGCTACTCCCTATGATATTATTATATATAGTATGTCACTATATAGAGTCCAAATATTGTGTTGTGATGTTGATAATATGGTTAATGGATAAAGCCCAGAAGTGGAAAATAATTATAGTATGGCAGAACATGGATAGATTCTAGTGGTACCATGACAGTGATAAATGATGTTTAGTTGATAAATAATGACTAGTTGGTAAATGATGTTTATTTCATAAGAGATAATTTGTTGATAAATAATGTTTAGTTGATAAGAGATAACTAGTTGGTAAATTATGTTTAGTTCACTAAAGATGGCTAGCTAATAAATGATTGATTAGTGTATAAATGATAGTAGAAGAAGGATGGTTATATGGCAACGATGGTTAGTTGGTAAGAGAAGGATAGATGTATTATTCTATCTTTTATCATATTATCTAATGTATAGGGGACTGTGTTGAGTTATTTACCTTTTTGCACTAATTGTCTTATGGGGGTTAATTAAGTAGTTCCCACTACATGTGTTGATACTTTATGTTTTGTTATTACTCTGGATTATTTACTTATTTATACACAATGATGTTGGAGTTATTTCAGGTTTATTTCTCTACATTGACTTAGTTATGAGATCTTGCACTTTATCACATTTTTATTATCCTTTAGACTAGTTGGCTGATGATGCCTATTGAATACCCGTAGTTATGGTACTTATTCTACACTTCTATACCTTTTGGTGTAGATTTGAGAACTAGTTGCTGCTATTGATGGATGACCTATATGTATTTTCAGTGATAGGCTGAGCTCTGGCAGTTGGAGTTTAATATTTCCTTCTATCTTCTATGTTTAGTCTATAGTTTCAAGACAGGATTATGTTGACTATTTTAATACTTGAGTTGTATTTATAATAACTCTTGTACTGTCTCTACCAAGTCGTTTGATGGATATCCTTATTATTTATTTTCCTTTATTTATTATTATTACCTTGCTTATTCATAAGTTACATAGTTCTTTTCGCTTATGTTGGACAATTTCCACAAAGTTAACCGATTGCAAATAACATTGGGTTACAGTTCAGCTTACCTACATATGGTATTAAGTTAGTGTCATGATGACTCAAAAATTAGGTCATAACAGGATATCTGAATGAGTTAGAATTCTATTTATAGAAATATCATCCAAATAGCTGATTAAAAGGTGAACCATGCCCTATCTAAATTACGACATTGAAAGAGATGTTATGCCGATACAGTTATACTAAAGAGACGAAGTGGTTCAGTATTACAATATAGTAATGAAGCTATAATGTGACACTCAATTTTTTTTTGACTTAACTTAACACCTTAACACAAGTACAATCATGGTCTATGTAGAATATATGATAGTATTCCGAACCATTATCCTTTCAATTACTAGCTATGTAATGCATTTGTATTGTTGTTACTGGTAAGATAAACATTTTGGAATATTGAAATATATATTTTAAATGTATAAAGTTGTTGGGACCTTTGACTTCTCAATTATTTTTTTATTTCAAAAGTAATGTGGAAGTAAGGTAACAAAATAAGGGGATTTTTGGTTTGGGAAAAGTCAAGTACCGTTGTCCTAGTACTTGACAAAAAGGGAAAGTTACCTATGATAATAGTACTTAGTATAAATAAAAAATGAATAGAAAAAGGGTCGATAAAAAGTTACAGGAAAGAAATACTAACTACTATTGCTACTCTATTTTCTTTTTTTTTTTCTATCAATTAAGAAATCAAAATAAATCCTTAAGAGAAAACATGAGTTGGCTGCTGGAGTACTAGTACAGGATTTCTTCTCCTTCTCTTGGTATCTAAGAAATCACTAGAAGAGGAAAATAAGAAAGGATTTTGCAATACCCCAAAGTTTCCTAACTGATTTTATCCCAAGAATGTCTAGTATTATCTTCTAGATTGAATGATGTTAATTACATGAGGAATTATTAATATTTTTACTTTTAATTATGTGAGAAATTCAATAATTTTTCCATCGATATAAGATTCGCCTAAATTCGATAACCGGGTAAGACGTTATTACTATTTCAAGTTTTTATCGTAATATAGTGCCAAATTGGTCAGTGGCGCACCGCGATACAAGATAAAATGGTAGTTGTCCTTTTTCCAGTGTCTCAGCATAATTTATCCACGCCGCACCAAACTTTTAAGTTGCAAAAGAAGTACAACGCGATGGCTCCACGTCACGCCATTCCCCAATTTCTCAGTTATCAAATTTTAGTGACACGACGCGATAGCGCCGCATCGCACCAAGGGTACAGTTTGGGAAATTTTCACTAAAAATTAAAAGACATGTCCAGGGTTAAAAAGGTCAATTTCACAACCCTATTTAACCCCTTTAACATGAGATTCGGCTATTTGGAACCCAAAATATACTAGTTTCTCTCAATTTTCTCTCATGAACAAACTGGGTTTCAATTAGAGATTCAATTTCTAGAAAGTCTCTCCATCAATCTTTCCTAAACAAAGAACTAAGCTGGGTGTTTTGTAGATTTATGGATACATTTCATCCATAAAGCTCAAGAACCCTATTTTAAATTATGAATCATGATATTTGTGTTGTTGGATGGTTGTAACCATGTTTATCTTGTTATATGATTCCCAAGTTGAAATATTTATGTGTTTTTCATGAAACTGCATTAGAAAGTGAGTGAAATCCATAAATTAAGTTATTTATAATGTGTCAATTTGATGATTACGCCTATGCACTAAGGGTGCATGCAAAGTGTTTGATAAAATGCCTAGGACGGTAGAAATTATGCACTATGGCTAAATTGTGATAAAAGAAATGACTTCCATGTTATTCTGATATATTGAAATTGGTTTGTTGGATTGGTCATGAGTTAGCTTTATGAAATTTTGCAATGTATACATGCTATGTTATTCACGTACCAAGCTATGATAACCAAATGCCTATGAAATATCTTTAATTGTTGTATTATGGATTGTTGATAGTAGTCATGTATTCAAGAATGTCATTCCTTGTCAGTTTCCTTCCATCGAGTCCTGGGGGTACTTGTACCCAAAAAAAAATAGTTGTGTGCCTAGATTTAGTGTTATGTTTTCATGATATCCTCAGTCAAGCCATGATCCATAGAACTCAGTTAGTCATGTGACTCAGGAAATCTCAGTAATTTAGTAATCTCAGTACTATTCCGTCAATCAACGGAATTCAGTTAATTCAGTCCAGTTCATTCCAATAATCCATGTTTAGTGTCTATTCAAATGGGAGTAGGAATCAACAACGAGTGAACCCAAGGATGAGAACTCACTTATTATATGAGGGTGTGATTCTTAGAAGTAATCCTTGCATTCTCGAACTACGCAGCCAGCATAGGTTGAGATATCATAGCCTACAATAGGAGGGTAGATGAGGTAGCTTAACCTGTTATATGAGGGTTCCCACCGTTCTCACTAGTGTTACCTGTTATATGAGGGTTACTTAAAGATTATCCTTACCAGCGGCGCGGTATTGACACCCTTCTAATTGGGGTTACAAATTGGACCCCAACTCAGCATAATGGCATATTAGGGGCATATCGGTCAGATAACTACTTCCCACAGTTTTAGTTACATAATCAGGACTATCAGATACAGTCATTCAGTCTCAGTAATAGAACTCAAATAGTTCTATAGAATTCAGGACTGTCAGATACAGTACGGAACTTAGCTAGTTCCATTAGATTCAGGACTGTCAGATACAGTACGGAACTTAGCTAGTTCCATTAGATTCAAGACTATCGGATATAGTCACTCATGTTATCAGTTATATCACTCATCAAAACTCATTTATCAGTCTTGTTAGTTAACAGTAAACTCATGTTATCACGATCTCAAATATAGTTACTGTGTATTCATGCATGTATTCTTATGTTTATATTAGTCAGTTAACTAGTATCGTTCATACATATGAACCCCATACATTTAGCCTACCTCACTATCATACCAATACATTCAAAGTACTGATACATTTGCACTATGGTTTTTTATACTATAGGTTCAGAGACACGAGCTCCAGAGAATCAGTAACATCCCAGTCTCAGCAGTCAGAGTAGCAGTGAGTCCTCATCCTTTGACGACATTATCATTATTTATCATCTCATTAATTAATTTATTAGTTGGAGTTAATTGGGGACGTATCCCATCAACTCCTTATTCAGATAGTTCAGTCAGTTAGTGGCTTTGCAGACTATCATGTTAAGATAGTTATTTCAGTGTTTTGGGTATTTCAAACCCCATCTATAGGTTATACTTTATTAGTTATGTTACAGTTTTGAACCTTATGTCCTTTCAGTTCATGTTTCCATATTTATACAGTATATTATGTAGTATACAGGTACAGATATCAGTCATGGGTTAGCTTGTGGTACTTTGGGGTCATGAGCACCGTATAGCATTCCAGGTACTAGATTTGGGGCATTACAAACTTGGTATCAGAGTCTAAGGTTAAATAGAGTCCTAGGAAGTCTGAAATCCACATCTAGTAGAGTCTTGTGCATGGGTGTGTTGCGCACCACATTTATGTATAGGAGGCTATGAGATGTTTTAGGAACAGTTTCCCTTCCTTCAGTATTCATGTCGTTCCAGTGAGCATAATCTTAAGTCAATATCTCACTCTGATCTGTTTCACCATTTCTTCTACAGAACATGCCTCCTCAAAGAAAAAATGGGAATTAGTTAGACCCTTATCCCGAAGAACCTTTGGGCGAACATATTTCTTATGCAAAGTTTAGAGCTATATTGACTACTCTTACTCAGTCAGTTACTGCTCAGAATGAATGACCAACTATCGTTCCAGCCAACCCAGTGGCTAATTTAGCTGTAACCAGTATTCGAGACTTCACCCGATTGAATCGTTCATCTTTATTGGGTCTAAGTCAGATGAGGACCCTTAGGAATTCATCAATAAGGTTCATAAGGTTATAGAAATCATAGGGATTACTTTTACTGAGAGTGCTAAGCTAGCTGCATACCTGGTCCAGGATGTTGCTCCCACTTGGTACAAGAAGTGAAAGTCAGAAAGGCCAGATGATGTAGGGCCTATAGAGTGGGAGGAGTTTGTTATCAGATTTTTAGATAGATAATTTACCCAAGAGCTCAGAAAAGATAAGGTATTAGAATTCATCAACCTTAGGCAGGGAAACATGATGGTGAAAGAGTACCCTATTAAGTTTGCTCAATTAGCCAGGTATGCCCCTCATGTGGTTGCAGACACCAGGGCTAAGATGAGTAAGTTTGTATCTAGGGTGAATGATGGCATGGTCAACTAGTGTAGGTCAGCGATGTTGAATAGTGATATGACTTTATCCATGCTTATGACTCATACTCAGTAGATAGAAGAGCAAAAGATTAAGATGAGGGAGAAACAAAATAAGAGAGCAAGGACAGGTAGTTTCAACTTTGCTTAGCCCAAATCAGAAGGAGGAAACCGTTCTCAGTTTTGTCCTAAGTTATCAGTTCTAGCTCCTTCTTCGGATAGTGCTCCAACTCCTAAGTTCAGGGAGGGTAATAAAGATAGAGCACCAGGCTCTAAGTCTCAGGGCAGTGTTAGCAGTACCGGTACCTATTCTCTTTGCCAGACTGATGGCAAGAACCATCAGGGTATTTGTAGAGATAGTTGTGGTATTTATTTCGAATGTTGCAAGCCAGGCCACAGAGTCAGAGACTATCCTCAGCTAGGTCCTAAGGGTTAGCATAACCGTTCCCTAGCTCAGTCTGATCACCCAAACCAGTAGGGTTCCACTTCCAGGGTTCCACTTCCAGTGCTACTACTGGGCAACGCCCAAATAGACTGTATGCTCTCCAGTCCTGGGAAAATCAGGAAAATTCTTCTGATGTGGTTGTTGGTACGTTACAAATCTTTCAAGTAAATGTTTACACGTTGCTAGATCCAGGTGCTTCCTTGTCTTTTGTTACTATATATATAGCAGGACATTTCAACACTAGTTGTGAAATTATAACAGAGCCCTTTTCCGTCTCTACCCCAGTGGGTAAAACCATCAAAGCCCAGCGGGTATACAGGAACTGCCCAATTGTGATATTTCAGAAAGTCACTTCAGCAGAAACAAAATAGTCCAGTTTTAGTTTTTGAATGAACCCGTCCTAGAGTGGAAAGGTAGTGTATCCACTTTCAGAGGTCAACTTCTTTCCTATCTTCAGGAACAGAAAATGGTATCTAAAGAATGTGTCTATCATCTTGTTTGAGTTAAGGACACTAGTTCTGAAACTACCAGTCTTGATTCAATACCAATCATGAATAAATATTCAGATGTATTTCTCGAAGATATTCTAGGGATTCCTCTCGAAAGGGAAATAAACTTCATCTTTGATCTTCTTCTAAATACCCAGCCTATATCTATTCCACCATACCGAATGGCACCTGCAGAATGTAGATAATTAAAAGAGCAGTTGAAGGATCTCTTACATAAGTGATTCATCATACCCATTGTGTCCCTGTGGGGTGCACCCATCTTATCCGTGTGAAAGAAAGGTAGTTCTCTTACGATGTGTATTGATTACCGTCAGCTCAATAAAGTCAAAGGTCAAGAATAAGTATTCTCTCAACAGAATTGATGATATTCTTGAAAAACTTCAGGGTGCCAACTGTTTCTCTAAGATAGACCTCAGATCAGGCTTCTATCAGCTCAGAGTCAGATAATGTGACATTTTGAAGATAGCCTTTCATAATTGGTATGGTCACTTCGAATTCCTTGTCATGTCCTTTGGTCTTACCAATGCCCTAGCATTTTTCATGGACTTGATGAACCGTGTGTTCAAGAAGTACTTGGACATGTTCATCATAGTCTTCATAGATTATATTTTGGGCTATTCCCGCAGTGAGCGTGATCTTGCGGACCATCTCAGAATCGTACTTCAGGCTCTCAAAGATCATCAACTTTTTGCCAAATTCAGTAAGTTCAAATTTTGGCTAAGGTCAGTAGCATTCCTTGTCCATATCATTTTCGCTGATGGCATTAGAGTAGATTCTCAAAAGACTGAAGTAGTAAGAAACTGGCCCAGACCTATCTCTCCATCAGATATCAGGAGTTTCTTAGGTTTGGATGACTATTACAGATGGTTTGTTGAGGTATTTTCTTCTATTCCATCCCCTATGTCCAGATTTACTTAGAAGAAAGTTAAGTTTCACTGGTCAGATCCTTGCGAGAAGAGTTTTCAAGAGTTGAAGTCTCGACTTATCTCAGCTCCAGTCTTAGCTCTTCCAGATGGTCCAGATAGGTTCGTAGTGTATTGTGATGCATCCAGAGTGGGTTTGGGTTGTTTCCTTATGCAGCATGGTAAGGTCATAGCCTACACTTCCAGACAGCTTAAATCCCATAAGAAGAATTAGCCGACTTATGATCTTGAGTTAGCAGCCGTAGAATTTGCCTTAAAGATTTGGAGGCATTATCTATATGGAGTTCATGTAGATGTGTTCACAATTCATAAGAGCCTTCAGTATGTATTTTCTTAGAATATCTCAATCTTCATCAGAGAAGGTGGTTAGAAATCTTGAAAGATTATGCAATGAGTATCCTTTATCATCAGGGCAAGGCGAACGTAGTGGCCGACGCTCTCAGTAGACTGTCTATGGGTAGTGTTTCTCATGTTAAGGACAATAAGAAGAAGTTAGCTCAGGAAGTCTATCAGCTTTACAGCCTAGGCATTTTCTTAGTCGATACAGATGAGGGTGATATATGGTTTAGAGTAGTTACGAATCATCTCTAGTTTCCGAGGTAAAAGAAAAGTAAGATAGGGATCCCATCATTTTCAAGTTAAAAGAGTCAGTAAAGGATCCAAAAGTAGAGATTTTCTTCTAAGGGGGAGCTAGTGTATTGCGTTGTCAGGGTCGTCTGTGTGTTCCAGGTTTATATGACTTGAGGAAGAAAATTCTTCCAGAAGAACATGGTGCACACTACTCTATTCATCTAAGCGCCACAAAGATGTACCGCGACTTGCGGGAAATCTATTGGTGGATTTGGATGAAGAGAGATATTACAAAGTTTGTGACTAAGTTCTCTACATGTCAGAAGGTTAAGATAGAGCATCAAAAGCCTAGTTGTTCCATGTAGGAGTTCAGTATTCCTACTTTGAAGTGGGAATAAGTGAACATGGACTTTGTGATAGGTTTGCCTCAAACTTGTCATCAGCATGATTCAGTTAGGGTCATTATAAATAGGATGACCAAATCAACTTATTTCCTTCTAGTCCATACCTCTTATTAAGTCAAGGATTATGCCAAACTCTACATCAGAGAGATGGTAATATTGGACGGTGTTCTCTTATCTATTGTCTCAGACAGAGATACCCAGTTCACCTCTTAGTTTTGGAGATCTTTCCAAAAGGGTCTTGGTACCCATGTTCATCCTGGTACAACCTTTCATCCTCAGACAGATGGTCAAGCATAAAGGACCATTTAGAATCTAGAAGATATGTTGCGAGCGTATACAGTTGATTTCAAGGAAAGTTTGGATGACCATATGCCTTTAATAGAGTTTGCATACAACAGTAGCTATTATTATAGTATTCGGAAGGCTCCATTTGAATCTCTCTATGGTAGGAGATGCAGATCTCCAGTTGGTTGGTTCGAAGTTAGTGAGGCCTCAGTTATAGGGTCTGACTTAGTATTTGATGCCTTAGAAAAATTCTAGTTCATCAGAAAAAGACTTTGGGCTGCTCATAGCTGACAGAAGTCTTATGAAGATGTTCTTAGAAAGGACCTCGAGTATGAGGTTGGTGACTATGTCTATCAAAATATCTCTCCCAAGAAGGGAGTGAAGAGATTTGGTAAAAAGGGAAAACTCAGTCCCCGATCTGTCGGTCCCTTTAAAATTCACAGTCGCTTCTGCAAGGTAGCTTATGAGCTCGAGTTGCCTTCAGTTCTAGCCTCATTTCATCCAGTTTTTCATGTCTCCTTTCTCAAGAAGTTCATAGGTGACCTATAATACGTAGTCCCTGTTGAGGGCATCGACATTCAGAGCAGCTTCTCTTATGAAGAGATTCCAGTAGAAATTCTAGACTGTCAGACTCATAGACTGAGGAACAAAGAAGACCCTCCAGTCAAAGTTCTTTGGCGGAATTAATACGTTGAGGGATCTACTTGGGAAACAGAAGCAGACATGCGTACCAATTATCCTCACCTATTCTCTGCTTACTCAGATCTAGCCCAAGGTAACAGTTCTCCTTACCCTTTTCAGTTTTCATGTACAGATTTTAGTTACCACTTGGTATCATCCTCATGTTTAGAATTACATTTTAAACTTGGTACTAAGTACCATTGCATATTTTATTATATGTCCATGCATCAGATTAGTCATGTTTTCATACATCAGACATGCATTCTCTTTATGAGAAGACTCAGTTATTAGAAATCTTAGTCATGCATTCATGTATCAGCTAAGTCATGAAATTATGCATCAGATATGCATTCTCAGTATGAATCTCAGAAATACCAGTTATGTAGTCATGTTTCAGTTTTTGTGTTTAGTATGTACTTTAGCTTATCGTTTCTCCCCTCTCAGTCAATCTCATTCGAGGATAAATGTTCTCAAGGGGGAGATATTGTAATACCTTGAAGTTTTCTAACTAATTTTATCCAAAAAATTTCTAGTATTAGCTTCTAGATAGAATGATATTTATTCTATAAGGAATGATTAATATTTTAACTTTTAGTTATATGGGAAATTCAATAAGCTTTCCGTCGATATAAGATTCGCCTAAATCTGATAACCGGGTAAGAAGTTATGACTATTTCAAGTTCCTGTCATAAAACAGTACCAAATTGGTCATTGGCGCGCCGCGCCACAAGCTAAAATGGCAATTTTCCTTTTTTTAGTGTCTCAGCATGATTTCTCCGCTTCGCTCCAAACTTCCAGGTCGCAAAATAAGTAGCAATGTGATGGCTCCTCATCGCGCCATTCCACAATTTCCCAGTTGTCAAATTTAAGTGACACAACGCGATAGCACCGCGCCGCGTCGCGCCAGGGGTCCAGTTCGGGAAATTTTGACTGAAAATTAAAATACACATCTAGGGTTAAAAGAATCAATTTCCCACCCCTATTTAGTCCCTTTAACATGATATTCAGCTATTTGGAACCCAAAATATACGAGTTTGTCTCAATTTTCTCTCAAGAACAAGCTAGGGTTTCAGTTGGGGAATCAATTTCAAGAAAGTTTCTCCGTCAATCTTTGCTAAACCAAGAAATAAGGTATGTATTGTGTTGATTTATGGATTCCTTTCATCCATAAAGCTCAAGAACCCTATTTTAAATTATGAATCATGATATTTATGTTGTGGGTTAGTTGTAACCATGTTTAACTTGTTATATGATTCCCAAGTTGAAATATTTATGTGTTTTTCATGAAACTACATTAGCAAGAGAGTGAAATCCATAAATTGAGTTATTTATAATGTGTAAATTTGATGATTAGGACTATGCACTAAGGGTGCATGCAAAGTGTTTGATAAAATGCCTAGGAGGGTAGAAATTATGCGCTATAGCTAAATTATGATAAAAAAATGACTTCCATGTTATTCTTATATATTGAAATTGGTTTTTTGGATTTCTCATGAGTTATCCTTATGAAATTATGCCATGTATACATGCTATCTTATTCACGTACCAAGCTATGATAACCAAATGCCAATGAAATATCTTCAATTATTGTATTATGGATTGTTGATGTTAGTTATGTATTCAAGAATGTCATGCCTTGTCAGTTTCCTTCCATAAAGTCCTGGGGATACTTGTACCTGAAAAAAATATAGTTTTGTGCCTAGATTTAGTGTCATGTTTTCATGATATCCTCAGTCAAGCCATGATCCATAGAACACAGTTAGTCATGCGACTCAGGAAATCTCAGTAATTCAGTTATCTCAATACTATTCTGTCAGTCAACGTAATTCAGTTAATTCAGTCCAATTTAGTCCAGTAATCCATGTTCAGTGTCTATTTAGATGGGAATAAGAATTAGCACCAAGTTAACCCAAGGATAGGAACTCACCTGTTATATGAGGGCATGATACTTAGAAGCAATCCTTGCATTCCCGAACTATGTAGCCAGCGTAGGTTGAGACATCATAGCCATCTATATGAGGGTAGATGAGGTTTCTTAACCTATTATATGAGGGTTCCCACCATTCTCACTAGAGTTACCTGTTATATGAGCATTACTCACAAATTGTCTTTACTAGTGGTGCGGTACTGACACCCTTCCAATTGGGGTTATAGATTGGACCCCAACTCAGCCATAATGGCGTATTAGGGGCATATCAGTTAGATAACTACTTCCCAAAATTTCAGTTACAGAATCAGGACTGTCAGATACGATCGTTCAGTCTCAGTAATAGAACTCAGATAGTTCTACAAAATTCAGGACTATCAAATACAGTACGAAACTCAACTAGTTCCATCAAATTCAGGACTTTCAGATACATTCACTCATATTATCAGTTATATCAGTCATCAGAACTCAGTAATCAGTCCTATTAGTTATCAGTAAACTCATGTTATCACTATCTAAGATATAGTTACTGTGTATTCATGCATGTATTCTCACATTTATATTAGTGAGTTAGCTAGTATCGTTCATGCATATGAACTCTATACATTTAGCCTACCTCACTTGCATACCAGTACATTAAAAGAACTGACATATTTGCACTGTGGTGTCTTATACCATAGGTTCAGAGACACGAGCTCTAGAGAATTAGTAACATCCCTGTCTCAGCAGTCAGAGTAGAAGTAATTCCTAATCATTCGAGGACATTATCATTATTTTATCATCTCATTAATTAATTTATTAGTTGGAGTTAGTTGGGGACATATCCCATCAACTCCATATTCAGACAGTTAGAGGTATTGCAGACTATCTTGTTTAGACAGTTATTTCAGTGTTTTTGGTATTTCATACCCCATCTATATGTTATACTTTATCAGTAATGTTACAGTTTTGAACCTTATGGCCTTTCAGTTTATGTTTCCGCATTTATACAGTATATCATGTAGTATACAGGTACAAATATCAGTCATGTGTTAGCTTGTGGTCCATGGGGGTCATGAGCACCGTGTAGCATTCCAGATACTAGATTCGGGGCATTATAGATTCTTACAATTAGTTTTGAATAATCTTTGAGAGGTGACTTAATAACCTAAAGTTGGAACTGAATTCAAAGAAGTAAATTCTCCATCTATTTCATTTGAATTTAATTATAGATTAGTAGTTGGGGGATATTTAATTTAAATTTTTGGAACAAGTATTTGAATGGGTTCATGAGAAGGAAAAGGAAAAAATATTATAAAATGGAGTTTTAGGTTTCTCTACTAATTGGACAGATTTAACATTGAATTGCACAAGTTGGGAAAGTTAGAATTCATTTCTAATTTTATTAAGCAGTTCAAATGGTTTCGGATCATTAATGGGCATATATGTTATCCTGGTAGTTAGTAGGTTGGATATTGGATATCTTAAACTAGTAATTGGAAGGATAATGGTTTGGAATACTATCATAGCTATTAAAGCACTAAGGTATGTAAACTTAAACCTTCCCTCGCCGCTAAAGCACCACCCTACGTCATATGCTCATTCCCATTTGATGTTAATATAATTCTCATGAAATACAAAAGTAGAATCTTTATATTGCCTTACATATCATTCCCTCGTTCTTCCATCAATATCTTAAGCACCTATTTTTCACTCTTGGTGTTAAGTTTTCATCATACTTCCTTCTTATCATAAGTTTCTCTACTTGAAGACCTTAGGCCACCATATAGATATATCATATGTTAGGAGTAAAAGTAAATAGTATTAGAATATTTTCACTTGTATAAGTTAGCTAAAGAATCATTTTAGCAATTCACATAGTACAGGCCTTCAAGGAACTATTTGATAAATATTTAACGACAGAAAGGTATATAGGTTTGGCTTGGCATATTTCTCGACGTGATTCTGTCCACAGGATCATGACCAGAATACTATAGTGAGCCCAACCATTGGGTGCACCTGCCTTTATGGCATCATTTGTATATGGAGTTAGCTAGAATGTTATGCACTGGTTTCTCCCGATTCGATCCAATATATGGAATATACGGCATTTGGGAAGACCCTCATAGTGAGTCCTTGGGCGGGGCATACCTAGATATAGACTATGATTACAGTTTTATAAATGTGATCATAGCAATGAGTATGTGAGCAACATATGCTTTATACTCACCTCAGATTGCCTACGAAAGGCCATCTTGTGATCATCTGTACGACTTATAGGATAAGTGCATCAAGAAAATTATAGGCCCTATATTATAATGAATGCTTTTCTAAATATTATATAAGATGCTAATAAGGTTGATGTATAAGTTATCAGTTCATATTATATATATGTTATTTGTTAGAACATATACGTTTTTCACTTTACCATTTGATTCATATGAGCTTTTGTACTTATCCAGCTGTTGTTTTGTCTTTCTTTATACCAGTACATATTGTTTATGTAATGACGTCCTAGGGGCACCACATTTTATTAATGCGTACTGAAATCCTCAGGATAGAACACATCCATATTAGGCCCTATTGCTATTTCAGGTGATATTATGGTGACCTCCAACTCTCTCTGGAGCCAGTCTATGTCTACCATTTTTTATTATATGTACAAGTATCTAGTTGGGTATGACAGTCCCTATGCCAACTATCCACTTGTAGTATAGCATGTTAAACAAAATAGAGGCTTCATGGACGTCATGTAGTATTATATTGTAAAAAATTTTAATGCAATTCCCTCGTGTATAGATATGACTCATATTTGATAACTCACTCGTTATTATCTTATGTTGTCATTTATGTCGTATATTGCCTATAAAGTAAGTGTATACGGTTCTTGTCCATCATTATCATTTTGAGGCATTACAAACTTAGTATTAAAGACTAGTTTCAGGTGTCCCATGGAGTATATGAAGTTGTGTCTAGTAGGACCTTACTTTTCGATGTGTTACACTCCACATTTATAATTAAGGAACTACATGGACATTTGGGAATTTGACCTTCATTTATAATAAAGATTGTGCAATAGTGTTAAGTCGTAGGAAGTTACTTATGAATCCTATTTTTCTTATTTATGATAGACCATGTATGCAATAGAAAATTATAAATAAGCACAACAGGACACTACTATCCTTACTCAGTAGGCAACCACTACAGAAGGCAACCACTACTGAGCAATCTGCCATATTTATGGATCTGAATAGGACTAAAGAAAGTTTGTTGGGTTCTATACTTTCAAGTTCTCTAATTCCAAAGATAGAAAGACCTACAGGGGATTCTGCACCTCCAGTGGCACCAACAAGAGTTCCTATCCCACCACCAGGTGCCTCAGTCCCAAATATTAAGGGAGCGATAAAGTTCCTTACACAGTTGGCTGCTGCTCAAGACCAAAGAAAAAATATGGATGTACATGTTGCTACTCAGGGAGGGAAAACCAATATAAGATTAAAAATTTCCTCTATATGAATACTCCAAAATTCACAGGTTCTAAGCTTGCAAAGGACCCTCAATAATTTATTGATAAGGCTTATAGAATTTGTAAGGTGATGTGTGTATCAGGCACAGATGCAGTTAAATTATCCCCCTACAAACTAAAATATGTTTATGATGAGTGGTATGATACGTGGGTTGCCTCGAGATATCAAGAATCTCCCCCTAGTAGTCTAGATAGAATTTGGAAAAGCCTTCATGGATCATTTCATGTCATTAGAACTCAGAGAGGCAAATGTGGATGAATTTCTATCTTTAAAGTAGGGTAATCTTAGTGTCAAGGAGTATTGTTTGCCGTTTACACAGTTGACCAAATATGCTCTAGAGGTTGTTAGCATACAACAAAAATAGATTTATCGCTTTGTGAATGGCCTTACAGGTCCCATGAAGGACCTTCTTTCTATTACTGCTATGAATAAGGATTTTGATATAGCAAGAGTTATGGTGCGTGCACAATATTTGGATGAGGATCAATATAATTATGAGGTAGAGAGCGAGAGGGAGCTAAGTAAGAGAGATAAGATAGCCAACCAGTATCAAGGATGCAGTAGAGCTTCCACTATTAGAGGGACACCTTGGCAGACCCAGTCATTTATGTACTCCACATCGTAGGATCCAACTCAGTTCTTGAGGCATAGGTATGAGTAGAGTCAGAATTCTAGAGCAACAGACTTGGGACCTTAGAGGGGAGAGAGTCGAGGGTTTCCACCTCAACCTACATAAAACAGTATGCCCAACAACATGGAGGGAAGTGTCGGCCTTGTTTGAATTTATGTTACTGGTGTGGTATAGAGGGTCAAAATGGTATGTGATTGTCCACAGCTAAGAGGTAAAGGTAGAGGTGATCGATCACAGCCTACATGGTCTGCATCATCTTTATCTTTATCACTGTATTCTTCTTCTCATGATCCTTATGCAGTAGTAGGTAGAGGATCTGGTAGTGGTAGAGGGATCGGTTCGAGTGCAAGCCCATATCGTATGTCTACACTAGCTGGTCAACAAGATTCAGAGGCATCTCCAGATTTGGTCATAGGTACCTTAGCTATTTTTTCACATGATGTATATGCCTTGATAGACCTAGGATCTACCTTGTCATATGTAACTCCATTTATTGCTAAGAAGTTTAGAATAGAGCTGGAGTGGTTACATGAACTATTTGCAGTATCAACTCTATTAGGAGAGTCTATTATAGCTACATGGGTATATTATGATTGTGTGGTGAGATTATTTTGTTGTGCTACATTCGCTAATCTTATTGAACTTGAAATTTGTTGATTTTGATGTTATTATGGCTATGGATTGGTTATACTTCTATTATGCTATAGTGGATCCTGGTACCCAACTGATATCAATTCCACCTTACATAATGGCTCCTATAGAACTAAAAGAGCTAAAGGAAAAGTTAAAGGACTTACTTGATAAAGGCTTTATTCAACCTAGTATATCACCTTAGGGTGCTCCGGTGTTTTTTCTATGCAAGAAAGACGACAGGTTGTGAATGTTTATAGATTAAAGACAACTGAATAAAGTGTCAATAAAAAATAAGTACCCTCTTCCATAAATAGATGATCTATTCGACCAATTGTAAGGAGATAAAGTTTTTCAAAGATCGATTTGAAGTTTGGCTATCACTTGTTAAGAATTTGAGAAGCAGATATTCCCAAAATAACCTTTGGGATAGGCACCTTGAGTTTCTTGTTATTTTATTTGAACTAACGAATGCTCTGGAAGCCTTCATAGACATGATGAACATCATTTTCAAACCTTTTCTTGATATGTACGTGATGGTACTTATAGGTTGTAGTTTGATATATTAATGCCATAGAGTTCAACACATAGATCATTTGAGGTCAGTGTTATAGAAACTTAGAGAGTACAAGTTGTAAGCTATGTTCTCCAAGTGTGAGTTTTGGTTGACCTTGGTAGACTTTCTTGGTAATGTGGTATCTTGAGACGGTATTAGAGTTGATTTTTAGAATATATAAGATATGAAAAATTTGCCTTGGCCAACTCCTGATGAGGTGCATAGTTTCTTGGGGATAGTTGGTAACTATAGGAGATTTATAGAGGGTTTTTCTCTATTTTTGCTCCACTGCCCAAATTGATGTAGAAAGTGGTTAAGTACCAGTGGTCAGATACTTATGAAAGAAGTTTCAAAGAGTTGAAATATTGATTGACTACAATGCCAATATTAGCCTCACGGGATGACACAGAAGGATATAAAGTGTATTGCGATGATTTAGGTGTTGGTTTGGGTTGCATCCTAATTTAGCATGGAAGAGTTGTAGCGTATTCTGCTCGACAATTAAAAAAGCATGACTAGAATTATCTCATTCAAGACCTAGAACTTACACTTGTGGTATTCGCATTTAAAATATGGCGCCATTATTTATATGGAGTGCATGTTGATATCTTTACTGATCATAATAGTCTTCAATATCGATTCAAGTAGAAAGAGTTGAACTTGAGGCAAAGGTGGTGGATAGAGTTACTGAAGGATTATGATGTCAATATTCTTTATCAACTAGGTAAAGGTAACATTGTAGTTGATGTTCTTAGTCGACAATCCATGGGAAGCCTAGCATATTTGTCACCTGTTCAACGTGAAGTAGTGAGAGATATTCATAAACTAGACAACCTTGGAGTTTGTCTTATGGATTCCGAAGATGGTGGCATTGATGTACTTAATTTAGTGGAGTCATCACTCATGGAATTGGTTAAAAAAAAGCAGTATGTTGATCCCTTATCGTTCCAGTATAGAGAAGGAATTTAACAACATCGATTCCCAATATTTGAGCTAGAAAGTGACTTCACTTTAAGGTGCCGAGGTAGATTTGTGTACTTGATGTAGATGGGTTGCGACAAAAGATTATAGATGAGGTACATTAATCTCATTTTTAATCTATCCAAGTTCTACAAAAATGTATCATTATCTTAAAGAGATCTACTACTGGAACGACATGAAGAAAGATATAATAGAATATTTAGCACAGTTCTCCAATAGTCAACATAGGAAAGAAGAATATCAGAGATCCGGTGGCCTAGCTTAAACCTATAGTATTCTTGTGTGGAAATGGGATGCTATCAATATGGACTTCATGTTAGTCTTACATTTTTTTAATTAGAAACATGACTCTATTTGGGTAATAGTTGATCGATTGGTGAAATCAGCATAGTTTTTCCTATTAAGTCTATCAGCATGGCTGAAAATTATGCAAAGCTATATATAAAAGAGATTGTTCACCTACATGGGACCCCAATTCCCATTATTTCAGATAGAAGTTCCGTATTTAAATCTTAATTTTAGAAACCATTTTTTAGGAGCTTGGGTACTTAGGTGAACCTTAGCACTCCATTTCATCCATAGACAGATGGCCAAGCCGAGTGCTCCATTCAAATACTCGAAGACATATTAAGAGCGTGCATGCTGGATTTTAAAAGTAATTGGGATAATCATTTACCTTTAATAGAATTTGCTTATAATAATAGTTATCACTCTATCCTTGGCAAGGCTCCGTTCGAAGCTCTATATAGGAGACAATGTAGATCACCAATTGGTTGGTTCAAAGTAGGTGAGACACAGGTATTGTGTCTGGACCTAGTCTATTAAGCTGTCAAAAAGGTTAAACTAATACAAAACCAGTTGAAGACTGCAAAGAGTAGGCAAAAATTATATACAGATATACGATGTAGAGATTTAGAATTTTAAATTGATGATTTTGTGTTCTTTAAGGTGTTGCCTATTAAAGGTGTTATGATATTTTAGAACAAGGGTAAGTTGAGTCCAACGTATATTAGGCCTTATAGAGTTATTTGCAAAATTGGCCAGGTAGCCTATAAGATAAAACAACTTCCAGAGTTAGCTGCAGTGCATCATACCTTTCATGTGTCTATTCTACATAAATTCTTAGGAGAGCCATCTCACGTCATCCCTATAGAGGGTATTGAGCATGCTGGAGACTTATCATTTAAGGAAGTCCCTGTGGCTATATTAGATCGGCAGGTCAGAAAGTTGAGATCTAAATACATAGCTTCAGTAAAGGTGTTGTGGAGGAACCAAAATATAGAAGAAGCCACTTGGGAAGAAGAAATGGACATGAAAACTAAATACCCTTATTTATTTTAAAATATACCAGAAGGTTCTTAAACTATTGTCCCTTTATGTGATCGTTAGTTCTATTATATTTTGTTCTATTGATATCTAATTTTTAACTGATATGTTTAGGTACATGATTTGTTCTTATGAGTCTGGTGATTTACATGGAAACTGCATGCATATGTAGAGTATGAGCTAAGTTATATGGTTGGTTATGACTTTTAATGGTGTTTAAAGACAAGAGAAGCCTCGTGTACTATTGTTTTAAGGTTTAAGGTGAAGCGGAGCCTCATGTATTATCTGTTGAGTATTATATATGTTGGGACACTCCATGAAGCGTATTTGGATATATTCTGGTTAGCTGATAGGTACCCAATAGGGATATTTATAAAGGAAACTCTAGAAATTTTTTTTGAAATTTGGAGAGTTAGCCAAATGTTTAAAGCCTTATGATGGGATAATGATAAAGTATGATTGAAGTTTATTAAATGACCAAGTGGGTGTCCTGGATCAAGGTGGGATGGAAAGAAAGCCTTAATCATCATTCGACAACGAATAATCCTAATTGGGCGAGATTGTGACGCCTCAAAAAATCATTTTGAATTAAGTTAACACCTTAACACAAGTACAATCTTGGTCTATAAAGAGAATTTTTGTATATTAGTAAAATGGTGTAGAATATATATGTAATGCATTTGTATTGTTGTTCTCGTAAGATAGACATTTGGGAATATTGTGGTATATATTTTAAATACATAATGTTGTGGGGACCTTTGACTTCTCCATTATTTTTTCTTTTCAAATGTAAAGTGGAATTAATGGAACCAAATAAGGGTTTTTTGGGTTTGGGAAAAGTCAAGCACCATGGTGCTTGTACATGACAAAAAGGAAAAGTTACCTATTATACTAGTACTTAGTAGAAGAAAATAAAAGGAATAGAAAAAGGGTGAATGAAAAGTTATAGGAAAAAAATACTAACTACTATTGCTCCTCTGTTTTCTTTGTTTTTCCTATCAATTAAGAAATCAAAATAAATCCTTAAGAGAAAACATGAGGTGACAACTGGAGTACTAGTACTCAATTTTTTCTCCTTCTCTTGGTATCCAAGAAATCCCTGGAAGAGGAAGAGAGGAAAGGATTCTTACGATAATTTTAAAATAATCTTTGAGCGGTGACTTCAATAACCTAAAGTTGGAATTGAATTCCAAGAGGTAAATTCTCTATCCCTTTGTTTTGAATTTAATTATAGATTAGTATTTGGGGTAAATTTATTTTAAATTCTTGGCATTAGTATTTGAAATGGGTTCATGAGAAGGAAAAGGGAAAATTTTGATAAAAAAAAGAGTTATAGGTATCCCTTTGAATTGGACAGATTAATATTAAATTGCATAATTTGGGAAAGTTAGAATTCATTAGAGATTTTTTTTATGGAATTCAATTGGTTTCGGGTCATTAATGAGCATATTTGCTATCTTTGTAGTTAGTAGGTTGACTATTGGATATCTTAAACTGGTGATTGGAATGATAAAGGTTTGGAATACTTTCATAGCTAGTAAAGTATTAAGTTATGTAAAGCTAAACCTTCCCTCCCCTCTAAGGCACCACCCTACATCACATGCTCATTCCTATTTGATATTAATATAATTCTCATGAAATACGAAAGTGGAATCTTTATATTTCCTTAAATATCATTCCCTCACTCTACCATCAAGCTTATAAGTACCTATCTTTCACTCTTGGTGTTAAGTTTCCATTATACTTCCTTATTATCATAACTTTCCCTACTTGAAGCCCTTAGGTCACCATATAGTTATATCACATGTTACGAGTAAAAGTAAATAGTAATACCATATTTGCACTTGTATAAGTTAGATAAATGATCATTTTAGAAATTCACATATTACAGGCCTTCAAGGCACTATTTGATAAACATTTAACGATGGGAGGGTACATAGGTTTTTCTTGGCATATTGCTCGACATGATTCTGTGCACAGGATCGAGAATAGACTACTATAGTGAGCCCAACAATTAGGCTTACCCACCTTTGTGGCATTATATTTATTTGGAGTCAGCTGGAATGTTATACACTGGTTTCCCCTTACTTGCAAACACATGGCATATACGGCCTATGGGAAGACCCTCATAGTGAGCCCCTAGGCGGGCATACCTGGATACAGATTGAAGTTTTATAGTTATACATATGGGATCAATAAAATTAGTATGTGAACAACATCTGCTTTATGCAGACCTCAAATTGCATTCGAAAGGCCTTCTTGTGATTATTTTTACGACTTATACGATAAGTGCATCACCTAGGAAAAGTATAGGCCCTATATTATAAAGAATACTTTTATAAATATTATATAAGATGCTAATAAAGTCGGTGCATAAGTTATCAGTTCATATCGTATATGTGTTATTTGTTGGCTCATATGTTTTTCACTTTACCATTTAACTCATATGAACTTCTGTACTCATCCATATATTATTTTATCTACTTTCATACCAGTACATGTTGTTTATGTACTTACGTCCTAGGGCACCATGTTTTATTGATGCATGCTCAAAACCTCTACATAGAATACGTCCACATTAGGCCCTATTACGATTTTCATATGATATTTTGGTAAGCTCTAACTCTCTCTGGAGCCAGTCTATGTCTAGAGTTTTGATTATAAGTACAGTCCTATAGTTGGGTATGATGGGCCCTATGCAAACTTGCCACTTGTAGTATATCATGTTAAACTGACTAGAGGCTTCATGGACATCATGTAGTATTATATTGTACAATTTTGTTAAGGCAATTCCCTCGTGTATAGATACGACTCATATTGGATACCCCACTCATTATTATCTCATGATGCCATCTATGTTGTATAGAGCCTGTAAAGTAAGTGTATACGATTCTTGTCTGTCATTATCATTTTGGGGCATGGCTTATAATAGATTATCATCCAAAATTTTGGAATAACTTTCTAATTGTAATTAATACTTTATGAATATTTTTTTGGTTTTTTTTTACTTTAAATGTGTGTTTTTCTTTTTGTATTGATAGTTAAACTTTTGTATTGATCAGTCGTAATACATTACATAGTAATAGATAACTTAAACAATCTTCTATATAATAAATATAGGCAACTATCAAATCTCAACATTAAAAGCTATTGAGATCTAGAAAATGAATTATTGCACTCTCTATTTGATGCCTTTAGTTGCTAATTAGTTTTTCACTTTTTCTAGTAATGGATTCCCAAGTTTTGCTCTTTTACTCAATAGCCATTTGTTTTTTCTTCATTCATGTTGCATGTACAGATTCTATAAAGGCCATCCAAAATATATGAGCATTTTATTTTATCCATTTGACATTACATAAGATATATATGAAGTTGGGTTGCCAATTTCTATCAGAATAAGTCTGCTTCTGCATTTAATACAACAGGTAACAAATAGATAAACTTTTTTTTAGAACAATCTTTCTTGTTGCATGTTTTTGAACTTGTGAAACTAGATTTATTTCCTTTCATATTTTTTCTACCATCCAGTAAGCTTTCTATGATAAAAGAACAACATTAACTAAATTTTTCTTAATATAATAGGAGTGAATCCATCAAATCCATTACTTATTTTATTTTTTCTCTAAATCCCAGAAAATATTAGCTATATTTGTCTTATTTTATAGTTGATTGATGATGAGTTTCAAGATACATATAGTTTGAGGACTACACGCCCTGTCTCTGGCCATCAAAGCCTTTCGCGATATAGTATTAGTACCAGTCCAAACATAGATCTTATAATGAGCATTAATAACCTTACTTACCTTAGCTAGAATAGAAAAGTTGTGCCAAATAAACTTGAATTCCAAAGATAATAGATTGCACAAATTATACTCTCCTAATGTGGAGATCTTCTTAGTTGTTCATGGAGATAGTTATGTATTTATATGTGTTTTTTGTTTGAGTTAGTTTACTGAATAATATTAAATTGCTTTTGCATTATCTTAATGATTATTTTATAGATTGATCCAAAATCTAAAAATATGAATACCAAAAAAAGGTGATGGTTGAGGATGATAATGTTCTAATTTTAATGGCTGATTTCATTTTAGGAATAATGAAATAAAAAACTCAAAATATTAGTTGCAAGAGCAAAAAGAAAGGAGTACCAAATTGCTGCCAAAAAGAAAAAGAAATAAGCCTATCCTTCAAGAATTAATTACAATATCTTGCATTGAAGGAAAAGAGCATCAAATATTGAACTAAGCCTTTAAAGATCCACATCTCCAAAGGAAAGAGGATTTTATGTATTTAAGGGTGATTAGTTAGTCCACCCTTAATCTTTGAAAAGAGATATTCCATCGAACTTCCAAGAAACAAATCATTTAGGTTGTGTGGTAGGTTGAATCTTCAAACAACTAGTAGTAGTCCAATCACTACTAATTAAAGAATAGATATACTTTTGTCTCAACCTTCTCAAGCTCTTTGCTCTGCATTATTCAAGTATTCCATTATATTGTGGTTTATTATTACTTCATAACAGAGGAGAGAAACATATAGTTAGGTGATGATACAAGCATGAAAAACATAAAAGAGTACAAGGTATTGTCAAAGGTTCAAACTTCATAATTTGCAAGGGTTTGAAGCCCTTTAAAGGCTTGGCAAGTTGAAGGAGGAGAAGGGAACCATTACACTCAAGAGACGCCTTACTTGAATGAAAAGATGGTCCTTCCACACTATTATTGGACACTCAAGAGGCGCCCATTGTTAGGGCTATTATGTTCCTTTAAGACTTTTTTTTTACGCTCCAAAGGAGCACCCTTCATTAAGGGTATTTTAGTTTTTGTTTTATACTAGTATAAATAGGCACTTTAGCTCTTATTTTCCTAAGTTTTGACATAATGAATTGAGTAAATTTTCAGATTGTAATATTATTGTTAGCTTATAGTATTCTCCTTCTCCTTAAGAGAGAGAAACTGAATTAGGGTTAGCACAATTGATGGATTTCAATTGTGTTGACAAATTGGATAAAAAGGTGGGTTTTGAGGAGTGTGAATTCCCTTGGTCCACCTAAGAGGAAGTTTTGAGCTTCTATTGGTGAGGTGTGATTGATTGTTTGATACTCCATCTTTTGTTAATCACTTGGTAGAAGTAAGGGTCTTTCTATTTATCCTCTAATTTCAAGCATTCTTCTTCTTCATCCCCTTTCTTTTTGTTGTTTTTCTCTTTATGTGCTTGCTGATTTTTGCATCTAATATGTACATTTTGTGAATTCAGAGTCTTCTCTTGTATCATTTGGTATCATAGCCAGGTTTTGGGTTGTTCCTACAACCCTAAGTCTTGGATCTAAGAAAATCTCAACAAAAAAGAGTGTAGAAAATTGAAAATCTCACAAAAAAATTGTAAACCTATTTTTTGTATTTGGGCAGATTTTTAAATCTTAGATCTACATATTTTTGTGTTTTTTTGTTGGTTTCAAGTGCTATATTCTTGTTCCCTAGAACCTAGGGAGTCTATATCTACATTTGAAACAAGATTTGGTTGTTTTTGAGCTAGATCCACCATTCTTGTGCCTTGTTCGAAGCTTTCTGAGGTGGGATCTCGTGGTGCATATCATTTTGGGGAGTGTTTGTGGCTGATTTTGTGTTATTTGAGCTTCACTTGACCCAAGGAACCTAGATCCAAAAGAAAAATTAAAGTTAGAGTTCATTTGCCTTGTGGTCAAACTTCGGTAAACTTTTGAATATTCATATTGTTCTTCACCATCTACATAGCTTGTTGAAGAAGAATATTCAAAAGGGGTGTTAGATACACAAAAATAAAGAAAGAGAGTGAAAAAGTTGTTTGTACAAAAGAATATTCCAAGAATACTCAAGTCATCCAAAAGAAGAAGAGACAAAGTGAATATTCAAAGTACAATTGAAAGTACAATAGGCGGGACCATTGATTTCAAATCCATTTGAACTTACAAAAAAGGCTCCAATCCTCCATTTTTCACCAAATTTCTTTCAAACACTCTCTTTAGTAGATACTTGGCCGAAACTACAAGAATTTGGAAGTTTAAAAAAATTGAAAAAGTGATACCCAATCATAAGTTGCCACATCATCACTTTTGTGAACAACCAAATTGAGTTCTAAATTAGATTTATAAGTTTCTATTTGTTGTTTCTTATTGCTTTTGTGTTGATTCTACCACTAATTACCAAACTAGTAATTACCTACTAGGTTGATAATTAGTCTAGAGTTCTTTGTTTCGTGTTTACGTTCCTTTGGTACTTTTATCGTTTTTAAGTCATTTTAACTTGTTGGTTAAAGTCTGTATATCATATTTTTGAGTCTTATCAAACAAAAATCAATTCCGTACCAAGGTATATTCACCACTCAATTCACTTCCCAAGTATTGCCAAGCTTTCAACACTTATGAAACCAAGCATGAGGTAAGAAATGAGAGTGAGGGTGGTGACTCTCTTTTTGAACTAACTTGTTTGTTTGTTTTGTAGCTTTGTTTATTTATTTTATGTACCATGGATGCCTATAGTTTTGATTCCATATTTGATCACATCAATGACCATTGGGATAGCTTCATTGAAGATATGCGCCAAATGCTTAGTGCACTAAATCCCAATTTCTAAAAAGTGAGTCTAAAGGGAAACCTTGACATATTCCCTTGTAATGCGGAGAATGAAGTATTTCCTAATGCAAAACCAAGTGAATAACACACTTCTCATGATCTACAAGGTAACAAAGCTATCTTCTACACTCCTAGAAACTTGATTTGTTGTGATGTGACTAGTAGTAGCCAAACTGGCGTAGTTTCAGATTTTCTTAATGAAGAAGTGTGTGAATTATCCTTTTGTGATACTATTGGTGTTTCTTGGTTGCATAAGGACCAAAATCTTATTGTGAGTATGCAAGCACTAGTTGATCCTTTAGATGACAAAATCAATTCTTTTCGTAAGAATGATTTGTGTACATCTAGTGCTAGAACTTATGACTTGAATGAGGTTCCCTTACCAAGTGAAAAGAGTATTCACATACTAGTTGACCCTTCTGAAAGCCTAGGTGAGTCTACGTTGGTATGTAGTTGCCAACAACTAGTGAGGATGTGAATGATGATTAACTTACTCCCGAATGTAGTCCACTAGTTGAGCATATGTGTGGTATGTTTAATAAGTCTCAGGTTAGTAATTATGTTGATAGAGTTGATCATGGGATTGGAGATGATTCTTTAAGCATGTTGTATTATGAAAGCCATATTAATAGATTTTCTCAAAAAAACCAAGAAAAGGCACAATCGGATGAAGGTGACCTTGAATTGCTTGAATATGTAGGAGAACCGAATTGTAATTGTTCTTCTGAACATGTTTTTGTGTGTAATCCCTTTGTTGCTCATGGTGACTTATATCTATGGGTAAATTACTCTCTTGAAATAGGAAGTGGTGTATGCTTAGATATTCCATCTATTTTTTCTTCGTGTGTTTTCTATGTTGAGCATCCTAGTGGTGATGAACTTGGAACTAGTGAGTACTTGCATAAGGGCACCATAGTTGAAGTTGATTTGTGTAACACCTTTCTCTACTCTCTATTTGGCTTTTATGATATGTATGCTATTGTAGAGAGTATGTCTTTTAGATGGGGCGAAGCCTATGGGGAAAAAGTGTTGTCTAGATCCATGTCTAAGGCCACTCTTTCCATTTGACCCCAGTGCCAAATGTGGATATGACGATGCTGGCATACCCAATTTATTTCTTGGTCTACGTGACAATCAAGGTATTATTCTTTAAAACCCTAGGGCAAATATATCATTGTCGTCTTGGGACAATACTTCTAAATGTGCATCCTTACTTGATACACTTGTGCTTGAATTGAATGAATACTAACTTGTGGATGCCAAGTTGATGTTTTACTTGAAATAAGGAAGCCATATGTATTTAAATGACTTGATTCCAACCTTATGTGCTAAAACTATTGAACCAATTGGTATTCTTATAGATGATAGAACCTTGGATGATGCCTTTACACTTGACTCCTTCCTATACTACCTCTTTGCTTATTATGATATCCATGCTAGTCTTGGATTTGTTTGATGTAGGGGTAGGATATTTGTTTGTTGCTCCATTTAGAGTTACAATACTATATGGCTTTTGTGGACCTTTGTAGTTGTCGTAACTCTTGATGTTTGCCTTAGGTGTGTCCTTTATGATGCTTCTGGTAGGGGTTTCATGATCATAATGAGGGATAGTTGGTTATATTCCAAAAGTGTACCCCCTTGGCATGTTTACCTAATTTGTGGTACTAATGCTAAACCTTCTATCACGAGGATTGTGTGCTTGTTTTTCCCTCTCTTTTGTTTTTCAAGGTGCGAATTTGAGGACAAATTCCTTTCAAGATGGAGAGTATGATACAAGCATGAAGAGAATAAAAGAGTACAAGGTATTGTCAAAGGTTCAAGCTTCAAAATTGGCAAGTGTTTGGAGCCTTTTAAAGCCTTGGCAAGTTTGAGGAGAAGGGAACCATTACACTCAAGAGGCGCCTTACTTGAAAGACAAGATGGTCCTTTCACGCTATAATTGGACACTCAAGAGGCACCCATTGTTAGGGCTATTATGGTCCTTTATGACCTTCATTTTACACTCCAAAGGAGCACCCTTCATTAAGGGTATTTTAATCTATGTTTTGTAATAGTATAAATAGGCACCTTAGCTCTTATTTTCCTAAGTTTTGACACGATGAATTGAGTGAATTTTCAGATTGTAATATTAGTGTTAGCTTGTAGTATTCTCCTTCTCCTTAAGAGAAAGAAACGTAATTAGGGTTAGCACAATTGATGGATTTCACTTGTGTTGAAAAATTAGCAATAAAGGTGGGTTTTGAGAAGTGTGAATTCCCTTGGTCAACCTAAGAGGAAGGTTTGAGATTCTATTGGTGAGGTGTGATTGATGGTTTGATACACCATTTTTTGTTAATCACTTTGTAGAAGAAAGGGTCTTTCTATCTATCTTTTAATTTCAAACATTCTTCTTTTTCATCCCCTTTATTTGTGTTGTTTTTCTCTTTATGTTCTTGCTGATTTTTGCATCTTATATGTCCATTTCGTGAATTCCAAGTCTTCTCTTGTATCAGATGAGTCATTGAATCAACGTGAGAAAGAAAAATATTGTGAAATCTATCCAAAAATCTAAACTCGATCTTTGTAGTTTGATTTGAAAAAAGAGATAGTAAAATCCCTTGAAACACAAAGGGACTAGACAAAGACCTATTTGAGGTCCCATATAGTATAAAATATTTTTCGTTATATTTACATTAGGTATTTTTAATTTCCACGTTCATGAAGATTTTTCAAATATCAAATACTCCATGGGGACTCACCAATGATTGACGTGTAGATAAAGGTACTCGAAGATCACTGTCACTACTGAGACTGAACACCTGAACCTACATAATGAGACAATGTAGCACACCGACGTATATGTGGATCAGTACATTGAGGATGTACTGAGTATATGGGGGTGTATGCAATACTTAAAACAACAATATCATCAATCTTTATAAAAATCATTCATACTGATATAACTGACTCACATAGCTTGAATAATCTCAAAAAATGTATATCTCATAAATTATGAATAATGGAACGCATAGTATAAATCTCGTGAGTCAATAAACTATTTTTGATATCTGTAGTTCTATTCCCTTCTCAAAACATATAGACTAAGTGGTAAAGTGCTCACCTCTGTTTCTGAGAGCTAGGACTATAATTTTAAAACTGAAATCTAAAGTAAAACATTAATTGAATAAGTTTGTGAGCCTTTACACTTAGTATCTAAAATCCTTTACTGACCAAGATATCTTTCAAAGCTTTAGGGAAAATAACTTATCTCAAGGAACATACTTTACTTTATAAACTGATTATTTACTCTTACTAGTAGGGAGGTTCTATTAACCGACATACACCATGTGAGCTACATGGATTCTAACGTTTTATTCTCCTAAGGAAGAAACCTCACATCGGGTAGAGGCCTCATACTCTTTATAGGGAGTATAACCTCAACATATTGATCACTATCTCGGCCTCAGGCCAATAAATATCAATCCTATGGTTGAACGTAGTTTTCGGGTATGAAACTGTAGTAACTTACTAAACATGGTGTTAAATACTATTCCCTTTTTAATTATATATGCTCATCTTATGTAAATCCACATTTAATAATCTCATGGTTTATAATGAAACCAACTACAAAATTTGTAATCTCAATCAGTAAAGTGGATTTCCAAGCTACTATGACCATCATGGTCTAAACTTTCTCAATAATCTCAAAATACTCAAATCATGGGTGATTCTTCAACCAAAGTTCTTAAAATTACAAACTCAAGTAGGGATTAATGACACATAATTCAATCTCAGGTTAATACCTATCAAAATTCATACTCGATATCATAAAGATTCATAAATCATCTATAAATATGGAAATTTTCAACAGTATGCATTATAATCTCAACATACACATGAACTTAAATTTCTAAAACATTGAAACCATCATAATCTCAAGAAATAATAACATAGGGTATAAACCCATACTTCAATTTTATAAGAAAACGTGTAAAACCATATATCTTTGTAATTAAAACAACTTTTGGGCACAAGGATGAAAGGAGTGTCCTTGTTCAAGGCCCATATACCTTAGATTATGAATTTAGATGAACAAGCTTGCTTGAGACTCTTTTTTCATACTCTTTAGTGAGGGTTCTTGAAGATTTTGACTTGGGAACCTTAATTCTTAAATAAATTTATGAAAAGTATGGTTAAATCTTGGAGAAGGAATTGGGTCTTGCTCTTGAGGGTTAATCTTGACAGAAAACCCCAGTTCTTGATGCTTTGGATGAATTTGAAGTTCTATGATTCATTTTGATATATCTAGGTGTTAAAAAGGGTGAAAAAAGACCAAAAATCCCTTTTAAAAATGGCTTTAAAATTCTGAACGGGATTTGCGACAACTCGTGTAATGATCCATCACTGGCTCAATGGTCTATCGGTCTGACCGTCGCACCAGGGCCAGAATAGGGACTTACTGCCTTAGTTGCAATGACTTGGGAGATGTTCCATCGCTAGCTCAACGGTCCATCATCCTGACCATCACACTTGGCCAGTGAATGGGTCTACTGCCTCGGTTACAACAGTCGGAGCGACGGTCCATCGCTTACACGATGGTCCATCTACCTTCCTTTCGCTCCTGGGTAATTTGGACAGTTCTCTATAAAATATCCATAACTCTTTACTCTGATACCAGATTTGAGAAAAATTGGTATACTTGGAAAAATCTATATGATTTAAACACTACCCACTTTGGAAGTCATTCCTTAATCTTGTAGATATACAATTTAGGCTTAAGGAAAGTTTGTGGTATTACATCGACTGAGATAATTAAATAAAAAAGAGTAATTAACTCCCTTTCGTACCATATTCTGTTGGTATCAGATCTTGGACTCACATCTTGTAAGACCCTGCAAAATCCTAAGATCAACTCAGTCTTTTAAGCTTGCTAAGGGGTCCCAAACTTTGAAAATTCTATCTAAGTATTAAGACTTAGTATTATTTTGCCCTTTGTAAGTTGGAAAATCTATTTCGCTGCATTCTCAAGGTTATTAGGGTCTTTTCCCATCCCTATTCATCCCTAAAACATGAGATTCAACCTTAATTGAGAAAAATATACTCACTTTCTCTCAAATTTCTCAAGAACAAGAACCATAGGTGATTTAATTTCAAAGCCAAGGCTCAAGTTTTCTCGAATTTTCTTCAAGAATTTAGCAACCAAGGTATGCCAAGTGTTCATCTAAGGGTTCCTTACACCCTTGGAGTCCAAGCAACTCTTTTAAACTTCAAGTAGCTTGATTTTATGCTTTCCATGATGTGGATTCAAATGTATTCATGATTATAATGTTGATTGGATTTCTATTCTATAATTAAGTGCAAGATTTATGTAAAAACAACTATTATGTATGTAGTATTCTGTGAATTAATGTTAAAGCCTTGAAATTGTGATGGTCATGTTTTGATTAGTACTATGTGCATATATAATGCCTTCCAAGTGTTTGATGAGTTGTTTATGAGAATTAAATAATGAAATTTTATCATGTTAGCATGTATTCAAGTTCATGGCATGTAAGTGTTTGCTAGAATTTCCCAATGAATGAATGATGATCAAGTCATTATTTATCATGTTTCAAGATTGTGCCATGTCTTATAATTTATACTATAGAGTCCTAGGGGTATTTAATACCCGGCAATTTAGCTGGTTACCTAGATCCATAGTCAGTCTCAGGATAGTATCAGTCCTTTCACGATTAGTAGTACTCTCAGTCAGTTATAGAACTCAGGAAAACTTAGTAGACTCAGTATCAGTCCAGTTCAGTCCAGTTCAATATTCAGTTCAAACCTCAGTAAATTCAGTTAGCTAACAAAATTCAGTAGTATTCCGTCAGTCAACAAAACTAAGTTAACTCAGTTCAGTTCAGTTAGACAATATAATCAGTAATAGTTTAGTCAAGCCTAGTATGAACTAGGGATCAGTTTAGTGTCTATTTAGTTGGGAGTAGGATTCAGCATCGAGTGAATGCAGGTATGGGGGCATTCCTTCCCGTAGAAGGTTTGACCCTTAGTAGCAATCCCTATGTTACAGAACTATGTAGCCAGTGTAGGTTGAGATATCCTCCTATCATATTAGGATTGATACATCTCGTATGAGTTTTCGTGCTGAAGAGGGTTGACGATAGATCTTCCTATCAGAGAGGGTTAACTCACAGCTTGTCTTTACCCGTGGCACGGTACTGAAATCCTTCAAACTGAGGTTACAAGTTTGACCCTAATCTATTCAGATAGGGGAATGTAGATTAGATGATTACCTCCCACAGTCTCAGTTTTAGTTCCAGTCTCAGAATAGAACTCAGATCATTTATACAGATTCAGGACTATCAGATACAATCACTCTATTTAGTACGGAACATAGTGTAGTTCCACAGGATCAATATTGTCAGATACATTCCCTCAGTTATCAGTTATATAGTATTAGTAAACTCAGATATCATTAAATCAGTAATTCACAACTCAGTATCCAGTGCAATAACGACCTCAGATTAAGTATACATATTCATACATATACTCTCATTCATTTATATTCATGTTATTCAGTCAGTATTGTTAATGCATATGAACCCATGCATTTCAGCCTACCTTACTTTGTATACCAGTACATTCAAAGTACTGATGCATACCGTTATTTTGCGCTATGATATTTTATATCATAGGTTCAGATGCATAGGCTCCCAATCATACTTAGCAGTTCAGATATTCAGCTGACAGAGTTAGTGGTGATTCCTCTTAGTTTTGAGGACATGATGATTATTTTAGTAGTTAAGCTTATTTTAGTAGTTCAGAGTTAGATGGGGACTTGTCCCATCAACTCCATATTTCAGATAGTTTAGAGGCTTTTTTCGACTGGAGTATTTTTAGATAGATGTATCAAATTTGGTATTCGTTATACCGTATTCAGTTTTATTATAGTATTGAACCATATGAAATGTTTTCCACCTAATTTTCTCATATTACAGTACTATTATTCAGTTATTGTAGTAGGTACCAGTCATGGGTTAGCTTGTGATCCTTCAAGATTATGAGCACCATATACGTCTGGGGTACAGACATGGGGCATTACAAAATCAGTATTAGAGCCTAAGGTTCACCAGAGTCCTAGGAAATCTGAAATCTACATCTCTTAGAATCTTATGCATGGGTGTGTAGCGCGCCACACTTATGGACAAGAGGCTGTGAGGTGTTTTTGGAAAATTTTCCCTTCTTTCAGTATTCATGTCGTACGAGTGAGCATTATCTCCAGTTAAAAGCTCTATATAAGCCATGTTTCTCTTCTATTTATATAATATGTCTTTAAAGAGGACTAAGGGAAGAAGAATAGGAGACTATCCAGAACCCAAGCCCATCCAGCCAGATCCTGTGGATGAACACGACTCTCATGCTGAATTCATAGCAGCTTTCACCACCCTAGTTCATTCTGTTGCAGCCGAAAATGAATGCCCAACTATTGTTACCAGCCAACCCAATTGCTAATAATGTTGTAGCTAGGATTTGGTATTTCACCCAAATGAACCCTCTATCTTTTATAATGTCTAAGTTAGATGAGGACCCTCAGGAGTTTCTTGATCAGGTGAAGAAAGTTACAGATATTATGGGGGTGACGGTGGTTGAGAGAGCTGAGTTGGACGTATATCAATTATAAGGTGTGGCACACTCATGGTTTAAACAATGGAAAGAAGAAAGGGCCGCAGATGCAGGGCCTATAGAATGGGAGAAATTTGTTGTTACTTTTCTAAATAGGTTCTTCCCGTTAGATTTGAGGGAAGCAAAAGTTTTGGAGTTTATAAATCTAAAGAAGGGCAATATGATGGTACAAGAGTATTCTGTTAAGTTTACTCAATTATCCAGATACGTTCCTCATGTGGTAGCAGATAGCAGATCTAAGATGAATAAGATTATGTATGGCGTGTATAATAGTGTGGTCAATGAGTGTAGGACCGTAATGCTTATTAAGGAGATGGACATATCTAGGATCATGGTCCATGCTTAACAAATAGATAAGGCTAAGAATAAAGAGAATGAGAAGGAGAATAAGAGAGCTAGAATAAGTAGTTTCAACTTCGCTCAGCCTAAGTCAGAGGGTGGAAATCGTTCTCAGTTCCACCCAAAATCCTTAGTTCCAGCCCCATCCTCACCTAATTCTCCTATGCCAAAATTCAGAGATGGAAATAGAGATAGGGAGTATGGCCCAAAACCCCAGGGTAGTGTTAGCAGTGCCCGAACCAATCCCTTTTGCCAAAAGTGTGGAAAAAACCACCAAGGTATCTATAGAGCTAGCAGTTATGTGTGTTTTGAATATGGCAAGCCAAGAGACAAGGTCATACAGTGTCCCCAGGTGGGTTCTCAAAGTCTGTATAACCGTCCCCTAGCTCAGTTTAGTCAGCAACATCTACAGGGTGCCGCATCCAGTGCCACCAGTGGGCAACGCACAAATAGACTCTACGCACTGTAGTCACAACGGTATTTGGAGAGTTCTCCTGATGTGGTCACTGGTACATTACAACTTTATCATTGACATATTTATTCTTTGCTCAAACCAATAGCTTCTTTGTCCATTGTTACTCCTTATATAGCTGTTGACCTCGGAGTCAGTCCCAAAATCCTAGAAGAGCCTTTATTAGTCTTTACCTAAGTAGGTAAATCTATTATAGCCCGACGAATATACAAGAACTATCTTGTTATGGTATCTCAGAAAGTTACTTCAGCAGACTTAGTCAAATTAGAGATGACTGATTTTGATGGTATTCTCGGCATGGATTGGCTTCATTCCTGCTATACCATAGTCGACAACAGAAATAAAATTGTCCAGTTTCTGTTTTTGAATGAACCCGTCCTTGAGTGGAGGGGTAGTACTTCAACACTTAGGGGTCAACTTATTTCTTACCTAAGGGAAAGGAAAATAATATATAAAAGATGTGTCTACTATATCATACGAGTCTAGGACTCTAGTTTAGAAACCCCTACTCTTGAATCGTTGTAACTAGCATGTGAATTCCAAGATTTATTTCTAGAAGGTATTCCAGGAATTCCTCCTGAAAGGGAAATCAACTTCGAAATAGACCTTCTTCCAGATACTCAGCCCATATCTATTCAGCCATATAGAATGGCTTCAACAGAACTCAGAGAATTAAAAGAACAGTTAAAGGATATCCAAGATAAGGGATTCATCAGACCTAGTGTGTCCCCATGGGGTGCCCCAGTTTTATTCGTAGATAAGAAAGACAGTTCTCTCAGAATGTGTATTAATTACCATTTGCTAAATAAAGTCACAGTCAAGAACAAGTATCCACTTCCCAGAATTGATGACTTATTTGATCAACTTTAGGGTGCTAGTTACTTTTTTATAATAGACCTCAGATCAGGCTATCATCATCTCAGAGTTAGAGAATGTGACATCCTAAAAATAGCCTTCAAAACTCGATATGGTCACTTCAAATTCTTAGTCATTTCCTTTGGTCTTACCAATTGCCAGCATATTTTATGGAGTTTATGAACCATGTGCTCAAGTAGTACTTGGACATGTTCATCATAGTATTCATAGATGGTATTATTTTCTACTTTCGCGGTGAGTATGATCATGCAGACCATCTTAGAATAGTATTACAGACTTTCAGAAATCATTAGTGATTCACCAAGTTTAGTAAGCATAAATTTTGGCTAAGGTCACTAGCCTACCTTGGACATATGATTCCCGGTGATGGCATTAGAGTTGATCTCAAAAAGACTAAAGCAGTAAGAACTAGCCTAGACCTATCTCTCCATCAGATATCAGGAGTTTCTTGCGCTTAGCTGCCTATTACCGATGGTTTATAGAGGGATTTTCATCTATTGAATCACCTATGTACTAATTGACTAAAAAGAAAGTCAAATTCCATTAGTCATATTGTTTTTATAAGAGTTATTAGGAGTTGAATACTCGACTCACTATAGCTCCAGTTTTAACCCTACCAGATCGTTTAGATGGGTTTGTGGTATATTAGGATACCTCCAGAGTCAGTTTGGGGTATGTTTTGATGCAGATAGGTAAGGTCATAACCTACGCCTCTAGACTACTAAATCTCCATGAAAAGAACTATCCTACTCATGATCTTTAGTTAGCAACAGTAGTTTTTGCCTTAAATATTTGGAGGCACTATTTGTATGGGGTGCACGTTGATGTGTTCACTGACCATAAGTGCCTGCAGTATGTGTTCTCTCAGAAAGACCTAAACCTCCATCAAAGAAGGTGGTTGGAGTTATTGAAGGAGTATGACATGAGTGTCCTATGTCATCCAGGTAAAGCCAATGTAGTGGTTGATGCTCTTCGTAGGATGTCTATGGGGAGTGTTTCTCATATGGAGGATGGTAAGAAAAAGTTAGCTCAGGAATTTCATCAGCTTGCCTGACTAGGTATTCACTTAGTCGATTCATCAGAAGGTAGTGTATGGGTGCAACGTAGTTCAAAATTATCCCTAGTTTCCGAGGTAAAGTAAAAGAAGAATAGGGATCCTAGTCTATTCAAGTTGAAGTAATCAATCAGAGATTAGAAGATAGAAGTTTTCTCCCAAGGGGGAGATAATACGTTGTGCTTCCAGGGTCGTCCATGTATTCTAGGTGTAGATGACTTGAGGTAGCGAATTGTTGAAGAGGCGCATGGTGCGCACTAATCTATTTGTCTACGGTCCACTAAGATGTACCAGGATTTATGGGAGATCTATTGGTGGAGTAGGATGAAGAGAGATATTGCAGAGTTTGTGGTTGGGTACTCAATATGTCAGTAGGTTAATATTGAGAATCAGAAGCCTAGTGGGTCCATGCAGGAGTTTGTCATTCCCACCTTGAAATGGGAAGAAGTGAACATAAACTTTGTAATAGGTTTGCCTAGTACTCATCATCAACATGATTCAGTTTGGATCATTATAAATAGGATGACCAAATCAACTCATTTCCTACCAGTCCATACCTCTTTTTCAGCCAAGAAATATACCAAACTCAATATCAGGGAGTTGGTCAGATTGCATGGTGTTCCGATGTCCATTATCTTAGATAGGGGTACCAGTTCACCTCTTAATTCTGGAAGGCATACCAAAAGGGTCTTGGTACCCAAGTTCATCTCAGTATAGCCTTTCACCCTTAGATAGATGGTCAAGCGGAAATGACCATTTAGACTTTAGAAGATATGTTGCGAGCGTGTTTGATAGACTTTAAGTTTAGTTGGGATGACCACTTGGCATTGTTTGAATTCCCATATAACAATAATTATCATTCCAGCATTTAGATAGATCTGTTTGAAGTGCTTTATGAGAGGAGGTGTAGATCTCCCATCGGTTAATTTGAAGCAGGTGAGGCCGCATAGGTAGGGCCTGACTTAGTATTTGATACCTTAGAGAATGTTTTGTTGGTCAGGGAAAGTCTTAAGACAGCTCAGAGCTGACAGAAATCATACGCAGATGTACACAGAAAGGATCTCAAGTTCGAGATTGGTGATTTTGTGTATTTGGAAATATCTCCTATGAAAAGACTGAAAAGGTTTTGCAAGAAGGGGAAACTCATTCCCCGTTATATCGGTCCTTACTGAATTCTTAGCCCTTTCATATAGGTAGCTTACGAGCTTGAGTATCCTTAAGACTTATCTTTAGTGCATCCAGTGTTCTATGTCTCCTTTCTAAATAAATGCATAGGTGATATAGCAGTTGTAGTACCCATAGAGGGCATAAATATTTAGAATAACCTCTCTTATGAAGAGATCCCAACGAAAATCCTTTATTATTTGATTCACAAGCTGAGGAACAAAAAAGTCCCTCTAGTCAAAGTTCTTTTGTGGAATCAGTCCATTGAGGGAGCTACTTGGGAAGTAGAGGCAGAGATATGGACCAAGTATACTCACATCTTCTCTGCAAATTTAGACTCAGCTCAAGGTAACCGTTTTTCTTTGAATTACTAAGTCTCATGTTAAGATACATCTCCCAACTTGGTATCAATTAACATTGCATACTCAGTCATGTATTCACAAATTAGTTTAGTCATGTACTCTTGCATCAGACATCCATGTTCATTATATAAACTTAGCTTATCAGTAATCCCAATCATGCATTTATGAATCATGTTTAGCTATACACTCATACATCAGATATGTATGTTCAGTATGACAATTCATTATATCGGTAATTTCTGTCATGAAATCAAGTTTCAGTTGTGCATGTCCAATGTCTAAATCTAGTCTATCAGTATTCTAAGTCTAATCAGTCTCATTTAACGATAAATGTTCCCAAGGGGGAGATATTGTAAGACCCCATAAAATCCTAAGCTTAGCTCAGTCTTTTAAGCTTACTAAGGGGTCCCAGACTTAGAAAATCTAGCTAAGTATTCAGACTTAGTATTATTTTGGCCTTCGTAAGTTGTAAACTATATTTCATGCCTCTATGGACTTAAATTAACAATCTTTAGGTTGATTCATGATCAAGAATGTTAGTAGGTGTTCCCAGATGAGTTTATAATTTTTGGACCTCATTTGAACCATATTTAGTGATCCAAAATTGTGAATCAATACGATCTCGACGTGGCGCAGAGGCCATCACGTCGATCAATATTTTTCCTTGGCTCCCGGTGGCAATTTCCAGTGAACTGACACTGACTTGATTCGGCAAGTTGGGCATTGCATCTATGCTAATAATGCAGAACATCGGTTTGTATATCGACAGTCCAGATTTTAGTAATTAAAAAGTCACGTCCTCAGGAGTATTAGGGTCTCTTTTCCACCACTATTAGGCCCTAAAACTTGAGATTCATCCTTTATTGAGAAAAATATACTTACTTTCTCTCAAATTGCCCAAGAACAAAACCCCTAGGTGATTTAATTTCAAAGCCAAGGATCAAGCTTTCACCATTTTTCAACAATTTAGCAACAAAGGTATGTCAATTGTTCATCCAAGGGTTCCTTCTACCCTTAGAGTCCAAGAAACTCCTTTAAATTTCAAGTAGCTTAATTTTATGCTTTCCATGATGCAAATTCAAGTGTATTCATGATTATAATGTTGATTGGATTTCCATTCCATGATTAAGTACAAGATTTATGTAAAAACAACTATTATGTATGTAATATAATGTGAATTCATGTTAAAGCCTTGAAATTGTGATGCTTATGTGTTAATTAGTACTATGTGCATATACAATGCCTTCCAAGTGTTTGATGAGTTGTTCATGAGAATTAAATAATGAAATTTCATCATGTTAGCATGTATTCAAGTTTATGTCATGCAAGTATCTGCTAGAATGTCTCAATGAATGAATGATGATCAAGTCATTATGTATCATGTTTCAAGATTGTGCCATGCCTTATAATTTATGCTATCGAGTCCTAGGGGTATTTAATACCTGATAATTTAGCTGATTAACTAGAGCCATGGTCAGTCTTAGGATAGTATCAGTTATGTCACGATCAGTAGTACTCTCAGTCAGTTAAAGAACTCAGGAAAAACATAGTTGAATTAGTATCAGTTCAGTCCAGTTCAGTATTTAGTTCAGACCTCAGTAAATTCAGTCAGTTCACAGAATTTAGTAGTATTATGTCTATGAACGGAACTTAGTGAACTCAGTTCAGTTCAATCAGACAGTATAATCAGTAACAGTTCAGTCAAGCCTAGTATAAACTAGGGATCAGATCAGTGTCTGTTCAGTTGGGAGTAGCATTTAGTACTGAGCTAAGCCAGGGATGGGGAAATTCCTGCCAGCAAAGGGTTTGACCCTTAGTAGAAATCCCTGAATTATAGAACTATGTAGCCATCCTAGGTTGAGATATCCTTCTGCCAGATTAGGGTCTATACATCTCGTATAAGTTTTTCTACCAGTGAGGGTTAATGAAAGAGCTTTCTGTCAGAGAGGGTTAACTCACATCTTATCTTTACCCATGGCACATACTGATATCCTTCCAACTGGGGTTAAAAGTTAGACCCTAATCTATTCATAAAGGGGCATTTCGGTTAGATGATTACCGTCTACAGTCTCAGTTTCAATTTCAGTCTCAGAATAAAACTCAGTTCAATTCTACAAATTCAGGACTGTTAGATACAGTCACTCAGTTTAGTACAGAACTAAGTATAGTTCCATAGGATCAATACTATCAGATAAAGTCCCTCAGTTATTATCTATATAGTATCAGTAAACTCAGTTATCAATAAATCAGTAATTCAAGCTCAGTATCCAGTGTTATCACGACCTCAGATTCAATTATACGTATTCATGCATGTACTCCCATTCAGTTCTATTCATGTCATTCAGTTAGTATTGTTCATGCATATGAACCAGTGAATTTAAGCCTACCTCACTTTGCATACCAATACATTCCAAGTACTAACGCATACCTTTTTTTTGTGCTATGATGTTTATATGATAGGTTCAGATGCGCGGGCTCCTGATCATACTTAGCTGTTCAATTATTCAGCTGACAGAGTTAGTGGTGAGTCCTCTTAGTTTTGAGGACATGATGATTATTTCAGTTGTTCAGCTTATTTCAGTAGTTCAGAGTTTGTAAAGGACTTGTCCCATCAACTCCTTATTTCAGACAGTTTAAAGGCTTTTTCAGACTAGAGTATTTTCAGGCTGATGTATCAAATTTTGTATTTGTTACACCATATTCAGTTTTATTATAGTATTGAACCTTATGGCATGTTTTCCACCTAATTTCTAAATATTATAGTACTATTATTTAGTTATTGCAGCAGGTACCAGTCATAGGTTAGCTTGTGGTCCTTCAAGATTATGAAAGCAGTGTAGAGTCTGGGGTACAGACTCAGGGCGTTACACATCTATATTCCTACTAGAAAAGTGAGAAATGATCATGGCCCAAATAATTTCTAGATCTCTATTCTTAGAAAAAATATCTCAAACTAGGCCTCCTTACTTCAATGGAAAACATTTATCTTATTGGAACATAAGGATGGAAACCTACTTTAAGTCCTATGATTTCAAAGTGTAGAAGGTGATCAAGCTTTGTGCTATATCACTTGTTCCTGCCACCAAAGATGGGAAGAAATCAGATGATGGTAAACATCAACTGGAAAAATTCTTAACCCTTGAGGACTATACTAATGAATAAATGGAGATCATTCAGATAAACACAAAAATACAAAAAAAATATGTTGTGCTATCTATGGTGAATAATATGAGTAGATCTCCTTCTATGAAACATCTAAAGAAATATGGTATAAACTAAAAGTAAAACACCAAAGGTTTCGGCCTTGGAAATTTACTGAGCTTTTAAGCTCACTGTTCTTGGTACGACTCACCATACAAGTTAGATGGTGAGGGAATGAGTCAAGAGACCTATCTCGCAAGGTGTCCAGGTTTTAGTGGTCAAGTTTTTATTATGGTTACTATTTGATGGTGATGATTTGTATGTTCAAGGTATGAGTGGTATAGTGAAACCGTATCTTATCTAGTGTCTAGACTAGGTGGTTTTGCTTAAGTTAGACTTGAAGGGTACTAGTCATATGGTATGGGTACGAGTCAGGCAAGGGGAGTCATATGGTGGACAGTGTGAGATGTCTAAATTTCTATCAAGTTAGAAGTGGAGAGTACCACTCGTATGATGCGGGTACGAGTGAGGGGTCCAAACCATGCCCTCCTGCGGTGATTTTTATAGTTTAAGTTAGCTGTATTATGGACATTCCCCTCTTAAATTATTTTTATCCCACAACTTAAAACACTCTTGGGAATTCATTAACATACTATTCCTAAATCAAACACTCCTAAAACACACTTAAATCTCTCTTAAGCCTTTGGTTTAAAAATAGGCAAGGGTTTCCTCAAGGTGATCAATTAAGGATCTCGAAGGCAGTTTCTCTCTATCTTCTTTCGCATCTAAGACATATTACTCCTCCCTCACTGTTAGTTCAACTAAAAGCATGTTTTAATCAATGATTTTATTAAATTATTGTGGGTTTGTGTTGGTTTTAAAATTTATGTTGGGATTTTGGTTACTAATGGTTGGATGATGTTTTCCCATATTTTTATAGGTTTTTTAATGTTATAATTATGTTTTTAACATGTGGTATCATGGGAATGGTTAATTGGCTGTTTTTTTTTTTTTTAAAACTCTATGCGCACAACATATTTGTTAAAATACATATGAGAATGGTTTTGTCAAATAGTTCCACTTTTAATTAAAACCTTACATTGTATAGTATTGTAATGGAACCCAAATTGGTTTAAATTATTTTAAATGGATTGGAAAGGCATTGGTGGCCATGGCTTTCGTTTAATTAGAAATCTTGTGGGGTACATGGAAATCCCCTAATTGTTGGCTAATGACATTTCTTTCAAACTATAGTTGGTATGATGATATCGCTTCATAATACCATGGTAATTAACTCTTGGAATTGGTGGTTTGATTATTTGCTAAAGGTTTTAATTGGGCAATAATGGTGGGTTGTGGTAGTTAATCGTGAAGGTGTAAGTCTGATAGATGAACACTGGAAACTCATGTTTGCCGACATGAGGGTTGGTCTTAGTGACCATATTTTTGTGGAGTGCACTAGATTCCCCCATGTTATACTTGTATATATGTATCATGGGGGGAGAAAGGTACATGAGAATCCCTGACCCCTATGATATCTCTGGTTCTTGCGGCCAGACGTACTGAGGCCCATTCAGGGGGTAACACTGGACCTATATTGCCTGTAGGAGGTTTTAGGATAGGTAAGATACATAACCAGGTTAAAATTTTTAAATGCATGCTAAATTTGATTCCCTTTCCAGGCATGTTATAAATGTATGTATTGATTGCATGTGATTATTTACATTGGTTTTGAATAATGACATTATTTTATCTTTATTCCTGAGTGCATGCTAGCGTTCATCTTCTTACTCGTAATAGGGAGTTGTATCTCCATGCAATGATTGAACCAACCATATTACTCCTTCTAGTCAGTGATTGGATTCAGAGATAGTTTGTGATGGACTTAAGTGGTGAGATTCTATACTCTGGAAGACACCATTTCATGCTATGGATATCTTTTCATATATTTATTTATTGAACTTTGATTTTGGTTATGGTCGGGACTATGTCCGAATTAGATGTTCTTTATTTTCAGTTAAAGGCTTTGTATTACTGCTTTGGGCCTAGGTGGTGTCATTATTAGTGTCAGCTTTTGCAGTGGTATTAGAATTGGGGATGACACCGGTTGGACGTTTGGTTAGTTATGGTTATAGATTTACTATTGCATTTCTATTATAATTGTTCTATCTTGTTATATGTTTGGAATTCATCTGACATAGGTTGTAGGGAAGTTATGGTTGGTTATTAGGGGCGGTCCCGATCTCGGTTCAACTTAAGGCACCCGGCATGACTAGACCCTAGTTCAGGTTGTGTCGAAAAGTCACCTATTAAGGAACTGAGAAAGTTAAGCAAACTTTTGTCAGACTTCTTGTCTATGAAATGAACTTTTCAAAATAAAGGATAGATAACCCATTGAAGAAATATTTTCTAGGTTTGGCAATATTATTGGCAATAAACTCTATCTTTGTAGTTTAATTTGAAAAAGATATAGTAAAATCCCTTGCAACCCAAAGGTATTGGACTAAGACCTATTTGAGGTCCCATATAGTATAAAATATTTTTGCTATATTTACATTAAGTATTTTTATTTTCCACGTTCATGAAGATTTTGCAAAGTAGATGATTAGTCGACTGTAACGCCTTGAAATCTCATACCTAAACGTCACACGATGAATAAGACTACAAGTAGCCCCAAGCTAAGCCTTTGAGCCTGTTACTACTTGTACCACTTAATTTAGGATGAATAACCAAACAATAAATGTTGTATTATATCAAAACAAAACTGAAATCATTGAAAACAAATGTTTGTATATTAAATACTGGAAATCTGGAACAAAACTTCAACTGACAGTCTGACAAGCCTCTACTTACTAAGAACTAGAGAGTCATTGGGACAAACCCCCTACTGACTCAACTGGACTAAATAGAAATAATCAACTACTATAAAGACTGTAAATAAGGAATTAAATCCTCGAACCATGAGGACTCAACAACAGTTAGCGTATAGATAAAGATACTCGAAGATCACTGTCACTGCTGAGACTGAGCACCTGAATCTACATTATGACACAATGTAGCACACCGACGTATATGTGGATCAGTACTTTGAGGATGTATTGAGTATATGGGGGTGTATGCAATACTTAAAAAAACAATATCATCAATCTTTATAAAAATCATACATGCTGATATAACTGACTCACATAGCTTGAATAATCTCAAAAAATGTATATCTCATAAATTATGAATAATGGAACGCATAGTATAAATCTCGTGAGTCAATATACCATTTCTGATATCTGTAGTTCTGTTCCATTCTCAAAACATATAGACTAAGTGGTAAAGTGCTCACCTCTGTTTCTGAGAGCTAAGATTGTAATTTTAAAACTAAAATCTAAAGTAAAACATTAATTGAATAAGTTTGTGAGCCTTTACATATAGTATTTAAAAATCTTTACTGACCAAGATATCTTTCAAGACTTTAGGGAAAATAACTTATCTCAAGGAACATACTTTACTTTAGAAACTGATTATTTACTCTTACTAGCAGGGAGGTTCTCTTAACCGACATACACCATGTGAGCTACATGGAGTCCAACGTTTTATCCTCCTAAGGAAGAAACCTCACATTGGGGAGAGGCATCATACTCTTTCCAGGGAGTATAACCTCAAATTATTGATCACTATCTCGGCCTCGGGATCATAAATACCAATCCTACGATGGTACATAATTTGGGGTATGAAACTGTAGTAACTTAACCAACTTGGCGCTAAATACTATTCCCTTTTTAATTAGCTACTCTCATCTCATGGAAATCCACATTTAATAATCTCATGGTTTATAATGAAACCAACAACAAAATCTGTAATCTCATTCAGTAAAGTGGATTTTAAAGCTACTATGACTATCAAGGTCTAAACTTTCTCAATAATCTCAAAATACTCAAATCATAGGTGCTTATACAACCAAAGTTCTTAAAATTACAATCTCAAGTAGGGATTAATGACCCATAATTCAATCCCAGGTTAATACGTATCAAAATTCATACTCGATATCATAAAATTCATAAATCATATAGAAATTTGGAAATTTTCAACAATATCCATTATAATCTCAACATAATCATGTACTTCAGTTTCTAAAACATTGAAACCATTATAATCTCAAGAAATAATAAAATAAGGTATAAACCCATACTTTAATTTCATAACAAAACATGTAAAACCACATATATTTGTAATTAAAACAACTTTTGGGAACAAGTACGAAAAGAGTGTCCTTGTTCAAACCCCACATACCATAGATTATGAATTTAGATGAACAAGCTTGCTTCAGACTTCTTTCCATACTCTTGAGTGAGGGTTCTTGAAGATTTTGACTTGGAAACCTTGATTCTTAAATCAATTTACTAAAACTATGGTTAAATCTTGGAGAAGGAATTAGGTCTTGCTCTTGAGGATTAATCTTGAGAGAAAATCCTAGTTCTTGATGCTTTGGATGAATCTGAAGTTCTATGCTTCATTTTGATAAATCTATGTGTTAAAAAGGGTGGAAAAGGACCAAAAATTCCTTATAAAAATGGCTTTAAAATGCTGAACGGGATTTGCGACGGCTCGTGTGATGGTCCGCCAATGGCTCAATGGTCCGTCGGTCTGACCGTCACACCGGGGATAGAACAAGGACTTAATGCCTTAGTTGTGATGGCTTGGGAGATGGTTCGTCGCTATCTTGATGGTCCATTTGTCTGTCCATTGCACTTGTCCAGTGAATGGGTCGGAGCGACGGTCCGTTGCTTACGCAATTATCCATCAGCCTGCCCATCACTCCTGGGTAGTTTGGATAGTTCTCTGTAATATGTCCGTAACTTTTTACTCCGATACTGGATTTGGGCCAAATTGGTATACTTGGAAAACTCTATATGATAAAACACTACTCACTTTGGAAGTCATTCCTTAATCTTATAGAGATACAATTTAGGCTTAAGGAAAGTTTGGGGTATTACATCAACTGAGATAATTAAATAAAAAAGAGTAATTCCCTCCCTTTCCTACGATATTTAGTTTGTATCAGATCTTGGACTCACATCTTGTAAGACCCCGCAAAATCCTAAGCTCAACTCAGTCTTTTAAGCTTGCTATGGGGTCCCAGACGTAGAAAATTCTAGCTCAGTATTAAGACTTAGTATTATTTTGGCCTTTGAAAGTTGGAAACTCTATTTCACTACCTTTATAGCCTTAAATTGTCAATCTTTAGTTTGATTCATGATCAGGAAGGTCAGTAGATGTTCCCGAACGAGTTTCATATTTTTTGAAACTCGTCTAAAACACGTTTGGGAATCAAAACTAGAGAATCGACGTGATCTCAGTGCAGCGCGTTGACCATCACGTTAATCAATATTTTTCCTTGGCTCCCAGTGGAAAATTCCAATTAACTAACATGGACTTGATGTGGTGCATTGGCCATCACATCGATTCCAGTGACGCAATCCGTTAGTCTGCGCATCAACAGTTTGGTTTTTAATAATTAAAAAGTTGTATCCTCAGTGGTATTAGTGTCTTTTCCCACCCCTATTCATCCCTAAAACATGAGATTCAGCCTTCATTGCAAAAAAATATACTCACTTTCTCTCAAATTGCTCAAGAATAAGAACCCTAGGAGATTTAATTTCAAAGCCAAGGCTCAAAGTTACGCCAATTATCTTTAAGAATTTAGCAACCAAGGTATGTCAAGTGTTCATCCAAGGGTTCCTTCCACCCTTGGAGTCCAAGAAACTCTTTTAAACTTCAAGTAGGTTGATTTCATGCTTTCTATGATGTGGATTCAAGTGTATTCATGATTATAATGTTTATTGGATTTCCATTCTATAATTAAGTGCAAGATTTATGTAAAAATAACTATTATGTATGCAGTATTCTGTGAATTCATGTTAAAGCCTTGAAATTGTGATGCCCATGTGTTGATTAGTACTATGTGCAATTACAATGCCTTCTAAGTGTTTGATGAGTTGTTCATGAGAATTAAATAATGAAATTATATCATGTTAGCATGTATTCAAGTTCATGGAATGTAAGTGTTTACTAGAATATCCCAATGAATGAATAATGATCAAGTCGTTATTTATCTTGTTTCTAGATTGTGCCATGTCTTATAATCTATGCTATCGAGTCCTAGGGGTATTTAATACCTAACAATTTCGCTGATTTCCTAGAGTCATGGTCAGTCTCAGGATAGTATCAGTCATGTCATGATTAGTAGTACTCTCAGTCAGTTACAGAACTGAGGAAAAACTCAGTAAACTCAGTATCAGTCAAGTCCAGTCAAATTCAATATTCAGTTCAGACCTCATTAAATTTAGTTAGTTAACAAAATTCACTAGTATTCCTTCAGTCAACGAAACTTAGTGAACTCAGTTCAGTTCAGCTAGAAAGTAAAATCAGTAACAGTTTAGTCAAACCTAGTATGAACAAGGGATCAGTTCTATGTCTATTTAGTTGGGAGTAGGATTCAACATCGAGCGAACGCATCGGTGGGGGCATTCCTGATCGTAAAGGGTTTGACCCTTAGAAGTAATACCTGTGGTATAGTACTACGTAGCCAGCATAAGTTGAGTTATCCTCCTGTAAGATTAGGGTTGATACATCTCGTATGAGTTTTCATGCCTGCGAGGGTTGACGAAAAGCTTCCTATCATATAGGGTTAACTCACAGCTTGTCTTTACCCATTGAACGGTACTGACACCCTTCCAAATGGGGTTATAAGTTTAACCCCAATCTATTAAGAAAGGGGCATGTCGGTTAGATGATTACCTCCCACAGTCTCAGTTTTACTTCTAGTCTCAGAATAGAACTCAGTTCAGTTCTACAGATTCAGGACTGTCAAATATAGTGACTCTGTTCAGTACGGAACTCAGTGTAGTTTCATAGGATAAATACTATCTGATACAGTCCCTCAGTTATCAGTTATATAGTATTATTAAACTCAGATATCATTAAATCAGAAATTCAAAACTCAGTATCCAGTGCTATCACGACCTCAGATTACAGTATACGTATTCATGCATATACTCTCATTCAGTTATATTCATGTCATTCAGTTAGTATTGTTCATACATATGAACCCAAGTATTTCAGCCTACCTTACTTTGCATACCAGTACATTCAAAGTACTGATGAATACCGTTCATTTGTGCTATGATATTTTATATAATAGGTTCAGACACGCGGGCTCCCAATCATACTTAGCAGTTAAGATATTCAGCTGAGAGAGTTAGTGGTGATTCCTCTTAGTTTCGAGGACATGATGATTATTTCAGTAGTTCAACTTATTTTAGTAGTTTAGAGTTAGATGGGGACTTGTCCCATCAACTCCATATTTCAGACACTTTAGAGGCTTTTTCAGACTAGAGTATTTTTAGAAAGATGTACCTGATTTGGTATTTGTTATACCGTATTTATTTTTATTATATTATTGAGCCTTATGAAATATTTTCCGCCTAATTTTTGCATATTATAGTACTATTATTCAGTTCTTACAGTAGGTACTAGTCATGGGTTAGCTTGTGGTCCTTGAGATTATGAGCACCGTGTACGTCCGAGGTATAGCCTCGGGGTATTACAAACTCGATAGTATAGCCTAAGGCTCAACAGAGTCCTAGGAAGTCTGAAATCCACATATCCTAGAATCTTATGCATGGGTGTGTAGCGCGCCACACTTATGGACAGGAGGATGTGAGGTGTTTTTGGAAAATTTTCCCTTCTTTCAGTATTCATGTTGTGCGAGTGAGCATTATCTCCATTTAAACTTTATATCTAAGACAAATTTCTCTTCCATTTATAGAATATGCCTCCAAAGAGCTCTAAGGGAAGAGAAATAGAAGACCAGCCAGAACCCAAGCCCATCCAGCCAGATCCTCTAGATGAACACGTCTCTCATGCTGAATTTAGAGAAACTTTCACCACCCTAGCTCATTCTGTTATAGCCCAAAATGAATGCCCAGCTACTATTCCAGCCAACCCAGTTGCCAATATTGTTGTAGCCAGGATTCAGCATTTCACCCGAATGAACCCTCCATCTTTTATAGGGTCTAAGTTAGATGAGGACCCTTAGGATTTTTTTGATTAGGTGCAGAAAGTTATAGATATTATGAGGGTGACAGTGGTTGAATACGCTGAGTTGTCCGTATACCAATTATAAGTTGTGGCCCACTCATGGTTTAAATAGTTAAAAGAAGAAAGGGCCGCAGATGCAGGGCCTATAGAATGGGAGAAGTCTGCTGTTACTTTTCTAGATAGGTTCTTTCCGCTAGATTTGAGGGAAGCAAACATTTTGGATTTTATAAATCTAAAGCAGGGCAATATGATGGTAAAAAAGTATTCTCTTAAGTTTACTCAATTAGCCCGATATGCTCCTCATGTGGTAGCAGATAGCAGATCTAAGATGAATAAGTTTATGTATGGCGTGTATAATAGTGTGGTCAAGGAGTGTAGGACTGCAATATTTGTTATGGAGATGGACATATCCAGGCTCATGGTCTATTCTTAATAGATAGAGGAGGCTACGAATAAAGAGAATGAGATGGATAATAAGAGAGCTAGAATAAGTAGTATCAACTTCGCTCCGCCTAAGTCAGAGGGTGGGAATTATTCTCATCTCCACCCAAAATCCTCAGTTCCAGCCCCATCCTCAACCAGTGATCCTATGCCAAAATTTAGAGATGGCAATAGAGATAGGGAGTCAGGCCCTAAATCCTAGGGTAGTGTTAGAAGTGCCCGAACCAATCTCCTTTGCTAGTAGTTTGGAAGAAACCACCAAGGTATCTGTAGAGATGGTAGTGATATGTGTTTTGAATGTGTTAATCTAGGACACAAGGATATACAACATCCTCAAGTGGGTTCTCAAAGTCTGCATAATCATCCCCTAGCTCAGTCCGATCGCCCAAATCAGCAGGGTGCCGCATCCAGTGCCACCAGTGGGCAGCGCCCAAATAGACTCTACGCACTTTAGTCCCAACGGGAGCAGGGGAGTTCTCCTGATGTGGTCACTGGTACGTTACAAGTTTATCATTTACATATCTATTTTTTGCTAGACCCAAAACCTTCTTTGTCCATTATAACTCCTTGTATAGCTGTTGACCTCGGAGTCACTCCCAAAATCATAGAAGAGCCTTTCTCAATATTTACCCCAGTAGGTAAATCTATTATATCCTGACCGCTATACAAGAACTATCTGGTTTTGGTATCTTAGACAGTCACTTCAGCAGACTTAGTTGAATTAGAGATGACTGATTTTGATGTCATTCTCATCATGGATTGGCTTCATTCCTGCTATGCCTCAGTCGACAATAGAAATATAATTGTCCAGTTTCAGTTTTTGAATGAACCCATCCTTGAGTGGAGGGGTAGTACTTGAACAATTAGGGGTCAACTTATTTCTTACCTAAAGGCAAGGAAAATAATATCTAAAGGATATGTCTACCATCTCATATGTGTCTAGGACTTTAGTTTAGAAACCCCTACTCTTGAATCAGTGTCAGTAGCATGTGAATTCCCAGATGTGTTTCTTGAAGATATTCCCAAAATTCCTCCCGAAAGGGAAATCAACTTTAGAATAGACCTTCTTCCAGATACTCAGCCCATATCTATTCCGCCATACAGAATGGCTCCAGCTGAACTCAGAGAATTAAAAGAAAAGTTAAATGATCTCCTAGATAAGGGATTTATCAAACCCACTATGTCCCCATAGGGTGCCCTAATTTTATTCGTACATGTGAAAGACAGTTCTCTCAGAATGTGTATTAATTACCGTTTGCTAAGTAAAGACACGGTCAAGAACAAGTATCCACTTCCTAGAATTGATGACTTGTTTGACCAACTTCATGGTGCTAGTTACTTTTTTAAGATAGACCTCAGATCAAGCTATCATCAACTCAGAGTTAGAGAAAGTGACATTCCAAAAATAGCCTACATAACTCGATATGGTCAATTTAAATTCTTAGTCTTGTCCTTTGGTCTTACTAATACCCAGCATCTTTTATGGATTTGATGAATCGTGTGTTCAAGCAGTATTTTGACATGTTCGTCATAGTATTCATAGATGACATTATTGTCTACTCCCGCAGTGAGCATGATCATGCAGACCATCTCAGAATAGTATTACAGACTTTCAGAAATTATCAGCAATTTGCTAAGTTCAGTAAGTGAAAATTTTGGCTAAGGTCAGTATCCTTCCTTAGCCATATCATTTTTGGTGATGGTATTAGAGTTGATCCCCAAAAGACTAAAACAGTAAGAACTGGCCTAAACACATCTCTCCATCAGATATTAGGAGTTTTTAGGGCTTAGTTGGCTATTACCAATGGTTTGTTGAGGGATTTTCATCTATTGCATACCCTATGTCCAAATTAACTCAAAAGAAAGTCAAATTCAAGTGGTTAGATTGTTGTTATAAGAGTTTTCAGTAGATAAAGACTCAACTCACTACATCTATAGTTTTGACCCTACCAAATGGTTTAGATGGGTTTGTGGTATATTTTGATACCTCCAGAGTCAGTTTGGGATGTGTTTTCATGCAGAGAGGTAAGGTCATAGCCTACGCCTCTAGATTATTAAATCTCCATGAAAAGAATTATCCTACTCATGATCTTGAGTTAGCAGCAGTAGTTTTTTCCTTAAAGATTTGGAGGCACTATTTGTATGGGGTGCACGTTCATGTGTTCACTGAACATAAGAGCCTGCAAGATGTGTTATTTCAAAAAGACCTAAACCTTCATCAAAGAAAGTAGTTGGAGTTATTGAAGGATTACGATATAAGTGTCTTGTATCATCCAGGTAAAGACAATGTAGTGGTTGATGCTCTTAGTAGGATGTCTATGTGGAGTGTTTCTCATATGGAGGATGGTAAGAAGAAGTTAGTTCAGGAAGTTCATCAGCTTGCCTTACTAGTTATTCGCTTAGTCGATTCGTCAAAATGTAGTGTATGGGTGCAGAGTAGTTCAGAATCATCCGTAGTTTACGGTGTAAAGGAAATGCAGAATAGGGATCCCAGTCTATTCAAGTTGAAGGAATCAGTCAGACATCAGAAGATAGAGGTTTTCTCCTAAGGGGGAGATAATGTGTTGTGCTTCTAGGGTCGTCCATTTATTCCAGGTGTAGATGACTTGAGGCAGCGAATTTTTGAAGAGGTGCATGGTGCGCTACTCGATTCATCCAGGGGCCACTAAGATGTACCATGATTTGAGGGAGATCTATTGGTTGAGTGGGATGAAGATAGATATTGCAGAGTTTGTGGCTAGGTGCTCAACATGTCAACAGGTTAATACTGAGCATCAGAAGCCTAGTGGGTCCATACAGGAGTTCAGCATTCCTACCTAGAAACGGGAAGAAGTGAACATGGATTTGTGATAGGTTTACCTCGTACTCATCATCAACATGATTCAGTTTGGGTCATTGTAGATACGATGACTAAATCAGCTAATTTCCTACCAGTCGATACCTCTTATTTAGACGAGGAATAGACCAAACTCTATATCAGGGAGTTGGTCAGATTGTACGGTGTTTTCCTATCCATTATCTCAGATAGAGGTACCGGTTCACCTCTCAATTATGGAAGGCATTCCAAAAGAGTCTTGGTACCCAAGTTCATCTCAGTACAACCTTTCACCCTTAGATAGATGGTCAAGCAGAAAGGACCTTTCAGACTTTAGAAGATATGTTGTGAGCTTGTGCAATAGACTTTAGAGTTAGTTGGGATGACCACTTAACTATGTTTGAATTCATATGTAATAATAACTATCATTCCAGCATTCAGATGACTCCATTTGAAGTGCTTTATGGGAGGAGGTGTAGATCTCTCATCGATTGGTTTGAAGTGGGTGAGGCCACAGTGGTAGGGCCTGACTTGGTATTTGATACCTTAGAGAAAGTTTAGTTAGTCAGGGAAAGGCTTAAGACAACTCATTCCCGATAGAAATCATACACAGATGTGCACAGAAAGTATCTCGAGTTTGAGATTGGTGATTTTGTGTATTTGAAAATCTCTCCTATGAAAAGAGTGAAAAGTTTTTGCAAGTAGGGGAAACTCAGTCCCCAATATATAGGTCCTTACTTAATTCTTATCCGTTTCGGAAAGGTAGCTTACAAGCTTGAGTTTCCTTCAGACTTATCTTTAGTGAATCTAGTGTTCCACGTCTCCTTGCTAAAGAATTGCATAGGTGATCCTGTAGTTGTAGTCCCTATAGATGGAATAGATATTTAGAATAACCTCTCTTAAGAGATCCCAGCTGAAATCCTTGATTGTTTGATTTGCAAACTGAGGAACAAAGAAGTCCCTATAGTCAAAGTTCTTTTGCGGAATCAGTCCATTGAGGGAGTTACTTGGGAAGCAGAGGAAGACATACGAAACAAGTATCTTCACATCTTCTCCACAAATTCAGACTCAGCTCAAGGTAATAGTTTTCCTTTGAATTACTCAGTCTCATGTTAAGATATATCTAACAACTTGGTATCAATTAACATTGCATAATCAGTCATGCATTCACAAATCAGTTCAGTCATGTACTCATGGATCAGACATCCATGTTCAATATATAAACTCAACTTATCAGTAATCCCAGTCATGCATTCATGAATCATGTTCAGTATGATAATTCAGTATATCAGTAATTTCAGTCTTGAAATCATGCTTCAGTTGTGCATGTCCAGTGTATAAATCCAGTCTATCAGTATTCTAAGTTTAATCAGTCTTATTTGAGGATGAATGTTTCCAATGGGGAGATATTGTAAGACCCCAAAAAATCCTAAGCTAAGCTCATTCTTTTAAACTTGCTAAGGGGTCCCAGACTTAGAAAATCTAGCTAAGTATTCAGACTTAGTATTATTTTGGCCTTCGTAATTTGGAAACTATATTTCGCACCTCTATGGCCATAAATTGTCAATCTTTAGGTTGATTCATGATCAAGAATATCAGTAGGTGTTCCCGGATGAGTTTCGTATTTTTGGACCTCGTCTGAATCATATTTAGGGTTCCAAAATAGTGAATCGACGTGATCTCGACACGGCACGGTGGCCATCACGTCGATCAATATTTTTCCTTGGCTCCTAGTGGAAATTTCCAATGAACTGACGTAGACTTGATGCGATGCGTTGCTAATGATGCGACACATAGGTCTGTACATCGACAGTCCAATTTTTAGTAATTAAAAAGTAGCATCCTCAGGGTTATTAGGGTCTTTTTTCCACCCCTATTCAATACTAAAACTTGATATTCATCCTTCATTAAGAAAACTATACTTACTTTCTCTCAAATTTCTCAAGAACAAGACCCCTAGGTGATTTAATTTCAAAGCCAAGGCTCAAGGTTTCACCATTCTTCAAGAATTTAGCAATCAAGGTATGTCAAGTGTTCATCCAAGGGTTCCTTCCACCCTTTGGAGTCCAAGAAACTTTTTTAAACTTCATGTTGCTTGATTTTATGCTTTTCATGATGCGGATTTTAGTGTATTCATGATTATAATGTTGATTGGATTTCCACTCCATGATTAAGTGTAGGATTTATGTAAAAACAACTATTATGAATGTAGTATCATATGAATTCATGTTAAAGCCTTGAAATTGAGATGCTTATGTGTTGATTAGTACTATATGCATATACAATGCCTTTCAAGTGTTTAATGAGTTGTTCATGAGAATTAAATAATGAAATTTCATCATGTTATCATATATTCAAGTTCATGTCATGCAAGTATCTGCTAGAATGTCCCAATGAATGAATGATGATCAAGTCGTTATGTATCAGGTTTCAAGATTGTGCCATGTCTTATAATTTATGCTATCGAGTCCTAGGGGTATTTAGTACCCGATAATTTAGTTGATTACCTAGAGCCAAGGTCTGTCTCAATATAGTATCAGTCATGTGACGATCATTAGTACTCTCATTCAATTAAAGAACTCAGGAAAAACTCAGTATCAGTTCAGTCCAGTTCAGTATTCAGTTCATACCTCAGTAAATTTAGTCAGTTAAAAAAATTTAGTAGTATTACGTCTGTCAACGGAACTCAGTTAACTCAGTTCAGTTCAATCAGACAATATAATCAGTAACAGTTCAGTCAACCCTAGTATGAACTTGGGATCAGATCGGTGTTTATTCAGTTGGGAGTAGGATTCAACACCGAGCGAAACCAGGGATGAGGGCATTCCTACTAGCAGAGGTTTTGACCCTTAGTAGCAATCCCTAAATTATAGAACTACATAGAAAACCTAGGTTGAGATATCCTCTTGTCATATTAGGGTTGATACATCTCGTATGAGTTTTTCTACCAGCGAGGGTTACTGAAAGATCTTTCTGTCAGAGAGGGTTAACACACAACTTGTCTTTACCCGTGGCACATACTGAGATCCTTCCAACTGGGGTTAAAAGTTAGACCCCAATTTATATAGAAAGGGGTATGTCGGTTTGATGATTACCTCCTACAATCTCAGTTTCAGTTTCAGTCTTAGAATAGAACTCAGTTCAGTTCTACAAATTCAGGACTGTCAGATATAGTCACTCAGTTCAGTACAGAACTCAGTGTAGTTCCAAAGGATCAATACTGTCAGATACAGTCCCTCCTTTATAAGCTATATAGTATCAGTAAACTTAGTTATCAGTAAATCAGTAATTCAAACTCAGTATCCAGTGTTATCACAACCTCAGATTAAATTATACTTATTTATGCATGTACTCCCATTAAGTTATATTCATATCATTCAGTCAGTATTGCTCATGCATAAGAACCCATGAATTTCATCCTACCTCACTTTGAATACCAGTACATTCAAAGTACTAATGCATACCTTTCTTTTGCGCTATGATTCTTTATATCATAGGTTCAGACGCGCAGGCTCCCGATCATACTTAGCAGTTAAGATATTTAGCTGACAGAGTTAGTGGTGAGTCCTCTTAGTTTCAAGGACATGATGATTATTTCAATAGTTCAGCTTATTTCAGTAGTTCATAGTTAGTTGATGACTTTTTCCATCAACTCCATATTTCAGACAGTTTAGAGGCTTTTTCAGACTAGAGTATTTTTTCAGACAGATGTTACTTTGATTTTGTTTTTGTTATATCGTATTCGTTTTTATTATAGTATTGAACCTTAGAGCATGTTTTTAGCCTAATTTTTGAATATTACAGTATTATTATTTAGTTATTACAGCAGGTACCAATCATAGGTTAGCTTGTGGTCCTTCAGGATGTGAGCACCGTGTAGCGTCCTGGGTACAAACTCAGGGCATTACACATCTATATTACTACTAAAAAAGTGAGAAAAGAACATGGCTCAAATAATTTCTAGAGCTCTATTATTAGAAAAAAACATCTCAAACTAGGCCTCCTTACTTCAATAGAAAATATTTATCTTATTGGAACAAAAAGATGGAAACCTACATTAAGTCCTATGATTTCAAAGTGTGGAAGGTGATCAAGCTTTGTGCTATTTAACTTATTCATTCCATCAAAGATGGTAAGAAATCAGATGATGGTAAACATCAACTGAAAAAACTCTTAACTCTTGAAGACTACACTAATGAATAAAAAGAGATCATTCAGATAAACTCAAAAGCAAAAAAAAAATATGTTGTGCTATCTATGGTGAAGAATTTGAGTAGATATTTTTCTATGAAACTTCTAATGAAATATGGAATAAACTAAAAGTAAAACACCCCAGGTTTCGGCCTTGAAAATTTCCTGAGCTTTTGAGCTTACTGTTCTTGGTACGACTCATCATACATGTTGGATGGTGAGGGTACGAGTTAGGTGACCCATCTCGTAAGGTGTCCAGTGTTTAGTGGTTAAGTTTCTATTATTGTTACTATTTGATGGTGATGATTGGTATATTTAAGGTACGAGTGGTATAGTGAAACCATATGTTATCTAGTGTCTAGCCTAGGTGGTTTTGCTTAAGGTAGACTTGAAGAGTACTAGTCATATGGTATGGGTACGAGTTAGGCAAGGGGAGTCATATGGTGGACAGTGTGAGATTTCTAAATTTCTATCAAGGTAGGAGTGGAGAATACTACTCGTATGACGCGGGTACGAGTGAGGACTCCAAACCATGCCCTCATGTGGTGATTTTTATATTTTATGTTAGTAGTATTCCGGACATTACCCTCTTAAATTATTTTGATCCCACAACTTAAAAAACTCTTGGGACTTCATTAACATACTATTCCCATATCAAACACTCCTAAAACACTCTTAAATCTCTCTCAAGCCCTTGGTTTAAAAATTGGAAAGGGTTTTCTTAAGGTGGTCAATTAAGGCTCTTGAAGATAGTTTCTCTATATCTTTTTTTGTATCTAAGACATGTTACTCCTCCCTCATTGTTAGTTCAACTAAAAACATGTTTTAATGAATGGTTTTATTAAATTGTTATGTGTTTGTGTTGGTTTTAAAATATATGTTGGGAGTTTTGGTTACTAATGGTTGGATAGTGTTTTCCCATATTTTGACATGTTTTTTCATGTAATAATTATGGTTTTAACATGTGGTTTCTTGGGAATGGTTAATTGGTTCTTGGTTTTTATTTTTGAAACTCTACGCGCACAACATATTTGTTAAAATGCCTATGAGAATGGTTTTGTCAGATAGTTTGACTTTTATTGAAAACCTTACATTGCATAGTATTGTAATGGAACCAAAATTGGTTTAAATGATTTTAAATGGATTGGAAAGGCATTGGTGGCCATGGATTTCGTTTAATTAGAAATCTTGTGGGGTACATGGAAATACCCTAAGTGTTGGCTAATGACATTTATTGCAAGCTATTGTTGGTATGACGATACCGATTCATAATACCATGGTAAGTAACTCTTGGAATTGGTGGTTTGATTATGTGCTAAAGGTTTTAATTGGGAAATAATGGAGGGTTGTGGTAGTTAACCGTGAAGGTGTAAGTCCAATGGATAGATACTGGAAACTCATGTTTGCCAACATGAGGGTTAGTCTTGGAGTCCATATTCTTGCGGGGTGCACGAGAATCCCACATGTTATACTTGTATATATGAATCATTGGGGGAGAAAGGTACACGAGAATCCTCGACCCCTATGATATCTCTGGTTCGTGCGGCCACACATACTGAGGCCCGTTCAGGGGGTAACACTGGACCCATATTGCCGGTGGGAGGTTTTAGGACAGTTAAGATACACACCCAGGTTAAATTTTTTAAATGCATGCTAAACCTGATTCCCTTTCCAGGCATGATATATATGTATGTATTGATTGCATGTGACTATTTACATTGGTTTTGAATAATGACATTATTTTATCTTTATTCTTGAGTATATACTAGTGTTCATCCGCTTATCCGTAATCGGGTGTTGTATCTCCATGAAATGTCGGAACCGACCATACGACTCCTTCTAGTCAGTGATTGGATTCGGAGACAGTTTGTGATGGACTTAAGTGGTGAGATTCTATACTATGGAAGACTCCATTTCATGCTATGGATATCTTTTCATATATTTGTTTATTTATTGGACTTTTCTTTTGGCTATGGTCGGGACTATGTCCCAATCAGATGTTCTTTATTTTTAGTTAGAGGCTTTGTATTATTGCTATGGGCCTAGGCGGTGTCAGTATTTGTGTCATCCCTTGCAGTGGTATTAGAATTGGGGATGACACAGGTTGGAAGTTTGTTTGGATGTTTGGTTGGTAATGGTTATATTTTTACTATTGTATTTCAATTATAATTGTTCTATATTATTATATTTTTGGAATTGAACCCACATGGGTTGTAGGGAAGTTATGGTTGGGTATTAGGGGCGGTCCCGATCTCGGTTGGACTTAAGGCACCCGGCATGACTAGACCCTAGTTCAGGTGGTATTGAAAAGTCACCTATGAAGGAACTGATAAAGTTAAGCAAACTCTTGTCAGACTTCTTATCTATGAAATGAACTTTTCAAAATAAAGGATAGAGAAACCATTGAAGAAACATTCGCTAGGTTTAGCAATATTATTGGAGAACTAAAAGTCATAGGAAAGACTTATTGTGTATTTGATAATATTACCAGGATTCTCGGAAGTTTGTAACCCTTGTGGCTCTCTAAGGCTTTGGCTCTTGTGTCATGGCCCGATTTACGAGTCATGATAGAACCTACAAAAACCGACAAATAGGTAAACCAAAACATAACTCTGAGCTAACGCGATGGGTTAATTTTGTAGGAAATTGCCCAACTTAGGCAGAAATGAATAACACACATAAATAATATGCAAGTCATTCTAAATAGATAAGATAGTGAAATACAATACCTATCCCAAAACATGGTAGAGTTAGTAAAAGAGCATCTAAAGTAAATAATACGACCCAAATATCTAAAAATAGTTAATACATTTGTCTCCAAACAAAACACTGGATATAAAGGTAGACAAAAATGGGTGACTCGGTCTCCAAGATCTCACCCTTCCTATAAAATATCAACACCGCACAAACTCAATCAACAGAGTCAGCTAGTACTCGGATCTGCACCAAAATAGTATAGAAGTGTAGTATTACCAAAACAACCAGTTTCAGTAGACATTATTGGCCGACTGAGCTAAATCATGATATAAGAATGATAAATTGCGAGATAACATAAACTAAGTCAAGGTATAAAAATAAACCTGAATAACCTCCAACACCTCTGACATAATAAGTAATTAAATTAGAATAATAGTATACTATAAGGCATCAACACATGCCCATAACTCCGTGCATAATAAATAAACAATTCTAAATAAAAACACATCATAAAACATCAACACAATCAAACATAATTACAAAGTTGGCTCCCATATGCCAATAGGTGTAGAAAATTAAAAAACTCATCACATCTTCCCATACGACTAGAGAGTACACCGAAGAGAATAATAATGAAATTAACCGAAATTATAACAAACATTCATAGTCATTCAACAATTATTCCACATCTTACCAACATACGGAAAAGTTCCCACATTTCATAATATTATAATCATTAACCACCATATCATCAATACACCCTAATCACCGCTTAGTTGCTGCCCATCTCTCATTAAGTAATTCATTAGATTACTAGTCATCATATGACCTCTAGTCATCACTTAGGCAACTATTCACCACATATTCATTAATTCTCCAACATTCATTATCTAACCATCATTTACTAATTAAACATAATTTTACAACTAATTCCCAATTATCAATTAGTCACTATTAACAATTTAAACAATATCCACCACTCATCCTCATTTAACATTAATGTACACTATACCACTCTATATGCATTTATCACTAGTGGGATATAACTGGTATCCCTAATATTATTATCATACCAAAATAACATGCATATAAAAACATATAATTTCCATACGTACTGCAAGGCAAACTTAAACTGGTAGCTGTACACATAGGGACACATCAACATAATCATACTCTGGCCTTTCTAAATATCAATGCATCACCATAATCATTTTCCTGTATTGCAGGGAATTTATCTTCATAATCATCCTCCGGCCTTACCGGGTATCAATATCATCTCAATATCCTCTGAATTTGATAGGTATCATCATATCATCATAATATCTTTCGGCCTTTCCTGGTATCAATATATATATACATAATCATTATTCGTGACAAAATCAATAACATAAGCAATCATATAATGAAGTATCATGATTTCATACATAATTAGTAATATAACATCCCATATAATCATTAAGATGGCCTTTTAGCATCATCAACATCATAATATGCAATATCTTTAATAAGAAAGATTTATAACATGGTTGCTAGCATAATTATTGAAGTGGGCATACAGTGATTGACTTGGGAATAAGCATTTGGACTGATGTGGTGAGCTTTCTTCCTTTCAGAAGGTTCCATTTCATGTTATGTATATTTCTAGACTGTAACGACCCAATTTGCTGAACCAGAATGCTACACAGTATTCATGATCCCGAAAGACCATAAGTTAACCCATGACTAATAGATGTACCTGTATACTGCGTAAGATAACATAATAATGTGGAAACATGCACTGAAAGGCCATAAGGTTCTATCATGAACATAACTGAATAACGTAACATCTGTGTGGGGTAATAAAATACCCAAAACAAAACTGAAGTCTAAAACATGATAGTCTGTATCTAGTCTACATCTAGTCTGAAAGACTCTACTATCTGAAAAATCTGAATAAGGAGTTGATGGGATATATCCCCAACTAACTCTAACTAATAAGCTAATCAATTACATGCTAGAAAATCATTATGTCATCAAAGGATGAGGACTCACTCCTACTCTTACTACTGAATCTAGAATCTATAACTAATCTGGAACTCGGGTCTCTGAACCTATGGTGTAACATAAAAAGAAAGCAGCATAGCGTAAATACGTCAGTACAATGGAATATACTGAGTATACATGTGAGGTAGGCTATATTCAAGTGTTAGCATGCATGATAAATACTAACTGACTGTCTAAAATGAATGTGAGAATGCATACATAAATGCGCAACTCTAATTGACAACATAATAACATGATACTGATACCGTGGTAGCATCACTACTGAGTCTGGATACTGACAACACGATATAACTGATAACATGGGTGATTGTATCTGAATATAACTGATAACATAAGTGACTATAGCTGACAGTCCTAAATCTGATGGAACTATCTGAGTTTCATACTGTAATCGAGTTGACTGTGCCTGACAGTCCTAAAATCTAAAAAACTATCTGAGTTCTATTACTGAGACTGATTGACTGTATCTGACAGTCTTGATTCTATAACATAAAACTGTGGGAAGTAGTATCTAACTGACATACCTCAAATTTGCTATAATAGCTGAGCTGGGGTCCAATCTATACCCTGATTCTAAGGGTGTCAATAACGCGCCACTGGTAAGGGCAACATATGAGTAACCCTCATATAACAAGTAACTCTAGAGAGAATGGTGGGAACCCTCACATAATAGGTTAAGCCACCTCATCTACCCTCATATAGTAGGCTACGATGTCTCAACCTATGCTGGCTACATAGTTCTAGAATGTAAGGATTGCTTCTAGGAATCACACCCTCATATAATAGGTGAGTCCCCATCCTTGGGTTCACTCGGTGCTAATTCCTACTCCCATCTGAATGGACACTGAACATAATTTACTGAACTAAACTAATCATGGACTGAGTTACTGAATTTCTATGACTGGCGGAATACTACTAATATCTGACAACTGACTGAGTCATGAGATCATGGAGATTTTTCCTGAGTCATAAGACTATCTGAAGTCTAAGAGTTCATATCTTGACTGAGAGTATCATGAAAACATGACATGGATCTAGGTACACAGCTAAATATAGCCTAGATCAAACATGAACATGAGCATCCAAAGCATGAAAACATATAGAAAATCCATAACTTGAGTTTAGAAAAGGGATTCTTAAACTTCATGGACAAAAGGAGTCCATGAATGAACACTATGCATACCTTAGTTCATGATTTAGTGAAGATTGATGGTGAAACATTCTTGAAATTGTACATTCTATGAAAACTCAAGCTTGAGTTCTTGAGAGTATTTGAGAAAAACATTAATATTTTGGATGAATAAGGGCTAAATCCCATGTTTGGAACCTTATATGGGGGGAAAATTGACCCTTTAAACCCTAAATATGTAATTTAATTTTTCAGTCAAATTTCCAGAAGTGGTCCCTTGGCACGAAGCAGCGTTACAACGTCGTGTCACTGGAAATTGACAATTGGGAAACTGCACGATGGCGTGACTTAGAGCTATCGCGTTGCCACCTTGTCTATGAACTGGAAGTTTCGCGCGATGCGCCAGTATCGCGGAGCTACACTGGAAATTGACAATTTCCATTTTAGCTATCTCCACGATGCTCTAAAGGCTCAGTTCAAATACTGTCTCACTAAAAAGGCTTTAACTCTTCGCCCGAGGGTCAGATTTGGGCGAATTATATATCGATGGAAAGATTATTTAATTTCCCACGTGATAGGAAGTGATAATTATGGAAATAACAAGTGAATAAGTATTAATTCTTATTTCAAAGCAAGTTCTAAAATCCTTGAGCTGATTTTCGAGCTAAGAAAAAGGCGAGGGTATTACAATATCTCCCCCTTGTGAACATTTTTCCTCAAATGAGACTGACTGATAGGGGAAACAATGAGCTGAAATGACTAACTAGAACATGATCTCATGATGGATATGACTGACAAGCTGAACATAACATAGTGAATATGCATATCTGATGCATGTGTAACTGATTCATAAACGCATAACTGAAAGATCTGAAGAACTAAGTTTTCTCATAATGAGAATGCATGTCTGATGCATAACTATATAACTGATCTGATACATGAATGCATGAATGAATATGTGGTGGTACTTGATACCATGTTTATCATGGGAACATGAACATGAGCTTAAATACTATGTTAGTGATGTACACTAATCATGAAACTGAGTAAACTTAAGAAGAACTGTTACCTTGAGCTTGATCTGAGTCAGTGGGGAAAAGGTGAGGGTACTTGGTACGCATATATGCTTCTTCTTCCCAAGTAGCTGCCTCTACGCACTGATTTTGCCAAAGAACTTTAACTAGAGGGACTTCTTTGTTCCTCAATCTATGGGTCTGATAGTCTAGGATTTTAACTGGAATGTCTTCATAAGAGAGGTTGTTCTGAACATAAATGCTCTGAGTAGGGACTATGACTGATGGGTCACCTATACACTTCTTGAGGAAATATACATGAAAGACTGGATGAACTAAGGCTAGATCTGAAGGAAATTCGAGTTGATAAGCTACCTTGCCAAAAAGACTGATAATCTTGAAGGGACCGATATATCGGGGACTGAGTTTTCCCTTTTTTCCGAATCTCTTCATTCCCTTCATAGGAGATATCTTGAGGTAGACATGATCACCAATCTCAAACTCGATATCTTTTCTACGAACATCTGCATAAGACTTCTTTCGGCTCTGAGCAGCCTGGAGTCTTTCTTTGATTAACTGGACATTCCCTAAGTTGTCGAATACCAAGTCAGTACCTATGACTAAGGCCTCACTAACTTCAAACCAACCAATCAGAAATCTACATCTCCTACCATAGAGATCTTCGAATGGAGCCATCTGAATACTAGAATGATAGCTATTGTTGTATGCAAACTCAATCAAAGGAAAGTGGTCATACCAACTACCTTTAAAATAAATTGCACACACCCTTAGCATATCTTTTAGAGTCTGAATGGTCCTTTCTTCTTGACCATTTATCTGAGGATGAAAGGCTGTACTAAGATGAACTTGGGTACCAACACCTTTTTAAAATGCTTTTAAAAAATAAAAGGTGAACTGGGTACCTCTGTCTGAGATAATTGGTAATAAAACACCATGCAATTTGACCAGCTCCTTGATGTAAAGCTTGGCATAATCCTCGATTGAATAAGAGGTATGAACTGGAAGGAAAAGAGCTGATTTGGTCATTCTGTCAACAATGACCTAGACTTAATCATGCTGATGACAAGTTCAAGGCAAACATACCACGAAGTCCATGTTCACAACTTCCCACTTCCAAGTAGGAATACTGAACTCCTGTACAGGACCACTAGGCTTTTGATTCTCTATCTTAACTTGCTGACATGTAGAGAACTTAGCCACAAACTGTGCAACATCTCTTTTCATCCCACTCCACCAATAGATTTCCCACAAATCACGGTACATCTTAGTGGCCCCTAGATGAATAGAGTAACACGTACCATGCGCTTCTACAAGAATTTTTTGCCTTATGTTATCCACGCCTGGAAAACAAAGGCGACCCTGACAACGAAGGATGCCATATCCCCCTAAGGAGAAAACCTTTATTTTCTAATTCTTAACAGACTCTTTTATATTGACAAGGCTAGAATCCTTCTCTTGCATTTCTTTCACCTCAGAAACTAGAGATGATTCTGAACTACTCTGAACACATACACCGCCCTCTAAAGAGTCGACTAAGCGAACGCCTATTCTGGAAAGATGGTGGACTTCCTGGAGTAACTTCTTCTTACTATTATCAACATGAGAAATACTACCCATGGACAGTCTACTGAGAGCGTTGGCCACTACGTTGGCCTTGCCTGGATGATAGAGGACACTCATGTCATAATCTTTTAAAAGATCTAACCACCTTCTCTGATGAAGATTGAGATCTTTTTGAGAAAAGACATATTGAATGTTCTTATGATCTGTGAAGACATCCATATGAACTCCGTAGATATAATGCCTCCGAATCTTTAAGGCAAATACTACGGCTGCTAACTCAAGGTCATGAGTAGGATAATTCTTCTCATGGGGTTTAAGCTATCTGGAGGCGTAGGATATGACCTTACCATGATACATGAGGACACAACCTAAAACCACTATAGATGTATCACAATATACTACGAAACCGTTTGAACCGTCTGGTAATTCTAGAACTAGACCTGAAGTGAGTTGAGTCTTTAATTCTTGAAAACTCTTCTCGCATGTATCTAACCACTGAAAATTGACTTTCTTCTAAGTCAATCTGGACATAGGGGATGCAATAAAAGAAAATCCCTCAATAAACCGTCTATAATTGCCAGCCAGACCCATAAAACTCCTGATATCTGATGGAGAAATAGGGCGAGGCTAGTTTCTTACTGTTTCTATCTATTGAGTATCTACTCTAATGCCATCACCAAAAATAATATGGACAAGTAATGCTACTGATATTAGCAAAAATTTGCACTTACTAATTTTGGTGAATAACTGATGATTTTTGAGAGTCTGGAGTACTATTCTGAGATGGTCTGCATCATCATGCTCAGTGCGGGAATAGACCAGAATATCATCTATGAAGACTATGATGAACATGTCCAAGTAATACTTGAACACACAGTTCATCAAGTCCATGAAAGTGGCTGGGGCGTTGGTAAGACCAAATGACATGACTAGAAATTTGAAGTGACCATACCACGTATGGAAAGTTGTCTTCTGGATGTCATACTCTCTAACTCTGAGCTGATGATAGCCGGACCTGAGGTCTATCTTAGAGAAATAACTGGCTCCCTGTAGTTGGTCAAACAAGACATCGATTCTGGAAATATGATACTTGTTCTTGACCATAACCTTATTGAGTTGACGGTAATCAATGCACATTCTGAGAGAACCGTCTTTCTTACGCACGAATAAGACTGGTGTGCCCAACAGGGAAATGCTGGGTCTAATGAATCCCTTATGTAAGATATCCTTCAACTGTTCGTTTAGTTCTTTGAGTTATGTTGGTGCCATTCTATATGAAGGAATAGAGATAGGCTGAGTGTCTGAAAGAAGATCAATACTGAAGTCTATTTCCCTTTCGGGAGGAATTCCTGGAAGATCTTTGGTAAAGACATCTAAATATTCATTCACTACTGGGACTTATTAGAGACTGGGATCCTCGGAACTAGAATCTGTAACATAAACTAGATGATAAACACATCCCTTAGATATCAGTTTCCTTGCCCGAAGGTAGGAAACAAGTTGACCCCTGAAAGTAGATACGAAGTAACAAAACTAAACTCTAATTAAAAACTGAAACTGAACTATTCTATTTCTGCAGTCGACTGTGGTATAGCAGCAATGAAGCTAATCTATGGCGAGAATTACATCAAAATCAATCATCTCTGATTCAACTAAGTCTGCTGAAGTGAGTTTTTGAAATATTATAATCGGGCAGTTCCTGTATACCCACTGAGCTATGATGGTTTTATCCATTGGGGTAGAGTCTGAAAATGGCTCTTCTATAATTTCGGGACTGATTCCAAAATTAACTATTGTATAAGAAGTAACGAAAGACAAGAAAGTTCCTTGATCTAGCAAAGCGTTAACGTTCATATGAAAGATCTGTAACGTACCAGTAACTACATCAGGAGAACTTTACTGATCCTGTTGAGTCTGAAAAGAATAGATATGATTTGGGTGTTTCCCTTTAGTAGCACTGGAAGTAGCACCCTGCTGATTTGGGCGACCAGACTGAGCTGAGGAGCGATTCTGTTGACCCTAAGGACCTGGCTGCGGACAGTCTCTAACTCTGTAGCCTGGCTTTCCACAGTCGAAACAAATACCACTACTCGCTCTACAAACGCCCTGATGGTGCTTACCGCAAGTCTAGCAAAGATGATAGGTGCGGGCACTGCTAACACTGCCCTGGGACTTAGAGCCTGGCGCTCTATCTTTGTTACCCTCTCTGAACTTAGGAACTGGAGCACTGGCTGTAGAGGGGGATGGAATTGATGACTTACGATAAAATTGGTAACGGTTTCCTCCTTCTTACTTAAGCTGAGTGAAGTTGAAACTACCTATCTTTGCTTTCTTATTTTATTTCTCCCTCTGCTTAATCTTTTGCTCTTCTATCTGCTGAGCATAAGTCATAATCCTGGCTAAGGTTATGTCACTATTCATAATGGTGGATCTACACTTATTAACCATTTTGTCATTCACCCCTGAAGCAATCTTACTCATTTTGGCTCTAACGTCTACAACGACATAAGGGGCATATCTTGGTAATTGTGTAAACTTTAGAGAATAGTCTTTCACCTTCATATTGCCCTGCTGAGGTTGATGAACTCTATCACCTTAGCTTCTCTAATCTCTTGGGGGAAGAATCTGTCTAAGAATGCAGTGAAAAACTCCTCCCACTCTATAGGACCTGTATCATCTACTCTTTTAGACTTCTACTATTTGTACCAAATATTAGCCACATCCTACAACTGATATGCAGCTGGCTCAACACTCTAAATAGTAGTCACCCCCATGATGTCTGTCACTTTATGAAATTGATAATGAATTCTTGAGGGTATTCATCTACCTTAGACCCTAGGATGGTTAGAGGATTCATTCGGGTGAAGTCCTGAATCCTTGCTGCAGCTAAGTTGGCCACTGGGTTGGCCGGAATAACTGTTGACCGTTCATTATGAGAAGCGACTGATTGAGAAAGAGTGGTAAATGTTGTCCTGAACTTTACATGAGAAACATGATCTCCCAAAGGTTCTTTGGGCTGAGGAGCTGACTGATTTTTTCTCTTAAGAGACATGTTCTGAATTAAAGAGAAGAAGCGGGTTAGAATGAGAGACTGACTTGTTATTTTGCTAACTGAAATGACATGAATACTGAAAAAAGGGGAATTGTTCCTAAATATCTCATAGCCTCTTGCACATAAATGTGGTGCACAACACACCCATGCACAAAACTCTACTAGATGTGGCTTTCAGATATCCTAGGACTCTATTGAACCATAGTCTCTGATACCATGTTTGTAAAGACCCGATTTGCTGAACCGGAATGCTACACGGTGCTCATGACCTTGAAGGACCACAAGCTAACCTGTGACTGATATCTGTACCTGTATACTTCGTATGATAACATAATAATGCAAAAACATGAACTGAAGGGCCATAAGGTTCGATCATGAACATAACTTAATAATGTAACATCTGTGTGGGGTAATAGAATACCCAAAAAAAATTGATGTGTAAAACATGATAGTCTGTATCTAGTATGGATCTAGTCTGAAAGCCTCTACTGTCTGAAAAATCTGAATAAGAAATTAATGGGACATATCCCTAACTAACTCCAACTAATAAGCTAATCTATAATACACTAGAAAATCATTATGTCCTTGAAGGATGAGAACTCACTCCTACTCTAACTACTAAATCTGGAATCTACTATTGATCTGGAACTCGTGTCTCTGAACATAAGGTACAACATAGAAAGAAAGCACCATAGCGAAAATGCGTCAGTACAATAGACTGTACTGAGTATACATGTGTGGTAGGCTATATACCAGGGTTTGCAAGCATGATCAATACTAACTGACTGTCTAACATGAACGTGAGATTGCATACATAAATACGCAACTATAACTGACAACGTGATAATATGATACTAATACCGTGGTAGCATGGCTACTGAGTCTGGATACTGATAGCCTGACATAACTGATATTATGGGTGACTGTATCTAAATATAACTGATAACATGGGTGACTGTAGCTGACAGTACTAAATCTTATAAAACTATCTGAGTTCTGTACTTTATATGAGTTGACAATGTATGATAGTCCTGAAATATGAAGAACTATCTGAGTTTTATCACTGAGACTGATTGACTGTATCTGAAAATCCTAATTTTGTAACATGAAATTATTGGAAGTAGTATCTAACTGACATTTCCCAAATGTGCTATAATTACTGAGTTGGGGTCCAATGTATGCCCTGATTGGAAGGGTGTTAATATCGCGCCACTGGTAAGGACAACATGTGAGTAACCCTCATATAATAGGTAACTCTAGAGAGAACAGTGGGAACCCTTACATAATAGTTTAAGCCACCTCATCTACACACATAAAGAAGGCTACGATGTCTAAACCTATGTTGGCTACATAGTTCTAGAATGCAAGGATTACTTCTAGGAATCACACTCTCGTATAATAGGTGAGTCTTGATCATTGGGTTCACCCGGTGCTAATTCCTACTCCCATCTGAATGGACAATGAACCTGATTTACTGAACTGAACTGAGCATGGACTAAGTTACTGAATTTATGTGGATGACAGAATACTACTGTTATATGACAACTGACTGAGTCATGAGATCATAGAGATTTTTCCTGAGTCATAAGACTATCTGAAGTATAAGAGTTCATAACTTGACTGAGAGTGTCGTGAAAACATGACATAGATCTAGGCACACAACTAATATTTTAGATACAAGTACCCCCAGGACTCGATTGAAGGAAACTGACATAGCACGATTTACTTGAAGACTTGACTATCATCATAATTCATACTACATTCATAGGAGCATTTAATCAAACATGTAATAGGAATGAACTTGTACATACATGGGGATTTCATGTTATCATGATAGTTAGACAATATTCCTTCATCTAGGAATTTAATAAAACATATGACAGGCATGGTACATGTAAACATCATTATTCAATTCTAATTTCTTCATTCAAGGGTTTAAATCTTAGGGTTGCATGAATTTATGACTATAGTAATTAAACCGACATAGAAACTATCAACAATCATGGAGTAGAATCCAATTTCACATTTATCAAACATGAACATGAGCAGCCAAAACATGAAAACATATAGAAAATCCATAATTTTAGTTTAGAAAATGGATTCTTGAACTTCATGGAATAAAGAAGTATATGAATGAACACTATGCATACCTTAGTTCATGATTTTGTGAAGATTGATGGTGAAACCTTCTTGAAATTGGACCTTCTATGAAAACCCTAGCTTGAGTTCTTGAGAGTATTTGAGAAAAAATATCAATATTTTGGATGATTAAGGGCTAAATCCCGTGTTTGGAAGCTTATATGGGGGGGAATTGACCCTTTTAACCCTGGACACATAATTTAATTTTTCAATAAAATTTCCTGAATTGGGCCCTTGGCGCGATGTGCCGTTATCATGTCGTGTTATTGGAAATTGATAATTGGGAAGCTGCACGGTGGCGCGATGTGGAGCTATCATATTTCCACCTTGTCTACGACCTGGAAGTTTTGCGCGATGCACCAGTATCGTGGAGAAACACTGGAAATGGCCAATTGCCATTTGACCTATCTCCGTGATGCGCTGAAGGCTCAAGTCAAATACTGTCTCACTAAAAAGTCTCTAACTCTTCACTCGGGTGTCAAAATTGGGCAAATTATATATCGATGGAAACATTATTCAATTTTACACATGATAGAAAGTGAAAATTATGGAAATACCACATGTATAAGAATGAATTATTATTTCAAAGTAAGTTCTAACATCCTTAAGATGATTTTTGAGCTAAGAAAAAGGCACGGGTATTACATAGATACTTTGATTTTATTTTGGATATTGGTTTTGTCCATGGTTGGGGGCATGTCTAAATTGGATTTCATTATTCATTTGGTTAGAGGATTTGTTGTACTACTATGGGTCGGAATAAGCAGGATCGGTATAGGTGAAAGCCTTAGCATTGGTATTGGTATTGAGGCTGGCATTATCCAACATAATTTCTCACTATTCCATTATATTTTATTTTGGAATTAGTTATGCTATGTTTTGGAATCTTCTTGGTTATGGCCTAGTTTAAGGCCTTTGGTATGGTTTGGTATGGTTGGATTAATGGTATGGGATAATTGGACTCAGTCGGGTCGATCATGGTTGTGATGTCATCCCAGAGTCTTCATGTGAGATGTTATACTTCCTTGTTACATACTCAAAATTCATCCAACTCAGGGCAGGCAGCTGGAGTTTGGATTGGATAACGGGGGTGGTCGCTAGTCCCAATTAAACTTGTGATACCCATTATGACATGACCTCTGGTTGGTTTATGTTAAGTTGGTATCATTTCCTAGGTTCATGGTCAATTGGAAGTCCACAAAGCTGTGTCGAGTAGAGTCACTTTCAATAGTGTGTAACACAACACACTCATAAGGGAGAGGATAATATGAATTTAGGAATGTCTCACTTTTTTGGTATTCTATTTTCAAGCTTGGATTCTTAGTCCTAGAGTCTTATCTAATCCTTGTTTTTTTGTCTTTAAGATCCTACCTCATACATCTGGAACACAAAGAAATTCTTCTATCCCATCAGGGGGTAATGCTGAGGAGGTGCATCCTACTTTTGGGGTTCATCTTTGATCTCATGATTCTATCCCTGATAGTTCTTGATTTCCACCAGTGGCTACTAGTCCTCATTAAGAAAAAGTGATTAATGAAAATTTTTTTTAGTCTATTCATGTTATTTCTTAGATGGTCATTGCTCAGGACGAATAGGGTATGCCTACTGCTTTATCTGCTGAATCCACAAGGTTTGGCCAATTAATAAAGATGGGTCCTTCCATTTTTTCTATAGTGAAGGTCGAAGAGGATCCACAGGGAATCATGGATGAAATATAAAAGATATATTTTGTGATGTAAGCCATAAATATTGTGGGATAAACTTTGTAGCTTATCAGCACAAAGAGGTTGCATATTAGTTGTATGATGAGTGGGAGAAGGATAGGGGTGATGTGGAAGAGTCAGTCTTATAGGATACCTTTTCTATGGACTTCATAGATCCTTTCTTTCCCTAAGAGTTGAGGGAAACTAAGATGGAGGAGTTGTGAACCTCATGCAGGGAAGGATGTCTGTCAGGGAATATGCCTTGATGTTTAACCAATTGTAAAGGTATGCCCCTAATTTAGTTACTGACACGTGGGGAAGAATGACGAAGTTTACTTCTAGGTTGAATCGAGATCTGATTTTGGAGAGTAAGACAGCCTTGCTGATTAAATATATAGACATCTCATGTTTCTTATTCAAATGCAACAATTTGAGGATAAAAAGGAAGCAGGCATAGTTTAGGGATCGACAAGGTAAGAGGAGTAGGTTTTCTAACTAGGGAGGTTCTCAATATCAGGGTGGTCATGATTGTTGCAAATGGCAGAAAAAGAAGTGGGGGAGTTTGGGTTCCTACTCTTTTGATAGTGCTCCTTACCAAGTGGGCGACAGGTATCATTAAGGTGGTGATAATTTTCAGGCACAGGGTGCCCAATCTCAGGAAAGTAGAGGTCAGTTAGTTTCTTTATGTCGTACTTATTGATTTTGTGGTCACCTCATCGAGGTTATTGTGATGAAGAATGGACAAAATGCTTCGAGTATGGATAGGCAGTATCAGTATGGGTATCATCCTTAGCATCGGTATAGGTATTGAGGTTAGCATCATCAAACATAATTTCTCACTATTCCATTATATTTTATTTTGGGATTAATTTTGCTTTATTTTTAATCTTCTTGGTTATGTCCTTGCTTATGGCCTTTGGTATGATTGGATTGTTGATATGGGATGGTTGGACTGGGCGGGGTCGGTCACAGTTGTTATTTCATACCAGAGTCTTCATGTGAGTTGTTACACTACCGTGTTACATACTCGAAATTCAGCCAACTCAAGCCAGGAAGCTTGAGGTTGGGTTGGGTAATGAGGGTGGTCCTCAGTCCTGGTGAGAGTTGGGATGCCCATTATGACAAGGCCCTCTGTAGTTTCGCATCAAGTTGGTATCAGAGCCTAGGTTCTTGTTCAATTAGGAGTACACAAAGATTTGTCGAGTAGAGTTTCTTTTTAAGGTTTGTAGCATGCCACACTCATAAGGGAGAGGCTATAGGGCATTTAGGAATGTCTCACTTTCTTGGTATTCTATTTTCAAGATTGGAGTCTTAATCCTAGAATTTCTCTAATCCTTATTTATTCTTCTTTATGGTCATGCCTAATAGATTTAGAACACAATAAAATTATTCTATCCCATCAGGGGTAATGCTTTAGGGGTGCTTTCTACTTCTGGGTTTCATCTTTGATCTCATGATCCTATCCTGATAGTTTTAGGGTTCTATCATTTGCTACTGTTACTCATCAAAGAAAAGTTACTAATGCAGAATTTCGTAAGTATATTCATATTATTTCTCTGTTGGTCACTGCTCAAGCCGAGTACGGTGCGATTGGCGCTTTGTCTGCTGAGTCCATAAGGGTTGTCTAATTTATGAAGATGGGTCCTTCCAGTTTTTCTAGATTGAAGGTGGAGGAGAATCCACAGGGATTCTTGGATGAAATGGAAAAAATATTTTGGGTGATGCAGGCTACCAATATGGAGGGGGTAAAAATTTCACCTTTTATGCTCAAAGAGGTTGCATATCAGTGGTATGAAGAGTGGGACAATGATAGGGGTGTTGTGCAACAATCAGTCTTGTGGGATACTTTTTTCTAAGGCCTTCTTATATTCTTTCTTTCCCTAAGATTTTAGGGAAATAAAGATGGAGGAGTTTGTGAACCTCAAGGATGGTAGGATGTCTGTTAAGGAATATGCCTTGAAGTTTCACCAATTATCAAGGTATTCCCCTGATTTAGTTGCTAACATGTGGGAATAAATAAGGAAGTTTGATTCTGGGCTGAATTAGGATTTGATTTTGGAGAGAAAGACTACCTTGTTAATTAAAAATATGCACATCTCTAGGTTAACTATTCATATGCATTAAATGGAGGATGATAAGAGAAATCAAGTGGAGTTTGGGGATAGACAAGGTAAGAGGAGCAAGTTTTCTGACTAGGGAGGTGCTCAATCTCAGAGTGGTCGAGATGGTTTCAATTAGCAAAAAAAGAAGTGGGGGAGTTTTTTTTCCTACTCTTTTGGTAGTGCTTCTAACCATATAAGTGACAGGCATCATCAAGGTGGTGACAACTTGCCATCATAGGGTGCCCAATATCAGGCAAATGAAGGTCAGTAAGTTTCTTCATGCCCTCTAAATTGATTATGTAGTTATCCTTATCGGGGTTATTCCGATGAAGAAAAGGAAAAATGCTTCAAGTATGTCCAGGTCGGCCATCAACTCATTGATTGTATGATTAATAATGTTGCTATGGGGGAGAATAAGATTCCTATGGCTTTATCTTCTGCTCCTACACCAGGTGGTCTGGAATCTACTTCTTTTACGACTCCTGGTTCTAGTGTTGATCTGAATAGGTTGTATACTTTAGCGTTCCGATAGTAATTTAAGGCATCACCCAATGTATTTACTAGCACATTACACCTTTTCTCTCCTGACTTATATTATTTCTTGATCTAAGGTCCACTCTTTCCTTTGCGACTCCTAATGTTGCTGTATTTTTTGGTTTCAATCCTGAAGTTATTTCGGATCCTTTTTCTATTTCTACCTAAGTAGGTGACTCAGTTATATCTAAGAGGGTCTGTAGGGGGTGTATGGAATCAGTTGATGACAAAAAGACTTTGGTGGATCTGTTTGAGTTGGATATGGTAGATTTTGATTTCATTCTAAGTATGGATTGATTGCACTCCTGTTATGAGTTCTCTGATTGTTGAACCCATAGGTTTATCTTTAGGCTCCCTAGTGAACCAGTTATAGAATGGGAGGATGGTTTTTTAGCTCCTACGGGGATATTTGTTTTGTATCTTAGAGCTCATAGGTTAATCTCTAAAGGTTGTCTTTATCGCTTAGTCACGATTTAAGATTCTAATTCTAAAGGTCCTTCTTTCCAGTCCATTCTAGTGGTTAATGAGTCTCCTGAGGTCTTTTTGGATGATATTCCTGGTGTTCCTCTGGATAGGGAAAGTGATTTTTGTATTAATTTTTTTCTGAACATTCATCCAATTTTTATTCCTCCGTATATGGTGGCTTCGGCTGAGTTAAGGGAACTCAAGGAGAAACTTAAAGATCTTCTGCATAAGTGGTTTATTCATCCTAGTGTATCCCCATGGGGTGAACTGGTGTTGTTTGTGCACAAGAAGGATGGTTCCCTTTTGATGTTCATTGACTATAGGATGTTAAAAAAAGTTACGATCAAGTACAAGTATCGTCTTCCAAGGATAGATGATCTGTTTGATCAGTTGCAATGTTCCAAGTTCTTTTCTAAGATAGATTTTTGGTCTGGTTACCCTCAGCTAAAGATTATGGAGATAGGTATCCGTAAGATAACTTTTTGTACTAGGTATGGGAACTTAAATTTTTTTGTGATATTATTATGATTAACTAATTCTCTAACAACATTTATGGATCTGATGTACATGAATTGTCATCAATATTTAGATCTCTTAGTTATTGTGTTTAATGATGATATTTTTGTTTATTTAAAGAGTGAGGTGGATCATGATAATCACCTACGTGTGGTGTTGTTGACCTTAAAGGAATAGCAGTTGTACACCAAGTTCTCTAAATGTGTGTTTTTGTTAAACATTGTAACTTTCCTGGGTCATATTATTTATAGTGAAGGGATCATAGTGGATCTACAAAAGGTTGTTCTGGAGAAGAGGTATCCTAGACCCATGACTCAATTTGATATTAGGAGCTTCTTGGATTTAACTAGGTATTATAGGAGGTTTGTGGAAAGCTTTTCACTTCTCCTTTGACTAAGTTGACACAGAAAAAGGTCATGTTTTCTTGGTCAGATGCTTGTGAAGGGAGTTTGGAGAAGTTGAATGATAAGTTAACTTCGCCTCTAATTCTGACTTTGTCGAAAGACAATGATGGGTTCGTGGTTTATTATGATGCATCTTGGGTAAGTCTTAATTATGTTTTGATGCAACATGTGAAGGTGATTTTCTTTGCTTCTAGGTATTTGAAAGTGCATAAGAGGAATTATACTACTCATGATTTGGAGTCATTGGCGATTGTGTTTGCTTCAAAAATATGGAGGATTTATCTTATAATGTGCACATAGATATCTTTTTTATCATAAGAGTCTAGAGTATGTTTTCACTTAGAAGGAGATTGACCTTAGGCAGAGTAGATGGCTTGAACTTCTCAAGGACTATGATATGAGTCTTCACTACCACCTAGGTAAGGCTAAAATGGTTGTTGATGCTCTTTACATCTTATCTATGGGGAGTTTGGCTCATGTAGAGGAAGGAAATCAGGAAATAGTGAAGGATATTCATCGCTTGGCTAATATTTTTTTCTCCTGAACTCCAAGAATGGTGGTATGATAGTGCAAGAAGTGGTTCGACTATCTCTTGGCTCAGAGATTAAGGAGAAGAAAGTTGTTAATCTTATCTTGATGAAAATCAAGAGTGATGTTAGTGGGAAAAAGGTAGTAGTGTTTGAGATGGGTGGTGAATGAAATTTATGGTACAAAAGTAGTTTACGTGTTCCTGATATCGACAGTTTATGGCAAAGGATTTTGGCTGAGGCGTATGAATCACGCTATGTTGTTTATCCTGGCACGACTAAGATGTATCATGATCTCAAGAAGATCTATTGGCGGAATGGCATGAAAAAGGATATGGCTGATTTTATGGCAAAGTTCATGGTGTGTCAACAGGTTAAAGTTGAGTACATGAGGCCAAGAAGGTTGTATCAAGAAATAGATTTTCTTGAGTGGAAATAGGAAGTGATCAATATGGACTTCGTTACCTGTCTTCCTCAGTCTCCAAAATAATATGATTTAATTTGGGTCATCATAGATAGGATGACTAAGTCTGCCCACTTTTTGCCTATGTGGACTACCTTCTCAGTGGAGGATTATGCAAAGTTGTATCTTCAGTAGATTGTGAAGCTACATGGGGTGCCTACTTCAATTATTTCTAATTATGCAATGAATTTTACATCTCACTTCTGGATATCTCTTCAGATAGGGTTGGGGGCTAAGGTTAGTTTGAGTACTACATTCTACCCGCAGATGGATGGACAAGCGAAGAGAACTATTCTGACATTGGAGTCTATGCTTCGGGCTTGTGTGATTGATTACTGTGGAAATTGAGTTGAGCATCTACCTTTGGTAGAGTTTGCTTACAACAATAGCTATCATTCTATTATTGGTATTACCCCTTTTGAGGCATTGTATGGTAGGAGGTGTAGATATCGTATTGGTTGGTTTGAGTTTTGTAAGGTAGATATGTTTGGTCCCGACTTGGTTTACTATGCTATGGATAAGGTGAAGGTGTTTCAGTAAAGTCGTAAGGCTTCCCAAATTCACCAAAAGTCCTATGCGGATGTTAGGAATTGAAACTTGGAGTTTGAAGTTGGGGATAAGGTTTTCTTCAAGGTATCTCCCATGAAGGAAGTAGTGTGGTTTGGTAAGAGGGAAAGCTCAGTCCTCGATATGTTTTTCCTTATGAGGTTTTATGGAAAATTGGTAATGTTGCTTATGAGCTGGAGTTGCCTTCTAGATTGATCTTGGTTCATTTGGTCTTTCATGTTTCCATGTGGAGGAAGTGTCTTGGTGATCCTTATTCGGTTGTTCCTTTGGAAGGACTGGGTATCACAAATTCTGTCTTATGAAGAAATCTCGATTGAGATCTTAGATAGGAAGGTTCTTCGGTTGCAGACGAAGGATGTGGCTTCATTTAAGGTTCTATGACTGAACCATAAGGTGGAAGAAGTAATATGGGAAGCGGAGGAGGATAATAAGTCCAAATATTTGCATTTGTTTTCTGCTCTTGAGATTCATGCGGAAGGTATGTTTCATCAACACATCTTTATTCTTAGAGTTTGTTAAATGAAAGATTAATATCTTTGCCCCATTGTTTATAAAATTTGTTAAAGATTGGAAATATATTTGATAATGCACATGACTCATGTGGGTGGTTATCCCTACCTTGTCCACCATTTAGGGATGAATGTTCCTAGTAGGGGAGACTGGAACATCCTGGGTTCTGCACCTTAGAAAATTTCCTAGAATTCTTATCTCTTGACCCAAAACGACTCGAGTGTACGAGCCGTATTTTGGGGTATGAATGGTATGGTCCAGTTGTATGTTGACCAGTTTTGGTTGGTGGGATGGATTTTTGTTACTGGAATGGATACTACTTAGCTTTATGAGTGATATCGGTGGTTACCGATCATTTAGTTCCTTAACTTAATCTTATACTTGGTTACTTTGGTTGGATCTGAGTTCGAATAGATTGCCACTCGTATCCTTAGTCATACCAAGGAATCATATGGTGGACAATTTCTAAATCATCCATGGGTTTCAATCTTCTAGGGATATGGATGAAAGGTACAGATCGTATGCTTTGTCTACGACTTGGTGGGATTAGTCTTATGCTTGACAATTAAAAAAACACTCATGTCCACAGTAATCCAAAAAAGCCTCTCCAAAAATGATAGCAATAACATGTTGGGATATACCCTCGACAGCAGCAAAAACAAATCCTAAACAAGGTCTAATACATAGGAAATAAGGACCATGAAATGAAGTCTTTCGAAGTATGGAATCTCAACAATTCAATATCAACTCACGAACCAACTCGAGCACCTGATCACTGCGTCGCAAAAGTAGAAAAAGTTGTTGTACCTGCATCGCGCGGGCATACAATGTTTGGAGATGGTTAGTGGTGGTGCGCTAGCCGGTAACTTAAGGATAGTGGAACAAAATAATATCATGATAACAGTTCAAAACAAATACAACATTCAATGCATAGTATCATGTGAAATACATAAACATATATAATACCACATGATGAGGTAGAGAACAAGGCTTAGTATGAACTTCAAAAAACTTAACCTGGGTTGTGTAGAATAACCGTCATAAACAAGGTACACACAGACTATATGGTCCCAACTCTCCCCTAGTTGAAAGGGCCCTAGTACGTGTAGTCGCACGAACCAGAGATTATCCATATCCCTATATTCCTTTATAGGGAGACTCAAACCTCTCGGCATAGTCAAGGTGACTTAAGCATCAATGAATAAATTATGGGGGATTCGAACCTCCCATTCACATGTTCATTCGGGGGACTCGAACCTCCTGGTCATATAAACACCCTAATGGGTTAACACAATTTCCAGTGTTAGTCCTTCAAACTCCAACTTAACGGCCTAACTGCACATCTCGCTCTAAATCCCAATTAAAATTTTCAATACACATACACAACAATTAATACAATGACTTACCAAAGGCATCCCGTTGTTATTGATCCACCAACTATACTTGCAAGCACACAATATGCCATAAAAATTATTAATCATCTTGGGACTCGAGCCCATTGCCTAACAAAGACGTCAGTCCTATTCAATATTTAGGGACTCAAACCCATTTAATATATCAAATCAATTTATGGCCAACAAGATCTTCATAAAACCATTTATCATTAACATTCTTAGGCTAATGCCTTAGTTCAAAACGTAATTCAACATGTGACAAGATAATTCTCTTTAAAAATCTCAGTAATAGGTTGAGGCATACCATTATCAAATAACAAAACCATCAAATTTAGGGTTAAACATGACCCCTTAGTGAAACCTTAATTCCCATGTGCCAACTTGTGCAAAATAATTATTAGAATATGCATAATCATACATTAAATCATGCAAAGCAATGCCAAACAGTATTAATTCAAACCCTCAACCTTGGTTCTCAAAATCACCATTAATGACTCATGAACAATGTTTTAATCATATGCTTTTAGTAAACTAACAAGAAGGAAAGAGTCACTTGCCTGAGTTACGAAGATTCATAGAGAGAATTTGATCTTTAAGCCCTTAGATGACCACTTAGACGAAACCCTAAACCAATTTTTCTTAAGAGGTTTTAGAGAGAGTTTAGGGAGAGTTTGATCTTTTAAAGGGACTAATGAATGACCAAAAGGTGCTATAAGACATGCTGTCTTAAGGGGTTGGGGTGAGAAATGTCCAAAGTACCCCCATCTTAATGTTGTAAAAAAACTACATTTGGTTATGATTCAGACCTTTGACTCATCATAACAACTTATGACTTGTACCCTTGAGTCATCACCAAGATAAAGAATCGGATACAACAAACTGTCCAACTTACAACTTCCTAGTCCCACTTGACACTAGACCATGTAAATTGTATGGTCTAGCCGTGACCAACATAGAATGCCAAGGGCTTGGAAATGAGAAAACATATGACTAGACCCTAACCACTCTTCACATGATCATACGACTCATGAGGAGTCTCTTGTAACTAGGACAAGACTTCGCCAATAACACACTTGTTAACTTACAACTAGGGTAACCTGACCCGTAACCATACAATACTATTTATGGTGTGTCATAAGAAGTGTAGAGAACCTAAAGCTTGGGAAATTTGAAACGGCCAAAGTCTAAGGAATTTCAATCTTTCCCCTTAGGACCATTTGTCCTCGAATAATGGGTTAAGGCAATACAAACACAATTAAACCCCAAACATCTCTACTCTTATCTTTAACTAAGTTAGAAAACAAAGATGCCAAGGAAATTAATCTTTTCTTTAAAAAATATAGAAAAACAAAGATGTGAGGAACACATACATACCTCAAGCACGAATTTCTATAATAGGGAATAGAAATGGATACTTGGACTTCATGTATCCCTCGGCTTCCCAAGTAGCTTCCTTGAACTTTTGCATCCACCATAGAACATTTACCAAAACCACGTGCTTCGTCCACAAAAATAAACTTGTTGATCCAAGATCCTCACTGGGACCTCCTCATAGGACAAAGAATTCAAAATACCAATGTTCTTCAAGGGAATGACCAACGAATGGTCACCCGCACATTACCGCAATATGGACACATGCAATACCAAATGAATGGAACTCATGATAGAAGGCAATTACAATTCATATGTAACATTACGAACCCTTCTCAAAACCACATACAGGCCCACACACCGGGGACTGAGCTACCTCTTCTTACCAAACAACATTACTCCCTTCATGGGAGACACCTTTAAGAACACCCAATCACTAACCTCAAAATCCAAATCCCTTCGCCTTACATCTACATAATACTTTTGGAAATTTTGGGCGGACTTAATACTATCTTGAATAAACATCACCTTCTCCATATCTTGGTAAAAAAAATTCAGGCTAAACATCTCCACTTCACTAAAATCGAACCACCCAAAAGGAGATCTAAAGATTATGCTATACAATACTTCAACTAGGGCCATACAAATACTTGAATGGTAACTATTGTTATTAACAAACTAAATGAGAGGCAACTGGTCATACAAACTACCATCAATATCAATTAAGAACGCTCGCAACATATCTTCTATAGTATAAATAGTCCTTTCTGCTTATCTATCCAACTGTGGGTAGAAAGAAGTACTAAGACTCACCTTAGTCCCCAGTCCATGCTGAAAAAAGAGCTAGAAATGCGATGAGAATTGAGTAACACGACCTAAAATGATCAAGACAGGTGCACCATGAAACTTTACAACCTATTGAAGGAACAAATTTTCATAGTTCTCGATAGATTAATTAGTCCAAACTGCAAGAAGTGATCAGACTTAGTCATCCTATCTACGATTACCAAAATAGAGTCACACTAATTCCGCAACTGCGGAAGACCTGTAATGAAAATCATAGTAATTATCACCTATTTCCACACTGACAGTTCAATTTATTGAGTTAGCCCACCGGGCATCATATGCTCCACCTTCAATTGCTGAAACACCATACATTTAGCAACAAAGTTGGCTACTACCCTCTTCATATTATTCCAACAATACACATTGTTGAGATTATGATATATCTTTGTTGAACCAAGATGAATTGTATACCGTAATTAATGGTCCTCGACTAAAATCCTTCCTCGCAACCCATCAATGTTGGGAACACACAACCTCCCTTGGTACGTCAAGATACCATCACCATCAATCTCTAAGTCCATCACCTTCTTCTTACCCATATCATCCATGAATTTTATCAGGAGATAGTCTAATACATGTTTCTCCTTTATTTTCAAACAAAGAAACAATTGTGCCACCTATTTCACAAATACACCGCCATCCTCAGAGTCCAAGAGATGAACCCTTAGGTTAGAAAAATAGTGAATACCCTTCCCCAATTCCCGTTTATCCATATCCATATGTTTTAGACTACACATGGATAACCTACTAAGAGCTTCAACAACCACTTTAGCCTTATGTGGATGGTAGTGGGGACTCATATCATAATACTTTAGCAACTCAAACTACCTTCTTTGGTTGAGATTATGCTCTTTCTGAGTGATCGCATACTGCAGGCTCTTATGATCAGAAAAGATACCATTATGGGTCCTACTTAAATAATGATGCCACATTTTAAAGTGAACACCATGGCTAACAACTCTAACATGTGAGTCGCACAGTACTTTTCATGAACCTTAAGTTGCCTAGAGGCTTAAGAAATCACCTTGCCAAGCTATAATAAAACATAACGCAAAGTAACCCGAGATGCATCACAATCTATGATAATTCCCTATGTTCCTTCATGCAAAGACAAGACCGGAACTGAAGTCAACTTATCTTTTAGCTTCTCAAAATTATCCTCAAAAGCATCAAACCACAAGAACTTCACCTTCTTGTGATTAAAGTAGTTCAATGGGGCAGCAATAGAAGAAAAACTTTCCACAAACCTCCTATAAGAACCAGCTAAAACAAAGAAGCTACGAATGTGGGTTGGAGTAATTGGTCTAGGCCACTTCTTGACAATAACAATTTTTTGAGGATCCACCATAATCCCTTCACTAGATACTACATGACCCAGAAATGTACTAATGTTCAACAAAAATTCATATTTTTAAAATTTGACATACAAGTGCTACTCTTTCCTCATTTACAACACAATGTTGTGGTGATCAGCATGATCCATCTCACTCTTAGAGTATACCAGAATATTGTCAATAAAGACTATCATGAATAAATCCAGAAACTGATGGAAAAATTAATTCATCAAGTCCATAAATACCACTGGGGCATTAGTCATGCCAAACAATAGCACTATGAACTCAAAATGTGTGTACCGGGTGTCAAAAGTTGTCTTAGGGATACCAACCTCCCTAATCATTAATTGATGATACCCAAACCAAAGATCGATCTTAGAGAAGAATTTGGAACCCTGAAGCTTATCAAAGATATCTTCAATGCTCAGAAGTGGGTACTTATTCTTTACTGTTACCTTGATTGGTTGTCGATAGTCAATACATATCCATAAGAAACCATCCTTCTTGCGCACGAACAAGATAGGTGCAGCTCACGGGGAAATGCTAGGATGAATTAAACCATTATCTAAGAGATCCTTCAATTGATCCTTGAGTTTCTTAAACTCAGTTGGAGCTAATCTATTAAGAAGAATAGTGATTGGATGAGTGTTTGGAATAAGATTAATACCAAAATCAATCTCCGTATCGGGAGGGACACCAGAAAGATGATCTGGAAATACCATCGGAAATTTACTAACTATGGGAACAAATATCAATGAAAGACCCTCCAAGTTAGAATCTTTTACTCTAACCAGATGATAAAGAAAACCTTGGGAAATTAACTTTCGGGTGCTAAGATATGATATGATCCTCCCCTTAGGCACTAGAGACATTCCTTCCCATTCAAAAATTGGCTCATTAGGAAATTTAAGCATGACTTTATGGGTCCGATAGTCTAAAGAATAAAATAACAAGTGTAACCAGACCATTCCCAAGATAATATCAAAGTCAACCACGTCTAACTCTATTAAGTCTACCAGAGTCTCTTTACTACCAACAGATACCACAAAGCCCCTATAGACTCTTCAAACAACCAAAGAGTCTCCCACCAGGGTAGAAAAAGAAAAAGGGTCCGATATAATCAGTACAAAACCAAAATGCATAACCACAAATGGGGTCACATAAGAGAGAATGGAACCCGGATTAAGGAAACTATACACATCAAAGGAAAAGAGTTTCAACATACCAGTAAAGACATCTGGAGATGCCTTAGAGTCCTAACGAGAAGAATGATCAAATAAGCGATTCCATCCAGTGCTAGTACAAAAAGCAGAAGCAATACCCTCTGGTTCTGGAGCTGATGAAGAGACAACAATAACCTTATTAGCGTAGAAGCAACCCGAGAAGGACGATCACGCAGTATATGGCCAATTTGAAAAAAAATTAAAATATCAATTTCTCCCTTTCTCACATTGGCCATGGTGGAACTGACCAAAAAATCTGCAAAAAGGATAGGATAGAGCCAAGTGAGCCCCATGCATCTGAGATTAGGCACCCTATGCCCTATACCCTCCTTCATGCTAAGAAAAATCATCACCCAACGACTTCGGGTAACGAGTATGAGCCATATAGAATGAAATAGAACTCCTATACTTCTTATTAGGCAACTTTTCTCAATCTGCACCACTCTACTGCTAGACTCCACCTTTATTAAAAAATCTAAATTTCTTAATTTTCCTTTTACCAATATCATCCTAATTCTTCTTTCCTTTCTTAACCACATATCGATAAAAATCCATATCCTTGTTCAACAAGCCAGTCTTACTCTCTAGAATAAATTCATAGGATAACCCGAAGAAAACTTACGCATTCTAAATCTCATACTAGACACCAACTCAGAAACATACTTTGACAACTGATGGAATTTCAAGGCACACACCTAGAGCGGCATCCTGCCTTGTCTTAAATTCATAAATTCCTCCATTTTTGTCTCCCTTAACTCATAAGGAAAGAAGCAATCCAAAAAGTCACTAGAAAAATCATCCCACGGTGCAGAGTCAACCTCATCTCTCCTAGATATTTGCCACTCCTAACACTATTGGTTTTCCATATCCTTTAATTGATTGAAAGAAAATTCCACACCTTCAACATTTGAAGTATGCATAATCTAGAGGATCTTCTCTATTTAATCAATAAAATCTTGAGGATCCTCCTCAACCTAGGTGGTAAAAGTTGTCTTTCGGATATCCTAAACCCAAATCCTCAACTGATGATTACCTGATCTCAAATCAATCTTAGAAACACTGTCGCACCCTGAAGCTGATCAAATAAATCATCAATGTAAGGCATGGGATAGCGTTTCTTCATCATTACCTTATTAAGTTGCCTATAATAAATATACATATGCAATCATATAATGAAGTATAATGATTTCTAACATAATTAGTAACATAACTTCCCATATAATCATTAAGCGTTTCTTCAAGCATGATCAACATCATAATTTCCAATATAATCAATAACAAAGATTTCTAACATGCTTACTGGCATAATTATCAAGCATGATCATAGCTTGAGCAATAGCTTAGTTAAAGTTTTGAAAAAACCCTAATCAATGGCCCAATTACCATATAGTCATGGGCGTATTTAATAAAATATTCAATATCTCATCATAGCATAATCGATAATCTAGTCAATTAGACCATGAACATTACTTCCAAGGTCATCACCATAATTAATTACCATGGTTTCATTATATTTCCTCAAAGGAATTCTCTAGGTATTTAATAAGCGTATAAGGGTTTTAAGAGAACTATATAAATCTTGGCTTAAGGTGGGACAAGATCCCACTTCTAAATCCCCAAAATACATTCTAAGTCAAATATTTACCTCTGACTATGCTAATGTATCTAAATAAACTATTAGATGTATATCGAGCTATAATTAGTTCTATGGTAAAGATTCCACTCAAACACTATAACTAAGTCCAATAAAACTAAGGCAAACTCCAATAGTATAAGAAACTAAAGCTATCTTACCCTAAGCATGAAGGTCTAAAGAATTTTTACATAATTTGAGTAATCTAAGTCATTCTTATGCTAAACATTAGTAGTGAAGTCTAATTCACTATGGTTCAATGCAATAAGATAAGCATTCCAACTCTACAGACTCAAATCATTAAAATCACCCAACTAATCCAAAGTGTTGCATTTCGTCAATCAAATACCTAAACCTATCCCAATCTAACAAGATTTCATAAATATACTATGACATTGCTCAATCTAACATGGGATAAACCTAGCCTACCTCGACGTCAAAGAAAGTTCAACGATTTGTTGAACCTTCACTTTACCCTTATAGAAGCCTTCTCAAGATGCCAAGCTATAGAAATCACATTCTACAGGTCAATACGAGAATAACAATACCCATATTGCACCATTGTGATTTGGGTCCAAAAATGACAAAAAAAACATGTGGGTCCCACTTATAGAAATCATATTTCCTAAGGCAACCCAACATTCTTACATGATTAAAGAATCATAACCCTCAAGAATAGGTGAAAGAAAACTAAATTGGTGCTAAAATCTAGCCCTCAAACTACTCCACCATGAAATGGTTGAAATATTACCTCAATTCGGAAGAAAATTATGAAAATTGAAGTTAATCAAGGTCCCAAAGTCACCCACAAGTCTCAATTTTGAGTTTTACCACTCCTTAGCATTTTTTCTCTCAAGGTATGGATAAAAAATGGGTTAATTCACAATATAAGGGGAATATTTATACTCCCACTAGGTAATCATATGTTGCTATCACAAAGGAAAGATCTACGATTGCACTATCCCCATCATGAATAGGCCGATCTCAATAGGTCATTACAATTGCATCATCTCCTTTGTATGAGGAGTCGCAATTGCTGCCCATGGTTGGTGATCATCTGCACACCAGATAGCAGATAGAAACTTGGACATTTTTCCATCATACCCTCAGGATTCATTAAAAGTCTGCTTTAACCAAATGATCTATGTAACCATACTAAATTAGAAGTCTTAGACTCAATAGTGCACTCGGATTTTCCATCTGAGGTCGTTTCGACCAAATATGTGTCCCACACATAAATTTTCAAGTTCTCAACTTTCCAACCAATAGGTCAAAATTAGTGTGGGTGCCCCGAGACCCAAGCTAAAGTTCTAGCTAGCCTAAAGTCAATATTTTAGAGCTACACTCATAGTCAAAATTTGCATATGAGATTGTTTCACTAAAGTTTTCACCCGGTCGCCACTTGGAACCAATAAAGACTTCTAACCTGGAAATTGGATCTAAAACCTAAATGAACTACCATGTAACTGAATTGTTAGTCCCAAGAAGTCATAAATGACTTAAGGTAGCTATGGAAAAGTTCTAGTAGTGAAAATAAGCATAAATATGGAAAATGACCTAAAGGGTTATTACATTTTGAGAGTATGAATATGAAAAAATGACTTATGATGAAGTAAGAGAAGATCTCATAGCCTTTGAAAAAAATCATCTAAATAAAAATGATCAATTGCAAGATGAAAAGAAAAATTTTATGACCTTTAAAGCTAAATATGATGAAGAAAAAGATGCCTTAGATAAAGATGAACTTTCTTTCATCGCCACTATAGTAGTTGACATATCCAGGAGATCTTCATGTAATGACCCAATTTATTTTCATAATGGCACCTACTTTTCACCGCCAGTAGGTAAGCCAAACCATAACCCAAAGCTAAACAAAATGGGTTAACTTAGTGGAAAAATTCCCAACATAGGCGAAAGTAAACAACACAACTCGTAGATAAGCAAGATACTTGAAATAGTTAAAGATAGTCAAACATAGATATCATACCACGACCTGATAGAGCAAGTAGAAAGGCATCTAGTAACAATAATACAACCCAAATATCTAAAATATCCAATAAAGTCTATCTTGAAATAAAAGATTGGACATAGAATGATAATAGGAAAGAGGTGACTCTGACTCCAAGAGCTTAACCTATCTCTGGATATAAAAACAACACAAATGTAGATGAACAATGGTAATAAGTACTTAGATCTACACCAAAAAGGTATACAAGTATTGTATGAGTACCAAAATCACGAATACGTAGTAGGCATCCTTGGCCACTTTGAGATAAATCATGATATAAATATAATAAAATGCAAGATAACATAACTACGTCAAGGTAGAAATAATCCTGAGTCATCTGAAACATTGCTATGCATAAATAGGTAAATAAACCAAGATAGCAGCATAACATAACATAAAGCATCAACACACATAATCAAAGCTACAAAATTGGCTTCCATCCACCAATTGGTATGGAAAAGTAAATAACACATCGTAAGCCTCCATAATCTTGGATGGTACATACAAGATAGTATAACCCACCACCGTCATTTAAAAATTTTCAATATACCACTCGAGTCTACTCACATCATGCTACACTATGGACATTTTCTCATTTCACAACTTAGCCAATCTATTTATATTTCACACCCCGATATCGTCATATCATAATAAGTATATCATCATAACATAATATGCATATCTAGACTTGAATCAATAATTAGAGTCAAACACAAACCGATAAATATAATAAATCTATAGCCAAACTCAAACTGATAAATATAATCAATAGTCGGACTCAAACTCATAAATATAATCAATAACCGAACTTGAACCGATAATTATAATCAATAGCTGGAATCAAAATGATAAATATATCATCAATGTTATATTCATCCTTTGGACTCGAACCGGGTGAATATCATCAATATCATAACCATTCTTATGACACAAATTGATAATTATAGATATATCCATATAATGGATAATATCAACAATAACATATGTAATAGCATAATCAATAGGCATCCAATATAACCATTAAGAGTTAAATTTTCTATGTATTACCTCAATAAGTATTTCCAAGTAGAACATGCATAAAAAGGTATGCATAAGCTAATATGTGTCTTAGCCAAACGTGGGTCAATGGCCCACTACTAATTCCTAAAATTCCATTTGAGGAAAATTCTACCCGAACTAGGCTTAAAATATCTAAATCAATATTTATATGTTAAACAAGACTAACTATCCCTAAGATAAGAAATTCACCTAAAATATCTCTAACTAGGTTAATTATGACTAATTTATGGTTTTTGAATACCCAAAATGATCCAACTAACCCAAGCATTGCAATTCATCATACCAATACCTAAAAACCATAAAAAATCAAACACAATATCATAAAAATGCTATGAAATAGCTCAGTTTAACAAGTGGTAAAACCTAGACAACCCGAACGCTGAAGAATGCTCAAAAGATCCTCTAAATCACTGTTTTCCCGTTTGAAAAGCTTCTGCAGGTTGACAAGCTATCAAAATCACATTCTACATATCAATGCGAGAATAATTATACCCATATTTCACTATTTTGCTTCGGGCCTAAAAATCACCCAAAATCTCATGTGGGTCCCACTTACAAAAAATCACATTTCTTAAATTAACCCAATGTTCCCTCATGCTCAAGGAATCATCATATTATAAATGGGTAGAATTCGATCTAATTTGGGGCTAAAATTAACTCTCCAAGGTTTTTGTAATTTTGAACAACAAATGAGAAAATCTACCATGAAAATATAGGAATCTTACCTCAAATTTGAAGCAGCATCGAGAAATAATCTCTAACCAAGCTCTCTGAACCACCCACCATATTTAATTCCAAGCTATCTCTCTATTTAGGGTTTTAGATCTCTTAGAAATGGGTAATATGTTGAATTCTATCCAAAGAGATCTATCTCAATTTTTCAAGAGTAGCAAAATTTGAGAAAAAGGTAGACATTGGGTGAATTGGGAAGAGGTGTGTCTGCCACAAGATGAAGGAGGATTGGAGGTTAGAATAATAACAGACATCTCAATGGATTTGTTCTATAAATTATAGTGGAATTTCAGGACAACAAGGTCTATTTAGAATGATTATATGTATAATAAGTACGGTAAAAAGAAGCATCCAACAATGGTTGTGTGGAAAACTGGCTTAGGAAGATCACATGTGTGAAAAAAAATGCTACTTGCCAGAGATTTAGTGGAACATTTGGTAATATGGAAACTGAGGATGGAGCTTCAGATATATGGCTGGATAATTTGACTGCGCAATGACATTTGATTTCATTAATGGATGGCAATTGTGATTTGAGTGGACAGTATCAGAAAATTAAGGATATTGTGAGGGATGGAAGATGGGATGAGTAGGTGATCACAAAAATGATTACTTCTGACATGGTTGAGCATATCATAGAAAAAGTAAAATATCCAACAAAAGATGGAAATGATAGGACTGTTTGGAGTTTGGAAGCTAAACGAGGTTTTATATTTAGTTCTGCTTTGCAATATATCAGAAACAAAGGTCCAGAGAGTAACACTTACAAGTTTATATGGATTAAGGGACTACCTTTTAAAATATGTTTCTTTATGTGGACATTGTGGAAAAGTAAAATTCTTGTGGATGATAATATAAGAAAATAGGGATTGCAAGGTCCATCAAATATTGGTGTTGTGATGAACCTGTAGTGAAGATAATGACTAATGTCTTTAGAAGATCCTTTTATGCTAACAGGACATGGTCCTACTTTTCTTGTTTTACAGGTATACCTATTCAAAATATGACACTAAGGAGTACTTTTTCTTAAGTGGTGGAATGCAAAAGTCAAGAAGATAGAAAAACCATTCCTCCAATCGTTACCTAGCATCATTTTATGGGAACTATGGAGGAGACGGAATAGGAAGAAACATAACTATAAAACCACCACTGGATTGAGGCTAATTTATAACTTAACAAGCAATCTGAGGTTGTTATTGAATGTCAAAAAAAACAATTGTTGACTTCCCCATTGAATGGCCAAAAGTTCTGGAAGAGTTTGCTGAGATAAAATGGAAGATAAAGGTTAGAATAATGATTTGGGAGGTACCAGCTGATATATGGGTAAAATATAATACAGCTGGAGCTTTTAGAGGTAAAGAAGGTGGGAGTTCATATGTTTTTTATTTTAGAAATAGGGCAGGAGATTTGATATATGCTAAAGAAGGATCACAACATTATGCAGACAACATGCAGGCAGAGGCAAATGCCATATTACAGGAAATCAAGCATTATAAACAAACAAAGTTCAACAAAGTAATTATTCGAATGGATTCACTAATCATGCAAAAGGTTTTAATTGGAGTATGGAAGTGTCCATGGAATATTTCAAGCATAGTCAGAGAGATACAAGAACACATGCACGATAAGCAAGTCATATTTTTGTATATTTACAGAGAGGTAAATAAGTTAGAAGATCACCTAGCTAATCTGGATATAGACACAGGAGCAGTCACTTTTACCACTTTTTAGCATTTACAAAAACAAGGAAAATCCATTCTAAGTAGTGATAGATAGAAAAGCCCTTACTTGAGAATTATACCAATAAGAGGTTAAAGGGTAGGGGATGGCTAAGGTTGTTTAGTTTACATGATACGTATGTACACTAAATAGAAACATAAAAAAGAAAGCATGTTCTAACTACCCTACACTATTATAGCCAAAAAAATGATTTCTCAGCATCATGGGAGGGTCTATTGGTTAGGTGAAGCTTTAGAAACCTGGGCATAAGGAAGATACCAGATCTTCATGGGTCCAAGCATCTTCTATCTTCATTCGTTCAAGATATGAAGAACACAAGCAAGAAAGATACCTCACAATTACGAATCTTGAATGAATACAAAAAGGCAAAAAAGTAAATTTTGAACATACATGGAGGTAAAAGCCTCATACAGCTGACTAGATCCCTCTTAGCTGAACAAAAATATTCTCAAGGTCCCATCTACTGGAGAATTCACCTACAGATAAAGAAACATCAAACGTTAAGTAACAGGAAGCTGGTAATTATAAAACTAAGGAATGGAGGATTTACTTAATTTTGTGAGCTAAATAAGCAAGAACGCTATAGAGATGGAGGCAAGATATTGATGATCCAAAAAGTAGGTGGAGAAAGCTATTGTTGGAGAAGGGGAGCCAAATTTTAAAATGAGGAGTGAAGTGGAAAGAGATTAGGCAACTATGTACTAATTATGAAACTTTACTTCTGATTTTATTTGTTACTTTTGGGCTCAGGTTGGGCCGGGTAAAGAAAATAGTTGTAAGTTGTAAATTGTATGATGGGTTGGTCCATTAAAGTTTGCTGATTAATATTTATAAAAATATAAAAATATATTAAAATAATAGGTTCCTAAGTGTTTCTATCATGACCAGACCATCGCGATCTCGATAAATGGCATCAGAGCCAGAAGTCTCTATTGTGATATTCCCCTACTGCTATTACGGTCTGGTGGACTATCATGATGAATCACGATCATGAAAAAATCACCATGATCACAGGACCTGGTGACTACCTAGGGTATCCCGATTGTGACCTTTGGTATTGCAATAATGATGCACCGGATACAACTAATACAACTGAGACTTGGGAAATTTTCCAAGTCCATGCCAAGCCTTCAGGATTCATTAGGAATCCCATTTATGCACACATATTATGTAAACATACCAAATTCAACACTCCAGACTTAATAGAACAATTAAAATTTCCATCCGAGGTGATTTCGATGAAATGAGAATCCCACACCTAATTTCCAATTTTTTGACTTTCTGACTAATAGGTCAAAATGATCCCGGGATCCTCAAGACTCAAGTCAAAGGTTCACTAAGAAAAAAATCAATATTCCATAGTTGTTGGAATAGTTAGAATTTGCTTTCAGGGTCATTTATCTGAAGTTTTTATCCGGTGGCTATTTCGAACCAGCAAAAATTCAAAATAGGGAATTGGCTCTAAAAACCTAATAAACTGCTCGATAACCATACTATCAATCCCAAAAAGTCATAAATGAAATGGTCCATCTATATTAGAGATCTAATGGCTAAAATTAGTTGAGATATGAAAAATGACACAAAGGGTCATTACAATATCCACTATTAAAGGAATTCCGTCTGCGAAAGTTAAGGATTAGGATATAACTGAAGTCTCAAATAGGTAAGGATACTCAGTTTGTATATCACTCTCAATCTCCCAAGTAGACTCCTATATAGTGCGGTGCCCCCACTTAATATTAACTACATGAATCTTTTTAGTGCGCAATTCCTTACCTCACTAGCCAAAATTAGCTCCAGCTCCTCCACGAAGGTAAACCGATTATCTAACTAGATTGAGTCCCATCTAAGCACATGATATGGATCAGGAATATATCTCTGCAACACAGACACATGGAAAACTAGATGGATAGTAGTAAAATATAGAGGTAAAGTTAATTCATAAGCTACCTCACCAACTACCCGGCGAAACTCGAAAGGTCCAATATATATTGGACTGAGCTTTCCCTTGCTCTCGAACCTTATCATACCCTTTATGGGCTATACATGGAGGATTACTAGATTAACAATTCCAAATCTCAAGGCACAAACCCTACAGTCTCAATAGGCCTTCTACCTACTCTACACTACTCTTAACCTACCCTAAATCACCATGACTTTATCCCAAGACTCTTAAAGAAAATCAGTACCAGGATAACAAATCTTGAAATTCTATAACCATCCAATCGTAAAAGTACTATCACAACCCAATTTGTGAGTCATGATGGAACCTACTAAATCTCGCTAGTAGGTAAGCTAAACCATTAAATGGAGCTAATGCAATGGGTAAAAGTGGTAGGAAATGCCCAACATAGGCCAAATTCAATGAAAACAAGTTATAAATAAATAAGCTATAAGACCCCGAAAAATTCTACGCTTAACTCAGTCCATTAAAGCTTTGAAAGAGGTCCCATACTTAGAAATTTGAGCTAAGTGCTTGCACTTAGTGTTATGTTAGCCTTCGTAAGTTGGAAACTCTATTTTGTGGCCTTTATCGCCTTAAAATATCAATCTTTAGGTTGATTCATGATCAGGAATGTCAGTAGGTGTTCCTGGATGAGTTTTGTATTTTTTGAACCTCGTTTGAACCATATTTTGGAATCCAAAAATAGTGAATTAACAAAATCTCGGTGTGGCGTATCGGCCAATGCATCGATCAATATTTTTCCTTGGCTCCCAGTGGCAATTTCTGGTGAACCGATGTGGACTCGATGTGTTTTTTTGGCTATCGTATTGATGCCAATGACATGACGCATCGTCCTGTGTGTCGACAGTCTGGTTTTCTATCATTAAAAAAACTGCATCTAGAGGGGTATTTGGGTTATTTTCCCACCCCTATTGAGCCCTAAAAGCACAAAATTAAGTCATTCCTAGGGCAAAATTCATTCTTTCTCTCAAATTTCTCTCAAGAACAAAACCCAAGGACATAAATTTCAAGATCAATCCTTAAGAACAACTTATCAATCTTCAAGAATTCAAGCATTAAGGTATGTCAAGTGTTCATCCAAGGGTTTCCTTCAACCCTTGGAGTTCAAGAAACTATTTTTAAATACAAGTTAATTAATTTCATGGCTTTCATATTGTATCTTGAATGTACTAATGATTATGTTGTTAATGGTGATCTAACTCCATGACTTGTCCCAAGTTTCATGCAAACTAGTTAATTGTGAATTGAATTTTGTGAACTATATGTCGAACTCTTAAATTTGCAAGTTGAATATAGAATCCATGTTATTACTACATGTTTATTGATATGTGAAATACCCATGCTCAATATGTGTTTGTCAAAATGCTAATGTGATCAGACTAGTCCAAGCATAACATGTTATTGTGTGAATTCAATCATACAAAATCTCATGTATAACAAGTGTTTGACAAAAATATCTAAGAGAATGTATTATTAGCAAGATAGTACCATTATGCTACTAAAGTCATGCAGTGATTTACTTTTTATGCTACCAATTCCTGGGGGTATTTAATACCCGATAAATTAGTTGATTAACTAGAGCCAGTGTTAGTTATTAACTAATCTTAGTCACGTTAAGATCAGTAGTACTTTTAGTCAGTTAATAGAATTTAGTAGTATTCCATCAGTCAATGAAAATCAGTGAACTTAATTTAGTTCAGTTAGACAGTACGATAAAAAATAGTTTAGAACTCAGTCTAATGTCTATTCAGTAGGGAGTAAGATTCAAAAGCAAGCGAACCCAAGGATGGGGACTCACCTACTAGTAGAGGGTGTGATCCTTAGAAATAGTCCTTGTGTTCCAGAACTATGTAGCTAGTGTAGGTTGAGACATCAACCTGCCAGTCGAGGGTTGATGAGGTGATCTCCCTGCCAGTTCAGAGTACCACCATTCTTATTTAGAGCACCTTCCAGATGAGGGCGACTCAGCTTGTCTTTACCCGTGGCATGGTACTGATAGCCTTCTAACTGGGGTTAGAAGTTAGACCCTAATCTATTCAGAAATAGGCATGTTAGTTAGCTGATTACTTCCAACAGTCTCAGTTTCAGTTCTAGTATCAGTATAACACTTAGTTTAGTTCAACAGAAAATTAGGACAGTCAGATATAGTCACTCAGCTCAAAATAGAACTCAGTATAGTTCTACAAAATCAAGACTGTCAGACACAGTCACTCAGCTCAAAACAGAACTCAGTATAGTTCCACAGAATCAAGACTGACAGATATAGACACTCAACTATCAATAATTCAGTATCAGTAGGCTCATATATCATTTAATCAATATTTTGATTTGGTATTCTAGTGTTGTCACGATCTCAATTACAGTTTACCTATTTATGCATGTACTCTCATTAAGTTATACTCATATTATTTAGTCAGTATTTTTCATGCATATGAACCCATGCATTTCAGCCTACCTCACTTTGTATACCAGTACATTCAAAGTACTGAAACATACTTTTGTTTAGTGCTATGATCTTTTATGTCATAGGTCCAGACATGTGGGCTCCCGATCATACATAAAAGTTTAGATATTCAGCAGACAGAGTTATGGTGAGTCCTCTTAGTTTGAGAAAATGATGATTATTTCAGTAGTTCAAAGTTAGTTGGGGACTTGTCCTATCAAATCCATATTTCAAATAGTTTAGAGGCTTTTCTAGACTAGAGTATTTTTAGACACCTGTTTCAGGTTTGGTATTTGTTATGCCATATTAAGATTTATAATAGTGTTGAACCTTATGGCCTGTTTTCCACCTTATTTCTACATATTATAGTATTATAATTTAGTTATTGTAGCAGGTACCAGTCATGGGTTAGCATGTGGCCATTCAGGATTATAAGACCCGTATAGTGTCCGAGGTACAGACTCAGGGCATTACAAACTTGGAATTAGAGCCTAAGGTTCAACAGAGTCCTAGGAAGTCTAAAACTTGCATCTTGTAGAGTCTTATGCATGGGTGTGTAGCGAACCATACTTATGGAAAAGACGCTATTAGATGTTTTAGTAAAAGTTTCCCTTATTTTAGTAATCATGTCGTGTGAGTAAGCATGAGCTCAAGTTAATCTTTTAGTCTAAGTCATCTTTTCCTCATGCTTCCAGAACATGTCTTCTAGAAAAACTAACAAAAGAAGTAACAAAAACCAGTCAGCCTCCCCGCACGTTCAGTCAGATCCCCTGAATATGCATGTTTCTCACATTGAGTTTAGAGCTACTTTCATTGCCTTAGCTCATTAAATAGATGCTCAGAACAATTAGTTGGTCGTTATCCTATCTACGCTTATGGCTCATGCTCTGCAAATTAAGGAGGAGAGGCATAGGAAAAAGAGGAGAAAAAATAAGAGGGCCAGAACATCTTGGCCAAAGATTGACCGAACCAATCCCCTTTATTTGAAATATGGAAGAAACCACCAGGGTATCTGTAGGGATGACAATGATGTGTTTTTCGGGTGTGGCAAGCCAGGTCACAGAGTGAAAAGTTATCCCCAGTTAGGTTCCCAGGATAACCGTGCCTCATCTTTGTCTTGTTGCCCGAATCAATAGGTTGCCGCTTCAAGTTCTACCAGTGGGCAACGCCCAAATAGACTCTATGCACTTCGGTCCTGACAGGATCAGAAAAGTTCTCCTGATGTGGTCACTGGTACGTTACAAGTTTATTATTTGCATGTTTATGCTTTGCTAGATCCAGGAGCTTCTTTGTCTTTTGTAACTCCTTTTATAGCTATTGACTTCAGAGTCAGACCCAAAATTCTAGTAAATCCCTTATCAGTCTCTACCCCAGTGGGTAAATCTATAAAAGCCTGGCGGGTATACAGGAACTATCAAATTATGGTGTCTCAGAATGTCACTTTAGTAGACTTAGTCGAATTAGAGATGACCAATTTTGATGTCATTCTCAAAATGGATTGGATTCATTCATGCTATGCCTCAGTCTACTGCAGAAACAGAATTGTCCAGTTTCAGTTTTTGAATGAGCTCATCCTAGAGTGGAGGAGTAGTACTTCAGCTCTTAGGTGTCAGCTTATTTCTTACCTTCGGGCGGGAAAAATGATATTTATGGGATGTGTCTATCATCTCTTCGAGTCCAGGACTCTAGTTCAGAAACCCCTACTTTTGAATCAGTGTCAGTAGTATATGAATTCCCAAATGTGTTTCCCGAAGATCTTCCCGGGGTTCCTCCCGAAAGGGGAATCGACTTCGAAATGGACCATCTTCCAGATACTCAGCCCAAATCTATTCCACTATACAGAATGGATCCATAGAACTCAAAGAATTAAAAGAACAGTTGAAAGATCTCATAGATAAGGGATTCATCAGACCTCGTGTATCCCCGTGGGGTGCACCAGTTCTATTCGTGCATAAGAAAGATGGTTGTCTCTGAATTTGTATAGAATATCGTTAGCTAAATAAAGTCATGATAAAGAACAAGTATCCACTTCCCAAAATCGATGACTTGTTGACCAACTTCAGGGTGTCAGTTACCTTTCTAAGATAAAGCTTAAATCAGGCTATCATTATCTCAGAGTCAGAGACTATGACATTCTGAAGACAACTTTCAGAACTCGGTATGGTCACTTCAAATTCTTAGTCATGTCGTTGGGTCATACCAATGCCCCAGCAACTTTCACGGACTTGATGAACCGTGTATTCAAGCAGTACTTGGACATGTTCATCATAGTGTAACGACCCGAGACTACCCCCTAGTCGTTACACGGTGCTCATGACCCCGAAGAACCATAGGCTAACCCTTTCCTGATATTTGTACCAAGAACACTGCATAATATTTGAAAATAAATGCGGAAAAATAGGCAGAAACAATCCATAAGGTTCAACACATCTATAAATACTCAAAACTGAAAACTGAATACTAATACATCCGTCTGAAAAGCCTCTAACTGTCTAAACTGTGGAGTTGATGGGACATGTCCCCAACTAACTCTGTCAACTAAAAATAAACAAAGTCTAATGCAATAATAATAAAAGGATCATCCTCGAATGAAGAGGACTCACTTCTACGTCTATTGTTGTTGACTAGGACTGAACTGCTGAGGGAACTTTGGATCACGTGCCTCTGGACCTATGGTGTCAAATAAAACACCATAGCGCAAATGCTTCAGTACGGGAATGTGCCGAGTATGCAGATGAGGTAAGGCTAAATGCAAGGACTCATGCATGAATAGTTACATAACTGAATAATCATGAGAGTACCGAACGAGAACACATACAAGGATGCACAAACCATAATCACAATCATCACAACTCTTGATACTGAAACTCAGATACCACTTTACTATTATCTGAACACACTACAAACACTGAGATACTGAATCACTAAATTATATGATACTGATAACTGATTAACTAAATATACTTACATAAATGACTGAATTCTGAGCTCATTCCTCTCGATTGATGGAATCGAAGGTCAACCTCTCTCTAACAGATGAATTCGGAATATATTATCAATGATAAGAAAATAATCATGTTCGAATCTGACAACAAGAATACTCAATAGAATCTGAGTGTAACGCCCCAAAATATTACCCCGAGATGCCACATGGTGCCCAAGGCTACACGTAGCCTCAAGCTAACCCTTTAAGCCATGACACTACCCTTGGGTTCCAACACAACAACATACATGCTATGCTAAGGATATATATAAGTACATATTATATCACATCGCACATGGAACGAAATATCGTTAGACTGTACATATATGGAAAGTCTATACACAAACCAACCCAACAATACACTAGTCAGACATAGCCTCTACATAGCAGAATCAACGAGCCATTGAGACAAACCCCCAAATGACTCAATAGACCAAAGGAATCACAAAACAACAACACCAAAACTAGAAACTTGGTCCTCGAACTATGAGGACTCACCACCAAAGGAACGTAGATGCGGCACTCAGAAATCACTGTCGCGGCTGCAGCTGAGTACCTGAACCTACATCATGGTAAGAATGTAGCCCATAGAGAAATATGTGGGTCAGTACAAGATACGTACTGAGTATGTGGGGGAGCATGCAAAATATAAATAATATCATAAATTTCATAAAAACGTACATACGGACCATAATGACACACCTGGCTTGAGTGACATTGAATCATGCAACTCATAACATCTTAGATAGGAAATGTAGGAGAAAAACCACATAAATCATTACAGATCATCATAGGCAACTTGACTTACCACATCAAAACTTAGAGTGACTCGGTATTTCAATAAACATGACTCTTATGGACATGGGAGTTTCCTATAACCGACAACCCCACGTGAGCTACGTGGAATACCAACGTTTGAAACCCCTATTGGCGGGAGCGTCATACTCTTTGCCAGGGAGTACGACCTTAAAACTGCAATAATCATAATCGGGCTCTCTGGCCAATAATATCATCATCAAACAACCCTACGGTGGCACATAGGTTTGGAGAAATACCAAATTTCCCTCTCGGTGCTAAGTACTACTCCCCAAAAAACTCAGAACGCATTAGGAAATCCACCACAACATCACAAGGGTCTATCATAAACACCAAATCAAATCTCTTTCTCATTTATCAAATCATATCAATTTGTGGATTCCTAACTCAACACATTTTAGGTCAAAACATTTTAATCTTCCTCAACATATACAAGGTATCAATGCATTGAACCATAACCGACTCGACATTTGGACAAGGATATGAAGACTCAATACATAATATTTTAACAATTTAACTCATCAAAACCATCTGGAAAATACCAAGACTCATTGCAACTTCAATATCAACATTTCTCAATTTTCCATCCAACTCTCATTTAAAGGTACTTGAGACATCAACCCATAGTAGGGATATAGAATTTCCAATATCAATTATAAATTCATAATAAGTAAATAGTGGAACAATAGTATAAATCAAGGCTTAACAAATTAAATCATCATACTCTCATAATCAAATACTTTTTGGACATAATTCCATCTCAACATCATACCCGTATCGGATGACATAATCCCATAGCTCATTGACAATAATATAAGATATCAAACTATATTTCCAATTCATGGTAAAACATGTAAAATCTCATGTCAATGTAATTCAACAAAATTACTGGGCACAAGATGGAAAGGATAATCTTGTTCAAAGCCCCACATACCTAAAAATGGAAGATGAATATGAACTTCCGACTCCGAAACTTTATTCACGAAAATAAAGGGTACTTCTCGAAGCCCTTAACATGATCAACTCGAATCCTAAATCTATATGAAATTTCTACGGTTCAATCAAGAGACATAGAAGGACGAAATTTGGAGTAGTAGGGTTGGGGTTTGAGCCTTAGGAAATTTTGGAGAAAAATGAGCTATTGAATACTCTTAATGGACTTAAATCCATGGTTTACCCGGATGGATTGGAGTGGAAATGACCAAAATACCCTTAAAAATCAAATAATGTCAAATCTGTCCTTTGGTGGATTATTTTGATAGGCTGAAGTAGATCGACCATAACTTTTTGCTCCGATGGGCAAATTGGATGAAACCAATTTCATTGGAAAGAGGACTTTCATAGAATTCTGTTGATTTATGGTAGCTCACCCATATCATTATGTAAAAGGAGTTATGATCGTTTGAAGTTGACCCTAAAATTCGCCTGGACTCAGTATTTTTTTCCGCACATTTACTGTTAACCACTATTCATGGTTAGATCGGAATGATCATAACTCATCGGTCGAGTCTCCGTTTTGGATGATCCACATATCGTTGGAAAGATTATTCGATGCTCTACGCAATGATGTGTTGCATATCAAGAAATTCCACACAGAAAAATTATTAATCAAGATAAATAATAGAATTCAACACATTTTCGTCCGAGATCTTAACAAATTTTTTTTTCGGGGCATCATATCATCTCCCCCTTGGAAACATTCATCCTCGAATGTTGATATGTAGGTCAAGAATACTATGAAAATAAGTAGATTGAGAAAAATCATCTTTCCCAAGCATATACTCCATTCTAGATTTTGTTGGATATCGTAGAAAACACACAAGCCAAGATAAACATAGCAATAAGAATTCAATGAAAAGAGAATGATACCTTTGACATGCTCAGGATTAGTAGGAAAGAGGTGGGGATATTTGGTGCGCATATCCGCTTCGGCTTCCCAAGTAGCACTCTCAACGCATTGATTTCGCCAAAGCACTTTAACCAAAGGAACTTCCTTGTTTCTTAGCCTACGAACTTGAAAGTCAAAAACCTCAACCGGAATCTCTTCATGTGAAAGACTATCTTGAATACCCGAGATTTTGGAAGGATCAATCACAATAGAATCACCAATAGACTTCTTAAGCATAGAAACATAGAAAACCGGATGGACGTTAGATAACTCCGCGGGCAATTCAACCTTATACGCTACCTTTCCAATGCGATCCACAATCTTATAGGGACCAATGTAACGGGGACTTAGTTTCCCTTTCTTCCCAAATATCTTCACCCCTTTTATGGGTGAAACTTTCAAGTACACTAAATCACCAACATCAAATTCAAGGTCTTTCCTCCTTACATCTGCGTATGATTTTAGATGACTTTGGGCGGTTTTCAACCTTTCCTGAATTAACTTAACCTTCTCCATGCATCGAACACCGCATCCGGTCCAGTCGCGGCAGCCTCACCAACTTCAAACCAACCAATGGGTGATCTACACCTTCTACCATACAAAGCATCAAATGGGGCCATTCCAATAGTAGCATGAAAACTGTTATTGTAAGCAAACTCGATTAATGCTAAGTGCTTATCCCAACTACCTTTAAAATCAAGCACACAAGCCCTCAACATATCTTCTAAAGTCTGAATGGTCCGCTCGGCCAGACCATTTTTTTGTTGATGGAAAGCAGAACTTAAACGAATTTGGGTACCGAGACCCTTCTGGAAAGATTTCCAAAATTGAGAGGTAAACTGAGTACCTCTATCAGAAATAATACCCAAAGTGATTCCATGAAGTCTGATGAGTTCCCGAATATATATTCTAGCATAATCTTCAACTGTATACGATGAATGCACAGGCAAGAAATAAGCTGATTTCGTCAGCCGATTTACAACAACCCAAATCGAATCATGATGGCGACGAGAAGGAGGCAAAACAACTATGAAGTCCATATTCACTTCTCCCCACTTCCAAGTAGGAATGCTAAACTCTTTCATCAGGACACTGGGCTTTTGATGCTCTATTTTAACCTATTGACATGTGGAACACTTTGCCACAAATTCTGCTATGTTCCTCTTCATACCGTTCCACCAATAGATTTCCCGCAAATCATGATACATCTTGGTAGCACCTGGATGGATGGACTATCGCATACCATGCGCTTCCTCCATAATCCTCTGCTTCAAGTTATAAACATCAGGAACACATAATCTTTCTCGGAGTCTCAAAACACCATCTCCTCCTTAGGAGAAAACCTTCACCTTTTGGTCTTTAACTGACTCTTTTAACCTGACCAAGGTAGGATCCCTGTCTTGCTTCTCCTTCACTTCCGAAACTAAAGAGGAATCAGAACCGCTTTGCACTCCTATACTACCCTTAGCATCACCAAAAAACCTAACCCCCAATCTAGCCAAACGATGTACCTCACGGGCCAACTCTTTATTACCAATCTCCATATGTGCTATGCTACCCATGGACTTCCGACTAAGGGCATCTTCTACTACATTGGCCTTGCTCGGATGATATAGCACGCTCATATCATAATCTTTCAACAGTTCTAACCATGTTCTCTGCATAAGAGTCAACTCTTTTTGGGTGAATACATACTGCAAGCTCTTATGGCCCGTGAAGACGTCGACATGGACACCATACAAATAATGTCTCCATATTTTCAAAGTAAAAAACACGACACTAATTCAAGGTCATGGGTAGGATAATTATTCTCGTGAGGATTTAGCTGCCTGGAAGCATAAGCTATAACCTTGCCCTTTTGCATTAATACACAACCCAAACCGACTCTAGAAGCATCACAATACACCACAAAACCATCAACACCATCAGGAAAAGTCAACATAGGGGCTGAAGTGAGTCGAGTCTTCAACTCCTGAAAACTCTTCTCTCAAGATTCGGACCACAGGAACTTCACTTTCTTTTGGATCAAATGGGTCATAGGAGACACAATAAATGAAAACCCTTCAACAAAACGACGATAATAACTAGCTAGACACAAGAAACTTCGGATATCAGAAGGAGAAATAGGTCTAGGCCAACTCATTATAGCCTCTATCTTTTGAGGATCAACTCTAATACCTTTGAAAGAAACAACATGACCCAAGAAGGCTACAGAGTTCATCCAGAACTCACACTTACTGAACTTAGCATACAAACTATAAGTTTGAAGAGTTTCCAACACGATTCAGAGATGATCCGCATGATCACCCTCACTTTGGGAGTAAATAAGAATATCATCAAGGAACACTATTATAAATAAATCCAGATATGGCTGGAATACACTGTTCATAAGATCCATGAAAGCCGCTGGAGCATTAGTTAACCCGAAAGACATCACTAGAAATTCAAAATAACCGTAACAGGTTCAGAAGGCTGTCTTGGGGATATCACATTCCCTAATCTTAAGTTGGTGATAACCGAAACTGAGGTCTATCTTTGAAAAGTAGCTCGCACCTTGCAATTGATCAAATAAATCATCAATTCGAGGAAGTGGATATTTATTCTTGATGGTAACCCTATTAAGCTGCCGGTAATCAATACACATCCTCAAAGAACCATCTTTCTTATGCACAAACAGGACAGGTGCACCCCACGGGGACACACTAGGTCTAATAAAGCTTTTTTCTAAAAGATCTTTCAATTGCTCCTTCAACTCTTTAAGTTCCATGGGAGTCATGTGATACGGAGGAATAGAAATAGGCTGAGTATCGGGAAGAAGGTCAATCCCGAACTCTATCTCTCTATCAAGAGGTATTCCAGGGAGATCTTCTGAAGGGAAATCTTCCGAAAAGATATCAAGAAACTCATTAACAACATTAATTGATTGAATGGTTGGGGTTTCAAACTTAGTGTCTTTAACCCAAACCAAATGATGGATGCAACCCTTGGAAATCAATTTCCTAGCTTTGAGATAGGATATGAAACGACCCTTAGGAATCACAGAACTCCCGGACCATTCGAGGATAGGTTCATCAGAAAACTGAAACTTGACCACACGGGCACGACAATCAATAGATGCATAGCATGAGTAAAGCCAATCCATACCCAGAATGACATCAAAGTCAACCATATCTAGCTCAATCAAATCAGCATACATAACCCGATGAAAGACAGTAATGGGACATTTATTATACACCTGCTTAGCAATGACAGACTCTCCTACCGGAGTAGAAACCAAAATAGGCTCAAAAATTAGTTCAGGATCCATTTCAAAATTTACAGCAACCAGAGGTGTGACATAAGAAAAACTTGAACTGGGGTCCATCAACACATAGACATCAAAATAGAAAACACGAATCATACCAGTGACAACATCGGGAGAGTCCTCCTGCTCTTGATGAGGTGATATATCACAGAAATAATTCTAGAGTTGACCGCCAGCAGTACTAGATGAAGCACCCTGAGGAGGAACTGGATGAGCTGCGGGAGGCGGGGCACTGGTAGCCTGACTCTGGGGACGGGCATCACGACTCCGTTGTCTGGTATACGGGCAGTCTCTAAGTATGTGGCCCAACTTGCCACAACCAAAACAGCCCCGCTGCCCCATATAACACTCCCTAAAATAGTCTTTACCACACTTAGCACACGAAGGAGGATGAGGACAGTTGCTTACATTGTCCTGAGACCTAGAAGGTACCGACCTATTCCCGACCTCCTGCCTACCCCAATATATAGAAGCACAAGGTAAGGAAGGCGCAGGTATAAATAGACGTCTCTGAAACTGAAGGCGACTCCCTCCAGAGAATCTAGTCTGACCAGACCCCTGTTGCTCTGATCTGACTCACTTAATCCCTCTTACACTTTCTCTTTCCTTTATCTTGTCTGAATCAATCTGTTGGGCATGAATCATTAACCTAGGAAGTTTAATCTACCTATTGATCATAGAAGTTCTACTTTCTTTCACCACATAACTCGACACCCCAGTTAGAAACTTGCTCATACTAGTCCTCGAGTCAGCCATCATATTAGGAGCGTACTTCGATAGCTGATTAAATTTAAGACAATACTCCTTAACCGATATGGAGCCTTATTTAAAATTGATAAACTCCTCTATATTAGCTTCCCATAACTTAAGAGGAATGAATCTATCCAAGAAAGCATCTTGGAACAATTGCCAAGTCACTGGAGCGGTATCTTCCCCTCTACCCTTATTCCACATCTGCACCCAGTCATAGGCAACATCCTTCAACCGATAAGAAACCAGCTCCACATTTTCTTCCTCGGTCACGTGCATAATCTGTGTAATTTTATTCATTTCATCAACATACATCTGTGGGTCCTCCCCTGCTCTCGACCTATGAAAATCTGGCAGATTCATCCATATAAAATCACGAATTCGTGCTGGTGCCGAATTATTTTCCTACGGAGGTGGAGCGTTGGCCTGAGTATTGGCGGCAACTTCCTGGGCTAGCGTCTGAAAAGCTTCCCGAAATTCGGCATGGGATACCATCTCATGTAACGGATGAACGGATTGAGGTTGGTTGTTGTTTTCGCGAGCTCGACGTGGAGGCATTTTATATCGTAAGAACGTACGAATTAACAGAAGAAGGAAACAGTTGTAAGCATGATAGACTCTTGTAGAAAGAAAGAAATGACTTTTCCTAGAATGCCCCACAGCCTCTTGATCATAGGTGTGGCGCGCTACACACCGATGCTCAAAACTCTGCGTAACGCGGCTTGTCAGACTCTCTAGGACTCTTCATAACCTTAGGTTATAATACCAAGTTTATAACGCTCCGAAATATCATCCCCAGATGCCACATGGTGCCCAAAGCTACACATAGCATCAAGCTAACCCTTTAAGCCAAGACACTAACCTTGTGTTCCAACACAACAACATACACGCTACGCTAAGGATATATATAAGTAAATATCATATCACATCACACATGGCACAGAATATCGTTAGACTGTACATATATGAAATATCTATACACAAACCAACCCAATAATACAATAGTCTGACATAGACTCTATATAGCAGAATCAACGATCCATTAGGACAAACCCCTAACTGACTAACCAAACCAAAGAGATCAAAAAACAACAACACCAAAACTAGCATCTTGTTCCTTGAACCATGAGGACTCACCACTGAAGGAACGTAAATGCGATACTCAGATATCACTGTCGCAGTTGCGGCTGAGTACCTAAACCTACATCATGGTAAGAATGTATCCCATAGAGAAATATGTGGGTCAGCACAAGATACGTACTGAGTATGTGGGGGCACATGCAAAATATAAATAATATCATAATTTTTGTAACAACGTACATACAGACTATAATGACACACCTGGCTTGAGTGACATTGAATCATGCAACTCATAATATCTTAGATAGGAAATGTAGGAGAAAAACCTCATAAATCATTATAGATCATCATAGGCAACTTGACTTACCACATCAAAACTCAGAGTAACTCGGTATTTCAATAAACATGACTCTTATGGATAGGGGAGTTTCCTATAACCGACAACCCCACGTGAGCTACGTGGAATACCAACATTTGAAACCCCCATTGGCGGGAGTGTCATACTCTTTGCCAGGGAGTACGACCTTAAAACTGCAATAATCACAATCGGTCTCTCTGGCCAATAATATCATCATCAAACAACCCTACGGTGGCACATAGGTTTGGGGAAATACAAAAATTCCCTTTCGGTGCTAAGTACTACTCCCCGACAAGCTCAGAACGCATTAGGAAATCCACCACAACATCATAAGGGTCTATCATAAAGACCAAATCAAATCTCTTTCTCATTTATCAAATCATATCAATTTGTGGATTCCTAACTCAACACATTTTAGCTCAAAACATTCTAATCTTCCTCAACATCAACAAGGTATCAATGTATTGAATCGTAACCGACTCGACATTTGGACAAGGATATGAAGACTCAATACATAATATTTTCAATAATTTAACTCATCAAAACCATCCAAAAAATACCAAGACTCATTGCAACTGCAATAGCGACATTTCTCACTTTGCCATCCAACTCTCATTTAAAGGTACTTGAGATATCAACCCATAGTAGGGATATAGAATTTCCAATATTAAATATAAATTCATAATAAGGAAATAGTGGAATGATAGTATATATCAAGGCTTAACAAATTAAATCATCATACTCTCATAATCAAATACTTATTGAACATATTTCCATCTCAACATCATACCCATATCGGATGACATAATCTCATATATCATGGACTATAATATAAGATATAAAACCATATTTACAATTCATGGTAAAACATGTAAAATCTCATGTCAATGTAATTCAATAAAAATACCGAGCACAAGATCTAAAGGATAATCTTGTTTAAAGCCCCACGTACCTAAAAATGGAAGATGAATATGAACTTCCGACTCTGAAACTTTATTCATGAAAATAAATGGTGCTTCTTGAAGACCTTAACATGATCAACTCGAATCCCAAATCAATTTGAAATTTCTACGTTCAATCAAGGGACATAGAAGGATGAAATTTGGAGTAGTAGGGTTGCGGTTTTAGCCTTAGGAAATTTTGGAGAAAAATGAGCTATTGAATTCTCTTAATGGACTTAAATCCATGGTTTACCCGAATGGATTGGAGTGGAAATGACAAAAATACCCGTAAAAATTAAATAATGTCAAATCTGTCCTTTGGTGAACTGTTTTGATAGGTTAAAGTAGATCGATCATAAATTTTTGCTCCAATGTCCAAATTGGATGAAACTAATTTCATTAGAAAGAGGACTTTTAGAGATTTCTGTTGATATATAGTATCTCACCCAGATCATTATGTACAAGGAGTAATGATCGTTTGAAGTTGACCCTAAAATTCTCCTGGCCTCAGTATTTTTTTCGTGCACATTTACTGTTCACCACTATTGACGGTTAGATCGGAATGATCATAACTCATCGCTCGAGTGTCCGTTTTGGATGATCCACATACCGTTGGAAATCTTATTCGATTCTCTACATGATGACGGGTCGCATATCCAGAAATTTCATACAGAAAAATTATTAATCGTGATAAAGAATAGAATTCAACATATTTTCGTCTGAGATCTTAACGGAAATTTTTTCCAGGGCATCACACTGAGACTGAGATCAAGCCTATCTATTGAAAGATCTATGGATCTGATAACAAGAATAGTCAACAGAATATGAGACTAAGATCAAGCCTATTTATTGGGAGATCTCTGGATCTGATAACAACAATACACAACTGAATTTGATACTTAGATCAAGCCTGTCTGATGGGAGATCTCTAAATCGGATAACAAGAATACTCAACATAATCTGGAACTGGGATAAAGCCTATCTATCGGGAGATCTCTGGATCTAATAACAAGAATAATCAACTGAATCTGAGACTCAGATCAAGCCTATCTGATAGGAGATCTCTAGATCTGATAACAAATAACTATGTATGAGATCAAGCTTATCTGACAGATGGTCATGAATCAAGGGAAATATCTGAGTTCCTCACTGAGATATACGACTGTACCTCACAGTCTTAATTTCTAAAAATTGATATTGAAACTACAACTGTGGGAAGTAGATACTTAATCGACATGCCCCAACCTCCCATAGGTGGGGTCCAACCTGTAACCCCAGATGGAAGGATGTCAACACCGTGCCATGGGTAAACATCTCTCTGGTCAAGCCTTTCTAATGGATGACCCTTGTAGGAAGTCAGCTTAAGGCAATATAATAGTCAAACCTCTCTAATAGTGACAGCCTCTACTGATGGGGACTCCTGCATCCTGTGTTGGCTATGTAGTTCTGGAGTTCACGGATTGCTCCTAACGACTCGGCCTCTCTCTGACGGGGATCCTCCATCCCTTCCCTCACATGGTGCTAGATCTTACTCACAACTGAAAGACCCTGAACTGAATTTCTCAACTGAACACAAACTGATCTAAATCTGATACTGATCATGTTTCTTAAATGGTCTGACTGAGTTATGCTGAGTTCACTTGGTTTCGTATCTGATGGAATACTACTAAATCACGGTATCTAATTGACGATACAAAGTTTGAATAGATTACTCAATCACTACCGAGGTCAGAACTGAACACATAAATACTAATAAATCTGAGCTGGGTATAGAACTGAGGCTAGATTACTAGCGATACTGAGATTACGACAATTACAGAGATTATTTAGATTTCTTAAGTTTTGTATCTGTCTGAGAATACAGAGTTCTATAACTCGCTGAGTTCTGAGAATTATGGCTCGATTGGAATTATCATCAAAACTGACATGGGCTCTAGACAACATCTAAATTATTGGGTATAAATATCCTCAGGACTCGATAAAATAAAAGTAAAATATAATCATTCTTGACTAGTCTTAACCACGGTCATTCATTCATCATCACAATAACTAAATCATCTCTTCAAGCATTTAGGAATCATAACATGTATTCACCATCGATGTCACTAATGCATTGCTTCAAGAATATAGGAATCATAACATGTATTCACCATCACGATCACTAAGGCATCACTTCAAGAATTTTAGGAATCATAAGATCTTTTCAACACCACAATCACTAAGGCATCACCTCAAGCATTTAGGAATCATAAATATTTATTCATCATCACAATCACTAAGGCATCACTTCAAGTATTTAGGAATTATAGACATGTAATAGCATAAGAGTAACATGCTATAGGATCATACTCCATTCAACAAGGTCTTGCATCACATACTTCGCACGTATATTAGTCTTGGCATGTATTGGATAGCACATGATTTGGGAAAAATTCATACTATCATGTCAAAACTAACTCGTCAAGCACTTGGCATGTATTAAAGGCATAACATATATCAAAGAGCACGTAATTGGGGAATTTACTACTATCATGTCTCAACTTATTCACTAAGGCCTTTCAACAAACACTATGCATGAATGGGTTTACATCTAATTGGGGATTTCATGCTATGATATCACAATTCATTCACTAAGGCATTTCATTAAATACTAGGCATGCAAGGTCTTGCTCACAATTTGGGGTTTCCTAATCAACATTCCATAATGGCCCTAATTCTTCACATAAGTATTTTATCAAAAATATGGGGAGCATTCATTGCTTGTTCAATAATTTCCGTACTTAATTGGCATGAACACATCATCTAAAAAGCAACTTGAAGAGTATTTATCATGAACATCACATGAATTCCACACACTAGGGTCAAATCTTTGAAACCATGTAAACAAACATGAATCACAACTCAATAATAGCTAGAACATCAATTTCATTTCACATAAATCATGAACAACTCATAAACATAAAATCTTTGAGATTTAAAAAAGGGTACTTGAGCTTATTGGATGAAAGGGATCCAAGAATCAACATCTACATACCTTTGGGAAACTCCTTTATTGAAAGTTCTTTGGAGAGAATCTTGATTCCTCTTGATTTCTCTTGATCTCTATTGATTTTTTTTGTAAAAGAAATAACGGTTTTGATTTTGTAAAACCTTAGTTTTGATGTTGAAGATAGGAAATGAGGTTGAGAGCCTTTTACCGGGTATATATAGGGGATGAAAAAGAGTGGAAAAAGACCCAAAAGCTCTTGGAATTAAACTAAAAAATATACGGTCACTAAAACTTGAACGATAGGAAAGCTTTCAACTCGTCCATGAGTTAGGGGACCTCTATGATCTCAATTCGTGATGAAATAGATTCCCAAATGATTCAAAGTATTTCCTACTTGGGAGTATATTTTTGAAACATTTTGACTCGGATTTTTGCTTTACCAAAATACGCTCTAAGGCTCGGACTGGAAGAGGATTTTACGGGGCATTATAATAGGCCGTTTTGATATTAGCTCACTTTTAGCCTAAATAACCTTCCATGTATATAGAATATCCCTTGATCCCTGCTTTGAGCCTGATTAGCCTATTTTTTTATGATACCTGTCAGTTTTCCAGTTTATATTATAATGAACCTATTTTCGCCCTGGTCTTCCTTGGACACTGTGCACATTGACTTAGGCAAATGGAATAAGTTGAGGGTGACTATCATAGGGGTACATGATGGAAAATAAGTATGAAGAAAGGTAGAGTAAAAGAAAAGAATAAAAAGCTGGGTGCGGTGGAAAAGATCAAGAAAAAGAAAAGTTGTGAAAAAAAAAGTGATTGTAGAAAAGAACCGCACTCATCCTGAATAAGTGTGATCAAGAAAAGACAAGAATATAAAAAGGAAAATGAGTGAAACCCCAAAAAGCTAGTGTAGTGTCAGTAGGCTTAGTCACTTTAAATATCATCGAGTATCATACAAGCCCCTAGCCTACATTACAAGCCTAAGAGAAAACCTATAGTGATCCTAGCTGACTTGTCTGAAAGTATTGGTAATGAAAATAAGGGCAAGCCTATGGTATTCGACATACATTGATTGGAACTTCATTCTGAGAGCGAGTGTCAGGTGATTGTCCCCATGGTTACATATGTAATGTCTGATATAAGTGACATGGGACTTCTTTGTAGTGAGGGCACACTAGTTACGTTGCTAGTTGCTAACTTATTTGGGTAGTGTAATTTGTACATATTCATAGTTATTGTTGCTAAGTTGATGCCATATCTTGATTCCCTTTTTCCACATTGTTGATTTTTATGGATATACACAGCTGGGTTTAAAGAGATTGAAAATGGAGAGAGTAATGTGTTTTGAAATAAAATTGATAATCAACTGTCATAGGTATCTTATGTGTGTCTTGGTTAAGCATAGTAGTGTTGTGTTTTAGTTTCTTGAGGACAAGAAATTATTTTAAGTTGAGAGTGTAGATGTGTGAGATATTGCTAACACATTGAAGACCTTTAACCAATAATAATTGTGAAGTCTTAAGAAACTTTTGTCGTTTTTGATTTGTTTATGTCTTATTTTACAATTTAATATGATGGGAGAGAGAACCAACAAGAATGGAAGCAAAGAAGTTGAAATTTGGAGGAATCTAAAGAGAATTATAGCTGACGAAATCTATGACAAGTCATCAGCCCTGTGATAGCCTATCACAGTTGTCGTCAGACTTAAGCATTAGTTGAAGCTTGTGAAGACATCTGGTAATATGACATCAAAAGTGTGATATGTCGTCATCCTTAAATAGATAATGGAAGTTGAAGACATTTTTGTGATGACGTTCGTGATAAGTCGCCAGGTTGGTGATAAGGCATCAACATCATAGTTAGCCTTAGACAGCAAAAGCCAAAAGTACAGAGGAGCTGACGACATCAGTGATAAGCCATCAGTCTCCTGATAAGCTGTCACGGACGTCGCCGTCTATTCTGAGAAAAGCTACAACTTTAATTTTATTTCATTATTTAGGATTAACTAAAAAAGGCATTGAGTAGGGTTTTTCTAGGGGGTTTGGCACTTGAGATTTAAGAGACGTATTTTGATATTTTCTCTTTGGAGTTTCTTGGCTTGAAAAAGAAAATACTTTGAAGAGGTTATTATCAGTATTTTGGGATTTAACTTTGTGATTTAATCTATGATTCACTAATTATTATTCATCTCTATAAGTTAATCTTCTCAATTATGAATTCAATTATGTGTTTCGTTCTTTGCATCATGAGTGGATAAACTCCGTTAACCTGAATTATGGGATCTAGGGTTAGGTCATGATGATGTGCTAAACACTCAAGACTTAATAGTTGTTAGGATTTCTTGATAGTTCTGAAATTTTAATTTAACGTTTGTTGGTTGCAAACAGTACACACACCTACTTTGATTTGCTTGAGAAAGAAATCATATACAGTAGGAAGTGAATTATCAACAGGGACTCAAAAATACTTCATTTAATAATCAACGCTGTAACAAGGTTGATTAACCTGAGGTAAAATCTAGGTAGTAAATAACGATTTCCTATGTCCGAGAGGATTAGGAAATTAGATGCTTAAATAGATCGAGAGACATTTGAGCATATTATTGATAAATATAGCTTGTTATCCTAACCACCGTGAGAATCTTGAACCATTTTTAGCATCTGTCATGTACCAGAAGCCCTAGTGAACATAATTTTGGTTATTTCATAAACTCTTGATTTACAAACACTGAAACTAAAGTGACCAACAATTATTTGCTGATCATCAAAACCCCCATTTTATCTTTTTGTATCATCTATTTGAATTCAACTTGTAGCTATAGTCTCAAATTAATTTAATCGCCACTGACATTGTTCCCTGTGGATTTGACCCCGACTCTAAAAATTGGGTAAATATATTGATGACGGCCGCCTTGCACTTAATTGACGTGTAAGTTGAGCTTTATCTCCTACTCGTTACATGGTGCTCATGACCCCGAAGGACCACAAGTAACCCTTTCCTGATATTTGAACAATGAACACTACATTATATCTGAAAATAAATGTAGACAACAGGCAGAAATAAGCCATAAGGTTCAACACATCTATAAATACTCAAAACTGAAAATTAAATACTAATACATCCATTCGAAAAGCCTCTAAATATCTGAACTCTGGAGTTGATGGGATATGTCCCCAACTAACTCCATCAACTGAAACTAAACAAAGTCTGATGCAATAATAATACAAGGATCATCCTCTAATAAAAAGGACTCACTTCTACATCTACTGCTGCTGACTAAGACTGAACTTCTAAGGGAACTCTACATCACGTGCCTCTGGATCTATGGTTTCAAATAAAACACCATAGCATAAATGCATCAGTATGGGAATGTACCGAGTATGTAGATGAGGTAAGGATAAATGTAAGGGCTCATGCATGAACAATTACTTAACCGAATAATCATGAGAGTACAGAATGGGAAAACATACATGAATACACAAACCATAATCACAATCATTACAACTCTAGACACTGAAACTTGGATACCGCTTTACTGTCATCTGAACTCACTACTCACACTGAGATACTAAATCACTGAATCATCTGATACTGATAACTAATTAAATGGATATACTCACATCAATAACTGAATTCTGAGATCAATGCTCTCGACTGATGGAATCGGAGATCAACCTCTCTAACGGATGATTCAGGAATCTATTATCAATGATAAGAAAATGATCATGTTAGAATCTGACAACAAGAATACTCAACAGAATCAAAGACTGATATCAATCCTATCTATCGGGAGATCTCTGGATATGATAACAAGAATACTCAACTGAATCTGAGACTAAGATCAAGCCTATCTATCAAGATATCTCTGGATATGATAACAAGAATACTTAACTGAATCTGAGACTGAGATCAAGCCTATCTATCGGGAGATCTCTGGATATGATAACAATCAACTGTATATGAGACCAATCCTATCTGACGGATGGTCATGAATCAATAAAACTATTTGAGTTCCTCCTTGAGATAGATGACTGTACCTCACAATCCTGATTTTTAAAGATTGATACTGAAACTGCAACTGTGGGAAGTATTTACTTAACTGACATGCCCCAACCTTCCTTAGGTAGGGTCCAACCTATAACCCCAGCTGGAAGGATGTCAATACCATGCCACGAGTAAATACCTCTTTGGACAATCCTCTCTAACGGATGACTCTCGCTGGAAGTCAGCCTAAGGTAATACAATAGTCAAACATCTCTAATGGTGACATCCTATATTGACGGGGACTCCTGTATTCTGCACTGTCTACGTAGTTTTGGTGTTCAGAGATTGCTCCTAACGACTTAGCCTCTCTTTGATGGGGAGCATCCATCCCTTCCCTCGCTCGGTTCTAGCTCCTACTCCCAACTAAAAGACTCTGAACTGAATTCTCAACTAAACACAAACTAAACTAAATCTGATACTGATCATATTTCTCAAATGATCTGACTGAGTTAAGATGAATTCACATGGTTCCATATCTGACCGAATACTAATAAATCACGGTATGTGACTGACGGTACAGAGTTTGAATAGATAACTAGGTCACTATCAAGGTTGGAACTAAACACTTGAATACAACTAGATCTGAGATGAGTATAGTGCTGAGGCTAAATTATTAGCGATACGGGGATTAAGAAGATTACTGAGATTACTGAGATATCTTAAGTTCTGTATCTGTCTGAGGATACAAAGTTCTATAATTCACTGAGTTTTGAGGATCATGGCCCGGCTGGGATTATCATAAAAACTAACACAGGCTCTAGAAAATTGCTAAATTATCGGGTATAAATACCCCCAGGACTCGATAACACAAAAGTAAGACAACCATTCTTGACTAGTCATAACCACGGTTATTCATTCATCATGACAATCACCAAAGCATCCTTCTAAGTATTTAGGAATCGTAACCATATATTTACATCACAATCACTTAGGCATCACTTCAAGCATTTAGGAATCACAACTATATATTCACTATCACAATCACTAAGGCATCACTTCAAGCATTTAGGAATCACAACCATATATTCAGTATCACAATCACTAAGGCATCACTTCAAGCAGTTAGGAATCATAGATATATAATAGTGTAGGGGAAACATGCTATTATATCATGCTTCATTCAATAAGGTCTTGCATTAAGTACTTGACACGTATATCAGTCTTAGCATATATTGGATAGCACATGATTGGAAAAACTTCATACTATCATGTCACAATTTACTCATCAATCACTTGGCATGTATTAAAGGCAAAGCATGTATCAAAGAGCACATAATTGGGGAATTTCCTACTATCATGTTTCAACCTATTCACTAAGACCTTTCAGCAAATACTAGGAATGCATGGGTCTACACCTAATTGGGGATTCCATGCTATCATTGCATAATTCATTCACTAAGGCATTCATCAAACACTAAGTATGCATGGGTCTACACCTAATTGGGGATTCTATGCTATCATGGCACAATTCATTCACTAAGGCATTCATCAAATACTAGGCATGCATGGGTCTACACCTAATTGGGGATTCGATGTTATTATTCCCTAATTCATTCACTAAGGAATTCATCAAACACTAGGCATGCATAGGTTGCACCTAATTAGTGATTTCATGCTACCATACCACAATTCATTCATTAATTCATTTCAACAAACACTTGGCATATATGAACTTACAGACAATTGGGGTTTCCTAATCAACATGCTATAATGGCCCTAACTGTTCACATAAGCATTTTATCCAACATATGGGGATCATGCTTTGTTTATTCAACTATTTGCATACTTAATTGATGTGAACACATCATCTAACAAGTAACTTAAAGAGGATTTATCATGAACATCACATGAATTCCACCTACTAGGGTCCAAGCTTGAAAACCTTGTAAACAAACATGAATCACAACTCAATAATTATTGGAACATCAATTTTATTTCACATGAACCATGAACAACTCATAAAAATAAAATCTTTGATATTTAGAAAAGGGTACTTGAGCTTCTTGGATGAAAGGGATCTAAGAATCAACATCTACATACCTTTGGGAAACTCTTTTTTTGAAAGTTCTTTGGAGATATTCTTGATTCCTCTTGATTTCTCTTGATCTATATTGATTTTGCTTGAAGAAGAAATAAGGGTATTGATTTTGTAAAAACTAGTTTTGATGTTGAAGATGGGAAATGAGGCAGAGAGCCTTTTATTGGGTATATATAGGGGAAGAAGAAGAGTGGGAAAGGACCAAAAGGCCCTTGAAATTAAACTGAAAAACCCCGATTTTATATTCTGGCGAGATGCACCATAATTGCGCCTACTCGCTGGAAATTGGACAATTGAAAAACTGCATGATGGCGCGATGCGGTGGAAATTGCGTTGCCACCTTGGTTTCAAACTGGAAAGGCACCGGGACTTGGTGGAATCACGTTGGTGCATTAGAAATTGACAACTCTAAAATTAAGCGTTGGCACGACCCGCTATAATTGTAGAGGCTTAGTGGATTTTGATGATTGCCATTTTGGCTAGCTCTACAATGCGCTAAAGTGACAAGTGGCCCACAGTCTCACTTAAATAGCTCTATACGGTTCAAAATATTTCACACTTGGGAAGACACCTCTCAAACTTTTGGAACCAGATTTTTGCTTCACTAAACATGCTTTAAGGCTCCGTCTAGGAGAGAACTTTGTGGGGTGTTACAAAAAGTTTATAATCAATTGGAGTATTTCTTCTTCCCTATTTGTAAGAATTCCTAATAAAATTAGGAAGTAAAGAATTTTGGGCATAATCTGAATAAGATATTTGAACAAGGAATTGAAATATGGCTACAACATTATAGCATGGATTATAGGACTCTAAAATATAACCTAGGATAGAATTACTACAACTTAGGCAATGTAACTGCTAACTTTCAAGCTTAGCCAAATATAACGCCTAGGGTTTTGGTCCTTGGATGTTTTCTTAGTTCTAAGATTTTTGCCCTGGCAATGACTCACCTTGTGAGTTTTAATATGTCCTTATAGGTTATAGGACCCATCGTAATAAGCCTAAAAGGATTTGCATGAGTCACTACCTTGATAATAACTAGACTTTATGATTCGTATAGGCATATAACGTGTCATAAGGAGGGTATTTCATAAGGTGTCTAGTATAGTGCCAATATTGAAACTATTGAGAGTATGACATAACCCTACGAGTCATAATGTCTCATTACAAGACGTAGGGTGTCAGTCATAGGATTTACACTGATAATCCCAAGGGGTTTTGATTTGTCTACAACTGGATGGTCTAAGTCGTGGGGTGACTGTATGTGTTGTAAGGTAATCCATTATGACTGATGGGTTATTTTTCAAACTTTTAATGAGGGTGTTTAGACTTTTCTGTCCTATCACACTAACAACCCATGACTTATAATCTTATTTGGGACCCTGTTCTCAACTATAACTCAACACAATTGCACTCTTCTCTCTTTCAAATTTTCTTAAGCTACCATCCTTAAGGTTTCTAAGAAATAGGTCATCCAAGAGATTAAGAGTTGGATTCTTTCCATAAAACATGGTATTTTAGACATGTTACTCTTTCCTCATTTCTAATTTATAAAATCATGTGTTAAAAAAATTTCATGAGAAATTAATGTTGGTTTTGAAAGAAAAGTTGATGTTTTTGAATCCTTATTGTTGAAAAAAGTTTTCCCTTGGATTGTTTGTTTCTAGTCATGATTTAATCATGGTTTTAGAACTTATGGGTGTATGGCATGGTGAATGAACTAGGGAATTGTGAGTTTCCCCAAACTTATGACTTTTTAAGCGGTAATGACCCCAACCACATATTGTGAAGTTAATTTTTAGTTATGAGAAATATGGGAATTTAAATATTTTATGAACTATTGCATTATTATGTTGAATTAAACCTTATGGATTAATTTTTTCACAAGCTATTTTTAATTAAACCAAGGGGTTTTGAATTTCCCAGAGTGGTGTAATTTTTTTTGCGTGTTGTTATTACCTTGCAAGTGTAATTGGTATGACGATACTAATAATGTATGCCTTAATGCGTAATATGATTCAATGAATAGGAATATGTGATAATTATTTTTAATTGGGATTTAATGAGGGCTGTGTAACTAAGTTGTAAAAGTAGAGGTCCGAGTGATCGACACTAGAAATCACGCTAGCTGGTTCAGGGATCATTATGGCTTGAGGGTTTGAGTCTCATTTCTTATGACTAGGTAGTTAGAGTCCACCTTATTGTTATTACTATGATTGTAGGGTTACAGTAACACATATCTTATTTCATGATCATTTGCTTAAGTAACCATAGTGTATAATTAGGGGTTTGAGTCCCCCGGGCATATATATATGATCTTTATTTTGCTCGTGTGGCTACATACCCTGGGGCCTAATTAGGGGGTAAGAGATGGGGCCTATATAGCCCGTGGGTAGTATGATATGATGGTTGAGATACACACCCCATGTTAAAGTTTTAAATCGCATGTTAAGCCTTGTTACCTATCTAGACATATGATATACATATGTATATGTATTTGATTATGTGCATTAGACTTAGAATATTTTGAAAATATTGATCAAAATATTAATTTATCCTTATCTCTAAGTTATATACTGGCGTTCACCCGGCTAACCATCTTCAGATGTTGTATCCCCACGCGATATAGAAATTTACCATACATCTACATCTCCTGAATAATGATTTGAATTTGGGATCAACTCTTGAGTTGATATTGAAATGGTGAGCTTCCATACATTGGAACTCTATATTTCATGTTATTGGTCTCTTATGTCTTGAACTATTTAGATTTTCTAAGGCTATAATCAGGGGCATGTCCCGATGCTTTCTTGATATTTAGTTTTGGTAGAGGATTTTTTGGATTTATATAGACTTAGGTAATGTTCGTAGGTTATTTGGCTAGTTTTTGGGAGACAGATTATAGAAATGATTTGAATATCTTTAAGCTTATCTATATGTTATCTTGTTATATATGTTGGAAATTATCCGACATTAGGGATGCTGTGTTTTTTTTACAGTCCAGGTGGTGGTCTCCTGTCCATGTAGGACTTGAGAGACCCGTCAAAGCCATCCCCTAGTTAGGGTCATGACAATGTGGTATCAAAGACTAGGTTTGGTGTCATTAGGTGTCCAAAATAGTCGTCTGAAGTAGAGTCTCTTTTATAGGTGTGTAGCGTGTCACACTTATATGGGAGTGGCTACGAGGCATTAAGGAATGTTTCCCTTTCTTGTGATATATTCTTTGGGATATAGAGTCTAAGTTCATGAAATCTCCTATAATTATCATATTTTTTGTTTTCAAATCATGACTCTCGAAAACTCTAATACTAATGGAAACTCTTCTATCTCATCTGAGGACAATGTGGATGAAACTCATCCTACTATTATGATACAAACCCGATCTAGGTTCGCTGCTTCTAATCCCTAATAGAGTTCCATTGGTTCCCCCTAGTACTCTCGAACACCTCAAGGTGAAGTGTCCAATGTTGAGTTCTACTATTTTATTTATCTGTTAACCCAGATAATAGTCTTTCTATCACACTAGTCATGTCTTCTTGGTTAGAGAAAGAATCAAGCTATGATAGGGAAGAGGAAGAATAAGAAGTTCAGCTATTAAAAGCAAGATAGGGGTCATCACAATAGCGGTAGACATTGAAGATAGCGGACTAAGAAAAGAATGAGCGGAAATTTTAGTTCATACCTATCAACTAGAGCCTCTTACCCAATGTCGTTCGGTGATCGTCAATTTCCAAAGAGTATTGGTCTAGGGCATAGGGTGCCCAATATAAGTCTAGTATATCTTGTTTAGTCCATCCATATCCTCTTTGCCAATTCTATTTTTAGTTGCATCATGGGTTTTACCGTAAGGGGAAGAATAAATACAACAAATATGGTTAACCCTACCATATGCAGCAGTATTGCCTTTTGATAAGTATTGCTAGTGGATAAAATAAGATTACATTTTCTAACTCTTTAATTTCTTCACCAAGGGGTGTTATAACTGATACCGCCACTGGGTGAAATTGTATGTATACTCTTGCTACCTACCAAAAGTCTAAGGCATCACCAAATGTCATTGCTAGTTTGTTATAACTTTTTCACCGTGATATGTTTTACTTTCTCGATTAGGGTTTAATTCTTCTTACGTGACCCCTTATATGTCTATTCATTTATGTTTTGGTCTTGAGTGTATTTTTGACCACTTTTTATATATCTACACTGGTAGGTAACCCTGTTATGGGTAGAAGGGTCTATAGGGGTTGAGTGGTGTCTATCTATAGTAGGGAGAATTTGGTGATTTAATAGAGTAGATATGGTTAATTTTTTGCGTATTCTTGGGGATGGATTCATTACATTCATGATATGCGTCTCTTAATTGTCATACCTAAATGGTTAGTTTCAAATTCTATAAATTATCCTGTGGTTGAATGGGAAGGTAGTTGCCTAGTTTCTAAGGGAAGGTTCATTTCTTATATTAGAGCCCAAAAATTTATTTCCATAAGGGTGCCTTTACAATCTAGTGCATGCTAAGGATTGTAGATCTGAAGGTTCTTTGTGCAGTTTGTCCCTATGGACTCTGAATTTTTCAAGGTGTTCCCTGATGATCTTTCTGGTGTTCCTCCCGATAGGAAAATTAATATTTGGGAATGATCTCCTTTCGAACACTTTTACTATCATTATCTCTTCTTCCAAAATGGCTCTAGCTGAGTTTAATAAACTTAAGGAGAATTTGAAAGATATTTTTGATAAGGGTTTATCCACCCTAATATTTCTCCCTCGGATGATTTTGTTTATTTTTGCGTAAGAAGGATGGTTTCTATTAAATATGTATAGGTTATCGGTGGGTAAATAAGGAATTTAGGGTGACCTTTTTAAAGGGTGGAGTATATATATATATATATTACACGAGTTTTGTCAAGTGGTGCATGATGGTTGTTAGACACCATGTTTGAACCTTAGATGTTGATTTTGGTGTAAGGAGTATCTTATCTCGAGGATAACGATGCGTGATTTGTGGGAGTAAATTGGTAGGCTTGATGGGGTGTGCAAAAAAGTATAAAGTTGATGACCTAGGGAATACTGGAGTGAGAAATTTGTAATATATAGATCAAAGGTCTAGGTTGAACTGATAAATTAGAGTCTAAGTCATTGGATGGATTAGGGCATGGAGTTTCTAAAAAATGCTTAACCCCAGGTAGTATCTGGTTAGATGTGGTTTTAAGTATAAGAGAGCCTAAGTGTCCTATCATATGTCCATGATGATACCTACTTAGAGTATAGTTTTGTGCTTATCTGTATAGTACGAAGGAGATTTAGGGCTAATCATTAATTTTCTCATAGTGGTAGGCTTTAGAGGAGAGTTAGGGTGAATTTACTCCAATTCTAGCAATTCCCTCCAATTTTGGTTAAAAGGGAACTTTACTAGTGTCGTACATATTCTAATAATATTTATGCCTAAGGCCCACATTCTCCATGCCACATGTTCATACTCCATCCCCGAACCAAAGACAATAATGGTTCTCAGAAATCCGAGCTTCCAAGTGTTCAAGCATGATGCTATGACTCTCTTGATCCATATATTCATTTCTCATGTTATACCTAGTTCTAAGAAATTATTGTTTTAGGCGAAAATCCTCTCCTTATTCCCAGATTATTAATCTCAGTTTTATGTTATATTACCCATTATATATGTAGTTGTGTTTCTCCCAATGGCCGGTCCTAACGACTCATGCTATGGTATGTTTATGTTGAAATGACTCTTTATTTATAAACCAGGTAGTTGTTATGATGTACTTCATGCCTATTGTACCGTGTCTTATTTTATGGGTCACACCTTAAGTAGTGCGGCAAATATGAGTCGTAATTGGGAAGTAACCCCCTCATTCTTTATGTTTGTACTCTAGTTATTTAATGATCCTTCATATGTTATGATTATAGTGGCGATAGAAATATAGTATTGTTTTTATGAGGGAGTAGATGTTCTTTCTTGTAAAAATTTTGTGGTGACTTCGCTGGCTAAAGTTATAGAAAAAGATGGAAGAGTAAGATTAACCTTTGTAATGTGAAACTGTTAAGAAGAAGAGATATGGGGAAATCCATTGCGATAGCGATTAAAAATTTCTAGTTTTGTGTGGAAGATCCATAAAGTGGGATTAGAAAGGCAGGCATTAATGTTGTGATTGATAGATACATAAACCATTGTATTATGAGGTTGGTAATCCTTGATTAATACTTAAGGTTACTATAGTGTTTTGGTAGTATCTAGAAGTACTAGTGGAGTTTTGTAAAGTATAGAGTCCCATAGTTTATACTAGCACCTTTAACTTTTAGTTAGGCTTTAATAGGAGAGGCAGATAAAGCAAATGCTCAGGTCTTTTATCTATGTGTTTCATTGGGAAGTTTGGAGGTTGAAATGGTGGAAGGTTGTATCAATAGTTGAAATATTAGTTGAGAGTGTGGTCATATTAAAAGGACATACCAAATATTAGTTCATGTTCCCCGCTCTGGATAATCATGCGTAAGGAATGTGTATTCCTTAACATTTTGTTTTTGTCTTTATTAAAGGAAATTATAAATTCCTTGGTATCTTTGTTTTTCGTCTTAAAGGTAAGAGTGGTTGTGTTTGGAGTCTAATCGTGGTAATAAAATCTTTGTCCTATCATCCTAAGAGGGTGCATGTAACGCCTTGGGGTTTGGTTCTTTGAAATTTTCTGAGTTCTGAGACTTCTGCCCTGGTAACGATTCACCTGACGTGTCACAATATGTCTTTATGGGTCATAGGGACCAATCATAATGATCCAAAAGAATTTTCCTAAGTCACTACCTTGATAACAACTAGACATAATTAGTCTTATAAACTCTTAACGGGTCATAACGAGGGAATTTCCTAAGGTGTCTCGTATAGTGCCTCTATTGAAATTGTTGAGACTACGACTTGACACTACTAGTCGTACTGTCTCATTATGAGATGTAGGGTGGAAGTCGTACAATTTATAGTGAAAAACCCAAGGAGATTCTAGTTTGTCTATGAATGGATAGTCCAAGAATGAGTCATAAGGTGATGGGTTATTTTACCAAATTTCAAAGAGGGTATTCTTGACATTTACCTCTTATCCCACTAACAACACACTACATATAATCTTATTTGGGACCCTATTCTTAACCTTACCACAACATAATTACACTTTTCCGTCTTTCAAATTCTCTCAATAGCCATACTTAGGGTTTTCAAGAAGAAGGTCATTCAATGGATCAAAGGTTAGATTCTTTCCATAAAACTTGGTATTTTAGGCGTGTTACTCTTCCCTCATTGTTAATTTGTTAAAATCATATGTTTTAAGGTATTGTTCATGAGAAATTAATGTTTGAATTGAAATAGGGGTTGAGGGTTTTAAATGATTATTGTTGAACAATGTTTTCCTATGGTTTATTATGACTATTCAGTCTTTAAACATAGTTTTGAAACTTGTGGCTGCATGCGTATGGTGAATGAACTAGGGAATTTCATTTTCCCCAAAACTTATGACTTTTGAATTGGTTATGACCCCAACCACATTTGTGAATTTTTTTTTAGTTATGAGAAAGATGGAAATTTAACTATTCTTGAACTATTGCATTGTGATGTTGAATTGAACCTTATGGATTTGTGTTTTAACAAGCTATTGTGTAATTGAACCAAGAGGTTTGTGAATTCTCCTGAGTGGTGTAATTATTTTGGCAAGTTGTTATTACGTTGAAAGTGTAATTGGTATGACGATACAAACAATGTATACCTTAATGTGTAATATGATTCAATGAATGGAAATGTATGATAATTTCTTTTCATTAGGCTTTAATGAAGGTTGTGTAGCTGAGTCATGAAAGTGGAAGTGCGGGTGAACAATACTAGAAACCTCGCTAGCCGGTGCGAGGGTCATTATCGCTTGAGGGTTCCAATTCGCTTGTTTGTGACAAGGTAGTTCGAGTCAACCTTATTATTATGATTACGATTAGAGGGTTCGAGTCCCCCATATAATATTTCATGATCGGGTGCTTAAGTCACATTAGTATCTGATTGAAGGGTTCGAGTTCCCCATGCATATATATATGATCTTTTTCTGATTTGTCTGGCTACATGCACTAGGGCTCGATCAGGGGGTGAGAGTTGGTGCCCATATATCCCGTGGGTACTTATATATGATGGTTGACCTACACAATCCAAACTAAAGTTTTAAAGTGAATATTAAGCCTTGTTCCTTATTCCAGCATGTTATATATATATGTAAATGAATTTGATTTTGTGCATTGTATTTTGAATAATTTATAACTGTTGATCATGGTATTATGTAATTCTTATGCGTTAGTTAAGTAATAAGATTCACCTTACTAACCATCTTTGAAAGTTGTATCCCCAAGCAATGCAGGAACTTGCCATACTTCTACTTACATAGATATTCATATTTGGGAGTAGATCGTGAGTTGACATCAAAGTAGTGAGCTTCCATATATCGAATATCTATATTTAATGTTTTTGGTCTCTTATGTAATAGACTATTTTTATTTGCTATGGCATAGTCGAGAGCATATTCAGACGCTTTATTGGCATTAATTTTTGGCAGAGGCTTTGTTGGATTGCTATGGACTTGGATGATGTTTGTAGGTTATTTTGCCGGTTTCTGGCAGATAGATTATAAACATGATTTAAATATCTTGAAGTTTATCCTTATGTTATCTTGTTATATGTTTTGGAATTCATCCGACATTAGGGATGTTGTGTTGTTTGGTTATGTAAGGGCGGTGTTCTTCGGTCCTTGTGGGATTTGAGATGCCCGTCACGGCCAGACCCTGGTTTGGGTTGTCACACGACAGTTCTCAAACTCTCCCTCAACTATGCCTTTTCTCTTAAATACTATCTTTCAATGGATACCACTTCTTGTCTCCACATGGGCATTGATAACTCCATCTACAAAAGTCTGATTTGAACTAAATTCTCTCACTATGTTCAAGCTTACTAAAAGTCACAAGGTACGACACATAACACCATAATACAAGTCTAAACCACACATTCAATATCCTATGTGTTTCACAACTCTCATCTCAAGAAAATACTCTTTACCACTTCCACAACTAACTTCAAACTCTTAATAGGAATTCACTAACGCATTACGCGTTCATCCACTTATTTTGCGAACATGACATTCAAGCCTATCATTATAACCACATATTAACTTTTAGATAAAAAAAACCACCTATGAATTTTTTCTATATTCTCTAAAACCTGTATCAATAACATCTCTCTTGCACTATTACCAAGAATACACCCCTAGAATTTTCAACTAACTATTACATATACCAAAGCTTTTCCTCAATCACCCTTTACACTTATATAGCCTTAGACAAAGCAAGCATATAACAATCTTTCCCTAATAAGAAACATTTACTATGTACTATCTAAGCCATTGTTCATCCATTTTAATCACCATTATTTTTACATAAGGAGAGGTCACTGAAAGGTAAGAACATTATGACCTGAAGCATGAAAGAAAACTATGAATATCTTTGAAAACTAACTGAGGCTTCAGGAATAGAGTTTTAAGACATAGATCCATTAAAGAGATCTAATCTGATGACATACACGACATAATGCAAATGTTTAGTGGTCATTAATGATGAACCAAAAGTTATGGAAACTGAGTATACTGTAAAGCATGAGTACAAAAGTCATGAGCTGCAAGACTTGAGTTTGGGTTTCATAAATTCATGATATATGATCCGTACTTCTAAGTGAATTGGAGCACCTTATACTAGAAACCAGGAATGTACATGATTCTATATTAAGTTCTTGAATATTAGCTATGATGATATATCTAACTTGTAAGGCATGAGTATATGTCATAATAAATGATCTACAAAATAATATGTACCAAGATAAGAATAAGTTGGGTACCTTCCTCCCCTAATGTTGTTCCAGAATTCACTAGCATCACTACTATAATATGAAATTATAACTTGGTTCCTTGTTCTACATCTCCCCCTTAAATTTAAGCCATCACTCTAACTCTGTGGACCCCTTTAATAAACTCTAAACTGAACTGCAGCCACGCTACTCTAGTGTCTTAGATATAACAATACACATAAATAAAAACTCACCCTGAAATACTATATCTTAAATTGTAAAACCCACTGCTAGTACTTCCTTTTGAGATAGAACTGTTAACATTTTATATCCCCGATAGTCATCATTAATTATTTAAGCACTTACTAATGTAGAATCTTCAGGAGTATCACCGTACCCTGATTTCACACCATCTAGAATTGCAAACTCTTTTTTTTATTATATCAATAATCCAAAAATTCAAACTTAGATTCTAACACTTAACATGAATATCCAAAGAACTTCCCATTCACGAATACCCACTTATTACTACTAGACAAGAATCATGAAACACTAATACACACAACAATTTATAAACATACTCAACCTTATTAAGCTACTCTATCATTGGGGTCATTGCCTAACATTTATCCTAACTAAAGCATTAATATACTATAAGTCTCTTTTAACTGAGAAATATCTCTCAAAGTTCTATTAAACAAGTTACACAACACCTTTTTGGCTACATGGATACACAATCTACAAAATTCATATAAACATTATACCCACTTCCTGCTAAACTTCTAGTTTCATGCTTCTAACTCCACATCATATATTTTTATAGGATTCTGAGAAGGTATCTGATGGCTCACCAGACCCTGGCTCAATGCATGATTTTCATTAATAAGAACAAACTCTTTCAAACATTGGAACTTAAATTTAATGATGGGATCCTTTTGAGCTTGCAAATAATCTCATAAATGTCTATGGAGATTGTCTGAGAAAACTCTACCAGTAGGAATTTCAGTTTGACTATTTTTGTCACCTCGAGAATTAGGTAGAGTTAGAATGAGCAAAGAAATGTAAGAATCTGCATAAGTTTCTTAGAGAACATATCTACAACACAATCTCAGATATGAAAGAAGGGAAATATTTCTTCATTGCCCTTTATTGTCTCGAAGAAAAGAACAGACGTCTTTGTACAATTTTTCAAGACTCTACTATACACGGATTTATAGACACCATGTGAGACTTGAACCTTGTGGTATGATACCAAGTTTATCATGACCCTAGAGTACCCCCTAGTCATAATAAAGTTCTTAAAACCACAAGTGATCCTAAGCTAACCCATGTACTAGCATGATACTAGAGAAACTAATTTAATATTTATATAAATATATAAATTCTAAATAACTGAGCAAAATCATAATCAACATGAGATATGCTATTTTATTACGTATCCGATAAAAGTTTACAATACTAAAATATGAGAAAGAGACACTTAAATTACAAATACTAACTCTTACTAGACATCTATGAAGCATCTATTATACTAAATATAAAAAGTCAAAACATGACCCCCAACTATCCCTTATCAATACATAAGAATAATAAACATAAAATATTGGAACAACAAGTGTCTTGAGCCAACAAAGCTCATTAGTTGTTGGTTGAATATTGAGAACTATCTTTCCCTGGTGTGTAGTCCATATCTAGTACCTATAATATGAAGGAATGTAGCCACAAACGCATATATGTGGTCAGTACTTTAGAATGTATTGAGTATATGAAACATGACTTAGTCATGGAAATACTTAAAACACACTTTAAAAACTAACATAAGCTATCTGTTGAATCATACATATAAATCAGGTTTGTACATTAAAGAAGCAAGGTATAATGAAATTACTAAGTCATAAGCTAAAAATATTTTTGTAAGCTGGGAAGCGGTAGAAACATGATGCCCTTTGTAAATCTCAAGCTAAAGTTGAATAGGTTGTAAAACTGCACTATGGATCATGTATGAATGTTGAGCATGAATGCATAACTTGTAAAACCAATGTAAGACTAAGTGAAGCATGTGCTGAGACAATCTGTAAAACTGAATAATTGAATAACTAATAAACTTAACACTTGGTCATGCAAACCTGAGCTGATTTGATCTGAATACATAACTGAGACCGTGGGAGCTAACATTTAACTGACATGCCCAAATCTGGGCTAATCAGGGTCCAACTTGTAACCCTAGTTGAAAATGTGTCAATACTTTCCACGAGTACTAACACTAGCTGTGTGGATCCACTAAACTAGTGTCCCTAAGGACTAGGGTATCACCCTCAACTGGAAGATACCCCTACAAGATTATCAATCCTCTATTGTTAGAATACTTCTCATACTTATGCTGGATACATTATATTTGAACATAGGGAGTGCTACTAAAGGTCTTTCCCTCCACTAGAAGAAAAGACTCCATCCTAAAGTTTTCTCGGTGCTAAGTTATACTCCCATCTAAACTGACATTTAAGCAAAATTAAGTGCATGCACTCATAACTAATATACTCAAATATGGAATTCTAAAAATAATAGTGTGTGCATAATATTAAATAATTATGAGCATGTTTATTGATTTATTTAGCATGATATAATATAGGTGAGTGTTCAATAAGAAAACATTATAAATTTCTTGGTACAAACATCGTATGAATGACTTGTAACTTAAAAATCTGAAACAAGCATGACTATCTAGCTATCGGGTGTTCATAACCGGCCAGCATTGAAAATACAATTAAATAAGATAATTTCAAAGTAATGACATGATAAGAAATTTCCAGACTTAAACTCATAAACCCCACAATTTCACAAATAAAATAAGTTATCATGATCAGGGTATGGAAGAATACTTGAAATTATGAGAAAACACTTGTTCATGGTTGAAATCAAGACTTATATGGAGGAATCATGGAATTTATAATTGTCATAGAACCCTAGTTTATGGTATTCATAAAATACACGAATAATAATCATAATTTTGGGCATGAGGATGAAAGGAGATCTTCATTGAATACCCACAAACCTGAATTTCTTGACTTCTTGAATAGAAGCATGAATTTGGATCCTTAGAAGTTGAATTGTTGAAGAAGAATCCTTATTTGGTGTTCTTGAGGATTTGGGAGAAGAGGGATTGTGTAATTTGTGTGTTTTGGGGCTATGGGATGATCAATTCATGTTACTATTGGGTAGAGTATAGTTATGGAAATAAATGACCAGTTTAACCTCAAAACTTGAAGAGAAAAGTGGATTTAAGCATTTCTGAACAACGTTTGGGCAAAAATGAAATAACGGACCCTGACTGGTTCCTCACAAAATTTTACATAACTTTTTGCTTGGGTATCAGATTTAGGAAAAATCTGATGCGTTAGAAAAAGGACTTAATTATATATAGTTTTTTTGGTCTTGAGCCCCAATAATTCCACATATTATAGATGTTATTCAAGTTCAAAGTTGACCCTTCTAGGATCAAATACTAAAATTTGGTCGAATCAAAAGCTCTTAGTTCAACATTGGTTCAAGTATTTCTTATGAAATTTTTTCACTTCATAAGCACTCTTCACACTAGGATAATGATCATGACACACATATTCATATACAAATCCTGTGATTATAATTTATACACGTAGGAATGACGGTTCAAATTCTAGCCCAAAAATGCAGAGTTTTGCAATACAACCTCGATCCTAACATTTGCAACCATTAAGAAAGAAATAAACAGGAATAGTTTCACACTACATGCAACAATAATAATCTAGAAGGATTGAACACTTCCTCTACTTTGTTACTCAACTAGGGTTCCCATAACCCTAGCTAAGGGGATTGACGTCTAATTATTGTGAAACGGTCAAATGAATTCATAATTCAAAGTTTTAAAATAATATCACAATAATCAATGAATAAAACCCAAATTCTTCAACTGAATAATAAACCAAAATTAATATAAAAAAATCCTAAGATCAAAATTGAATCTAAGAATCAAATACTCTCTCCGTTTAAAAAAGAATGACCTACTTTCTTTTTAGTCTGTTTAAAAAAGAATGACCCCTTTCCTTTTTTGGAAATACTTTAATTTCAATTTTCCACATGGGATGTTTAGGACCACAAGATTAAAGGACATTTTAGTACATTTGATTCTAACTTTAATCTAAGGCCACAAGATTCAAAAGTCTTCTTTATTTTCTTAAACTTTGTGCCAAGTCAAAATAGGTCATTCTTTTGTAAACAGAGGGATTATATGTTAGTAGGTATCAAGATTTTATAATCTAACTAAAAACATAAAAATGGTATATATAGAGTCCAAGGAAAACCTAGGAAACCATTCTCCAACACAAGAGGAAACTCAAGGTCAGTAGCCACTTAGTCGACCACCTTTGAGCAGTAGGTGGCACCTATAGACCATAGGTAGTCTCAAGTAGGTTCCCTGGTCCAAAATCTTCTCCCTACTTCTCTGTATTTTATTGTTATTAGTCAGCTTCTAGCACCTACGGATCATAGGTGGCACCTACGGGCCATAGGCGCCCTCCATAAGTGGCTGGGTCTTTTTTTATTTAGCACTAGAGTTTCTAGATCTCACTTTTCTTAAAAATAATAAGGTACCTATGCTCAGTAAGTATTAAATACGGGCTATAGGTGCCCACTTTATTTTTATAAGTCTTTAAATTTTACTCCTTTTTCTTTAGAATAGCTCCAAACCCCGATTTCCTACAAAACATAACACAAAATACATCATATCTAACAAAAATTCCTAAGTAACATAGATATTTTCATCGTTTTAAGAATCAAAAGAGTTATGAAACCATAGAACATAAACACACTCAACTTAGAAAGTTTGCATGTCCTTGGGAAACACGCTACGACAAAAAAAATTATAACGCTTAACTAGGAGACACATAAGCTATCTACGGTAATCAATCATCACTTTAAGATCAAGAATATTAATCTCTCATATAAGAGAACATCAAAAAAAGTTGTCTGTATACATAATGCACAATACTTTTATACAAGGGAATAAAAATATGGCATTATTTTAGCAACAAGCAACCATGCATATGTACAAGTTACATTAACAAAAATAGTAACTGGCTAGCAATAGAACCTGTGTTCCCTTACAATAAAAAAGTCCCATCAATAATATCATCTTATGCATTTCAATGTAAGGACGGCCATGAGACACTTACGCTCATAACAGAAGTTCCACCAATGTGCATCAAATACAATAGGCTTGTCTTTATTTTCATTACCATAGCTTTCAGAGAGACAATTTTAGATCACTAGAGAAATTTTTTGGGTTCTAGTGTAGGCTTGTATGGATGGTATAATACATACGGACATTTTTAGTAACTAAGCCTCCTTGGCACAACACTTACTTTATGGTCCACTTATGTAACACCCAGAATTTTGCTCCTTGAAAATTTATGAAATTTTTTACTCACTATCCTAAATGTGACTCACCCTATGAGTCGTAGGGTGACTATACGATTCATAGAACCCTATCCATACGGTGGCCAGTAATATTTCCTGTGTTGCTATTTTAGTAATGACTTGGTGGTAATATGTCGTAATGATTTCATAGAAGTCATAAGGAGAAAATCCTAGTTATGAATCATAAGGTGTAACTCATAACCAAACCAGAGTGGGGTGGCCGTGAAAAATTCAAACTTAGGCCTGGACTATATGAGTCATTGGGTGACCCTATGAGTCGTGAGGTCACCCGTAATGATGGAGTGGTATTTTTCAGTCTTCTAATTAGGGGAATCGTGGTAATTTCCTCCTTTTAACACTTAGACCCCACGTCCACAAAACATCTAAGGAGGGTTATTTCCAATATTTCAGCATATTAAAAACTCTCCATTTATTTCTCAAATTTCCTATTCAAGTAAAAGTTAGGGTTTCATGGAAAGTGGTCATCTAGTGTTCTAAGGGTGCTATATTCTAAAAGTTTCTTAGTAATTAAGGCATGCATCTCTCTCCCTACACTTGTGTTTTCTTAATGGCATGGAAATTGGTTTATTAGTCCTGATTTTGAGGTTTGGTTTTGAACTAGGGGGTTAAGTATTTTTGATATAAATTGTTTGAATGTTTTCTCATGGTTATTATTGGACTATTATGCCTTGAATTGTTCGTTTCTACACTTATTAGGGTGAATGGTTTTGGTGAATGGAATAAGGGTATAATTAACTTCTCAAATTTGTAAACTATGTTAATAGGGGTACACCAGAATACCCAAATAATTTGTTTTGTATGGAAAATTATGGTAAACTCAACCCGCTTGCACAATTAATTTTTCAATGAAAATTATCTTTTGGGTTTGCTTATTCTCTTTCAAAATAATAAATGGCATAAATGGATAATTGGATAATAACAATAATGATCTTGATAACCATACGCGGTACGAAGGAATCCCCTAAGTGATTTTATTAATAGAGTCTATGGAGTATGAAGGAATCCCCAATGGCTTGGTTAATGACATTTCTTGAAATCTATAATTAGTATAAAAATATCAATCAATAATGCCTTAATAATTGACTCCTTGAATTGGTGGATGGGTTATGTGTTAAATGTTTTAATTGGACATTAAAAGGGGTTATGATAGCTGGCCGTGAATGTCTGAGTCCAAAGGAAGGAAATAAAAATCTCATATTTACCTACATGATAGTTGGTGTAGATGACTATGTGCTTAGGTCACACCACATATAAATATGTATCATTATTTTCGAAGGGTACAAGGGAATCTTCAACTTTCTGTGATATCCATAGTTTGTGCGGCTAATATGCATTCGAACCCGACCATGGGTTTACAATTGGACCCATATAGCCCTTCGGTAGCATTAAAAATTTCAAGCTACATAATCTAGATTAAGGTTTTTAAAGCACATGCTAAACCAAGTTTCTCTCCCCGCATTTAAATATATATATATATATAATCATAGATATGTGTGGATGTGTACATGTGAATTGGTTTGACTTGGTTTTAAGATGATGGCCTTAGATTATCAATTATATTTGAGTTACATACTAGTTCTCAACACACTATCCATCTTTGGACATTGTATACCTATATGATACAGGGTTTGAAGGCACGTCTACTTTTCCTGCATAGGGTTAGGTGGATCAATTAGGTATATTGGTCGATTGTGGTGAAGTTGTGAACTTTCTTTCTCTAAAAGAGTTGATTAGTTCATCGATTTTCTTTTCATAGAATATAATTTTGTGTTCACATTATCATTATCATTATCATTGTCATTGTTAGGGATGGGGACATGTCCCGACTTAGATTTATTTTTGGCATCTGTAAAAGTTTTGGTAAACTACTATGGACTTGGGTGGTATTTGTTGTATTAGTTTGTTAATAGTTATTAATTATAGACATACTTTAATCTCTTTAAGCATATATTATTCTATCTTGTTATATTTTCTAAATTTAACCATTGTTAGAGGTATTATGTTCTGCTTTACTTGGAAAAGGGGTGTTACCCAGTGCTCGATGGACTTTGATATGCGTCAAGACCAGGCCTATTTCAGGTAGTGACAAAGTTGGTATTAGAGCCTAGTTTTAGTGTTATTAGGTGTCCACAAATCCATGTTAAGTAAAGACTTTTTTATGGTTGTGTTACACGCCAGACTTATAAGGGAGGGGCTATAAGTTATTTAGGAATGTTTCCCTTTCTTGTGATATACTTTTGAGCTATAGAGTCTAATGTCTTATATTTTCTCTAATGTCCCTTTATTTGTATTTCAAATTATACCTGAAGATATGATTCTTTTAGAAACTCCTCTATCTTACTAGAGGACAATATTGATGGAACCCGTCCTATTTATGGGGTTTAGATTAGGTCTTGGGATACTTCTTTTGATGGCTCTCGTAGGGTTTCCCCAAATTCCACTGTCCTCCTCAGGCTCCTCAGGGTGTTGCATTAAATTTTATGTTTCGTTAATTGATTCATTTGCTGACCTAGTTGGTGGTCTCTTAGACTATGTGTGTTGCTTTTATTGGTCTATTTTTTTAGGGCACTAAAGTTGAAAGATTTAAAAGGTTCAGTTCTCCGAATTTTATTGGTTCCAAGATAAAGGAAGATCCTTAAGGTTTCATTGATTAGACAAATAAGATTTTTTTTTGATGCATGTTACTGATGTGGAGGAAGTGGAATTTGCTAAATACCAGTTAAAGGATGTAGCATATCAATGGTATGAGGATTGGGACCAGTCTAGAGGTGATGATGTTGTGTCCTCTTTGTGGGATGATTACTCTAGGGCTTTTATTGATCTCTCATTTCTACGAGAGTTGAGGATGGTGAAGGCTGAGGAGTTTGTAAATATGAGGCAAGGTAAGATGTCTATGAAGGAGTATTCTTTGAAGTTTCAATAGTTGTCCCTCTATGATCCTGAGTTTGTATCTTGCATGAGCACTAGAATGAGGAAATTTTCTTCTAGGTTGTCCTATTAGTTGATTTTGCAAATCAAGGCCACCTTTTCTATCTAAGATATAGATATCTCTAGACTCGTGATGTCTATTCAACAAGTGGAGGATGAAAAAAAGAAATCTTAGATAAGAGAAAGGTAGAGTAAGAAGTTTCTCTACCAAAATAGGATGGAAGTCAGTAGAAGAATGGTAGAGATGGTGAAAAATGGTCTAAGAAAAAGTAGGGCAATTTTGGTTGCTATTTGGCAGATAGTTCTCCTTATCCGAAGTCGTTGGGTGATTGTTTTTTCTAGGGAAGTAATGGTTTTAAGTCACAGGGCACCTAACCTCAGGCCATGAGACCCAGTCAGCTCCATCGTATCCCCTTTACAGATTTTATGTTCGATTTTATTATGGTTTCTGTGATGAGGAAAAGATCAAGTGTTTCAGTTATGGTCAGTGAAGACATATGCTTATGAATTATCTCATGGGTAAGGTTGCCTTTGAGGTGAACCAGGTTGTTTTTTCCGCTTCCCAAACTCCTGCGCCAAAGGGCACAATTTTTAGTACCGATACTAGCAGAATTGCCTGTATGCTTTTTATACTCTCTAGGAATCCAAGGTATCTCCGGATGCCGTAACTGGTATGTTGAAACTCTTCTCTCATAATGTGTGTTGCTTACTTGATATGGGGTCCAACCTTTCATATATGACCCCATTTGTAGCAATCCATTTGGGTTTTGATCCCGACTATTTTTTGGATCCCTTTTTTGTTTCTACCTAGTGGGTGACTTGGTGCTTTATCTTCAGATGTTTTGTGGTATATGTTGGTGGTAAGGAAACTTTGGTGGATTTGGTTGAATTAGACATGCTAGATTTTGATGCCATCTTAGGGATGGATTGGATCCACTCATGCTATGCATCTCTTGATTCTCGGACCTAAAGAGTTAGTTTTCAATTCCTAAATGAGACAATGATTGAATAGGAAAGTAGTTACCTTGTACCTAAGGAAAGGTTCATTTCTTATTTTAGAACCCAAAAATATATTTCTAAGGGGTTTATTTACCATTTGGTCTAGGTTAAAGATTCTTACTTGGATGGTCCTTTTGTAGAAACCATTCCCATTTTTATTGAATTCCCTGAGGTGTTTCATGATTATATTCCTGGTGTTCCTCCTGATAGGAAAATTGATTTTGGTATTGATCTTCTTCCGGACACTCGTACTATCTCTATCCATCTTTAAAGAATAGCTCCTTCCGAGCTGAAGGAGCTTAAGGAGTAGTTCAAAAATCTCCTAGATAAATATTTGGCTTTCCCTATTATTTCTCTTTAGGGTGCTCATATTTTTTTATGCATAAGAATGATGGTTCCCTATGGATGTGTACATATTACCGCCAGTTTATAAGGTGACTATAAAGAATAAATATCTGATTCCTATGATTGATGATTTCTTTGACCAAATTCAGGGTGCTAAGTACTTTTCCTAGATAGATCTTTGGTCTAGTTACCATCAATTGAAGAATAGGGATGTGGATATCAATAAGACTTCCTTTCGAACACGATATGGTCTTTTTGAGTTTTTGGTAATGTCCTTTGGGTTAACCAATGCCCCAATGGCATTTATAGATCTAATGAACCAGGTCTTCCATCAGTTCTTTGATCTATTTATAATTATGCTTATTGACAATATTTTGGTGTATTCAAAGAGTGAGGTGGATCATGATGATCACCTCTGAACTGTGTTACAAACCTTAAGATATCAGCGGTTGTATGCAAAGTTCTTGATGTGTGAGTTTCGATTGAATACTATGACCTATCTGGGTCATGTCATTTCTATTAAATGGATCACGGTGGTTCCACATAATGTTGTGTTGGTTAAAAAGTAGCCTAGACCTACGAATCCAATAGATATTCAGAGCTTCTTGGGTTTAGCCAGTTATTAGAGAAGGTTTGCAAAAATCTTCTCTTATATTGCAACCACATTCACCATGTTGACAAAGAATAAGGTGAAGTTTATATGGTCTAATAATTTTGAGGATAATTTTGAGAAGTTTAAAGATAAGGTGACTTCAGCTCCAGTCTTGACCTTACTCGATAGTACCGAGGGTTTTCTTGTTTATTGTGATGCATCACTTGTAGGACTAGGTTCTGTGTTGATGATGCATAAAAAGGTGGTTGCATATTTTTTTAGACAGTTGAAGGTTCTTGAGAAGAATTATCTGACTCGTGATTTGGAATTGTTTGATGTGGTCTTTGCTTTGAAGATTTGGCATCATTATTTGTTTACGGTCCATGTTGACATCTTCTCATATCATAAGAATTTGTTGTATGTTTTCACTTTGAAGGAATTGAATTCAGACCGAGGAGATGGCTTGAGTAGCTCAAGGAATATGGTATGAGTCTCCATTATCATCTAGTTAAAGCTAATGTAGTTGTTGATGCTCTTAGCAAGTTGTCCATGGGAAGCTTATCTCATGTGAATGAGGTGAAGCGAAAATTGGTTAAAGATATTCATCATTTTGATAATCTTTAAGTTTGTATCTTCAACTATGAAGATGATGGGGGGCTTTTGCAAGAGGTCGCAAAGTCATTTCTTTGTGCTAAGGTGAAAGAAAAACAATTATTGGACCCTATCTTAATACAAATTAAGGATGATGTGGGTCAGCAGAGAGTTATGGCCTTCGATATTTATGACGATGGTATCTTGAGGTACCAAGGTAGATTATGTGTTCCCGATACTAATGGGTTACGATAGAGGATATTGGATGAGGCTCATTAGTTAAGATATGTTATCCATCTGGGCTCAACAAAGATATATAATGACTTCAAGGAAATTGCTTGGTGGAAAAACATAAAGAGGGATATGGCAAATTTGTTTCCATATGTAAGGTTTGTCAACAAGTGAAGGTGGAACAAATGAGGCATGGTGGGTTGTCCTAAGAGATAGAGTTTTTTGTGTGGATCTGGGAAATGATTAAGGTGGATTTTGTTACTGGTCTTCCGCAGTCTCGCCATCAGTTTGATTCAACTTGTGTCATCGTGAATAGGATGACTTAGTCTGCTCACTTCTTACCAGTGAAGACTACTTTTTCGACAGAGGATTATGCTAAGCTCTTTACTAAGGATATCATGAAGTTGAATGGTTGTCCAATTTCCATCATATCTGATCAGGGTACTTAGTTATCATCTCACTTTTGGCATTTCTTTCAGCTAGGTTTGGCGACTAAGGTGAACCTTAGCACCGCATTCCACCCTCATATGGATGGACAAGCGGAAAGGATAATACAAATATTTAAGGATATGCTAAGGTCTTGTGTGATTGATTTTGGTGGAAGTTGAGTAGACCATTTGCCTTTTGTTGATATTGCATAACTTAATAGTTTTATTCTAGCATTATGATGGCTCTATTTCAGGCTTTTTATGGTAGGATATGATTGTTTGTGATTGCGGAAAATAAGTTATACGGTCCCGACATGGTTCACCAAGCTATAGAAAAGGTGAAGGTGATTCGGGATAGACTTAAGACCACCCAAAATCGCCAAATATACTATGCAGATGTAAGGCAAAGGGGCATAGAATTTGAGGTAGATGATTTGGTGTTCTTGAATGTCTCTCAAATGAAGAGAGTGTTGCAATTTTGAATGATGGGGAAGCTTGGTCCCCTTTATGTTGGTCCATATCATGTTTTGAGATGAGTGGGCAATGTGGCTTATGAATTAGAATTTCCTTCCAGCTTAGGCTCTATTCACCCAATCTTTCATGTTTCTATGTATTGAAAGTGCATGTGTGATCCTTAATTGGTGGTTTTGTTAGAAGGTATGGGTTTTTAATATTCCTTATCTTACAAGGAAGAACCAATGGAGATCTTGGACAGGCAAGTCCATCGTTTATAGACTGAGTATGTTGCTTCTGTAAAGGTTCTATAGAGAAACCATAAGGTTAAAGAGGATGCTTGGGAAGCTAAAGAGGACCTGAAGTCCAAGTACCCATTCTTGTTTACCGCTTTGGACAATCGTGCATGAGGTATGTGCATTTCTTACCATATGTGTTTTTTTTCTTTATTAAAGACATTGATGTACTCTATGTTAAATTATGCTAATGGACACCATTGCCTATTATTTGGAGACGAACGATCCAAAAAGGGGAGAATGTAAGACCCCAAATTTATATACTTGAAAATTTCTAAAATTTTATCCTTAGTATCCTGAATAAGACTCAACCTATGAGTTGTAGGGTGACTCTATGGGTCATAGAACCCCAGTCGTAAGGTAATCAATGAGGTATTCTTGATTTACTATGTTGGAGACAACTTGGTGGTAACGAGTTTTAATGACTTCATACGAGTCGTAGGGTGTCTAGTGAATGCCAAAAAATACACGTCTTTGGTACGGGAGGAGGGTATAAATCATAGGGACTAGATACGAGACGTAAGGTGCGACTCATAACTAGACCATTGTAGGGTGGCCCTAGATACTATCTAGACTATGACTAGACTAAACGAGTGGTAGGGTGACCCTATGAGTCATAAGGTCACCCGTAGAGATGGGGCAGTATTCTTCAGTCTTTTAATTAAGGGCATCTTTGTAATTTTTTATTTTTCCCACTTAGACCCCATGTCCAAAAAATATCTAAAGAGGGTTATTTATAAGACTTTGGCATATTAAACTCTCTCCAATTCTCTCTCAAATTCCCCATTCAAGCAAAGGCTAAGGTTTCAAGGAAGGTGGTCATCTAGGGTTTTAAGGGTGTTATCTTCTTCAAATTTCTTGGTAATCGAGGCATATCTCTCTCTCCGTGCACTTGTATTTTGAAATCGGTTTATTAATCATGATTTTGGTGTTGAGTTTTGAACTAGGGTTGAGGGTTTTTATATAAATTGTTCAAATGTTTTCTCAAGGTTACCATTGAACTATTATGCTTTGAATTGTTGGTTTGTACACTTATTGGGGTTCATGGGATTAGTAGATGGAATAGAGGTACAATGGACTCCTCAAAATAGTAATCTATGGAAATAGGGGTACAACAAAATCCCCAAATAATTAGTTTTAATGTGGGAATTGATGATAACCTCAACCCGCTTGCATTATTGTTTTTGGAATGAAAATTGTCTTTTGGTTTGGCTTATTCTCTTTGAAATTAAATGGATGGCATAAATGACTAATTGGATAATAGCAATAACGATCCTGAAAACCTTTCAGGATGTAAAGGAATCCCTCAAGTGATTTTATTGATGGAGTATGCAGGGTATGAAGGAATCCCCAAAGAGTTATCTTAAGACACTTCTTACAAGTTATAGTCGGTATGATGATACCACACAATAATGCCTTAATAATTGAATCCTGGAATTGGTGGATAGGTGATGTGTTAAATGTTTTAATTAGGCATTGATAGGGGTTTTGATAGCTGGTTGTGAAGGTGTGATTCCAAAGGATGGATACCAAAAATCATGAGTTGATGAAGGGTTGGTCTAGACCGTGTGTCTGTGTCACACTATATATAAATGTATCAGGGTTGATGAAGGGTACAATAGAATTCCAACATTCTGTGATATCCCTAGTTCGTTCGGCTAACACGCACTAGTCCAGATTAGGGGTTACAACATGACCTATATAGCCCGTGTGTGGTATTAGGATGGTCAATCTACACAATCCCGATTAAGGTTTTAAAAGTACATGCTAAACCCGATTCCCTCTGCTGTAATTTAAATATATGGATATTCGTGGTTGTGTAAAAATACATTGGTTTGATTTTGTTTTGTTATGATGGCATTATTTTATGCTTTATCCTTGAGTTACATGCTAGTGCTCAACACACTAACCATCTCCGTATGATGTATCACCACGTGATGCAGGGCCCAAACAAAAGTCTATTTTCCCTGCACATAGTTTGATGGATCGGCTCAGTTCATTATTCGGTTGCAGTGAAGTGGTGATATTCCATTCTACGAAAGACTTGATCAGTTCATTTTTTTTTCTATTCATATAATAGATTCAGAGTTCACATTATGACTTTCATTGTCATTGTCATTGTCAGGGTCAGGGGTATGTCCCGGCTTAGATTTATTTTCTATAATGGTAGAAGGTTTTGTGAACTATTGTGGACTTAGGTGGTGTTGGTTGTTTTTGTTGATTAATGGTTATCGGTTATATACATACTCTAATATCTTTAAGCTTATCTTATGCTATCTTGTTATATATTCAGAATTCAGCCATTGTTAGTCGTATCATTTTCTATTTGGCTAGGAAAATTGGGTAGTCTCTGGTCCTCGGTGGACATGCGATACCATTCACGGCCAGGACCTGGTAAGGGTCGTGAAAACTTATCAACCAATTTCTTTTTATTAGACCTTTTTTTCTCCTTTATTGCACCTTGAAATTGGGTGTGCTTTCTTTTACTCTTTCTTTTTCATTGTTTAAATATTTTTTTCTCTTTTTCTTTTAGTACCACCCAACCCTTCTATCCTTTCTATTATTTTACCCTTCTTCATACCCACTTCACTCTACACATCCCTATGATGGCCACCCTCAACATAGGTGATTTTCTTGAGTTGTGGTGCATAGTGTCCAAGAAGGACCAAGGCAAAATAGGTTCATTATAATAAAAATGGGAAAGGGAAAGCTGAAACAAGAAAAATAGGCTATGAGGCTTAAAATATGGATAAAGGGATACTTATTCACATATGTAATGTCATATGGGCTAAAAGTGGACTTATTTCAAGAATATACTATGAACCTTTTCTAACCAACTATACTATAACCTAGGCAAGACTAACTGGGCAAGTTCTGGATTCAACACACAAAGCAATCTAATCAGTCTCTCACACACACATGGCACAGGATTACATCACTAGTTAGTACCTCTGGTTCATGCAATTATTAGCAATGATTATCATGTCCCTAATCCTAATGCCATAATAAGATCAACAATGGCCACAAACTTATACATATCACACAGTTATAAAACAAATTTATTGAGGTATTATTTTTTTCAAAAAATCAATAAAAAAAATGTCAACTCCTATAGATACTAAAACAATCTCCCAATTTCACAAAAACACAGTACAATATCAAATGAAACATAATACGACACAAAATAAACCTAGATATTTAAGTTTTACAAATATACCATGGACGATAGGAAGACTAACATGACAACAAAAATCCACAACGGCTAAGGTACACCCTACCCCTAACTAAAAGACTATGCACTGTCCCCAGTGCGTGTAAATCAATAAAGCAAAGGAATGAGGAAATACCTATCCTAGACGTCCGTGTCCAACATCGATTTAAAAGTAATAAATACCTTTTTTTGACTCCCAACCAGTGCCTAATTTACCATCGCGACATGACTTAGTTTCCTTGGCTACTCACACCTTCACCTCTTCAACATTGCCTAAAAAGTGCTTCACACGTTTCCCGTTCACTATGAATGGGGAATCACCATGTCTCTTCATTTATACAGCACCTTGAGGGAATACTCTAACCATGGAGAATGGTCAAGAAAGCCTATACTTAAACTTGTCAAGAAAAAAGTGAAGTCTTGAATTACACAATAAAACCACTTCACTAAGATTAAACCCTTTTTTCTCCATTTTTCTATTCTGATACAACTTTATTCTATCTTTGTATATGGATGAACCCTTATATGAATGGAGCCAAAATTCATCTAACTCATTCACCTTGCTCAACCTTATCTTGGCTGTATCATGCCACTTGAAAGTTAGCTTCTTCAATGCCCATAGTGCCTTATGCTCAAGTTCGATCGACAAGTGGCATGCCTTTCTATATACAAAATGATATGGGGAAGCACCTATGAGTGTCTTGTACATTGTTCGATAGGCCCACAAAGCATCATCTAGCTTTTGTGGCCAATAAGTCCTATTGCCATACACAGTCTTCACCAATATGGGCTTGATCTCTCTACTGGGAACCTCAACTTGCCCGTTTTTCTGAGGATGACAATATGTTTCCACCTTAGGCTTTACGCCATATTTATCAAGAAGGGCCTTAAAAAGACAGTTGCAAAAGTGGTACCTACCATCACAAATAATCACATATGGAGTGTCAAATTGATAAGAGATGTTTTTCTTCAGATTTATGGTGATACGTCAACCTTCATTGTTTTGAAGTGTAATTGCATCCACCCATTTTGAAACACAGTCATACACTACCAAATTACACTTTATTCCATTATATCTCACGAATGGACCAATGAAATCAATTCTCCATACATCAAATAGTTCCAAACTCCATAATAGGTGTCATGTAGAGCTCATAGAATTGTGAAATATTGCCTTGATGCTGACATTGGACACTAGCTTGTGCAAAATTATAAGTATCCTTATATATCATTGTCCAATAAAACCCATGCTGCAGAATTTTATGGGTTGTGTGGGTTCCACTATGATGACCCCCAAATGGTGATGAATGACAATCTTCAAGAATGCTTATCATCTCCACCTTAGGGATAAACCTCTGAATCACACCATCCGCACAAACCCTAAAAAGGTATGGTTCATCCTAAAAGAACTTCCTCACATCATGCATAAATATCTTGCATTGCTTGAATGATAGGTATATGGGATAAGATAACTTACCAAATAGTTTGTAAAATCAGCAAACCAGGGTATTAAGTCTTGAGATGATGCCAAGACCCACTCATTTGGAAAAGTATCATTTATGTCAGTCTTGTCCCCTAATTTCTGGATTGCCGCTTCCTCAAGCCTAGACAAGTGATCAACAACTTGTTTTTCTGTTCCTTCTTAGTCTATCGCCTTAAAGTAAAATTCTAGCAGCAAGATGAACCAATGTATCAACCTTTGTTTTTCCTCTTTCTTCGATATTAGGTACCTTACAGATCTATTATTTGTGTGGACTTTCACTTTGGTTCGTATTACATAGGACATAAACTTTTCAAAGGCAAAAACCACCGCAAATAATTCTTGCTCAATGACTGTATAGTTTTTCTTTGTGGGGTTTAATGCCTTGTTTGTATAGTAAATTGTATGAATAATCTTCACTCTACTTTTTCCTAGGACAACACCTAAGTAGACTCTACTATCATCACACATGACCTCAAATAATGCAGACCAAGTGAGGTACACAATTATAGGAGTCGAGACCAACATCTCCTTTATGAAATTGAAGTCCTTAAGTCATACATCATCAAAAACAAATTTCACAACTTTGTCTAAAAGCTTGCATAGAGGATTTTCACTTTTATATAAGTCCTTGATGAACATCCTATAAAAGCCTATAGAGCCTAAAAAGGATTGTACACCTTTAACTGAGACTGGTGGTGGAAACTTTTCAATTACCTCAATCTTTGCTTTGTCCATCTTAATGACCTAATTTTAGATCTTTTTCATGAGAAAAATACCTTCTTTTATCATAAAATGGCACATCTCCCGATTCAATACAAGATTAGACTTTTAACATCTCTATAGTGTGTTGTCCAATTGGGCTAAGAAATAATCATAGGAATCCCCAACTACAACAAAACCATCAATGAATACCACGATTGTGTCCTCCACCATGTCATAAATATATACATCATCCATCGCTAGAAGGTTGCGGGAGCATTGCACAATCCTAATGGCATTCTCTTGAACACAAATGTCTCTTAAATGTAAGTATAATTCATATTTTATTGGTCCTTGAGAGCAATAGAGATATTATTGGTATCTCAAGTGTCCATTAAGAAAATAATACCAACCCCTGCCCGCTAGTCTATCAAGCATATGATCCATGAACTACATAGGGAAATTGTTCTTTTGGGTTTATATATTCAAATTCCTATAATCCATGTGAACTCTCCAATTGGTGACTGGCCTCATAGGAACAAGTTCGTTATTTTAATTAAAAACCATAGTGATTCCACCCTTTTTCGGCACACATTAAACCTTCTAGACCACTTACTATTCGTAATAAGGTAAACTACACAAAAATTTAACCACATAATAATTTCTTTTGGCATAATTTCCTGCCTAGGAAGATTCAATCATCACTGATGCTCAATGCTGGGAATACAATCCAGTACGAGCTGTATCTTATGAGTGTACATGCCTGGTGGAATCCTCGTAAAATCATCTATGGTCCATCCAATCGCTCTCTTGAATCTCTATACAATTAATATTTTTTCTTCAACCTATGAGTATTCCAAATCTTCAGTAAAAAATTAGTAGTAAGGTATTGTTATCACCTAAGAATGCATACCGTAAGAAAGATAGAAAGGCCTTCAATCCCAAAACTGATGGACCCTCAATGGATGGTCTCGCTAGAGGAATGGTTCTATTATGTAAATCAAGGTCCAGCTTTTTTGGACCATAACTATTAGAACCTTTACCATAAATTGCATTAAGCATCTCATTATATTCTTTGATGCCCTGACTCTAAAAATTCAAGAATACCACTGGTAACGGCTCAACCCCAATTCTTTATTTAATAGGTCAAACCTATGGATCAACATCATCATCAATAGTATCTATCACAGACACTTCCCATAAATTATCTAGTAGTTGCACTGACTGATACACATCAAAGGTCACCATCTCATTGTTAAAGTGGAACTCTATTTTCCCAACTCCATATAAGTCAATACCCTACAATGTCTAAGAAGGGTCTACCCTATAGATCTTTGAAATCTACCTCAGAGTCAAGGATTATGAAGTTAGCTGGATATATAAATCATTCAGCCTTTGCTAATACATCACGCAAAATAACCACTGCTTTTTTCACAGATCGTTTGGCCATCAATAATTTCATTGATGTAGGTTTGGGTTCCCACAACCCCAACTTCTTGAACACTATCAGTTCCATTATATTTATAATAGCTCCCAAGAAACATAAAGCCCATTTAAGATAGAAAGGACCTATAGCATGTAAAATAGTTAAAGCCATGGGGTACTCCTTTTTCTCAACTAAAGATCTTGACGTATGACATGACCCGAACCAGGGCCTAGTCTTGTTGGGTACCTCAGGTCTAACCAAGACCAGAGACCACCCCCAATACCAAACCTTTAATCACACTACACCCCATGTCGGCCGAATTCCAAGCATATAACAAGATAAGATAATATTAAATTAAAGACATAAAAATAATCCTAAAGTCAAAACGGAAAGACACAACCAATTAACCATACGTTACCAATACCAATGCCAATACCAATACCAATTCTAACACTAATACCAACACCTCCTATGCCCATATTAGTCTAACAAAGCCTCTAATAATAATCAAAGGTTATCTTGTTTGGAAATAGCCCCGACCATAGCCAAAACAAAAACCAAATAGACAAAAATGAAATAAAGAAGTCCATAGCATGAAATAGGGACTTCTATTGTATAAAAGCTCACCACTTCAGTCTGACTCAAAAGTTGTCCCTGAATTACCAAGTCACTGTGCATGAGGAGTATAAGTATGGCCGATTCCAGCGTTGTAAGGGGATACAATTCCTGAAGATGGTTAGCGGGGTGAATGATTTCATGTAGCTTAGGGATAAAGATAAAGTAATTCCATTAATTCAAAACCAAATCAAATAACCATGTGCAATGATTTCTATACAAACATATATATGTATATATATCTTGCCGGTATAGGGAAAAAGGTTTAGCATGCATTTAAAACCTTAACCTATATTTTGTATCTTTAACATTATAAATCTACCCATAAATGATATGGGTCCCGAGTTACCCCCTGAATGGGCCCTAGTGGATGTAGCCGTACAAATTGGAGATATCATAGATGATCGGGATTTCGGTGTACCCTTTGCCCTCTATGATACATAAATACAAGTATAGACATAGGGATTGCCTTGTAACCCACAAACATATGGTCACCAGGACCAAACCTCATATCGACAAACATGAGTTTCCAATGTTCATCCTTCAAACTCACACCTTCACGGCTAGCTATCAAAACCCCTATTTTTGCCTAATTAAAATATTTAGTACATTACCAAACCATCAATTCTAGGGGTGAACTATTAAGGCATTACTACATGGTATCGTCAAACCTACTACAACTTGCAAGAAATATCATTAGACAACACTTAGAGGAATCCTATGTACCCCACATAATCTATTATTAAAAATCACTTGGGGTATTCTTGTGTACCCCACAAGGTTTTCAAAACCATCTGTAACCTTTTACCAATTATACTATGCAATAGTTTTAGGAAATAAGTCAAACTAAACTTTTTGGGGATTCTATTGTTCCACGGTCTAGATGACACCCTTGTTCCCTCTGTCAACCCTGATATCACAGAATCTTTGCCAATAAGATTATTGGTCTAGATGATTGTGTGTTTTTGTTACACTATATATAAATGTATCGGGGTTGATGAAGGGTATAAAGGAATCCCAACTTTCTGTGATATCCTTAGTTTGTTCGGCTAACACGCACTAGGGCCAGATCAAAGGTTACAACTTGACCCATATATCCCATGTGTGGTATTAGGATGTTCAATCTACACAATCCATATTAAGGTTTTAAAAGTACCTGCTAAACCCAGTTCCCTCTTCTGTAATTTAAATATATAGATATTCATGGTTGTGTACAAATGCATTGATTTGATTTTATTTTGTTATGATGGAATTATTCTATGATTCATCATTGAGTTACATGATAGTTCTCAACCCACTAACCATATTTGGATGATGTATCCCTATGTGATATAGGTCCCAAAGGATAGTTTATTTTACTTGCACAGAGTTAGATGTATCGGCTTAGTTCATTATTAGGTTGTTGTGAAGTGGTGATCTTCCATAATATGAAAGACTTGATCAGTTCATTCATTTTCTATTCATAAAATAGAATAAGAGGTTGCATTATCATTATCATTGTCAGGGTCAGGGTCATGTCCCGGCTTGGATTTGTTTTCTATAATGGCAGAAGGTTTTGTGGACTATTGTGGACTTACGTGGTGTTGGTTGTTTTTGTTGGTTAATGGTTATCAGTTTTAGAAATACTCTAATATATTTAAGCTGAGCTTATGCTATCTTGTTATATATTCGGAATTCAGCCATTGTTAGGTGTATCATTTTCTATTTTGCAAGGAAAATGGGGTGGTCTCCGGTCCTCGGTGGACATGAGATACCCCTCACGGCCAGGACCTGGTATGGGTCGTGACAACTTATCAACCAATTTCTTTTTATTACACCTTTTTTTCTCCTTTATTGCACCTTTAAATTGGATGTGGTTTCTTTTATTCCTTCTTTTTCCTTTTTTTAAATATTTTTTTCTCTTTTTCTTTTTCTACCACCCAACCCTTTTATCCTTTATGTTATTTTACCATTTTTCATACCTACTTCACACACTTCACATCCCTATGATGTCCACCCTCAACATAGGCGATTTTCTTGAGTTGTGTTTCATAATGTCCAAGGTGGACCAAGGCAAAATAGGTTCATTATAATAAAAATGGGAAAGGGAAAGGTGAAGCAAGAAAAATAGGCTATAAGGCTAAAAAATATGGATAAAGGGATACTTATTCTCATATGGAATTTCATTTGGGCTAAAAGTGGACTTATTTTAAGAATAGACTCTGATCCTTTTCTAACCAACTATAGTATAACCTAGGCAAGACTAACTGGGCAAGTTCTGTATTCAACACACAAAGCGAACGAATCAGTCTCTCAGACACACATGGCATCGGGTTACATCCCAAGTTAGTACCTCTGGTTCATGCAATAATTAACAATGATTATCATGTCCCTAATCCTAATGCCATAATAAGATCAACAATGGTCGCAAACATATACATATCACAGAGTTATAAAAAATATATTGAGGTGTATTATTTTTCTCAAAAAAATCAATAAAAAAAATGTCAACTGCTATAGATACTAAAAAAATCTCCCACTTTCACAAAAACACAGCACAATATGAAACAAAATAGCATACGACACAAAATAAACCTAGATATATCAGTTCTATAAATATACCATTGCCGACAGGAAGACTAACATGACAACAAAACCCACAACGACTAAGGTACACCCTATCCCTAACTAAAAGACTATGCCTTGTCCCCAGTGCATATAAATCAATAAAGCAAAGGAATAAGGACATACCTATCCAAGACATCCGTGTCAAAAATCAATGCAAAACTAATAAATACCTTTTTTTGACTCCCAAGCAGTACCTAATTTACCATCACAACATGACTTACTTACCTTGGCTACTCAGACTTAGCCAAGGATAACCTAATCAACTGCCTTCACCTCTTCAACATTACCTAAATAGTGCTTCACACATTTCCCGTTCACTATGAATGGGGCATCACCGTCTCTCTTCAGTTATACAACACTATGAGGTAATACTCTAACCATGGTGAATGGTATAGACCACCTATACTTAAACTTTTCAAGAAAAAAATAAAGCCTTGAATTACACAATAAAACCAATTCACTAAGATTAAACCCACTTTTCTCAATTTTTCTATTCTGATTCAACATTTTCTTTCTTTGTATATGGATGAACTCTTATATGAGCGGAGCAAAAATTCATCCAACTCAATAACATTGCTCAACCTTATCTTGGTTGTATCATACGACTTAAAATTTATCTTCTTTAATGCCCATAGTGCCTTATGCTCAAGTTCTATCGACAAGTGGCATGACTTTCTGTATATGAAATGATATGGGGAGGCACCTATGAGTGTCTTGTAAGTTATTAGATAGGCCCACAAAACATCATCTACCTTTTCTGACCAGTCAGTCCTATTGCCATTCACAGTCTTCACCAATATGGGCTTGATCTCTCTACTGGAGACCTCAACTTTCCCGTTTGTCTGAGAATGATAAGGTGTTTCCAGCTTAGGCTTTACACCATTTTTATTAAGAAGGGACTTAAATAGATAGTTTCAAAAGTGGGATATACCATCACTAATAATCACACATGGAGTGCCAAATTGATAAAAGATGTTTTTCTTCAGATTTACGGTGATACGCCTACCTTCATTGTTTTAAAGTGCAATAGCCTCCACTTATTTTGAAACACAGTCATCCGTTACAAAAATATACTTTATTCCATTAGAGCTTACGAATGGACCAATGAAATCAATTCTCCATACATTAAATAGCTCCAAACTCCATAATATGTGTTATGTAGAGCTCATAGCATCGTGAAATATTTCCTTGATTCTGACATTGGACACTAGCTTGTGCAAAATTGTGAGTATCCTTGTATATCATTGTCCAATAAAACCCACGCTATAGAATTTTATGAGTTGTGTGGGTTCTACGATGATGACCCCCAAATGGTGATGAATGACAATCTTCAAGAATGCTCATCATCTCCACCTTGGGATAAACCTCTAAATCACACTATCCGCATAAACCCTAAAAAGGTATAGTTCATCCTAAAAGAACTTCCTCACATCATGCATAAATATCATGCATTGCTTGAATGATAGGTATATGGGATAAGATAACTTGCCAAATAGTTTGTAAAATCAGCAAACCAGGGTATTACGTCTTGAGATGATGCCAAGACCCACTCATCTGGAAAAGTATCATTTATGTCAGTCTTGTCCCCTAATTTTTGTATTGCCCCTTCCTCAAGCCTAGACAAGTGATCAACAACTTGTTTTTTTGTTCCTTTTTAGTCTATCACCTTAAAGTAAAATTCTTGCAGCAAGATGAACCAATGTATCAACCTTTGTTTTGCATCTTTCTTCGACATTAGCTACCTTACAGATGTATTATTTATGTGGAATATCACTTTGGTTCGTATTACATAGGACAAATACTTTTCAAAGGCAAAAACCACCGCAAACAACTCTTGCTCAATGACTGTATAGTTTTTCGTTGTGGGTTTTAATGCCTTGTTTGCATAGTAAATTGTATGAATAATCTTCACACTCCTTTGCCCTAGGAAAACACCTAAGGTGACTCAACTTGAATCACACATGACCTCAAATAATGCAGACCAAGTGAGGTACACAATAATAGGAGTCTAGATCAACCTCTCCTTTAGGAAATTGAAGTCCTTAAGACATACATCATCAAATACAAATTTCACAACTTTATCTATAAGCTTGCATAGAGGATTTTCAATTTTAGATAAGTCCTTGATGAACATCCTATTAAAGCCTATATAGCCCAAAAAGGTTTGTACACCTTTTACTGAGACTCGTGGTGGAAACTTTTCAATTGCCTAAATCTTGGATTTGTCCATCTTAATGACCAAATTTTTGATCTTGTGCATGAGAAAAATACCATATTTTAACATAAAATGCCCCTTCTCTCTATTCAATACAAGATTAGACTTTTCACATCTATGTAATGAGTTGTCCAGTTGGTCCAAGAAATAATCATAGGAATCCCCAACTACAAAAAAAGCATCAACGAATACCACGATCGTGTCCTTCACCATGTCATAAATATATACATCATCCATCGCTAGAAAGTGGCGGGAGCATTGTATAACCCAAATGGCATTCCCTTGAACACAAATATCTCATAAATGTAAGTACAAGTAATATTTTCTTGGTCCTTGAGAGAAATAGTGATCTTATTGGTATCTCAAGTGTCCATTAAGAAAATAATACCAACCCCTACCTGCTAGTCTATCAAGCATCTGATCTATGAACTGCATAGGGAAGTTGTTCTTTTGTGTTTATATATTAAACTTCTTATAATCCATACGAACTCTCCAATCGGTGACTGGCCTCATGGGCACAAGTTCGTAATTTTAATTAGAAACCATAGTGATTCCACCCTTCTTCAGCACACATTAAAACTACTAGCCTACATGTTATTCCTAATAAGGCAAACTACACCAACATCTAACCATATAATAATTTCTTTTGGGCCAATTTCCTTCCTAAGAGGATTCAATAATCGTTGATGCTCAATGCTGGGAATACAATCCAGTTCGAATTATTCCTTAAGAGTGTACATACCTTGTGGAATCCTCGTAAAATCATCTATGGTCCATCCAATCGCTGTCTTGAATCCTTGTACCATTGATATTAATGCTTTAACCTGTTAGTATTCCAAATCTTAAGTAAAAAATTAGTAGTAAGGTATTATTATCCCCTAGAATGCATACCATAAGAAAGATGGAAAGGCCTTCAATCCCAAAATTGATGGATTCTCAATGGATGGTCTCTTTTGATGAATGGATCTATTATTTAAATAAATATCTAGATTTTTTAGACCATAACTACTAGAACGTTTACCATCCATTGCATTAACCATCTCGTTATAATCTTTGATGCCCTAACTCTCAAAATTCAAGAATACCACTAGTATCAGCTCAACCCCAATTCTTTCTTTAATAGGCACAACCTATGGATCTGCATCGTCATCAAAAGTGTCTATCACAGACACTTCTCACATATTATCTGGTAGTTGCACTGACTAATAAACATCAAAGGTCACATTTTCATTGTTAAAATAGAACTTTAATTTCCCAACTCTATATAAGTCAATACCCTACAATGTCTAGGAAGGGTCACCCCTATAGATCTTTTAAATCTACCTCACAATCAAGGATTACGAAATTAGCTAGATATAAAAATGATTCAGCCTTTGCCAAAAGATCACACTAAATAACCACTGGTTTTTTCAGAGATTGGTTGGCCATCAATAATATCATTGATGTAGGTTTGGGTTCCCACATCCCCAACTTATTGTACACTATTAGCTTAATTAGATTGATACATTCTCCCAAGAAACATAAAGCCCATTTAAGATAGAAAGGACCTATAGCACGTAAAATAGTTAAAGCCATGGGGTCCTCCTTTTTCTCAACTAAAGATCTTGAAGAATGACATGACCCAAACTAGGGTCTAGTCATGTTGGGTACCTCAGGTCCAACCAAGAACAAAGACCACCCCCAATACCCAACCTTTAATCTCACTATACCCTATGTCGGGTTAATTCCCAACATATAGCAAGATAAGATAATATTAAATTAAAGACATGAAAATAAGCCTAAAGTCAAAACGGAAAGCCACAACCAATTAACCATACATTACCAATACCAATACCAATGCTAACACTATTACTGACACCGCCCATGCCCATAGTAGTCAAAAAAGCCTCTAACAAGAATTAAAGGATATCTTGTTTGGAAATGCCCCCGACCATAGCCAAAACCAAAACCAAATAAACAAAAATGAAATAAAGAAGTCCATAGCATGAAATAGGGACTTCCAGAGTATAAAATCTCACCACTTCTGTCTGACTCAAAATTTACCCCTAAATTACCAAGTCACTGAGCATGAGGAGTGTAAGTATGGCCGATTCCAGCATTGTATGGGGATACTGCGCCCGAAGATGGTTAGTAGGATGAATGCTTGCATGTAGCTTAGGGATAAAGATAAAGTAATACAATTAATTCAAAACCAAATCAAATAACAATGTCCAATGATATCCATCCATATATATGTATATATATCTTGCTGGTATAGTGCAAAAGGTTTAGCATGTATTTAAAACCTTAACCTATATTGTGTAGCTTTAACATTATAAATCTACCCACAAACATAATGGGTCCTGAGTTACCACCTGAATAGACCCTAGTGCGTGTAGCCATACAAATCGGAGATATCATAGATAGTCGGGATTCCCGTGTACCCTTCTCCCTCAATGATACATAAATACAAGTATAAACATAGGGATTCCCGTGTAACCCGCAAATATATGGTCACCAACACAAAACCTCCTATCGACAAACATGATTTTCTAGTGTTCACCCTTCGAACTCACACCTTCACAGCTAGCTATCAAAACCCCTATTATCGCCCAATTAAAATATTTAGTACATAACCAAACCATAAATTCTAAGGGTGAATTATTAAGGCATTATTAAGTGGTATCGTCAAACCGACTATAGCTTACAAGCAATATCATTAGCCAACACTTAGAGAAATCCCATGTACCCCATAAACTCCATTATTAAAAATTACTAGAGGTATTCCCGTGTACCCCACAAGGTTTTTAAAACCATCCATAACCTTTTACCAATTATACTATGCATTACTTTCAAGAAATAAGTCAAACTAAACACTTTGGGGGTTCCATTGTACCCCTAATTCAAATTCCCATCTTTCTCATACCTACTAACAAATTTTACAATACAGGGTTGGAGTCATAACCACTTTAAAAGTCATAAGTTTAGATAAGGCTACCATTATCAAATTCTGCTACCATACCATGCCCCCACATGTTGAAGACCATATTTAAAACATAGAAAATTCTAATTAAAACAGGGAAAAACATTATTCAACCATAAATATTAAAAAACCAAACCTTTATTTCAAAACCATAACAATACCATTTAAACCATGTATTAAAACATGTTCTTTAAGAAAAATAATAATGAGATAGGAGTGACATGCCTTAAATACCAAGAAATATTGAAGGGATTGCACCTATAGAACCCTAGATGACCACTTTGTTTGAAATCCTAACCTTAGCTTGAACAGAGAGTTTGAGAGATATTTTGAGAGTTTTTTATTAGGAATTATGTGTTAATGAAGTATCAAAGAATGTTTTAATTTGTGGCATCAAGGATACTTAAAGTGGGAAATCTCCAGAATGCCACCAACTTAAAACTATAAAAAGTCTTGGTTATGAGTCGACCCATTGACTCATTACCACATCATACTAATAATAGTCTTGAGTTATATCCTAGGTATTAAGTTGTACACCCATACAACATCCACTTTAAGACTCCATGATCCTACTCTTAACCTAACTTTATGACCCGTAATGTCAAGTCGTGACCAACACAGTACCTAGCTAGGTCAGACACAGGAATACCTACGACTTCTCCTTATGACTCGTAATCTGTCCTCATGGATCCTAGAGAGACACTCATACTCAGAGCCAAGTCAAGCTACTGAGTTACTGATTTGGTTAAGGTTTGTCCTAACGACTCATTATCACCCTTAACGACTAATCACCAATAAGTCGTACCCAAAATAACCCAACAACTATCCACTGGGCATCCTACGACTAGGGTCACCTGACCCTTCAAGACACCATATGACTTCTATGGACAAGTCATAATCAAGGCAGTGACCTCAAAGCTCAGAAATTTCCCAGTTCCTAAATTCTGATGTGTTACAATTCTCCTCCATTTGGATCACTGTAACACCCTACAAAATTTTCTGAGTTGTTAAAGACTTTTTAAGCTTATCAAGACAAGCTTAGTACTCAAATATTTGGGTAAGTGTTGAAACTTTCTTCATTCCATAAGCTTTTGAACTTCGGTGAATTATTTTGCAACCTTTCCGACCTTCAATTTTAGATTTTCTTATTGCGTTGCAACGGGGCAAGGTCGTAGTGCATAACGGGTGAGTTTCAAAAATTTTAGACAAGCCTAAGGGCATATTTGGGGTTCAATTCCAGTGGCTCGAGGTGATATGCAGGCGTTGCCTAGGGTACCCCACCTCTCTAAGCGGGGTACCACCCAGGTCTTAGCACTGCTCTAGATGGGACAACTCCCTAGGTGCTCCAGTGCTCTAGGAAGGGCGCTGCTCGGTGGGTCATGCCAGGATAAATATTTTTCTTTCATTCTGTATCATTACGGGTATTTTTGTATTTCTCCAATCCTTTATCCTTTCTAACACGGGATTTAATCCCTAGGAAGCCAAAATAGAGTCACATTCATCAAAATTCTCCAAGAACATAATATAGGGTTTTTACAAAGGATTCAAGAGAAATCAAGATTCAACCGTCAGTTTTAGAAACAGATTAAAGATTTGGGATCCCCAAATCGTAAGCTTTAAGAATCATCCATTATTTTCTAGAATAGATGTACGCGGGCTTTATCCTAAAAACTACATGGGCTTAAAATTGCAAAAGTATGATTTAAAGATTTTGATGAATGTATTTTATGGGGGTTTGAAAACTATATATTGATAATGCATTTCAAAAGTGTCACTGCTACTATTGCATTGTCCTTGTGGTATTTTCCCCCTAAATTCATTTGCATATATATGTATATGTATGAATTTGAAATTTAAGATTGTTGAGAGCATAAATTATGAAATCCCTCTCTTGTGTTGAATTAAAGATTATGGTTTTGTGATTTGAAAGATATTTTTGCAATATCTTGGCATTTGAACATGATTTGGAATTATTGAGAGGGTGTTTCTTGATATCAATATATTCTTGTGTGTCTGAGAAAGAATTGCATGTGTTTACATGAGATTTGAGAAAAAGATTCACTGAATTGAGTTGATGAAATGCTGGTCTCAAAACTTGTGTTTTAAGTACAGAGATTTATGATAGACTAATAATGGCTCAGAGATGTGACTTGCAAGTCAATGGTATGACGATACCTTATTTATTTATTCCATAACAGAGTATCTTTTCAGAGTATATTTTTAGAGCATGTTTTCAGAGTATATTTTTAGAGTATGTTTTCAAGGTATGTTTTTCAGAGAATGCATGTTTTGATAATGTTTTAAAAAGGGGCTTAAAGAGGGTTAGGTGGTTACCCAAAGAAGGCGCGATTTCAAGAAACTCTTAGCCTGAAACCGTATTTGCCGATACAGGTAAATTATTATTGTACGCTGGTAATGGCCGGGTGGCATCGTAGATTTGGAGACTCCAATCCTTGTGGCATACTTGGGTTGGGAGCTTGAATTTTGAGTTAATGGGAGTTTCCATATAGCCCATGGAATTTTCAGAATTATAGAGTATACCACTTAGCGCAAAAGTAATACTAAAAGTGTCATAGCTTTCAGATGTTTTCACAAAGTCGTTTAAAATGCCCATGTGTTTTCTTACTATATGGTATGATTATGAACTATTTAAAACTACTCTCATATATGTTGATTATAAATGATTATTTTGGTATTTGTTCTGCATGCCAGTATATCTGTATTGACCCCCTCTACCCTCCAACCTCTTAGGTTCTGAGGCACAGTCTAGGGGTCCAGATAAGCAGTAGATGATTCCGACAGCAGAAAAGATTGTGCAGTGGTGAGCCTTGTATATTCCAGAAGGCCTAATGTCTTATAGTTGTTTATTATTCTACAGTTTTGGTCTACTGGGGGCCTTGTCCCAGATTTTAGATAGTGTTGTTTTGAGATTTAGTAGAGATTTCATAGATTGATTCAGATGCTATTATTCAGATGTTTTTGAATTAAAGTTTTTGGTATTATGATTACATTTAGATTGACCATGTTTCCGTACTATATCTCCATTTTCCATATTTTCTTTTATTATATGAATATTGTGCATGATTACCAGATATAGAAGGATGTACTAGGCCTTCATGGTTTGGGATGCTCGTCACGGCTAGGGCCCTATTTTGGGTCGTGAAAAACATGGTATTAGAGCACAGTTCATGGTCCCAGGGTGTCTGTGAAATCATGTTGGGTAGAGTCTTATTTATGAGTGTGTAGCACGCCACACTTATAAGTTGGAGGCTACAAGGAATTTAGGAATGTCTCTCTTTCTTCATGTTCTTATTCGTGCAATAGAGTAAGAATGTTCCTCTTCCATACTCTAATTCATGCTATGGCGTCGTTCATACAAAAGTAAAGTTATCTTAATTCTTTCCTTACTGTAGTGTTCTTAGACATGTCTCATTATTGGAGCAATTCAAGTGCATAGGTTCAGAGTTTAAATGTTATGGTTCTTTCTGATTGAACCATATAAGATTTGAAATTTTTTCAAGGACTGGAGAATAGTTCATTAGTGATTTAGAGTGTATTGGTTCTAGTGTGAACGTTGATCTTGAAAAAATCATGCTTTATAGCCTTCTGTATTGAATATATTTGGTCTTTTTCAAAAATTTATGTTTAATATGTCATGCTTAAGAGACAATTATATGTAGAAGAGTGTTAGAACTGTATTTCCACCTGAATAGAAGTATAAGTTAAAGTGTTGGTGTCATGACCTATTTGTAGCATTATTGGACCAAGAAGTATGTGATGTGAAGCCTCTACGTTAGAAGTCAGAGTGAGGATGATTTTGTATAGATAAATATTTTTGTTGAATAACCGATATTTGGGGATGATTTACCCCTTTATAGTGATAGACTAATGTGGTAGCTAGTAGCTTGTGTGGATTGTATGGTAGTCTGTGGGAGAAGTGTTTGACTCATATCTTTATTTATACAGAGTAAGATGTGTATTCTTAGACCATTGATTTTTGTGTGTCAAGTTTCTATCTCTTGTAATCTTTTCATCATTGTGTTGTTGAAAACAAAAAGTCTAGTGAAGTCGTGTGGGGCTCTTTCGATTCACTAGCATAGTTGCCTTGTCATTCATTTCGTTTTCTTATTCAAAACACAAAAAAATCAAAGTCTAGTGAAGCCGTCTGAGGCCTATTTTAATTTACTAGCAACTTGTTGTTCAACTTGTTGTTCTTGTGTTGGTTGAATATATATTTAGCCGAATCATTTCAATGCGTCGACAATGAAGGGATATTTCCTTGTTTGTTATTTTAGTAGAAGGTAGATAAGGAGTTATTAGTCAAGGTGAATTATTGTTTGATTGAAGTATAAAAATGGCGAGATTAGATAGTAGGAGATAATTATAGACCCATGGTTGTTGTGGAAGTTGAAGGTAGTCTAAATGTACGCTTGGATAAGTAAGTGTGATGTGATAAAGCTGTATAAGTAGATAAGATTATATGTGGTTATAATATAAGATTAAGGTTGATCAAGTCGATTATGTGACTATAAGCCTTGACCTTCTTTTCGTTGGTAGATGTAAACTAGTACTACTTGTGAGAAGATGTGTAGTATATTTTTTAGGCATTTGGGTAGAATGTCCCAATTTGATAGACTAGCATATTATGTTGCATTCTTCATTGGTGGTAGATGATTCATACTAGACTATAGGATTGAATCTAAGTGTAGGATGTGGCTGTAAGAGTAGTGGCTTAAGATTAATGATGAATGTTTAGTGAGAATTATATGTAAGGTTGGATTGAAAATCAAGTTAGCACTAGATATTAAGTTGGATAGTTGATGGCCATTAAGGTAGTTGTGATGATTGCTTGGGTAATGATACCGGTTTTATAAAAGTGATCTACTTGGCTTGAATAGTGTATGCAAGAGATTAAGTTTATTGGATTCGTAATGAAGTATGATGTTGTATGTATGATGTAGAAGTATGCCAAGGTGATATGAGGTTGTGGTTTTTTCTAAGGCTATTTCGTGTTGTGTGTGGCTAGAGGTACCGTTGAGTTGTGACGTGGAAAAAAACTAGATAAATGGTAATGGTGTTCTAAATGGCGAAGTTAAGGAGCTTTTATTGATAGTGTTGAGCCTTTTGATGTGATATTGATTCTCATGGTAGAGGATTATAAGTTTGAAGTAGCTATATTGGTAGGCTATGACAGATATAGAGTGGTTCATTAAAAGCTTGGTGACATCCATGTTAGGTGTTAGAATCTAAGTTTGAGTCTTTGAAAGTTGCGGTATTAGAAATAAGAGTAGAAGTACTAGAGGGTGTGCACTTTAACTTTGGGGATAATTATGATGATTCGAAGTTAGTAAGTGTTCAAGTATTATATGATGACTACTGGAGGCTATACAAAGATAGTGTGTTTCTCAGAAGGTCGTATTAGTAGTGGGTTTTCCACTTCCGAGTGTGGTCATTCCGGTTAAGTTCTACTAATTGTGTGTATTGTTGTATTCCATACCCTAGAGTGCAGTAAGTATGGTTTAGTTTAGAATCTAGTAAGGCCGTGTCTTTAATCTAAGGGGGAGATGATAAAACAAATAACCAAGTAAGGCTCTCAGATTCTAGTAATTATGCAGTATGATATAGAACATTGGAAGGTGAGGGTGAATCTCAACCCATTCTTATATCAGTAATTTTAAGTGATCCCAATACCTACTCATGCCTTGTGTTTTAGTTCCATGATCATAGTTTATGTTCATGCTTGTGATAGAGAATCATGTACTCTTCCAGATCCGAAATGAGGAGTTTCAGTTCATTCGGTAGTCGGAATCACATTCTATATATTATGAACTCCAAATTGAGGTCATGCAGCTCATGACTCATGTATTCACACTTTATAGTGTGCTCAGTTCCCATAACTCATGATATACGCCAAATGATTGGCGAGATTATACTTAGCAACGGGTATGCTCTCAACCCAGATTACTTTGATGAATCCCTGATGTTGATTTGCTATTCCTCATGCCTCAGTTTAGTGTCAAGTTTCGTAATATATCCTCTTATACTTTAAGATCTTATGTTCTAACTTTTTTATGAATCCTCCTTATATAATGACAGTGGTGATGAGCGAATGTTTTTTGTTAATAAAAAATCATTGTATGCTTGTTTTAGATAAGGCCATAAGTGAAAAGTAAGATTGGGGCCAAGTCTTTGATTCATATTGTGGTTAGTTGAAATTTGTGTGTGTATATTCTTGGGGTAGCACGTTGGAGTTGTATTGATGGAGGTTTAGAGAATATATGAAGTACGTCTTGATTAGTGTTTTCCTTGAAGTTTATTTGTGGTTATAGATATAGTTTTGAATGACATGTTGGGATTTTAGTAAAGGATCAAAATATGCGTTACTTAATCCATAGTAAGAGTTCAAAGTTAAATCATTGAAGTGGTAAGGCACGTTATGCTTAAGGTGTGATCTCTAAGGGGGGATATATAAGATTGAATCATATGGTTTAGACTAGTATCGTGGTTTGGCATGTTGTATCTTATGATTTATAATTAGGCTTGACCATAGTAAAGTATTTATGTTACTTTAGACATTAGTAGAAACTGTTGTCAATGCCCATATGAGAATTATAAGTTGAATCGAATGTATAGGGTATTTGAAGGGGATAGTATAGTTAAGGGAGTATTCTAGAAGTGTTATAAGCTTGAAAGTAAGAAGTTGCATTACCTAAGGCTTGGAAATTCTATTCTATACTCCATGTAATAGAGTAGTGCCAAGGTTATGATTCCTTAGTTATATGTCTTGTGTAAATCATGCCTAAGATTCTTTGCTCCCTAATGCTACTATAACTTCTTTAGGAAGAGCATTGAAGTGATACTCCAATTGGGGGTAAGTGTTTAGTATAATTCAGTCTGTATAGCCACCAATTCAATTTAACAATCAGGCAGACAAGTACTGTGGTTTTCAACTTTTTCACCCAGTCCTGCAATCCTAAGTCTTATGCGGTTTTCCATCCCCAAGAAATAATCTATTCCATCGATGAAAATTTTGCATGATAATCAATTATGTAGTGTGGGGACATATTTGAGCATGAATTGAGATCATAGAGGTCCCCTAACTCAAGGACGGGTTGAAAGCTTTCCTGTCGTTCTAGTTTGAGTCAACATCAAAACTTGGGTCAACTTCATTTGACCATAACTCTTGGTATATAACGAATTAGAGGGACATAGTGCCCAGGGGGGGAGATACCCTATAAATCCCCGGTGTTTTAATTCCTTAAATCCATACACGTTCATGCTCGAATTTTCATTACAAGCTTTGCATCAGTTATCATTGCATAATCAGTCATACTTTCAAGAGTTAGTTAAGTTAGATACTCATGCATTAGATATGGATGCTCAACAGTGGAAGTTCATCTTATCAGTGCATTTAGTAATGCGTTCATGATAACAACTCATTCACAGATCTACGCAATAGATATGCATGTTTATTATGAGAGTTCAGACCATCAATAGTTCCAGCGGGTATTCTATGCATCAGCTATGCATACGTAGTAGAAGAGTCAGTATATCAGAAGTTTCCATCGTATAGATATGTTTCAGATGTTCTTGTTCTTCAAGTAAGTCCATCCGATTAGTACGCTCATCCTAGTCAGCGACATTCGAGGACGAATGTTCCCAAGGGGGAGATAATGTAACACCCCAAAAATTTTCCGACCTGTTAAAGCCTTTTTAAGATTGTCAAGAGAATCTTAGCACTCAAAAATTTGGCTAAGTTTTGAGACTTTCTTCATTCCATAATCTTCCGAACATTGGTAAATTATTTCGCGACCTTCCCGACCTCCGATTTTAGATTTTCTTGTTGTGTTGTGATGGGGAAAGGTCGTAGTGCATTACTGGTGAGTTTCAGAATTTTTAGATGAGCCTAAGGACATGTTTCATGTTCAATTCCAGTAGCTTGATGCGATAAGCGGGTGCCGCCTGGGGTACCCCTCCTCTCTAAGTGGGGCGTCGCCCAGGTCTTAGTACCGCTTTAGATCGAGTGACACCCTAGCTATTCCGGTTCTCTAGGCAGGGCACCGTCTGGTAGATCGCGCCAGGCCAAATATTCGGCTTTCAGTCTGTATCATTAAGGGTATTTTGGTATTTCTCCAATACCTTATCCTCTCTAACATGGGATTTAATCCCTAGGAAGTCAAAATATAGTAACATTCATCAAAATTCACCAAGAACATAGTTTAGGGTTTTTACAAAGGATTCAAGAGAAATCAAGATTCAACCGTCTGTTTTAGAAACAGATTGAAGATTTGGGATCCCCAAATCGTAAGCTTCAAAAATCATCCATTATTTTCTGGAATAGAGGTACGCGGGGTTTATCCTAAAAACTACATGGGCTTGAAATTGCTAAAGCATGATTTAAAGGTTTTGATGCATGTAATTTATGGGGGTTTGAAAACTATATTATTGATTATGCATTTCAAAAGTTTCAATGTTACTATTGCTTTGTCCTTGTGGTCTTTTTTCCTTAAATCGATTTACATATATATCTATATGTATGAATTTGATATTTAAGATTGTTGAGAGCATAAATTATGAACTCCCTCTCTTGTGTTGAATTAAAGATTACGGTTTTGTGATTTGAAAACTGTTTTCTCAATATCTTGGCATTTGAACATGATTTGGAATTGTTGAGAGGGTGATTTTTTATATCAATATGTTCCTGTGTGTATGAGAAAGAATTACATGTGTTTACATGAGATTCGAGAAAAAGATTCAATAAATTGAGTTAATAAAATGTTGGTCTGAAAACTTGTGTTTTAAATATAGAGATTTATGATTGACTAATAATGGCTCAGAGATGTGACTTGCAAGTCAATGATATGAAGATACCATATGTATTTATGCCATAATAGAGTATGTTTTCAGAGCATGTTTTTAGAGTATGTTTTCAGAGCATGTTTTTCAGAGAATGCATGTTTTGATAGAGTTTTAAAAAAGGGCTTAAAGAGGATTACGTGGTTACCCGAAGAAGGCGCGAGTTCGAGCAACTCTTAGCCTGAAACCGTATTTGCCGATACGGGTAGATTATTATTGTACGCTGGTGACGGCCGGGTGGCGTTGTAGATTCAGAGACTCCGACCCTAGCGGCACACTTGGGTTGGGGGCTTGGATTCTGAGTTAATGGCAGTTTCAATATAGCCCATGGAATTTTCAGAATTGTAGGGTATATCACCTAGCACAGAAGTAATACAAAGAGTGTCATAGATTTAAGATGTTTTCACAAAGTCATTTAAAATGCCCATGTGTTTTCTTACTATATGGTATGATTATGAATTGTTTTAAACTACTCTCATATATGTTGATTATAAATGATTATTTTGAGATTTTCTCTGCATGCAGTTACATCTGTATTTTCCGCCTCCACCCTTCAACCTCTCTGGTTCTGAGGCACTATCTAGGGGTCCAGATAAGCAGTAGATAATTTCGACAGCAGAAGAGATTGTGTAGTGGTGGGCCTTCTATATTCAAGAAGGCCTAATGACTTACAGTTGTTTATTATTCTACAGTTTTTGTCTATTGGGGGCCTTGTCCCAGATTTCAGACAGTGTTGTTTTGAGATTTAGTAGAGATTTCGCAGACTGAGTCAGATGCTATTATTCAGATGTTTTTGAATTACAGTTTCTGGTATTATGATTAAATTAAGATTGACCATGTTTTCGTACTAGATCTCTCTTTTTCGCATTTTCTTTTATTATATGAATATTGTGCATGATTACTAGATATTGAAGGGCGTACCAGGCCTTCATGGTTCGGGATGCTCGTCATGGCTAGGGCCCCGGATCGGGTCGTGATAATCACTCATCCTCGAATGATGGGAGAAGGATGTATCGAGCATTTTTAAACACCAAACATCTCTACGCTTACCTTTAAGATGGAAAATATATTACAAAGGAATGGATACTTTTACTTCATGTCTTCTTCGGCTTCCCAAGTAGCCTCCTCAAAGTTGTGGTTCCTTCTTAGAACCTTTTCCGAGTCTTCATCCTTGGTTCGCAATCGATGAATTTGCCGGTCTATGATTTCAACCGAGACTTCCTCATAAGACAAGGAATCCAAGATACATATATCCTTGATAGGTATAATTAACAATGGATCGTCCACACATTTCCTCATCATACATACATAGATATCGGGTGCACGGAGCACAAACTATAGGGAAACTCTAATTTATATGCAGCATTACCAACCCTCTTCCAACCAAATATGTACCGACATACCAAGAACTAAGCTTCCCCTTCTTTCTAAACTGTATTACCCTCTTTATGCGAGATAGCTTCAATAATACCCAGTCTCAAGCCTCAAACTCTAACTTCCTATGCCTCAAATACATATAGGACTTTTGGAAACTATGGGTGGCTTTAAGACTATCCTGAAACACATTCACTTTCTCCAAGGCTTAGTGAACCAAATCCGAGCCAAACATCTCTACCTTACAAACTTCAAACCACCCAATATGAAACCTATACCTCCTACCATACAAGGCCTCAAACGGATCAATTCCTATCCCGGGTGGTAGCTATTATTATACACAAACTCTATATGAGAAAATTTTTTAACCCAAATACTACCATAGTCAATCATGCAAGCTTGAGGCATATCTTCTAGTGTATGAATGGTTATTTCCACTTGCCCATCTGACAGCGGGTGCAAATCCATACTAAGAATCATATTAGTCTCTAAACCTCCCTAAAATGACAGCCAAAAGTGCTATGAAAACTGCATACGACAATTTGAGATAATAAAAATAGGTACCCCATTCAACTTCACAATATCTTGGAGCTATAACCTTGCATAATCCTCTTCCGAGAAATTAGTCCTCACTTGTAAAAAGTGGGCAGACTTTTTCATCCTATCCAAGACAACCCAATTGAATCCAACTGATTCTGAGACCGAGGAACATCGGTAACAAAATCAGTATTGATCACTTCCCACTTATACACAGGCAACATAATTTCTTGATACAATCTTTCGAGCCTCATGTGCTAAACTTTTACTTGCTCACACACTAGGAACTTAGCCAAAAAATTAGCCACATCCTGCTCCATATTGTTCCACCAATACATCTCCTTAATTTCGTGATACATTTTGATCGAATTAGGATGAATAGTGTAATGCAACTCATGCACCTCAGCCAAGATCCTCTCTCGCAATCCATCTATGATGGGAACACACAATCTTCCTCGGTACAATAAGGTACCATCACCACTAATCTCAAAAGCCATCACTTTCTACGCACCTATATTTCCCTTGATTCTCATCATTATAGGATCCAATACCTAATCCTCCTTTATTTCAGTACTAAGAGACGACTGTGCCACCTTCTGTACAAACATACCATCATCTTCAGCAAGAGATAAAGGCTTAGGTTAACGAAACGATGAATATCTTTTACCAATTCTCATTTTACCTTACGTACATGAGATAGAATCCCCATGGATAACCTGCTAATATCATCAGCAACAACGTTAGCTTTACCTGGATGGTATTGGAGACTCATGTCATAATCCTTGAGCAGCTTAAACCATCTTCTTTGCTTGAGATTTAGCACTTTATTAATGAACACATACTGCAGGCTCTTATGATTTGAAAAGATATCCACATGCATTTGATACAGATAGTGATGCCAAATTTTCAATATGAAACCACAGTTAATAATTCAAAGTCCTAAGTCAGATAGTTCTTCTTATGTACCTTCAATTGTCTAGTGTCTTAATCTACCACCTTGACATATTGCATACAAATGTGACCAAGACTCACATGGGACATATAAAAATAAACCACAAATACATCAGTGCCTTCAGGCAAAGTCAATACTGGAACCGAAATCATCTTATCCTTCAATTTCTCAAAACTACCCTAACAAATGTCAGACGAAAAGAACTTTACCTTTTTCTGAGTTAACCTAGTCAATGAGGCAGCTATAGTCAAGAAACTTTCCACAAATATCCTTTAGTAAATGGATAAACTAGAGAAACTCTAAATATCGATTGGATTCATGGGTTTATGTCGTTTCTTAACCACTACAACCTTCTGTGGATCCACTGTAAGTCGTCCACTACAATGGCATGACTTAAAAAAGTGGCAGTGTTCAACCAGTCACTCTTAGAGTACACAAAAATATTGCTTATTATGACAATGACGAACAAATCCTATAAATGACGAAAAACTCTACACAACAAGTCCATTAATTCCACTGGGGAATTAGTTAACCCAAAAGACATAACTATAAACAAAAAATGCCTATACCAGGTATGAAAGTTAGCTTTAAGGATATCTGTCTCCCTAATCATTAACTGATGATACCAGATCAAAGATCAATCTTTGAGAAAAACTTAACACACTGAATATGATCAAACAAGTCATATACTTTGATGATGGTACTTATTATTTACTGTCACCTTATTCAATTATCGGTAATCAATAAAATTATGAAGGGATCCATCCTTCTCATGAATGGACAATACCGGTGCACCTCACGGAGATATGCTAGGATGGACGAAACCCTTGTCTAAAAGATCCTTTAATTCCTCCTTAAGCACCTTTAACTCATCTAGAGCCATTTTATACATGGGAATAGATATAGGATGAGTGTCCAGAACAAAATTAATTCTAAAATCAATATCTCTATTAGGAGGGACACGAGGAAGGTCATTAGGGAAGACCTCATTAAATTTATTCACCACCGGGATGGAATCTAAAGAAGGTCCCTCCAAGTTAGAATCTTTAACCCGGACCAAAGGATAAATACACCACTTGGAGATTAATCTTCCTACTCTTAGATACAGTAAGAAAATTCTCTTGGGTGCTAGATAACAACCCTCCCATTAAATAATCAGCTTATTTGGGAATTTAAATATGAACTTACGGGTTTGATGATGTTCCGGTGCTTTACGGAACATTTAGCATCATTTTATTAGGAAAATTATATATTTTCAATAAACCAAAATGATATTTAATGAAGGTTTTTAGTGTTTCAGTGAAAGGAGATAACCACAGAAGAAAATTGGAAAAAGTAGCAGAAAAGCAGAATTAAAAGTCAAAATGACAGCCCGTCAGACAATGGACGGACCACCAGATGGACCGTCAACACTTATCCAGAAACTACTTCTCAGAGGGACTTGGTGAAGATCAAGGTGGTGGACCGTCAGACATGGGACGGACCAACAGATTGACCGTCAACGCTTATCCAGAACCTGTTCTCCAGACGAACTCCATTACAGTCAAAGTGGTGGACCGTCAATCTTGGGATGGACCACCAGATTGACCGTCTGTTCTTATCCAGAAGTTACCCTTCAAAAGGAATTCATGACGGTAAAGATGGCGGACCGTCAATCTATCGACGGACAGCCAGGTGGACCGTCAGATCTTTGACGGTCCGTCATATGGACCGTCAAATGGGACGCAGTTTTTTTGATTTTTAAATTTAAATTCGTTTTTTAGCTGGGACATATAAATACCAACTTTTAGGGTTAAGAACGCATCTTTTACCTTTTACAAGTTTTATGTTCATCTATTGAACCTCTTGGTATCCAAGTACTTTGGGAAATTTTAGTATCAAACAACTGATCAATGAAGATTCAAGAACTGATTTTTGGGGTTCTTTGTAAGTAAAATTTCCATTTATTTATGAATAATACAAGAATAAATTCTTTATCTTGAATGGAGTGTTGTGGCTAAATCTCATAACTAAGGTTATGGGATCCTTAATATGAAATACATCTATGGGTTGGGAATAAATTTGAGTTCCATAATTGAATAACATTGCATAAACATTTCTTCAATTTCATGACTTTTCTTGGTTGCAAACTTAAGGAGTAAGCCCTAGAACACCACTTGTCTGAGAGAAAAGTGTTTGTGGGGAAAAGAAGGTGTTTACATGAATTCTAAGGTCTTTAAACTTTAGAGTAATAGATAATTCCCTAATAGGATTAGCTTACATGAGAATTAGGCTAAAAGAATAAGGCATCCTATGAGTTTGAGAAAATTATAGGATAACCTATCCATTTAGGTTGAGAAACTAATGGATATAGAATATGATTCAACCTTTCTTGCAATTGAATTTGTTAAGTGAAACTCATAAATAATTCACAACCCAAAATGATGCGTGCATATTGGTGATCATAACCCTGGTTTGATTAATCTCATAAAGTTACGAAATACGGAGAAAATCATTAGTTGAACTAATCTTGTTATGATTTATCATTTTACAAATGGAAAAAAAAATCCCATTTTGGTTAAGAAACTCTAATCAATAATCTAATAACAATTACAACACTTAGTGTGCAAAGTATTCCCTGTGGGATTCGACACCCAACCGAGTTGGGTTCTATATTTGACGGCGACCGCTTACACTTTCTACTGAGAGTTGTAATTTGGGCGTATCAAATTTTTTCGCTGTTGCTGGGGAATACGGTTGTCAACTAAGTTTGTGATAGTTAATAGACCCTTTGGTCAAAGATTCTCAAACTTTACTTTTTGTTTGTTGTTTTTGTTTTGAACAGGTTGACTCTTGTACATGCCAAATACACGGAGATCGGGTCAACCATTATTACCTATAAATCCTGAACCACATCTCATTGGTAGAATGGATGCGCAACGAGACCCTAAAAGAATAACTGCTCAACAGAAGCAGGCTAGGTTAGCTGCATTGGCAGCTATGCAAGTAAATCAACAGAATGCTGAAAACCTAGGTTGGGCACCAAATCCTAATGATGAAGATCTGGGTGATGATGAGCTATTAAATCTAAGGTGTGCAGATGATTTGGCTGCACCTGTCAACAGAGATCGCCATGCTAGAATGAAACCCGAACACAGAGCTGTGCAGTTTGCTTTTAATGATAACGATGATGAACTAGATGGGGCTGGTGCCACAGGGGCTATTATTCCTCTTCCTTTAGCACCTGGAGCCAAGTTCAACATTACTATCACTATGATCCAGCTGCTGCAACTCAAAGGGTTATTTGGTGGACTTGCAGGCAACGATTCGAATATGTATCTGATTAATTTTATCTCAACATGCAAGTCGTTTGATAATCCGGGGGTTGGTTAGAATACAATTCATCTGCGCCTATTTCCATTGTCTGTATCTAGAGAGGTCACTCTATGGATGAATAGGCTAACTCCTAACTCTATCACTAATTAGAGGCAACTGAAAGACGCTTTCCTAGAAAGATTCTTTTCGCCGTCCAAGAGAGAACAATTGAGAGATGAGATAAGAAATTTCAGATAGCTTCCTACTGAGGATCTCCACAAGAATAGAGAGAGGTTCAAGAAGAAGCTTATGCGGTGCCCAAATCATCAAATGCAAAATGTCCATTTGATGGAGCTATTATATAGAGCCTTCAATTCGGTGACCAAGCCAGTGGTAGATAATGTTGCGGGTGGGTCATTCATGAATCTCACCTTTCTTGAGGCATTCGAGATGCTAGATCGTATGACAAAGAAGAGTAAAGCTTGGCATACCAGGGATTCTGGGGTAACATGCTCTACTGTATCTATTGGTATGACTGCAAAACAGAGGCGAAGGGAAGAGGAACGTGACCAAGATATGGCTCACATGAAAACGCAGATGGACCTTCTCACTAAGAATTTATTATTAGGGAAGACAGAGAAGGTTAAAGTTATTGCATCATAGGGAAGAGATGACTCTGATTCTGAGGAGGAAGCGAATTACTTGAATAATCAGGTTTTTTTTTAGGTAGTGGCCATGGAAACCAAGGTCAAAACTACTATGAAAAATCCAGGTACAAGGACTGAGACAAAGGGAATTAGAAGAATAAGAATGACAGGAGTGGTTTGTATGTCCCTTCTGGAAATCGTGAAGTTGCTGCATCTAACTCTGGGAAGATGTCCATGGAGGACATAATGGCTAAGCTGCTGAAAGGAGTTGAGCCAACCAACATGGGAGTAGCTGAGGTGAAAAATGATTTATCTTCAATGAATCAATTAGTTGACTCACATTCCACTTCAATAAAACAGTTGGAGCAGCAAATGAGTCAATTGTCAGCAACATTTAATCAAATAAAGGATGGTACCTTACCAAGTGACACAGTGCAAAATCCAAGGAAAGATGGGTCATGTATGGAAATTACTACCAGGAGTGGTAAGGTATTGAAAAACCCATCTGTGGGTAAGCCTGTGGTTGATAGTATGGGGGAGAGTGTTGATGAGGTAGATTGTGATCATCCTATAGAAGTTGAAAACCAATATTAGATCATTCATGATACTACACCCAGCTATCAGTAGTCTAAAAAGATTGAAGATGACATGGACAAAGAAAAGAAAGTGGTGGAGAAAACTCTCCCAAAGTCACCACCCCATTTTCCTCAGAGACTGAAGAAGAAGGATGATGATACTGAGTTTAGTAAATTCATGACCATGCTGAAGCAGCTGACTATAAATGTACCCTTGGTAGAGGCATTGGAGCAGATGCCAGGGTATGTAAAATTCATGAAGGAACTTTGGATGAAGAAAAGGGCAGCAAGCTATGAACCGACAGATAATTTCCATCATTGCAATGTGATTTCCATAAGGTCCTTAGTACAGAAGAAGGCAGATCCGGGAGCTTTCATCATTCCTTGCACGGTTGGATCTTTAGATTTTGGTAAGGCTTTATGTGATTTGGGGGCTAGCATTAATTGGATGCTGCTAGCTATTTATAAAAAGGTAGGGTTGGGAGATCCTACTCTAACCAATATGAGGCTCGTGATGGCAGATAGGTCGGCAAAATAGCCTGTCGGTATTCTGTATGATGTATTAGTGAAGGTGCATACCTTCATTTTTCATGCTTATTTTGTTATTTTGGATTGCGAGGTGGACTTTGAGGTGCCCATAATCTTGGGTCGACCTTCTCTCGCAACCAGAAGTGTGCTTATTAATCTTCGAGAAAATGAGCTTTTATTCCGAATGAATGATAAAGTCGTGCATTTTGATGTATGCAAATCAATTAAGCATCCCAAAGAAATGAATGTGTTCTCTATAGTTTATATTTATTAGGAGGAAGAGCTAGAATTATCTTTGTAGGAGCAGCTTACTATTGAGCCATTGACTGTTGTGCTCATGAACTTTGATCGTGAGGATATTGATGAATATGAAGAAACTGTCTGTGGTTTGACAGGAATGGGGTTGTATTCTTATGCCCCCAAGAAGCTGGCTCTTGACCTTAAGAATCGGCCTTTACCACCAGCGAATCCATCTATTGAAGAGCCACCAATGTTAAATTGAAAGAGCTACCTAGTCATCTGAGGTATGTGTTCTTGGGTAGTGGAAATACGCTGCCAGTTATTATTTCTTCTGATCTCGGCGAACAACAGGTGGAATCTCTCATCTCTATTCTAAAGAGATACAAGAGAGCTATTGGTTGGACTATTGCAGATATCATTGGTATCCATCCTGGCATATGTATGCACAAGATTCAGTTAGAGAAAGATTGTGTACACACTATTAAGCATCGGTGTGTCCTAAATCCACCTATGCAAGAGGTGGTGAAGAAAGAAATCATCAAGTGGCTAAATGCAGGGGTGGTGTACCCAATCTCAGACAGCAAATGGGTAAGTCCTGTACAGTGTGTGCCCAAGAAAGGGGGCATGACAGTAGTGGCCAACAAGAAGAATGAGCTAATTCCACTCAGGACTGTCACAGGTTGGAGGGTGTGTATAGACTACCAAAAGCTAAATTTATGGACACTGAAAGATCATTTTCCAATGCCATTCATAGATCAGATGCTTGATCGATTGGTAGGCAGAGGCTGGTACTTTTTATTGGATAGGTATTTCGGGTATAATCAGATCTCTATTACTCCTGAGGATCTGGAGAAAACGATGTTCACGTGACCATATGGAACATTTGCTTTTAAAAGGATGCCCTTTGGATTATGTAATGCACCGACTACATTCCAGAGGTACATGATGTCGATTTTCTCTGATATGGTTGAAGGCACCTTGGAGGTGTTTATGGATGATTTTTCAGTGGTTGGAGATTCCTTTGACTTATGCTTGCTAAATCTAAGTCAAGCATTACAGTGGTGTGAAGAGTTTAACCTGGTCCTCAAATGGGAAAAATGCCACTTCATGGTGAAAGAGGGCCATGTTCTCGATCATAAAAATTTTGCGAAAGGTATTGAGGTGGATAAGGCCAAAGTTGAGGTTATCGAGAAACTACCTCGCCCCATCTCTATAAAAAGGGTGCGTAGCTTTCTTGGACATGCAGGATTCTATCACAAATTTATAAAGGATTTCTCAAAAGTTGCAAACCCATTGTGCAAACTTCTTGAAAAAGAGGCCAAGTTCTCTTTTGATAATGACTGCAAGAAGGCGTTTGAATGAATTAAGATGAAGTTAGTGGAGGCTCCAGTTATTATTTCTCCCGACTGGACAAAGCCATTTGAACTAATGTAAGATGATAGCGAGGTGGCGCTTGGAGCTGTGTCGGGCCAGATAAAGGATAAGTTGTTTCATCCAATCTACTATGCCAGAAAAGCCCCAAATGTGGCTCAAAAGAACTACACTATCACTGAACAAGAACTTTTGGCTGTGGTTTACGCCGTTGATAAATTCAGGGCATATTTTCTAGGGACTAAGGTGGTGGTCCACGCGGATCATGCAACTCTGAGGTACTTAATGGCTAAGAAAGATGCGAAGCCGATTGATTCAGTGGGTATTGTTGCTTCAAGAATTCGACTTTGAGGTAAAGGATCGCAAGGGGTGTGAAAATAAGGTGTCTGATCACTTATCCAGACTTGAATGCGAACAAGAAATCAAGGACAAGTTAGATATTGATGATTCCTTTTTGGATGAGAAGATACTAGCTGCTAAGTTCCAGCAGATTCTGTGGTATTCTGATTTTGCAAACTACGTGGTAAGTGAGGTGATGCCAAATAATCTTTCCTTTCACCAAAGGAAAAAGTTCCTTCATGATGTTACCCAGTATTTCTGGGATGAGCCCTATCTTTTTCAGCGATGTACAAATGGTGTGATCAGGCGCTGTGTACCAGATGTGGAGATGCTGAATATTTTGGAAGCATTCCACGCTTCACCTATTGGTGGTCACCATGCAGGCGACTGAACTGCTCAGAAAGTACTGCAGAGTGGATACTATTAGCCCACACTATTCGGAGATGAATATGAACTCGTTCGTAGATGTGATCAATGTCAGAGACAAGGATCAATCTCCAAACGTCATGAGATGTCAATGTCCAAGATGTTGGAAGTAGAGTTATTTGATGTATGCGGCATTGACTTTATAGGCCCATTTTTAAGCTCGTATGGATTAAAATACATCCTAGTAGCTGTAGACTATGTATCAAAATGGGTAGAAGCTGTGGCGTTGGCTGACAATGAAGGAAAAAGAGTTGTGGCATTTCTGAAAAAGAAAATATTCTACTGCTTTGGAGTACCAAGAACAATCATAAGTGATGGGGGATCCCATTTTTGCAATAAAGTCTTCAGGGTTGTGCTGGAAAAGTATGGAGTAAAAAAACACCGTGTAGCAACTCCTTATCACCCACAAACTAATGGGTAAGTAGAGGTGTCGAATTGCGAGATCAAGGACATTCTCGCCAAAACTGTGAATGCCAGTAGGCAAGATTGGTCTCGAAAGCTCGATGATGCCTTGTGGGCGTATCGAATTACTTTTAAGACACCAATTGGTATGTCACCATATAATCTAGTTTATGGGAAGGCATGTCATTTGCCAATTGAGCTGGAACATAAGGCCTTATGGCTCTAAAAAGGCTGAATATGCATTGGAAGGAAGCAGCTGATCTAAGATTGGAGAAGATTAATGAGATGGATGGATTCCATCTCAGAGCTTATGAAAGACCTGACTTGTACAAAGAAAGGATGAAGAAATACCATGAACAAAGGATTACACAGAGAGAATTTACGAAAGGTGATTTGGTCCTTCTTTTCAACTACAGACTGAAGCTATTTCCAGGTAAGTTGAAGTCTAAATGGTCAGGCCCATTTAAAATTAGCCAAGTCTACTCATCTGGAGTAGTCAATCTTGAAAATGAAGATGGTAGTGTATTCAAAGTGAAAGGGCAAAGAATCAAACTTTATATTGGTCCAAAAGACCTAATAAAAAGTGTTGATGTCTTTTACCTCGATGAAGTCTGAGTATTCGAGATACCTAAGTCTTGCCGCGACTTTAAATCAGGCTCTACTGGGAGGCAACTATTGCTATAACCATAAGTAGAGTCTATTTTATATTTTTGGGAAATTTTAATGTGTATATGAACTGTGCAGGACCAGAAGTGCTATAAAGAGGAAAATTGGGCGCATTTGAGCTACTGGAAATTTGCGACGGTACACTTGATGGACCGCCAAACTACTGATGTACCACTACACTCAATTGTCAAAAACAAGTAGGAAAATACATTCACTGGATAGGGCATGATGGAAAGAGTGGCGGACCGTCAAGTATATGGTGTACCGTTAAAGTAGCCGTCAGAAGTGAGACTGTTGACCTGCATTTTGTTAAGTAGTGATGGATAATTTGGTGGACCGTCACGACTGTGGTTGACTTTCCCATTAACCGTCACATCAAAACCAAAACTCATCAACTCAGCTGAGGGGTGACGTTCCCAGTGGTGGTCCGTCACACTTATGATGGACCATCAATTCGACCGTCACTTTAACCTTAATTCAAAATCGGGTTGGGTTAAATTGGTGCTCTTTATAAGTAATCCATATTTGACCCGGAATGAGATTTTAAGAATAAAATTGAGTGGGTACACTCATTGTAACCATTCCATGACCTTTGATTATTCCACTTCTCCAAGATTCAAAGAACCTGAACTGAGTTATCCTATCTGAGACTCCTCCACTCCTCCATCTCTTTTCTATTTAAGCTAGGTCATTCTTTCCCTTTCCTTATCACAAACTAAAGAGTAACAGAAGTGATAGATGTTGCAAGTAGTTCAGTCTCTGAAGTCTCAAGAAAGTAAAATACTTCCACATCCAGGTATGAGCATTTACTTCTTTCCTCTTCTTCATTTGAAGAGTATAGGCATAAATTGTTTCATGATTTAGTCTAATGGTGTTGAGTTTGAATGATTTATTCTTAAGTTTGATTTAGTTGATGAAGTCTTGCTTAAAATGTGGTTTTAATGTTGTTGCTCAAGCTAAAAATTTATTTGATCTTAAGCTGCGTTGAAAATCAGTCGAACCCGTGAATGTGCCTGAGGACGAAGGTCTGACGGTCAACATGGCGGACTGTCAACTTTGTGATGGACCACCAAGTTGACCGTACCAAAGGTCAAAGATGAGTGTCTAGATGTATTTGATGGTCAGACTGGTGGACCTTCAAGTTTTTGACGGACCACCAAGTTGACCGTCCCAAAAGTCAAAACACTGAAACATACTAGATAAAGCTGACGGTGGATCTGACGAACCGTCCCACCATTGGTGGACCGTTAAATCTCCCATCAGGCCTCACTGTTAACTGTTTTGCCTGTGTTTTACTTTGCACTGATTTCTTAATCAATTTTCAGGTGACATGGCTCCTAAAAATAGAAAAACCAAGGGAGAAAAATATCAGCAAGGTAGAAACACATCCGCACCGGCGTATAACACAAGGCAAATAGAAAGAGAAGCCATTATAATACCCCAGTCTAAGGAGGGGAGTGACAATAGCATTAGTTTCACCGATTCAAGCCCAGCTAAAGAGACAGTTGCTTCAGCTCAACCATTACCTATAGAAGGTGAAACTGAAGCGGCTAATGTGGAGAACCAAGTTGAAGTCCCTGAACCTGAAGCTGAAAACGTGATCGGACAGAAGGATCCCCAAGTACGAGATGTTATTAGGTGGAAAATTGAAGGAGCACAAAAAGAGTTCTATGATGGGTTACATCCCACTGCTCGAGGGATCCAGGGATCATTCCCTGAAGAACATCAGATTATGGCCACGGAGCTTCATGAATATACTGAACTGGAACACCGATTCAATGATTATGGATTGGCATGGATGAGCACGCCACTAGGGGAATACCAACCAAACTGGGTAAGGGAATTCTTTGCAAATTCTATTTATCGAGTAAAATCTGAATGTCCGAAGGGGACTCTGATTTAGAATAGACCAAACAGGGAGTCTATTCCAGTTCGAGGAGTTGTTGTTGATATCTCGGCCCGAACTATCAACAGAATGTTGTTTGGGCCAGCATACGAAGCTCCACCTGTTGTCCCTTATTTCAAATATAGTATAAGAAATGCTTATTTCCAGAGACGTTGGGCAGCATCATTGTTCACTAATGATGGGAATCCGTCCTGGCCAACTAACCCCAAAGAACGCATTGCAAAATTCACACTTAGTTTCAAGGCTAAGTTCTGGTGGACTGTTGTTCGATTGAGGTTAACGCCGGCCAAAGGAGATGGAAACCTGGATAATCACAAGGCCCTGATGGTAGACAGTTTGATTTCACGTTTGTACATTGAACTTGGCCAGCTAATTGCAGATGAGATGTTTGTGAGGGCACATAAGCAGAATACTTCCATACCTTTCCCTTATTTGATTACTGCTTTATGAAAACAAGCTGGTGTGCCGCTGATTCAAGGCATTGATAATGAAGTTTAAGCCACTCATAAATAGGATATTGAGAACTCCAGAGATGAGTCGAAGGTTGACATTCGAGTGAAAAATCCTCCAACACATCAGTCTCAGTCTGTATCAGTTCCTGAATCCCCAGAAATGCCCGAAGGTATGCCTTTACCTATTACCACATATGTGCCTCCTGATTATATGCCTCAGGGTATGTCTGTAGAGTTAGATTCTACGCAGTTTGCTAGTGAAGCAGATTTTGTAGAATACAGATTAAACCCGGTGAATTTTGTCAAAGTTGTGAAAAATAAAAAAACGGTTCCAGAAGCAATTAGAAAAGTGGGCTAGAGATTTCAAACCTTTTGTGGATAAAATCGTGGCCGAAGCAGTCTGTCCATTTCAAAATATTCAAGTGAGGATGGCTAACATGGAAGCTCGCAACAACAAAAGGCTAGATTCACTATTTCTTCCTGATCTTACCAAGCTCATGGCTGAATTTGAGCAGGCAAAGGCTGACATAGCTGAGTTAAAGAAGAAACAATCACAACCGCCTGCATTCGATCTGACTCTGGCAGTAAGTGATGATGATGATGGTATTCTGGATCTGATGGTTAGACCGGAGAAGAATAAAGACAAGTAACAAATGGATGAACAAGCGGCAAAGAAAGAAGAAAAAAGGAGAAAGAGAGTAGCAATGTCACCTGAGGAGTTAGACTAACACAACCTAAAGAGAGTTGTGAAGAAATCAAAGAAGGAAGCTGAAAGAAAGCAAAGACAACAAGAAATTAAAGATGCAGGAGTCTCTACTAGTGCTTCCCCAGAAAGGGGCCGAAGTGCAGGTTCAATTCGGGAAACCATCCCTCAAAATGTCGAAGGTGAAGTTGTGAGTTCTCCTACAACCATAGGGGTCAACATTTTGCAGGGTGAGGACGATGGATACTCACCACACTTGCCAGATGCCTCAGAGGAGTGAGAGGAAATGTAAATATCCAAATTCTCATGTACGGTAATTTATTGCTTTGAGGACAATGCATATGTTTCTGTGTAAGGGTGGGGTTATTTACACCATGGTTGGATGTTGTTGCCGATATTATGAATCCAATCATGTGCTATCTAGTAGAAGTGGCATGTCTAGGTTGTTTTTATTTTTGCATTTAAATTCTGCATAGCATAATGTAAATACAAGTGTTTAATGACAATCTATGAATTGGTTCTGTTTCAGCACTTAGTTTTTAATATGGAGAATGAATGATGTTGGCATAAAACATTGAACATGTGTCTGTAATTATTTACTTTTTCAGTTAAGCATTTGCAGATAACCATCAGTAATTCTGTATTCAGCATTGGACTGTAAAAAGTGCATGAATCATGTAATGAACATTCTGAGAATTGTAAAGGATATTTAACTTCGATGCCTACGGGTGTGAGGATTTACTTGCAGTTCTTTCATAGGATAAGACCTAGAACTTTCCCGAGCCATGGATACAGTCTTCTAGTGGAGTCATTAGTATAGGATAATAGGCCTCCTTGATTGTTCCTATTTGAACCCATCTTGTACCTATAAGAATTGGTTTAACCTCCTGCCTCTGTCAGCAACTCTCCATAGGACTTTAACATTCATCTCTGAACTTAGCCAAATGCTAACATTGTATATTTTAACTTAGACGAAGTATCTAAGTTGAGGGTGGCTAGTGTAAAAAATAAAAGACCTCAATAGAGTGTGAGATAGAATCCAATTAGAAACAATTGGTCACTGCCTGCATCAGCATAAGTAAAGGGTGACTAGTTCTTCTATTCAAAAATAATAATAATAATAATAATGAAATGAGTAGAAGATTGAGGGTGAAAATATGCTAAGGCAAGGAGAGTTAAGTTTCAATGAGTCACTTCACCAGGAAACATACCCCACCTAATCCTAAACCTTGTTGGCCTTGAAAAGACCTATTTGATCCTAGTGAGTAAACCGTGAGGACGTGTCATATGGCCTGGGAAAGCCTATGGGTACCTAGGCTATGTTTGAAACTTTTTTTTGTGAGTGTGAGAGGTGGACAATGTCCACATAATATAATGAGTGGTGGACTTCTTTGTTGTGAGGGAAATCAAAGTTTTACTGAATTTTCTTTTATCCGTGGGATATAACATTCATGCTTGTGTGATGAATTATAAATAAATGTTGGGTGTGGATTCTTTTGTGTTAAATGCATGAGATTAAGCTGATGAGTGAATGTTTGCATAAGAGAATATTTCAATGGTTGGTTTCCTGTCATTTTATTGTTCATGTGCAGAATTTTTTATTGAGTTGCTTGAGGACAAGCAATGATCTTAAGTTGAGGGTAATGATGTTCCGGTGTTTTACGGAACATTTAGCATCATTTTCTTAGAAAAATTGTATGTTTTCAAGCAACGAAAGTGATATTTAATAAAGGTTTTTAGTGTTTCAATTAAAGGAGATAACCACAGAAAAAACTGGAAAAAGTAGCAGATAAGGGGAATTGACGGTCAAAATGACGGACCGTCAGACATGTGACGAACCACCATATGGACCATTAACACTTATCCAGAAACTACTTCTCAGAGGGACTTGGTGATGATCAAGGTGGTGGACAGTCAGACATGGGATAGACCACCAGATTGACCATCAATGCTTATCTAGAACCTGTTCTCCAGAGTAACTTCGTGATGGTCAAAGTGGTGGACCGTCAATCTTTGGACGGACCACCAGATTGACCGTTAGTTCTTATACAGAAGCTTTCCTCCAAAAGGACTCCGCGACGGTAGAGATGGCAGACCATCAATCCATCGACGAACCACCAGGTGGACCATCAGATGTTATCAAGAAACTACCATTTGGATGAATCGAGTGACGGGAAAGATGGTGGACCGTCAGATCTTTGACGGTCTGTTATATGGATCGTCAAATGGGACGCGGTTTTTTCATTTTTAAATTTTAAATTCTTTTTTTAGTTGGGACATATAAATACTAATTTTTAGGGTTAAGAACGCATCTTTTACCTTTTACAAGTTTTCTTTTCATCTATTGAACCTCTTGGTATCCAAGTACTTTGGGAAATTTTAGTATCAAACAACTAATCATTTAAGATTCATGAACTGATTCTTGGGGTTCTTTGTAAGTAAAATTTCCATTTATTTATGAATAATACAAGAATGAATTCTTTATCTTCTATGGAGTGTTGTGGCTAAATCTCATAACTAGGGTTATTGGATCCTTAATGTGGAATACATCTATGGGTTGGGAATCAATTTGAGTTCCATAATTAAATAACATGCATAACCCTTTATTTAATTTCATGAATTTTCTTGGTTGCAAACTTGAGGAGTAAGCCCTAGAACACCACTTGTATGAGAAGAAAGTGTTTGTGGGGAAAAGAAGGTGTTTACATGAATTCTAAGGGCCTTAACCTTTAGAGTAATAGCTAATGCCCTAATACGATTAGCTTACATGAGAATTAAGTTGAAAGAATAAGGCATCCTATGAGTTTGATAAAATTATAGGATAACCTATCCATTTAGGTTGAGAAACTAATCGATATAGAATAGTATTTAACCTTTCTTGTAATTGAATTTGTTAAGTGGAACTCATAAACAATTCACAACCCAAATGATGCTGGCATTTTGGTGATCATAACCCCGGTTTGATTAATGTCATAAAGTTACAAAATACGGAGAAAATCATTAGTTGAACTAATCTTGTTAGGATTTATCATTTTACAAATAAAAAAAAAACAAACCCCTATTTTGATTAAGAAATTCTGATCAACAGTCTAATAACAATTACGACACTTAGTGAGCAATGTATTCCCTGTGGGATTTGACACCCAACCGAGTTGGGTTCTATATTTGACAGCGACCGCTTACACTTTCTACTGAGAGTTGTAATTTGGGCGGATCATTTGACAGTCTAGAAAAAGATAGCACGAGTTCAACCAATCCATCCCAAATATGTTATTTAAATAAATTATGTCTAATTCAAACAGATCTACCAAAGTCTCCCGACCACCCACATATACCACACAACCCCTACAGACTCTCCTGGAAACCACATAGTCACCCAATGGTGTAGAAATAGAAAAGTGGTCTAAAATGCACCTAGGACACAAACCAAAATGCACAGTCAAAAATGGGGTTAAATTAGAAGGAGTGGACCCTGGGTCAGGTAAACAGTACATATCATGGGAAAATAGTTTCAACATACAAGTAATGACATCAGGCGATGCCTCAGACTCCTGATGGGTAAAGAGAGCACAGAGTCGGTGTCGGCCAGTGCCGAAGCCAGATGGTGCACCCTTTTATATCGGAGCTGATTAAAAGAAAACCAAAACATTTTTTGCCCCAGAAACAACCCTAGCCACGACACAGTTTATAAGCATGTGCCCTGACTGACCACAGTTGAAGAACTTGTCTCTTTCCTAATAACAGAAACGCCAATATAATAAACCATAAAATCTATAAGAAGGATTTGATGGAGTTAATTGGGCCCCACTAGAATGAGATTGAGTACCTTGTGCCCTATAATTTTTGTAAACCCTTAAAATATCTATCACCAGATGACTTTAGGTAGGGAGCACTAGCTGTCAGTAGGACCCAAACCTCCCTTAATTTTTTTTGTCCACTTTCCACCATCCCTGCCACTATGTTGTTGACCTCTTCCTTGAACTGAATGCCAAAATTTCTTGCTCTACTTTTCCCCAAATTCAACCAACTTTCTATTCTCTTTCTCCAATATTTGCATACTCACAACCATCCTAAAGATGTTCAATTCCTTGTTCAACAAGGAAGCGTTACTCTCCACAATCAAGTCTCGGGACAACCCAATAAAAAACTTCCTTATTCTAGCCCTCATGCTAGAGACCAACTTTGGAGCATACCAGGATAACTGGTAAAACTTCAACGCATACTCGTTGACTTAAATTTTGCCTTGATTTAGGTTAACAAACTCTTTCACCTTCGCCTCCCATAACTTTTGAGGAATGAAAATAACAAGAAAAGCTCTAGAAAAGTCCTTCCAAAAGGCGAAGTCAACATCCACACCTTTGATCTTCTCTCATTCTTCAAACCACTAATGATCTACATACCTCAACTGGTAGGCTGTAAACTCCACACATTCCACCTCAGTAACATGTATCACCTAGAAAATCTTCTCTATTTAATCTATGAAGCCTTGAGGTTTCTCCTTAACTTTTGTACCAATAAACACAAAAGGATTTAATTTTATAAATTGGCCAACTCTAGTTCCCTCAGATGATGGAGTAATAAAATCCTCTCTCTCTATTTGAGAGGCGAGCAACAAAGTGAGAAAATGGGTCAACTAGCAAAACTTAGAATTAGACATTTCACCTTGAGGTGTCTTAGGAGGGATATGAGGAATGAGTGAAGCTCCAATAGTACCATAAGAGACAGTGGCCTTAGACCTTGTATGAAACCCTGGGGTAGGATGAGATCCATTTCTATTTCAATCAGTTAGGACCAAAGGGTTCCCATGGATATCAGATCTTCTTGGAGGCATGATCTGAAAGGAAAACAAACATGAAATAGAGAGATTAAAGAGTTTGGACTCTACACTCCAAAACTAGAACACAAGAATGAGAAATATTCCTATATTCCTCATAGCCTCTCCCTTATGAGTGTGGCACACTACATACCCTTAAAAGAGGCTTTACTCGACATAGCTTTGTGGACACCAAATTCACCATGAACCTAGGGCTCTGATACCCATCTGATTTGACCCAAACTATGGCCTAGTTATGTTGGATACCTCAAGTCCACCAGGACCGTAGGTCACCCTAATACCCAATCGTTAACTTCCCTACACCCCATGTCGGGTGAATTTTGAGCATATAACAAGATAATATAATATTAAATTTAAAACAGGACTATAAATGTAAAGTAAAAATTGAAAGACACAACCTATTAACCATCTATTACCAATCCCAATGCCAATACCAATTCCAATGCTAACACTAATACCGATACTGCCTATGCCCATAGTATTCCAACAAAGCCTCTAACTAGAATCAAAGGATATCAAATAGGGACATACCCCCAACCATAGCCAAAACCAAAACCAAAGAAACAAAAATGATATAAAGAACCCCATAGCATGAAATGGGGTCTTGCAAAGTATCAAAGCTCACCACTTTGGTCTGACTCAATAGTTGTCTCCGAATTGCCAAGTCACTTAGTATTAGGAGTAAAAGAATAGATGGTTCCTGCATCATGTAGGGATATAGTACATGAATGTGGTTTGAGGAGTGAATGCTAGCATGTAACTCAGGGATAAAAATAAGGTAATGCCATTAATTTAAAACCAAATCAAATAACTATGTGCAATGATATTCATACATATACATAACTACACACACACACATATATACATATATATCATGACAGGATAAGGAACAAGGTTTAGAATGCATTTAAAATCTTAAATTGTTACTTAAATTGTTGAAGTTTTGAATTTCGGCCTTTGGTATGCTCTGTGATTGGGTGAAGTCTAAGTTACCCCCGTCTTTAAAATAGAAAAAATTGTCCTTGAACGTGAAATTATGTCATTGCTATGTTAAAAATTGATTGCAGTATACTATGTATTTGAAAAAATACCTGTCATGTTTTTTAACTAAAAGGGGTTACCGACGGTCACCTTGACGGATTGTCGTATAATTGACAGAACTCCAGGTGAACCATCGCAGAGACCCCAAGGATGGTATTCACTGGATAAGGCCCGATGGACAACTTAGTGGACCATCACCAATCAGACGGACCGTCAGATTGATCATCACAAGGTCCTAAAAAAGGTCACTCACTAGATAACACCCAACGGCCTGACTAATAGACCATCGACCCTACGACGGACCATCAGACCGACCATCAAGAAAATTATTTCACTGTTTTTGTTGATTGTCTTTTGAAAACTGATTCCTTACTCCTTTTTCAGGTGCCATGGCAAAAAAACTCCCATTGAATAGGTGGTGGTAGGGTAAGAGGACAAGGTAAACCTGCAAGGATTGAGGAGGCATAAGCCTTCAACACTCGCCAAATATATCGGACATTTCCTACACTCTCTCAGTCTAAAGAGGAGAGTGACAGCAGCACCAGCAGTACTATCTCGAGCCTTGGCAAGGAAATAGTAGTCACATCTCATCCCAAACCAGTTGAGGCTAAAACTGAGGCTACCAATGTAGAGGCACAAACTAAAGTGACTGATGCATAGACTGATCCTAAGGATGCCAATTTGACCAGACGTAAGGATACTCTAATAAGGGAAGCCATCATATGGTAACTCGGGAGAACATGGGACAGGTTCTATGATGGGTTGGTACCGATGGAAAACTTGGTAATCAAAAGGCCATTTACTGAGTAGTATCAGATTAGAACGACAGAGTTGCACAAATATCACGAGTTGGAGTGTCCCTTTAATGAGTACAAATTGGCATGGATGAGCAAGCCACCCGAACTATATCAACCAAATTTTTTATGGGAATTCTTTACTAACTATATGGTATTGGCAGATAAGGATATTCCAAAGGGTTCAAGGAGTTCGGATCTACTGAACAGGCAGTAAGTTCTAGTCTAGAGAGTTACCATTGGCATATCATCCCGAACTATCAATAGGATATTGCTTGGGCCAGACTATAAAGCCCCACCTTCTATTCCAGAGCTCGAGTACTGCATGTGATCTGTATCTACCCAAGGAACCTAGTTGGCTGGATTGTTGACTGATGATGGTAATTTTTCTTGGGCAACAAACCTATGTGAGCGCATAGCAATGTCTTCCCTTAGATTCTGAGCTAAATTTTAGTAGGTTGTGGTTCGATTTAACCTCATGCCAACTGGAGGTGATGCTAATCTAGAAAGTCATCGGGCTGTACTTGTGGCTAGTCTACTTTCAGGACTAAAGATTGATTTCAATCACATCATTGCCAATGAGTTATTTGTGAGAGTACATAAGTTTGCCAGTGCACTATAATTTTTTTGTTAAATCACAGAATTATGAAGGCATGCAGGTGTACCTATGATTCGTGGGGTGGATAACAAGACTGGGCAATACATATGCAGGATGTTGAGAAGTCAAAGTATGACTTCATGTTCGAAATAAGGGCCACCCAAGCTCCATCCTATCAGACTCAGTTAGTACCATCCTCAAATACTTCAAAAACTTCAATAGGTATGTCGTTGTCGACTACCACTTATGTACCACCTAATTATGTACCATCAATTGCATCTACTGGGTCAAAATCTACACCACCAAGGGGTGGGGAAGAATTTACAGAATATAGGTTAACATAGGAAAATTTCACAAAGCTTGTGAAATTGCAAAAGAAATTCAAGAAGTAACGTGACACTTGGGCTACAAAATTCAAGCTTTTTGTTGACAAAATTTAGCTGAGGAAATTCGTATGTTCCAAGATATTCAGATGAGGATGGATCACATGGAGGAGAGAATCAACAAAAGGCTTGATTCAGTGTCGATTCCAAACTTCGCAAAGTTCATAGCAGAGTTTAAGAAAGAACAAACTGACATTAAAGAGTTAAAAAAATGTAGCCACAGCAGCCCATTTTTTTATCCAGGCTTAGTAATCAGTGATGATGATAAGAGAATTGTTGACCTGATGGGAAGACCAGTAAAAGACAAGGAAAAGCAACAGGTAGATGAACATGCCAAAAATAAAGCTTAAAAGAGATGAAAGAGAGAGGCTATCATGCCAGAGGAGTGATAAAACTATGATATGAAGAAATCCTAAAAAAGATGAAGGAGAGATGAAAAGAGAAGAATGAAGAGAGTAGAAGATAAAGTTGCTGGAGTGTCTACCAATTTTGCCTCAGTCAGAGGGACGACTTCAGACACAGGCCGGGATGTTGTACCTTCGATCCAGAAGGGAGATTTTATGAGTACCCCCACCACCATGGGGGTAACCATTTCACTAGGTGAGGACACCAAAGCCTCACCATATTTCACAGAGGCCTCAAATGAATAAGAGACATTAAAAGTATTTCCCCCCCTTTGAACTTAAATTTTATGCATTTGAGGACAAAACATGTATTATTCTGTATGTGGGGGGTGTGATTGTACCATGGGGGGTTTTGTTGCCTATATTTTTTTCCTGCAATGTGCTATCTAAGAGAATCGGCAAGTCTAGGATTATGATTAAGTTTGCAATTTTCTTTTCTAGAATTAAGTTTAGGTTTGGATTTTTATTTTCTTAAGTCCTATTCTATTTGTTAATGTTGGCCTATTAAATAAAAGTACCATTTATGTTAGCACCTTGTTGTGAATATGGATGATGAATGATGTTGGCATAAGTCTATGAATATGCTTGTGTGACGGTTTACTTTTGTCTTCTAGCATATGTGAATAAGTGTTAGTGAATCTGTAATTGGCATTAACTTATAAAATATACATGACATGTGATGTAAATCTTAAGAACAGTTGAATGAGTTTGACTCAGTTGCCTCTGTGTGTGCGAGTATTTTTGTTTATTCTTACGTAGTGTACTACCTAAAACTTGCCTAGTTCAATTGTTGTTGTTTTGTAGTTTATGAAATAATAAATGATAGCAGGCCGCCTTGTAGTTTTAGTCCACTTAGCCAAAATAATTAACCCCACCAAACATCGATACCAATTTCATCGAAATCCAACATCGAACGAAGAAGTTATACTAAGTGATGTCGGAATCTCCCAAGCCTAACGGTAGACCTGAAGGTGGGCCGCCAAAAATTTGACAGACCGTAAAGAGGACCGTCAAGTCGAGGTAGAATTTCCCATTTCTGGCCCCCGAGTGGCGGACGATCTGGTGGACCATCAGTTTCCTGACGGATCATTACTTCGACCATCACGTCGAGGCAGAATATCCCAATTTTGGCACTCGAGTGACGGACGTTCTTGTGGACTATCAGTTCCTCTGATGGACCATCACTTAAGACCAGTAAAAGACAAGGGAAAGCAACAGGTAGATGAACATGCCGAAAATAAAGCTTAAAAGAGATGAAAGTCAGAGGCTATCATGCCGGAGGAGTGATAGCACTATGATATGAATAAATCCTAAAAAAGATAAAGGAGAGATGAAAAGAGAAGAAGGAAGAGAGTAGAAGATAATGTTGCTGGAGTGTACCAATTTTGCCTCAGTCAGAGGGCCGACTTCAGACACAGGCCGAGATGTTGTACCTTCGATCCAGAAGGGAGATTTTATGAGTACCCCCACCACCATGGGGGTCACCATTTCACTAGGTGAGGACACCATAGCCTCACCATATTTCACATAGGCCTCAAATGAATAAGAGACATTAAAAGTATTTCCCCCCCTTTGAACTTAAATTTTATGCATTTGAGGACAAAGCATGTATTATTCTGTATGTGGGGGGTGTGATTGTACCATGGGGGGTTTTGTTGCCGATATTTATTTCCTCCAATGTGCTATCTAAGAGAATCGGCAAGTCTAGGATTATGATTAAGTTTGCAATTTTCTTTTCTAGAATTAAGTTTAGGTTTGGATTTTTATTTTCTTAAGTCCTATTCTGTTTGTTAATATTGGCCTATTAAATAAAAGTACCATTTATGTTAGCACCTTGTTGTGAATATGGATGATGAATGATGTTGGCATAAGTTTATGAATATGCTTGTGTGACGGTTTACTTTTGTCTTCTAGCATATGTGAATAACTGTTAGTGAATCTGTAATTGGCATTAACTTATAAAATATACATGACATGTGATGTAAATCTTAAGAACAGTTGAATGAGTTTGACTCAGTTGCCTCTGTGTGTGCGAGTATTTGTGTTTATTCTTACGTAGTGTACTACCTAAAACTTGCCTAGTTCAATTGTTGTTGTTTTGTAGTTTATGAATTAATAAATGATAGCAGGCCGCCTTGTAGTTTTAGTCCACTTAGCCAAAATAATTAACCCCACCAAACATCGATACCAATTTCATCAAAATCCAACATCGAACGAGGATGTTATACTAAGTGATGTCGGAATCGCCCAAGCCTAACGGTAGACCTGAAGGTGGGCCGCCAAAAATTTAACAGACCGTAAAGAGGACCATCAAGTCAAGGCAGAATGTCCCATTTCTGGCCCCCGAGTGACGGACGATCTGGTGGACCATCAGTTTCCTGACGGATCATTACTTCAACCATCACGTCGAGGCATAATATCCCAATTTTGGATCTCGAGTTACGGACGCTCTGGTGGACTATCAGTTCCTATGATGGACCGTCACTTCAACCATCACAGACCCTATCAACAATTTTCAACTCTTTTTAAAAGGGAATTTTGGTATTTTCCGCCCATTTTGGTTTTATATATATATCCAAGTAGAGGAGAGAAGATCATTTTTCTCTCATTTCTCCTCCTAAATTCTCTAGAAACTAGGGTTTCTTCTAAAATCCTAAATCAAATCATCTCCAAGAAATTCAAAAATATTCCAAAGATTTCACCAAGTTGTTCAAGAATTAAGTTCTCCAAGCCGAAGGCATCAAGAAACTTAGCTAAAAAGTGTAAAGAAGAGTTTGCAATCAAGCTTGTTCATCTTAAAAATCATAATCCAAGGTATGTGGGGTTTTGAACAATAGTAATTCTTTCGTTCTTGTTCTCAAAGATTTAATTTTACTATGGATTTATATGATTTTGCAAGTGGATTTATACCCAAATTACTTTATCATGAGATTATGAGAATATAAATCATTCAATCTTTGTTATACATGACTATGTTACAATTTCCAAGTTATGAGTTGATATTTAATATTGTGAATTTCAAGTTTCTACCACGAGTTGGTATTTCAAGTGCTTTCAAGATATGTGTCAAGCTTTAAGCTTCCTTATGAAAAATTGGATTATTGAGTATATTGATTCATGAGAATTGAGTTGTTACAATGAGTCTTGATATTTCCTCAAAGTTATTGATGTTGCCATGACTTAATGAATTGATGCATTTTGAATTGAGAAAGATTTATTTGATTTGAGTCGAGTTAGGAATCCACAAATTAATTATGATTTGATAAATGATAAAGAGATATGATTTGGTCTTCATGATAGATCCTCATGATGTTTGTGGTGGATTTCCTAACACATTCTGAGCTTGTGTCTGGGAGTAGTATTTAGCACCGAGCAGGAAGTATGGTATTTCCCCCGAAACTACGTGCCACCGTACGATTGATGTTGATAATTATGGACCGGAAGCGGAGTATGAGATTGTGATCACTAAATTTAGGTTGTACTTCCTGGCAAGAGTATGATGATCCCGCCAATGTGGGGTTCTCTCCTTAGGAGGGCAAACCGTTGGACTCCATGCAACTCATATGGTTTATGTCGGTTATAAGAACCTCTTATGTCCATAAGAGTTGAGTTTATTGAATTACAGAGTCACACCGAGTCTTGAGTTTAAGAGTTGAGTTGTTTATGATGATTTATGAGGTTTTATCATATGATTTATTTACGTTGAGATCTTGAAAGGTATGTTTCAATCTAACTCAACCCAAGAGAGCTATCATTGTACATATGCATATTTTCATGAAATTGATGATGATATTTATATTTTTACATGCACCCCCACCTACTCAGTATATTCCAAAGTGCTGACCCACGTATTTTTCTAAGGGCTAGATTTTCTCGTAATATAGGTTCAGGTACTCAGCCGCGTTAACGATATTCGGGTGCCTCTTTTCATCCTCTCAGTGGTGAGTCCTCATGGTTCGAGGATCTTGTTTATATTTTATGATACCGTTTTGTTGTTATGGCTTTCAGTACTGGTTGAGTCAGTTAGGGGTTTGTCCCAATGTCTCCTTGATCTTGATGTATAGAGTCTTTGTCAGACTAGAGGGTTGGTATGTACAGAATTTTAGTATTTTGGATTGTACAGGATAGTTTCTTATCTTATTCTAGTATGTTTATGATATGTCATTCTCTCTTATATTAGCACGACTATTGTCAAAGTGAGTTCTAGAAGTGATGGCAGGTTTAGAGGGTTAGATTGAGGCCTTGTGTGGCATTAAGCATCGTGTGACGTCTCGAGATGGGATCTTGGGGCGTTACAGCCTAATGGCCAACTTTGCAGTCTTTCAGCAATCTAACGGACCACCATATTGACCGTCGCAAGTTCCTGAAAAAGGTCACTCACTGGATAAGGCCCAACGGCCAGACTAATAGACTGTCGACCCTACGAAGGACTGTCAAGCTAAATATTTCACTTTTTTTGTTGATTTTGTTCTGCAAACTTATTCCTTACTCTTATTTTAGGCACCATGGCATGAAAACTCCCATTGACTAGAGGAGGTGGTCGGGCAAGAGGACAAGCCGAATTTGCTAGGACCGAGGAGGCACCAGCCTTTAACACTCACCAAAGAAATCGGACACTTTCTACACTCCGCCATTCTAAAGAGGAGAGTGATAGAAACACCTGAAGTACTAGCTCAAGCTCCGAAGAGGAAAGGGTAGTCACATCTTATCCCAAACCAGTTGAGGCCAAAACTAAGGCTACCAATGTAGAGGCACAAACTAAAGCGTCTGATGTGGAGACAAAGCCTGAGGATTCTAATTTGATCATACATAAGGATCATCAAATAAGGGAAGGCATCATATGGTAACTCGAGGGAGAACGAGATAGATTCTATGATTGTCTGGCACCGATGGCAAACTGGGTAATCAAAATGCCATTTGCTGAGGAGTGTCAGATTATAACAATAAAGTTGCATAAATATCCCGAGTTGGAGCATCGCTTTAATGATTATGAATTGGCATAGATGAGCAAGCCTCCTAAATTATATTAGCCAAATTTGGTAAGGGAATTATTTTCTAACTATATTGTATTTGCAGAAAAAAATATTCCAAAGGGCTCAAAGATTTCAGATCTACAAAATAGGGAGTATGTTCTAGTCCGAGGATTTACCATTGACATATCAGCCCGAACCATCAATAGGATGCTATTTGGGCGAGACTATGAAGACCTATCTTCTATTGCAGAACTCAAGTACCGATCGGAATTTATATCTACCCAAAGCCCCTGGTTGTCTAGATTATTGACTTATGATGGTAATCCTTCCTGGGCGACAAACCCATGTGAGTACATATCAAAGTCTTTCCTTAGATTCAAAGCTAAATTTTGGTGGGTTGTGGTTCGATTAAGACTCATGACAACTAGAGGTAATGCTAATCTGGATATTCACCAGGATGTAGTTATTGCTAGTCTACTTTCAGGACTGGAGATTGATTTTGACCAGATTATTTTTGATTAGCTATTTGTGACAACATAGTAGGTGGCCATTGCACCGCCATTTCCTTGTTTAATCAAATAATTATGCAGGCAGACAGGTGTACCTATGATTCATAGGGTTGATAACGAGGTTCGAGAGACATATAGGTAGAATATTAAGAAGTCCAAGTATGATTCGAAGTTCGAAATGAGGGCCACCAAACCTCCAGCCTATCAGACTTAGTTAGCACTAGCCCTAGATACTTCAGAAATTCTAACAGGTATGCCGTTGCCAATTACCACTTATGTACCACCTAATTATATGCCATCAAGTGTGTCTGTAGGGTCAGAATCAGCACCACCAATGGGTGGGGCAGAATTTGCAGAATATAGGTTGACGCAAGAAAACTTTGCCAAGTCTGTGAAATTGCAAAACAAATTCTAGAAGAAGCTTAACACTTGGGCTACAGAATTCAATCCTTTTATTGACAGAATTGTAGCTGAGGCAATCCATATGTTCCAAGATATTCTAATGAGGATATATCACATTGAGGAGAGAATCAACAAAAGGCTGGATTAACTATCCATTCCAAACTTGGAAAAGTTCATGGTAGAGTTTAAGAAAGCACAAGATGAAATTGAAGAGTTGAAGAAGAAGCAGCCATAAAAACACATTTTTTATATAACCTTGGTAATGAGTGATGAAGATGACAAAATTTTTGATGTGATGGGAAGACCAGTGATAGACCAAGTAAAGCAACATGTAGATGAACGTGCCGAGAAAAAAGCTAAAAAGAGAATAAAGAGAAAGGCTATGACGCCGGAGGAGCGAAAGCACTATGATATGAAGAAAGCCTTGGAAATATCAATGAGATATGAAGAGAAAAGAAAGAAGAGAGTAGAAGATGAAGTAGCTGGAGTGTCTACTAATTTTGACCCAGTCAGAGGGCCGACTTCAGACCCATGCCGGGATGTGGTACCTCCAATCCCGAAGGATGATTTTACGAGTACCCCCACCACCATAGGGGTCAACAATGCACCAGGTGAGGACACTAGAGCCTCACCATATTTCACATATGCCCCAGATGAATAAGAGGCATTACAAGTATTTCCCCTCTTTTGTACTTAAATTTTATGCATTTGAGGACAAAGCATATATTATTCTGTGTGTGGGGGTGTGATTGTAACATGGGGGTTGTGTTGCCGATATTATTTTCCTCCCATGTTCTATCTAGGAGAATTGGCTGTCTAGGAATATGTTTAAGTTTGCATTTTTCTTTTATAGGATTAAGTTTAGGTTTGCATTTTTCTTTTCTTAAGTCATGTTCTATTTGTTAATATTGGTCTATTAAATAAAAGTTCCATTTATGTTAGCACCTTGTTTTTAATATGGATGATGAATGATGTTGGCATAAGGCTATGCATATGCTTGTGTGACGTTTACTTTTGTCTTCAAGCATATGTGAATAACTGTTAGTGAATCTGTAATTGTCTTTAACTTATAAAATATACATAACATGTGATGTAAATCCTAAGAACAGTTGATTGAGGTTGACTCAATTGCCTCTGTGTGTGCGAGTATTTGTGTTAGTTCTTACATAGTGTAGTACGCAGAACTTTCCTGGTTCAATTGTTACTGTTTTGTAGTTGATGAAATAAGAAATGATAGAAGGCCGCCTTGTACTTTTAGTCCACTTAGCCAAAATAATTAACCCTGCAAAAAAGAATTCTTCATTTTTAAACCTTGCTTTGAGCCTGTGTTAATTTTTCTTCTTCACCAATCACTCTAGTTAAATCTATTTCAGCTGCTAACACTTAGCTCTGGCCCTGGCCCAATAGTGGGCATTGTGAACTTAAACTTACGTGAAGCACCTAAGTTGAAGGTGACTATTGTCAAGATGTTAGATGTCTTTGGGAAAGTTAGTTTAGAGCTTGGTTTATAGCATCTGGCCCTGGTTTATTCAATATATTGTGTACCTTGACTGATTGCATTAACATAAGTTGAGGGTGGCTGATGCTTGTTTGTAAAAAAAAGACAAAAAAGAGGGGGGAGGTTGTTATGGTAAAGTGTGAATGAATGATAAAAGGGTAAGTGAGCTAGTTCAGCAATGGCCTTGGTAGGTAGAACTTGAGGCCAAAGAGAGTTAAATCTTAGTGTTAAGTCACTTTTCCCAAAAATCCTTCCTTACCTAGCCCCGAAGCCTCATTATAATCCTAAGAAAGAGCTTCTTGATCTTGGTGAATCAACTATAAGGGAGCGTTAGTTGATAAGGCAGAGCCTATGGGTATGTGCACTATGTTTGTAACTTCTTTGACAAGTGAAAGATTTCTGATTTGTATCCACAAAATATAATGAGTGGTAGATTTCCTTGAATGTGAGGGAAACCTGAGTTACACTTAGTTTGATAGATATCTGTAGATTCTTATATCCATGTTTGTGTATATGTATTGATTTTGAAACAATTCCGATTATGGATCCGATATGTTGAGCCATATTATTAGAAGGACAAGTGAATGGTTGTATGAAAAATGGTTCAATAAGTTGAATGTCTGTCATTGTATTGTTCATATTTGCAATTTGGTGCTGAGTTGCTTGAGGACAAACAATTATCTTAAGTTGAGGGTATCGATGTTACAGATTTTGACGGAATATTTTGCATTTTTTCTTGGGAAAATTGTGTGTTTTTGAGTAACTAAAGTTGTATTTAATACTAGATTTGAGTTTTTTCAGGATAAAGAGTTAGCTGAAGAAGAAAACCTGGAAAAGTAATAAAAAGGTCACTGACGGTCCAACTTGGGGACCGTCATCCATGTGACGGACCGCTGGGTCGCCGTCAGAGTAAACCAGAAAAGGTAAAATGAGATACCCCTGTGATGGTCCAATTAGTGGTCCTTCCGATACTCGACGTATTGCCAACTTAGCTATCAATTTTAAACAAAATCTAGAAATTTAGAGAGTCAAGTGACAGACCAAGTGATGGATCGCCAGGCCAGTGACGGACTGCCAAATTGGCCGTTGACACAAAACAAAACCTGACTTTATGGAACCTCCAGCGACGGTCAACTCGACGGACCGTCAGTCCACCGCCGGACCGTCGATGTAATCGTCAACTTGGACGCAGTTTTTTTGAATTCAAACTTTTAGTCCTTTTTACCTGGGAGCATATAAATACCTAGTTAGGGTTTTATTTCTATTATCTTGGATATTGTTACCTTACTTTTTGCATATTTGATACTCTAACGTAGTATTTGGTGAATCAAGCTAAACTTTTGGATCTAATCATTCTATTTCTATAAAAGATTCAAGAACTAATTCTTGTAACTTTTGTAAGTGAATTCTAAATTTATTTGTGAAGAATACAAATATTCTTTCTTTTTTTCTATGGAGATGAGTAGCTAAGCTTCCATAACTAGGGTTATGGGAGCCTTGATGTGAATAGTTGATTTGGGTTGTGATTCTAATTGAGTTCCATGGGTAATTGACATCGCATAAACCCTTATTCATTTTAATGACTTTTATTGGTTGCAAACTTGAAAAGTGAACCCAAGAACATCATTTGTTCGAATAGAAAGTGTTTGTTGGGGAAAGAAAGGGTTTACATGGAATCTATAGGCCTAAACCTTTGGATAAATGGAAAATTCCTTAACATGATTGTTCTACATGAGAAAATGGTTGAATAATCAATACGTTCTTTAAGTTTGAAAGAATTAAAGGATAAACTATCCATTAAGGTTGAGAAACTATGGGTAAACAATAGGATACAACTGCTCTTGCAATTGATGTTACTAATTGGAACTCTATAGTGAGTCACAACCCTAGCTGCTGAAGCATCTGGGTAACCATAACTCTAGTTTATTTAACATCATTGAATTACTACTTGCAAAAGAATCATTAGTTGGAACAACTCTATTATAGATATTTAGAATATAATCTATAAATCAAAACCCTTTTTATTCAGGAACCTTTGAACAACAATCCGATAACAATTACAATACTTAGTGAACACGGTATTCCCTGTGGGATTCGACACCCAACCTAGTTAGGTACTATATTTGATAGTAACCTCTTACTCTCTCATAAGAGAGGTGTAATTTGGGCATATCACCCCACATGTTTAAAACGACATTCAAAATATAGGAAACCGTAATTAAACCATGAGAAAACATTATTCAACCATAAGCATTCAAAAATGCCAAGCCTTTATTTAAAAACTTTAACAACCATACATTTAAACATGTGTTTTATGTAAAATAACAATGAGGGAGAGGTGACATGCTTGAAATACCAAGAAATTTGGAAGAGATTGCCCCTTTAGAACCCTAGATAACCACTTTGTTTGAACCCTAGCCTTAGCTTGAACAAAGTGTTTGAGAGAATTTTAGAGTCTTTTAATGGGAATTATGTGTGAATGAAGTCTCAAAGGAGGTTTTAAGTAGTATTATCAAAGAGGATTAACGTGGTAAATTTCCATAATGCCCCCAACTTAAAACTGTAAAAATTCATCCTTAGTTACGAGTCAACCTATTTATTCATCACCACATTAAACGACTCATATCCTTGAGTCGTATCCTAGACAGTAAGTTAGACAATAATACACTAGCCACTATACGACCCCAGGATCCCACTCATAAACTAACCCTATGACACATAGGGTCTAGTTGTGACTTAAATTAGTCATAACTTCATGCCCGATTATCGGTTTTGGTCAGATCTTATATCGTTGGAAAGCTAATTGAAATTCCCACATGATAAAAAGTTGAAATTAGGGAAACATTGTATGGTTTAATGTTACTCACTTAGAAAGTCATTCCTTAACCTTCTAGAGACAAAATTAGGCTTAGTGAAAAGTTTGGGGTATTACAATATCTCCCCCTTGAGAACATTCGTCCTTAAATGTCGCTAGCTAGGCTAAGGATACAGAGAAAACTGAGTATGCACAGCTGAAACAACTTGCTAAACTGACTCTACATCATTCTAAACACTTAAATATCTCGAAGAATGCATGAACTTATATTAAGAATAGATATATAGCTGAAACTTTAATTGGAACAGGGCTGAATTAGGGAAGAATAGTACCTTCGACTTGATCTGAACTTGCGGACAATAGGTGCGGGTACTTGGATCGCATATCTGCCTCGGCTTCCCAAGTAGCACCCTCAACTGACTAGTTTTGCCACAACACTTTGACCAAGGGAACCTCTTTGTTCCTCAGTCTACGGATTTGATGGTCTAGAATCTCAACTGGAATCTCTTCAAAAAAAAGGCTAGTCGGGATATCTGGGCCCTCTGAAGGATCCACTACAACGGAATCATTAATATGCTTCTTAAGCATGGAGACACGAAAGATAGGATGTACAACTGATAACTCTGTAGACAACTCAAGCTCATAGGCTACTCTCCCCACAAGACTTATGATTTTATAGGGGCCCACGTACCGGGGACTAAGCTTCCCCTTCTTGCCAAACCTTTTTACCCCTTTCATGGGAAAAAATTTCAGATATACCAAATCATTAACTTCAAACTCAAGGCCTCTTCTTCTCATATTTGCATATGACTTTTGATGACTCTGAGCTGTCTTCCACCTTTCTCTAATCAACTTCACTTTCTCCATAGCCTCAAATACTGCATCAGGTACAACAAAAGCAGATTTACCTACTTGAAACCAACCTATAGGTGATGTACACCACCTCTCATACAAAGCCTTAAATGATGCCATCTTGATGATAACATGGTAACTATTGTTATATGCAAATTGCATAAGTGGCAAATGCTCATCCCAACTACCTTTGAAATCAAGAGCACATGCCCTCAACATATCCTCTAGAGTTTGGATGGTCCTTGTAGCCTGACCATCTATCTGCTGGTGAAAGGTGGAACTAAGATGCACATGGGTACCAAGACCCATCTGAAAAGCTCTCCAAAACTAGGGAGTAACCTAAGTCCCCCTATCTGAGATGATAGACAAAGGAACTCTATGAAATCTAACTAACTCCCAGATATACAACCTATCATAATCCTCAGCTATATAAGATATATGCACTGGCAAGAAATGCGCTGACTTTGTCAACCTATCTACTACAACCCAAATATAATCTTGACGATGACGCAAAATGGGCAAACCAGTCAGAAAATCTTTATTCACCTCTTCCCACTTCTAAGTGGGTATTGTAAACTTTTTCATTACACCACCAGGTCTCTGGTTCTCTACCTTAACCTATTGACCCGTTACACATTTCACCATAAACTCTGCTATATCCTTTTTTATGCCATACCACCAATAAATTTTCCATAAGTCGCGGTACATCTTGGTGGCACCAAGATGAATGGAATATCGTGTGCTATGCACTTCAGCAATAATTCTCTACCTCAGATCATAAACACAAGGAACACATAATTTACCCTATAATCTCAACAAACCATCTCCCCCTGGGAGAAAACCGCTATCTTTTGGTCCTTATCTGACTTTTTTTGTCTAACCAAACTAGGATCCCTATCTTGCTTCTCCTTCACTTTCAAAAGTAAAGAGGATTTTGAACTACTCAGAACAAAAATATTCCCCTCAGTGGAATCAAGCAACCTAACGCCCAGTCTAGCCAAATAATGCAACTCATGAGCTAACTCTTTCTTATCTTCCTCTACATGATTAACACTATCCATAGACATACTGCTAAGGTCATCTACCACTACATTGGCCTTGCCCGGGTGATATAACACACTCATATCATAGACTTTTAGCAACTACAACCATCTCATCTGTCTAAGATTTAACTCCTACTGAGTAAACATATAATGTAGGTTCTTGTGACCAGTAAACATATCAAAATGTACACCATATAGATAGTGTCTCCAGATTTTCAAGGTAAAAACCAGAGCAACTAATTCAAGATCATGGGTTGGGTAATTGTTTTCAGGCTGCTTCAACTTTCTAGAGGCATAGGCTATAACCTTACCTCTATGTATCACCACATAACCCAATACAACTCTAGAAGCATCACAATATACCATAAAACCATCCATACCATCAGGAAAAGTTAACATTAGGGCTAAAGTGAGGCGAGTATTCAACTCCTGAAAACTTTTCTTTGCAAGAATCTGACCACAGGAACTTAACTTTGTTTTGGGTCAGTCTAGACATAAGGGACACAATAGATGAGAAACCTTCAACAAAACAATGGTAATATCAAGATAGACCCAAGAAACTTCTAATGTATGATGGAGAGAAAGGTCTAGGCCAATTTCTTACAGCTTCTTTGTTTTGGAGATCAACTCTAATGCCTTCAGCTGAAATAATATGACTGAGAAAGGCTACTGACCTTAGCTAAAATTCACAGTTGCTAAATTTGGTAAACAACTGATGATCTCTAAGAGTTTGCAAGATAATTCTAAGATGATCTACTTGGTCATTCTCAGTACGGGAGTACACAAGGATATCATCTATGAACTCTATAACAAACATATAAAGACACAGTTTGAACACTTGATTCATGAGGTCCATGAAATCTACTGGAGCATTGGTTATCCCGAAAGACATGACTAAAAACTCAAAGTGACCATAGCGGGTTCGGAAGGCTGTCTTTGGAATATCACATTCTCTAATTTTAAGCTGATGATAGCCGGATCTAAGGTCTATCTTGGAGAAATAACTTGCACCTTGCAACTTATCAAATAGGTTATCAATTCTAGAAAGAGGGTACTTATTCTTGACTGTGACCTTATTAAGCTGACGATAGTCAATGCACAAACGCAAAGAACTATTTTCTTCTGCACGAACAGGATGGGTGCACCCCAAGGAGAAGCACTAGGCCTTATGAAACCTTTATCTATAAGATCTTTAAGTTTCTCTTTCAACTCCTTAAGCTCTACGGGTTCCATATGGTGTGGAGGAATTAAAATAAGTTATGTATCGGGAAGAAGGTCAATACCAAACCCTATCTCTCTATCGGGAGGTACCCCTGGAAGATCTTCTAGAAAGACATCAGGAAACTCATTAACTATGCTAACTGACTGAATAGTTGGAGCCTCAGACTTAGTGTCCTTAACCCGAACTAGATGATAGATTCAACCTTTGGATATTAGCTTTTTGTCTTTAATATAGGATATAAAATGACTCTTAGGAGATAATGAGCTCTCGGATCACTTGAAAACTACGTCATCAGGGAACTTAAAATTAACCACATGGGTACAACAATCTATAGATGCATAACAAGAGTGAAGCCAATCCATACCCAGAATAATATCAAACTCCACCATATCTAACTCTATCAAATCAACAAATATGACTCAATGAAAAATAGTAACGGGACACTTTTTATTGACTTTCATATCAACAACCGACTCTCCTACTGGGGTAGAAACTAGAATGGTGATGTTTGATGAATTTTTGCATTCTAGCGCTACTATTCTAGCTTATTTAGCCTTGTTTTGAGGATGATTACTATGCTATATGTGTTAATAATCATATAAATTATCAATTATGTGTACAAGTATGTCTTAACAATGTTTAATGTTGTTTCCACACAATTTTTGCTTCAATTAGACCATTTAGACTTTAACTAAGAAAACTAGTGTGACTAGATTGAGCTAGGTGTTGTCTAGTCTCTTGTGCTGGGTACTAATGTGTATTAATGAGTTAAAAAGGTTTTTATTATGTATTTATATGTGAAAAAACTTGTTTATAATGTTCAAGGGTCAATTGGATCAAGCCAAGGGTCAAAACAATGAGTTAAAGTTTAATTAGAAATTAGCCTATGCATAGCTCGTGTTTGTAGTTCATCGTTGGGGATGTTGCATTGTTTTTAGCTCTAAATTGTTGTGTTTAATTATATAGGATGCTATTTGAATGTACTATGATGATATATGAAGAATATAAAATCTTCAAATCAAGTGTAAACAACTCAAGAAGGCTCGAAATGCTAAACAAAAGAACAAGATGCAAGTTGGACGCAATTTGGACCCCTGAAAAGTATTTGGCCAGTGTAGACTTTACAGGTGGCCAATAGAGCAGTTAAAAACATAACTGGATTCAAAAGAGGCCCACATTTCTGTAAATATTTCCCGTGTAGCTTAATGTAGAGTTTACGGAGGCCCCATGACGCATTAAAATTGCAAACAGCTACTGGAATTTGATAGATTTTTTTGACAATTGTGAATTTGCATCTCTCCTCATTGTGCCGATGCCCAAAATAGGTATAATTCTGCCCATCTGAAGTAAAATAGCGTGGAAACAAAATACAAGTCAGTTTATGACTTGTATACTATAAATATAACGTCCCAAACTCCATTTTAATCATCTTGGGACCTCTTGGAAACCCTAGATGAACTTGGAACATCATTGGAGGATACCACAACTTCTTTTTAGGTTTTATCATTCTTTAATTTAGTTTTTTTTATAGTTTGTATCATCATTCCAAGGGATTTCATGATGAATATTTTCATTAAAGGCTAAAATCCTCTAACTGGGATTGAGGCCAAGAACATGAATTCTCTTTAATATTCTTTATTGTAGTTTAATTGGATATTATCATATGGATTGCTCTTGATTTCTTGAACTTACTATTTTGATGATTATATACCATTAAACTAAATCTTGGGTGCTGTCAAGTTTTTGGCGCCATTGTCGGGGACTTGTTATTAGGCAACTATCTTATTTTTAGTTTTCCTATATTGAGTTGTATATAGTTTTTGTTTAGTTTCTTTTTATTTTCCATTATTTCTATTTTATTCTCACATTCTTCTTGAGATGTCAGCCTGGGATAAATAGTTTTTGAGTGATGATGATTCTTGTTGTTTTTTTGGGGGACCACATCATGATGCTTATTATCCAGATTTTGATAGAAGTGCATGGACGGGACATTCACAATATGATATGAATACTGTTCTATCTGAGGATTAGAATGCAAGTTGGTGTTTGGTTTGTTGTCAAAGTAATCATTTAGAAGATATGTGTGCTAGAAATCTCGATTCAGTAATGTTTGTGGGCTATGATCAATTGCAAAATTATATAAACTACTACAATCAAATGGGGTTGACTCAATCACAAATTCAATCACAGACCAACCAACAACAGTTTCAGCAGCAAGAACTAAACATGTAGGCCACAACTCACACGAGCTATTTGGAAGAGATGCTGAAACAACTTTTAGTGTTTCAAACACAGTTATTGGCAGATCTGACTAACCATAGAGAGGCTGTAGATCAAGAGTAAATCCAACCGGTTGTAAAGAAAGTTGTTGATAATTCGAGGAAGTCTGAGTACTCAAAAACTAAAATTATTTAATGTCTTAAGGATTTACCACTACCACCATGTCTACACTGGATAAGGAAAAAATAATATAACGAAGAAATCAGCCAACTTGTGGAAAAAACACAGGAATCATAGCCACTTGATTGTCATCTAGATCTTGACACTAAAATTGAGAAGGTGAATAAAAGTGAATGTGCAGAAGATTGTGTAAATTATGAAATAGGATTGGCTGGGCCTCAATTGATGCACTTTTCTACATTATGTTTAGATGATGTATTGTCTTTGTATTCATTTAAAATAGTGAAAGAGTGTGAAGATGAGGAACAAGAATCCTATATTCTTGAATTTACACCGGATAAGCAACATAAAAGCACACCTAACTTGAAGGTCGAGTGGTTTATCATGCATCATTAATTACTTGATTCATTAATCTCTGTACCACCTCCATATGATCGAAGAAAAAAGATTGATGCGATGTTGGGGGTGAAATTTATATCCTCAAGGTGGAGGAAAAAGTTGATTGGGTAGTGCCTGACACTAAATTATGCACTTCTTGGGAGGCAACCCAAGGTAAGTAGGTTTTATTTTCAGTTTTTATTTCACGTAGTTTTTTGTTTTTGGTTGAGTCATAGGTTAATGGGAAGTCTGAGTACCGTAAACTTGAGCTTAAAGCATGGAAAAGATGTAGTGTGGGGTTCCATGGATCCTCTCTTTATGTAAATATGCTACTAGATATGCCTAAAGACCTCAAGGAGTATCTCAATCTCTTACCTTTAAATTCACTTTGGGGACAAAGTAGATTTTTAAGTGTGAGGTGGGGAAATTCCGAAATTTTGGTTCAATTTTAAAAAAATTTAGGTTAGGAATAAGTAAGACATTTTAGTTCGTGCTATTTTTTATTGCATAATGCAAGTGGGTTTGTTTGTAAAAGCATGTTGATTGATGAGTGAATTTCTATTTTTGAGACTCCTAGACTCAAGTTTATGATTTTTTTACATGTTTGCTTAATTTTTAATTCATGCTATTGTTTGGTTGGGAGTTTATGATGATCTTATTGAGTTGAGCATGTACCATGTGCGTGTGAGGCATTTTTGCATATTTATTGTTGCATGTGATGTATAGAACTTTCCTGGTGTGTGTGTGAAGTTAAATAAAGAGTGTGGGCTTAGGAGATGATTTAGGCATTTCTTTGATAGCCTTGTTTTATACATTCTTTTCACCTACCCTTGTGTATTATCCTAGTTAAACCTCATTGAGACTTTAGCCTTTTCTTTGGTAACCACATAAGTATCCTAATCCCTTCTTTGATAGACCATAATTTGATCCAAAAAGCTCCTAAGTGCTTTAATTGAAAAAAATAATTTTGATGATGATTGAGAAAGGAGTTTGAGAAATTGAAGAAGAAAAGGTGAAATTGATGCCCCAAGGTAATAGTTATTGGTGTTTATAATTAAATTATGGTGGATTTATGTGATATAATTAATGTTAGAAATATTGCCATGATAGAAAATAATGAGAAAAATGATTTATGTGGTAGTAAACTATACGCTCATCGGGTGCTTGTGAAAATGCTTAAAAGAGATGGAAAAAAATAAATTATATGGGTGGATAAAAAAATGGCGTAAATTTTTTTGTTAGAGATTGGTTTTAAATGTTTAATGTAGTTTATTAAAGTGATTATAGAGGTTAGTCACTATTCTTGGCAAAAATAGTTCCTACCTGTCACTTAGCCTATATTACAACCCGAATAAGACCTAATTGATCCCGAGCTTTACATTCAACTATTAGTGGAGCATTACACTAAGGGAAAGCCTATGGTTCATTATGTGTAACTAGTGAATTCTCTGTGAGTGTAAGCATAATTTGATTCTTGTACCCATTACGTTATAAATTGCATTATTATGAGAGATTATGGGTAACTTTCTAGTTTTGAGGGGCACATGTTTGATCAATGTGGGTTATTTGTATGATGTCCTTGATTGAGAAATAAGCATGAGTTTGCCAACATGGTGGGCAAATTCTTGAGGCTAGGATGTTTTGGAGTAGTGTTCATGAGCTTTTAATTGTGAATAACATGTTCAGTGTTGTAAACTTGCATTCGTATAGTCATTGTAGTGCTAGCTTGAGTGTCATTCATGTAGTAGAAGTGTGGAGTATCTTCATCTCGTGGTGTTTATAGTTTATAATTGTTTGAGAACGAACAAGGCTTTAAGTGTGGGGTGGTGATGTTGGGTGAATTTAAGCATTCTAGCGCTACAATTCTAGCTAATTTAGCCTTGTTTTGAGGATTATTATTATGATATATGTGTTAATAATGATATAAATGATCAATTATGTGTTTAAAATTTTTAATTGTGTTTCCACACAAGTGTTGATTTAATTCGACTATTTAGAGTTCAAGTAAGAAAACTGTGTGACTAGCTTGAGCTAGGTGTTGTCTAGTCTCTTGTGTTGGGTAATAATGTTTCTTAATGAGTTACCAAGTTTTTTATTATGTATTTATATGTGAAAAAACTTGTTTATAATATTCAAGGGTCAATTGGATGAAGCCCAGGGTCAAAATAATTAGTTAAAGCTTAATGAGAATTTAGTCTATGCTTAGATCGTGTTTCTAGTTAATCGTTGAGGATGTTGTGTTGTTTTCAGCTCTAAATTGTTGTGTTTAATGATATTTGATGCTTGGTGAATGGACTATGAAGATATATTAAGAATATAAAATCTTCAAATCAAGTGGAAACAACTAAAGAAGGCTCGGAATGCTCAACAATAGTACAAGACGCAAGTTGGACGTAATTTGGACCCCTGAAAGGTATTGGGCGAGTGTAGACTGTACATGTGGCCGATGGAGGAGTTTGAAAGATCACTGGTTTTAGAAGAGGCCAAAGGTATTGCAAATAAGGCGCGTGTATCTTAATTTGGAGTTTGCGAAGGCCCCGCGATAAGTTGAAATCGCAAACAGCTACGGGAATTTGACAGATTTTTTTGACAATTGTGAATTTACTTGTGTCCGCATTTTGCCGATGCCCAAAATCGGGATAATTCTTCCCAGCAGAAGTAAAATAGAGTGGAAACCAAATACTAGTTAGTTTATGACTTGTATACTATAAATATAACGTCCCAAACTCCATTATAATCATATTGGGACCTCTTGGAAACCCTAGATTAACTTTGAACATCATTGGAGGATACCACAACTTATTTTTAGGTTTTATCATTCTTTAATATAGTATTTTTTATAGTTTGTATCATCATTCCAAGGGATTGGATGATGAATATTTCCATTAAAGTCTAAAACCCTCTTTCTGGGATTGAGGCCAAAAACATGAATACTCTTTAATATTCTTTATTGTAGTTTAGTTGTGGATTATCATATGGATTATTCTTGATTTCTTTAGCTTACTATTTTGATGATTATCTACCATTAGAATAAATCTATATTTATATGTGAATCCGGGATGAGAATCATAGGATAGAATGGAGAAATTAAGGAACAAGGTTCTTACTCTTTTATGAAATAAGGAGTTCGAATTTGCATCTAGGATAGGGATATACCTAGAAGCCTTGCTTGGTTCACTTGCAAGAAGACAACTTCATGAATCTAGAATAATTTTTGTATCTCTGCGGGAGTTGTACGTACAATGTTTACTAGATAGATGATTTGACGTTGGGAAACTAAAATAGTAGCATAAACCTTGCGAATCAACAATCCGATAAAAAACTAAACTGCGATAGGAATAAAGATTTGTATGATTGTTCAAAATGCCTCAACCCTGGGTTTTCTTCCATTGATTGTCCCAAGTATTTTATTTTACGCATTATATATTTTATTTTTAATTTGCTAAATTATAAACTCTCTCCTTGTTTACTTTTTCTCAATTAGTTATACATTAATTAGATAGGAGGCAAACGCAAGTCCCTGAGAGATCGATACTTGGGCTTCCTTGAAGCCACTATATCAATTGATAAGACCACATACACTTGCGTGTGCTCTTGGGCACTATCAAGTTTTTGGCGCCATTGTCGGGGACTTGTTATTAGGAAACTATCGTATTTTTAATTTTCCTATATTGTGTTGTACATAGTTTTTATTTAGTTTCTTTTTATTTTCCATTATTTCTATTTTTTCTCACATTCTTCTTGAGATGTCAGCCTGGGATAGATAGTTTTCCAGCGATGATGATTATTGTTGTTTTTGTGGAGGACCACATTATGATGCTTATTGTCCAGATTTTAATGGAAGTGCGTGGACGGGAGATTCACAATATGATGCGGATACTGTTCTATCCGAGGAACAGAATGCAAGTTGGTGTTTGGCTTGTGGTCAAAGTGATCATTTAGAAGATATGTGTGCTAGAAATCTCGATTCAGTAATGTTTGTGGGCTATGATCAATTGCAAAATTATATAAACTACTATAATCAAACGGGGTTGACTCAATCACAAATTCAGTCACAGACAAACCAACATCAGTTTCAGCAGCAAGAACTAAACATGTAGGCCACAACTCACACGAGCTATTTGGAAGAGATGCTGAAACAACTTTTAGTCTTTCAAAAACAGTTGTTGGAAGATCTGAATAACCATAGGGAGGCTGTAGATCAGGAGTAAATCCAACTGTTGTAAAGAAAGTTGTTGATAATTCGAAGAAGTCTGAGTGCTCAAAAACTAAAATTATTTAATGTCTTAAGGATTTACCACTGCCACCATGTCTACACTGGATAAGGAAAAAATAATATAAGGAATAAATCAGCCAACTTGTCGAACAAACACAAGAATCATATCCACTTGATTGTCATCTTGATCTTGACACTGAAATTGAGAAGCTGAATAAAAGTGAATGTGTAGAAGATTGTGTAATTTATGAAGTAGGATTGGCCGGGCCTCACTCGAAGCACTTTTCTACATTATGTTTAGATGATGTCTTGTCTGTGTAATCATTTAAAATAGTGGAAAAGTATGAAGATAAGGAACAAGAATCCTATATTCTTGAATTTACACGGGATAAGCAACATAAAAACACACCTCATATGAAGTCCGAGTGGTTTATCATGCATCATCTATTACTCGGTTCATTAATATCTGTACCACCTCCATATGATCGAGGCAAAAAGATAGATTCTATGTTGGGGGTGAAATTCATATCCTCAAGGTGGAGGAAAAAGTTGATTGGGTCGTGCCGCGACACTAAATTAGGCGCTTCTTGGGAGGTAACCCAAGGTAAGTAGGTTTTATTTTTAGGTTTTAGTTTTTATTTCACGTAGATTTTTATTTTTGGTTGAGTCATAGGTAAATGGGAAGTCTGAGTATTGTAAACTTGAGCTTAAAGCATGGCAAAGATGGAGTGTGGGGTTCCATGGATCCTCTCTTTATGTGAAGATGCTACTAGCTACGCCTAGAGGCCTCAAGGTGTATCTCAATCTCTTACCTTTAAATTCACTTCGGGGACAAAGTAGATTTTTAAGTATGGGGTGGGGAAATTCCCAAATTTTGGTTCAATTTTAAAAAAATTTAGGTTAGGAATAAGTAAGACATTCTAGTTCGTGCTATTTTTTATTGCATGATGCAAGTGGGTTTGTTTGTAAAAGCATGTTTATTGATGAGGGAATTTCTATTTTTCAGACTAGTAGGCTCAAGTTTATGATTTTTTTATATGTTGTCTTAATTTTTAATTCATGTTATTGTTTGGTTGGGAGACTATGATGATTTTATTGAGTTGAGCATGTTCCATGTGCGTGTGAGGTTTTCTTGTATATTCCTTGTTGCATGTGATGTTTAGAACTTTCCTGGTGTGTGTGTGAAGTGAAATAAAGAGTGTGGGCTTAGGAGATGATTTAGGCACTTCTTTGATAGCTTTGTTTTACACATTCTTTTTACCTACCCTTGTGTATTATCCTAGTTAAACCCCATTGAGACTTTAGCATTTTATTTTGTAACCACATAAGTATCCTAATTCCTTCTTTGATAGACCATAATTTGATCCAAAAATCTCCTAAGTGCTTTAATTGAAAAAAAATTAATTTTGAAGATGATTGAGAAAGGAGTTTGAGAAATTGAAGAAGAAAAGGTGAAATTGATTCCCCAAGGTAATAGTTATTGGTGTATATAATTGAATTATGGTGGATTGATGTGATATAATTGATGTTAGAAATATTTCCATGATAGAAAAGAATGAGAAAAATGATTCATGTGGTAGTAAACTATACGCCCACCGGGTGCTTGTGAAAATGCTTAAAAGAGATGGGAAAAAATAAAAGATATGGGTGGATAAAAAAATGGCGTAAATTTGTTTGTTGGAGATTGGTTTTAAATGTTTAATGTACTGTATTAAAGCGCTTAGAGAGGTGAGTCACTATTCTTGGCCAAAATAGTTCCTACCCATCACTTAGCCTATATTACAACCCGAAAAAGACATAATTGATCCTAAGCTTTACATTCAACTATCAGTGGAGAATTACACTAAGGGAAAGCCTATGGTTCATTATGTGTAACTTGTGAATTCTTTGTGAGAGTAAGTATAATTTGATTCTTGTACCCATTATGTTATAAAATAAATTATTGTGAGTGATTATGGGTAACTCTTTTGTTTTGAGAGGCACATGTTTGATGAATGTGGGTGATTTTTATGATGTCCTTGATTGAGAAATAAGCATGATTTTGCCAACTTGGTGAGCAAATTCTTGAGGCTGGGATATTTTGGAGTAGTGTTCATGAGCTTTCAATTGTGAATAACATGTTTAGTGTTGTAAACTTGCATTCGTGTAGTCATTGTAGAGTTATCTTGAGTTTCTTTCATGTAGTATAAGTGTGGAGTATCTTCAGCTCATGGTGTTTATAGTTAATAATTGTCCGAGAACGAACAAGGCTTTTAAGTGTGGGGTGGTGATGTTGGGTGAATTTCAGCATTCTAGTGTTACTATTCTAGAGTATTTAGCCTTGTTTTGAGGATTATTATTATTCTATATGTGTTAATATTGATAAAAATGATCAATTATGTGTCCAAGTATGTGTTTAAAATGTTTAATGGTGTTTCCACACAAGTTTTGATTCAATTCGACCATTTAGAGTTCAACTAAGAAAACTAGTGTTACTAGCTTGAGCTAGGTGTTGTCTAGTCTCTTGTGTTGGGTAATAATGTTTCTTAATTAGTTACCAAGTTTTTTATTATGTATTTATATATGAAACAAATTTTTGATAATGTTCAAGGGTCAATTGTATCAAGCCAAGGGTCAAAACAATGAGTTAAAGCTTAATGAGAAATTAGTCTATGCTTAGCTCGTGTTTCTAGTTCATCATTGAGGATGTTGTGTTGTTTTGAGCTCTAAATTGTTGTGTGTAATTCAATTTTATGCTTTTTGAATGGAATATTATGATATCTTAAAAATATAAAATCTTCAAATAAAGTGGACACAACTCAAGAAGGCTCAGAATGCTCAACAATAGCACAGGACGCAAGTTGGACAAAATTTGGACCCCTGAAAGGTATTGGGCGAGTGTACACAGTACATGTGGCCGATGGAGGAGTTAAAAATATCACTTGTTTCAGAATAGGCCGAAGTTTTTGCAAATAAGGCGTGTGTAGCTTAATTTTGAGTTTCCGGAGGCCCCGCGACAAGTTGAAATAGCAAAAAGCTACTGGAATTTGACAGATTTTTTTTACAATTGTGAATTTGCTTGTCTCCGCGTTGCACCGATGCCCAAAATTGGGATAATTATTCCCAACAGAAGTAAAATCGCATCGAAACAAAATACAAGTCGGTTTATGACTTGTATACTATAAATATAATGTCCCAAACTCCATTTTAATCATATTGGGACCTCTTGGAAACCCTTGATCTACTTTGAACATCATTGGAGGATACCACAACTTATTTTTAGGTTTTATCATTCTTTAATATAGTATTTTTTATAGTTTGTATCATCATTCCAAGGGATTGGATGATGAATATTTCCATTAAAGTCTAAAACCCTCTTTCTGGGGTTGAGGCCAAGAACATGAATACTCTTTAATATTTTCTATTGTAGTTTAATTGTGGATTATCATATGGATTGTTCTTTATTTCTTGAGCTTACTATTTTGATGATTAGCTACCATTAGAATAAATCTATATTTCTATGTGAATCCGAGATGAGAATCATAGGATAGAATGTAGAAATTAAGGAACAAGGTTCTTACTCTTTTATGAAATAAGGAGTTTGAATTAGCATCTAGGATAGGGATATATCTAGAAGCCTTGATTGGTTCACTTGCAAGAAGAAAACTTCATGAATATAGAAGAATCTGTGTATATCTGCGGGAGTTGTATGTACAATGTTTACTAGATAGAAGATTTGAGGTCGGGAGATTAAAATCGTAGCATAAACCTTGCGAATCAACAATCCGATAACAAACTAAACTGCGATAGGAATAGAGATTTGTATGATTGTTCAAAATGCCTCAACCCTGGTATTTCTTCCATTGATTGTCCCAAGTATTTTATTTAACACATTATTATTTTATTTTTAATTATCAAAAGTACAAACTCTCTCCTTGTTTACTTTTTCTCAATTAGTTAAACTAGAATTAGATAGGCAGCAAACGCAAGTCCCTGAGAGATCGATACTTGGGCTTCCTTGAAGCCACTATATTAATTGATAAGACCACGTACACTTGCGTATGTGCTTGTACACTGTCAAATGGGCTCAGGTATATTTTTCGGTCATATTTCAAAGGTCACAGCAACTAACGGTTTCACATAAGAGAAACTTGACCTAGGGTCTAACAACACATAAACATTAAAGTGAAAGACACATAGCATACCAGTAACAACATCGGGAGAATCCTCCTTCTCCTGATGGGATGGTAAATCATAGAATCTGTTTAGGCGTTGTCTGCTACGGGTACTGGATGAAGCGCCCTAAGGAGGAGCTGGATGGGCTAAAGGAGCTGGGGTACTAGTAACCTAAGTCTGAGGTTGGGCATCTTTGTTCCCCTGTCTAGCATGCGGGCACTCTCTAAGTCTATGGCCTATCTTGCCACAATCAAAATAACCCCTCTAATCTGCTAAGCACTCACCGGGATGGTCCCTACAACACTTAGTACAGGGAGGATAACGAGGTCTGTAGCTTACACTATTCTAGGATCTAGACATAGAAGACTTATTCCTTTGCTCCTGCCTGGTCCTGGGCGCGGGAGAACTAGCTTATGAAGGCGCTGGCATAGATGAACGATTCTTAAACTGGGGCCGATTCCCATCATGGGATCTAGTTTAGCCATACTTAAACTGCTGCAATCTATCCCTCTTATTTCCCATTACTCTATCTCTCTCCCTTATCTTATCTACCTCAATTTGATGAGCGTGTATCATCATCCTGTACAGATCTATATCCCTATTGAGAATAGCAGTCCTACACTCTTTCAGCACCAAACCTGACTCACTGGTCATGAACATACTCATACTAGATTGGGTGTCATTTACTAAGTTAGGAGCATACTTAGCTAACTGGTTGAACTTGAGGAAATACTCCTTAACAGTCATAGAGCCTTACCTCTAGTTCATGAACTCCTCTATCTCCGCTTCCCTCATCTCAAGTGGGAAGAACTTATCCAAGAATACATCCTAGAACACCTTCCAAGTCATAGGAGAAGCATCATCCCCTCTATTCTTCCTCCATGCCACAACCTAGTCATAAGAAATGTATTTCAAACGATAATAGGCCAGTTCCACACTCTCTTCTTCAGTCACATAAATAACCTGGGTGATCTTCTTCACCTCGTCAAGATACAACTGTGGGTCCTCTCCTGCCTTCGACCCATAGAACTCTGGTTGATTCATCCTCTTAAAATCTTGAATCCTAGCTGCAGCTAAATCACCTCCTTGATAATATGGAATGACAGTCTAACATTTACAGTGACTGCCTGGGCAAATGCCTGAAAAGCTATCTAAAAATCAGCATGAGACACATTCTAATTCAGGGGATTAACAGGATGAGGTTGCTGGTTATCATTCCTATGGGCATTAGCTCTTTGGGGAGGAAATTTCTATAATAAAAGAGCACGAATTAATAACAGAGAGAGACAACTGTAAGCACGACGGATTGTAAAAGAAAGAGATGACTTTTTCCTAAAACGTCATGTAGCCCCTTGCTCATAGATGTGGTGCGCTACACACCGATGATCAAGACTATACGTAACGTGGCTTATCAGACTCCCTAGGACTCCTTAAACCTTAGGCTCTGATACCAAGTTTGTAACACCCCGAAATCTCAGCCTGTGATATCACACGGTGCTTAAGTCTACAAGTTGCCCTAAGCTAACCCTTTGAGCCTGCTACTACTACCAACACTTACTTTCGGAAAATTATAGCAAAACAAGAATACTGTAATATCATATCTCAATTAAGATTACAAAAGAATACGTTCCGAATAGCAACATACTGAAAAGTCTCAAACATCACTAATTGTCTAGTCTGACAAAGCCTCTACTACTTAAACTACAGAGCCATTGGGATAGACCCCCAACTGACTCGAACTGATCTAAAAGTAATGCTCAAAACATTATAAAATTGGAAAAGCTACATTTATAGATCCTCGAACCATGAGGACTCACCAAAGATAAAAATGTAGATGAGATGCTCGGAGATCATTGTCGTTGCTGAGACTGAGCACCTGAACCTACATTATGAGACAATATAGTACACAGACATATATGTGGATCAGTACTTTGAGGATGTACTGAGTATATGGTGCATGCAATGATTAAAACAACAATATCATCAATATTTATAGAAATCGTGCATGCTGATATAACGGATTCACATAGCTTGAATAACTCAAAAAAATGTAAATCTCATCCATTATGAATAATATGAGGCATAGTATAAATCTCGTGAGTCAATATACTTATTTCTAAAATCTGTAATTCTATTCCCTTCTCAAAACATATATTTGATTAAATTGTGAGCCTTTACACTTAGTTTCTAAACCCTTGGGGAAACATACTTTTAAAAGCTTGTCTTGATTAATAGAGAAAAATAACTCATCTTGAGGGAAAATACTTTACGAACTGATTATTTACTTAACTAGCAAGGAGGTTCTATCAACCGACAAACACCATGAGAACTACATGGAGTCTAATGTTGTGTCCTTCTAATGAAGATACCTCACGTTGGGCAGAGGCGTCATACTCTTGCTAGGGAGTATAACCCCAACGCAGTGATCACTATCTCTTCCTTGGTCCCATAAATCTCAATCCTATGGTGGCATATAGTTCAAGGGTATGAAACCGCGGTAACTTACCCAACTCAGTGCTAAATACTACTCCCTTTAATTAGCTACGCTCATCTCTTGGAAATCCACATTAAAACTCGTATAAGGGTTTACTGGAAACCAGTTATGCTTTTAACATTATTAGAATAACTCTTGGATGTGGATTTCAAAACTCATATAAGGATTAAAAGATCAAATACTGTTTATACTATTTATTATCAATGTATCAACTCATATAAATGCTTGGCAAATCATCATGCTTTGTAAGTTTTTCTCAAAATTTTGCCATAATACCAAAATGATTGCTTCAAATCACAATCTCATACTTAATTCAATGGAAAATTGTAATCAATGGCTCAAATCATGCTCATGATATTCAAAATCATAAAAGAACATTCATTAACTTAAAAAACCATGAAATTTCATAAATCAATAACATCATGCTCAAAATTTCTCAACAAAATAGTATTGGTATAAAATTCAATATTTAAAATCATAGGTAATCCGTAAAAACATAGATTTTGGGTATAAGGGCGAAAGGATTACCCTTGTTCAAACCCCCACATACCTTAGATTAATAAACTTGGATAAAAAACATGCTTTTGAGATGTTATTGGAACTCTTGAAGGCGGGTTCTTGAAGCTTTTGATTTGGGAGTCTTAAATCTTGACTCAATTTAGAAAATCTATGGTGAACCCTTGAGATTCTTGGAAGAGAATTTGGATGCTTATGTTTTTTTTGGTTGTGGGAAATCTTGAGAAAAATCTCATTTGATGCTTGTAGTGACCCTAATTCTAATGTTTTTACGGTTTAAGAGGCTTGGAAAAAGTACAAAGTGACCTTTTCAACTTCTGTACCAAGATAAAAAAATTAAACTGGAAACCTGACATTGTGGCCCACCGTGATGCACCACTATCGTGGTGGCTCACTAAATATTAATAAATGAGAATCTGGGAGTCACCGTGACATAGAACCATTGTGTTGTCCCATTGGTTGGGACCTAGAACTTCATCACGATGCATCACAATCATGCTAGGCCACTGGAAATTGACTATTGGGAAATTAGGGTTCTCCGCGATGCGCCACTATTGTGGAGTTCCACTGAAATTTGGCAATAGTTAAATAGACCCCCTCCGCAATGCGCCAAACACTAAAATAACGGTGTTTTATGACTACAACTTAAATTTATCATAACTTTTTGCCCGATTATCAGTTTTCGGCAGATCTTATATCGTTTGAAAGCTAATTAAAATTTCCACATGATAAAAAGTCGAAATTAGGGAAACTCTATGTGGTTTTAATGTTACTCACTTAGAAAGTAATTTCTTAACCTTCTAGAGACAAAATTAGGCTTAGGGAAAAGTTTAGGATATTACAATATCTCCCTCTTGAGAACATTCGTCCTCTAATGTGGCTATCTAGGCTAAGTATACAGACAAAACTGAGTATGCACAAATGAAACAACTTGCTAAACCAACTCTACATCATTCTAAACTCTTGAATATCTCAGAGAATGCATGAACTTATATTAAGAATATCTATATAGACGAAACTTTAATTGGAACAGGGCTGAATTAAGGAAGAATAGTACCTTCAGCTTGATCTGAACTTGCGGAGAAGAGGTGTAGGTACTTGGATCACATATCTGCCTTGGCTTCCCTAGTAGCACCCTCAACTAACAAGTTTCTCCACAACACTTTGACCAAGGAAACCTCTTTGTTCCTCAGTGTACGGATTTGGTAGTCTAGAATCACAACTGGAATCTCTTCAAACGAAAGGCTAGTCGGGATATCTGGTCTCTCTGAATGATCCACTACAAAGTAATCACCAATGTTCTTCTTAAGCATGGAGACATGAAAGATAGGATGCACAACTGACAACTCTACGGGAAACTCATGCTCATAGGCTACTCTCCCCACACAACTTAGGATTCTATAGGGGTCCACATAATGGGGACTAAGCTTCCCCTTTTTGTCAAACCTTTTCACCCCTTGCAAGGGCAAAATTTTCATATACGCCAAATCATTAACTTCAAACTCAAGGTCTCTTCTTCTCACATATGCATATGACTTTTGACGACTGTGAGCTGTATTCAACCTTTCTCAAAAGCAGATTCACCTACTTCAAACCAACCTCTAGGTGATCTATTGTAACGCCCCGATTTGCTAACCCGGAATGCTACATGGGTCTCATGACCCCAAGGGACCACAATCTAACCCATGACTGATATTTGTACGTGTATACTGCAAATTATGATATAATAATACGGAATACGTAAACTCGTAAGGCCATAAGGTTCAACTGAATAAAACCATATCTGAAAATCATAACGTCCATGTGGGTGAAAATACATAAAATAACTCAATCTAAAAGCTAAGTCTGAACGTAAATCTGAGCATAAATCTGAAAGCCTCTAAACTTTCTGAATAAGGAGTTGAAGGAACATATCTCCAACAAACTCCATAAAACTAAACTGAAGAAATAAATAAATGTATCAAATCATATTGTCCTCGAAATCAATAAGGACTCACTGTGTCTCTACAACTGGAATACTACTGCAACTGCTGGGCTAGAGCTCGTGTCTCGGAACCTATGGTGTAACATAAAAAGAAAGCACTATAGCATAAATGCATCAGTACAACTAGAGTACTGAGTATACAAGGAAGGTAGGATGAACATAAAGAGCTTTATGCATGAACAACACTGACTGACTAATATGAACGTGGGAGTGCAAACACATATAAATAGAAACTGGGACCATGAATACGTGATAGCAAGACCTATAAGCTAATACATGGTTTATTGATAACTGTCATGACTGATACTACAAGTTGATAACATGGACGACTGTATCTAACAGTCCTGTATATACTAAAACTGAAGAACATAACGACTGTATCTGACAGTCTTGTATATATTGAAATCTAAAGAACGCCCTGAGTTCTTTTACTGAGACTGATACTGAAACTGTGGGAGGTAGTGTTTAATCGACATGCCCCATGTATGCCGTTATGGCTAAGCTGGGGTCCAATCTCTGCCCCGACTGGAGGGGTGTCAATACTGTGCCACGGGTAAGGACAGCTTGTAAGTGACCTTTATCTGGAAAGTACTCAATGAGAACGGTAGAAACCCTAAATTGTCAGGTTTAAAATACCTCATCAACCCTAATCTGTCAAGTTAAGATGTCTCAACCTACGCTAGCTACGTAGTTCTGGAACACAAGGACTGCTTCTAAGAATCACACCCTGAACTGGCGGGTGAGTTCCCATCCTTGGGTTCACGACATAATGACATAATAATACGGAATACGAAAAAATGTAAGGCCATAAGGTTCAACTGAATAAAACCATATCTAAAAATCATAACGTCTATGTGGGTGAGAATACCCAAAACAACTCAATCTGAAAGCTAAGTCTGAACGTAAATCTGAGAATAAATCTGAAAGCCACTAAATTTTCTGAAAAAGAAGTTGAAGGAACATGTCTCCAACTAACTCTAAAAAACTGAACTGAAGAAATAAATAAATGTATCAAATAATATTGTCCTCAAAATCAATGAGGACTCACTGTGTCTCTGCAACTGGAATGCTACCGCTACTGCTGGGCTGGAACTAGTGTCTCGGAACCTATGGTGTAACATAAAAAGAAAGCACCATAGTGCTAATGCGTCAGTACAACTAGAGTACTTCGTATACGTGGAAGGTAGGCTGAACATAAAGGGTTTCATGCATGAACAACAAGGACTGACTAATATGAACGTGGGAGTGCAAACACACATATATAGAAACTGGGACCATAAATACGTGATAGCAAGACCTGTAAGCTAATACATGGTTTACTGATAACTTTCATTACCGATACTGCATATTGATAACATGGACCACTGTATCTGACAGTCCTATATATACTGAAATCTAAAGAACATAACGACTGTATTTGACAGTCCAGTATATACTGAAATCTGAAGAATGCCCTAAGTTCTTTTACTGAGACTGATATTGAAACTGTGGGGGGTAGTGTTTAACCAACATGCTCTATGTATGCCGTTATGGCTAAGCTGGGGTCGAATATCTGCCCCGACTTGAGGGGTGTCAATACCGTGCCACGGGTAAGGACAACTTTGAGTAACCCTTAGCTGGCAAGTACTCAATAAGAACGGTGGGAAACCTAAACTGACAGGTTTAAACCACCTCATCAATCCTAATCTAACAGGTTAAGATGTCTCAACCTATACTGGCTACGTAGTTCTGGAACACAAGGACTGCTTCTAAGAACTACACCCTGAACTGGCGGGTGAGTTCCCATCCTTGGGTTCACTCAGTGCTAACCTCTACTCCCATCTGGAGGGACTGGACATGAATAACTGACTATACATGATTTAACCTTACTGAATTCCGTTGACTGGCGGAATATTACTGATATCTGACAACTGACTGAGATCATGAGGTTTTCCTGAGTCACATGACTGACTGAAGTCTATGGAATCATAGCTTGAGTTTGGATATCGTGAAACATGACATGGCTTTAGGCACACAGCTATAGTTTTTGGGTACGAATACCCCCAGGACTCGATAGGAGGAAACTGACACACATGACATGACTTGATCACAAGATTTGAGTCCACAATTCACAATATCATAATCATGAGATAGTATACTTCATGTATTTATTCAACATTTCAAACATGATAGGAAAAGCATGGATATATTTTGTGTACATAATTTATATCTCCATTATCATACATGCTTTATACCACAACAATAACAAAACATAATTTGCATGGAAATTCATATTGGAGTGTATGGCTAACATGAACTTGTTATTTAGATATCATGAAATCCTGTAAATATGAAGTTCTAAAATACTAGGCATTTTATCGAACACCTTGCATGCATTTTTTAAGGAAAAGGTGGATTTCATACTTGCATTCTATCAATCCACCTAAGGATAATGTTTTTCAACTAACAACATAACTTTCATGTGATGTACAGTCACGATACTATTATATAGCAAAACAACAAGCATCAACATGGATATGATCATATCACCACAACCAACCAAGCTTTTGTATTTTAAAGATTGATTCTTGAACTCCACGGACGAAAGGAATCCGTGGATGAACACTAAGCATACCTTGGAAGGGAGGTTCTTGATGATTGATGGAGGAATTTCCTTGAAATTTGATCTTCAAGCTTGATTGTGCAACCATAGTTGTTTTTCTCCTATGGTTCTCTTGGATAATGAACTTTGAGATGTCAATAGGGTTGTAATATGTTTAGAAGCTATAAATTTCGTGAGGCTAGGTTTAGGGACATGTAAGGAGTGTTAAAAGACTAAACTACCCTCAATATAACTCAAAAACTAAGTGTTTTCATGGCTGAAATCATACATAGGCGTCGCATATGATATCACCTATATCTACATAGGCGTCGCATATGATATTGTCTATGCTTTACATAGGCGCCGCATATGATATTGCCTATGCTTTACATAGGCGTCACATATGATATTTCCTATGCTTTCTAGTGGCCATGTGAGATTGGTTAGGCGACGCATTCTACGCTAATTCGATTCTCTACAATTTGGTGGGTCTAAATCTGCAAAAATGTAATATATCAATCACGTTATTCTGGTTCAAAGATGACCCTAGAAAAATCGAACACTAAGACTTGATGGATTCAAAAATGCTTAGCTTGCATCACTCTAAGAGACTCATATGAGCATGCTTAAGACGGCGTAAGCTTTCCTATCGCTATGATATTCATTGTAAGTCATGCACTAAAATTCTACTCACAGGATAGGAGGTTTCATATGTAGGAAAACTTATTCACTTCCTAGCTTAGAAACATGCGGGGTATTAGATCGATACCTCCTCCCTTACAAAGCCTCGAATGGTGCCATCTTGATGCTAGCATGGTAACTATTGTTATACGCAAACTCAATTAGTGGCAAATGCTCATCCCAACTACCCTTGAAATCAAGAACGCATGCCCTCAACATATCCTCTAGAGCTTGGATGGTCCTTTCAGCCTGACCATCTGTCTGTGGGTGAAAGGTTTAACTATGATGCACATAGGTACCAAGACCCTTCTGAAAAGCTCTCCAAAACGAGGAAGTAACCTAAGTACCCCTATCTAAGATGATAGACAAGGGAACTCCATGAAATCTAACTAACTTCTGGATATACAACCTAGCATAATCCTCATCTGTATAAGATATATGCACAGACAAGAAATGCGTTGACTTAGTCAACCTGTCTACAACAACCCAAATAGAATCATGACGATGATGCGAAATGGGGAAACCAGTCACAAAATCCATATTCACCTCTTCCCACTTCCAAATGGGTATACTAAACTCTTGCATTAAACCTCTAGGTCTCTGGTGCTCTACATTAACCTGTCAGCACATTGCATATTTCTTCACAAACTCTGCTATCTCCTTCTTCATGCCACTCCACCAATAGATTTCCCGTAAGTTGCGGTACATCTTGGTGGCGCTGGGATGAATAGAATATCGGGAGCCATGCACTTAAGCCATAATTATCTGCCTCAGATCATCAACATAAAGAACCTACAATCTATCCTGTAATCTCAACACACCATCTCCCCTTTGGTATAAAACCTCTACCTTTTGGTCCTTAACTGACTCTTTCAGTCTGACCAAACTAGGACCCCTATCTTGCTTCTCCTTCACTTCCAAGACTAAAGAGGATTCGAAACTACTCTGAAACTCTATATGGTTTAAACATTACTCACTTAGAAAGTCATTCCTTATCCTTCTAGAGACAAGATAAGGCTTAGGGAAAAATTTGGGGTATTACACCCCCCTATAGACCCTCTTAGCAATAATTGAGTCACCTATTGGGGTAGAAATAATAAAAGGATCCTAAATAACTTCCAAATTAAAATGAAAAAATACAGCCACAAAAAGAGTCATATAGGGGAGAGTAGACCCCAGATCAAGAAAGTAATATATGTCATGAGAGAAAAGTTGTAAGATACCAGTAACGACATCAAGTGATACCTCAGATTCTTGTCAACACGCAAAAGTATACATCATGTTCCGACCAACACTAGAACTAGGAGCAATAATAGAAGTAGATGCAACACCACCAGGTGTAGGAGCAGAAGATGAAGCTAAATGAATCTTATTCATCCCCGTAGCAACATTATTAATAAGATAATTCCTTAGTCGATAGCATGCCTAGCCACACTTGAAGCATTTGTTCCTTCCTTCATCCAATAACCCCAATGTGGAAAACCACAAAACCGATAAGGAGGGCATAAAAAACTGACTGACCTCTGCTTGCCTGAGATTGGACACCTTGTGCCCAGAAATTGTCAAAACCTTGATGACACCTGTCGCCCGACTAGTATGGAGCACTAGTAGAAAAGTAGAAACTAGAACTCCCCCACTTCTTTTTCTACTATTTGCCACCATCCCAACTACCCATAGACTGAGCACCTCCTTAGTAAGAAAACCTACTCCTCTTACCCTATCTATCCCCAAACTTTGCCTACTTCCTATATTCATCCTCTACTTGCTGAATATAAATAGTAAACCTAGGGATATCCATATCTTTAATCAGCAAGGCAGTCTTTCTCTCCAAAATTAGATCTTGATTCAACCCAGAAGTGAACTTTGTCATTCTTTTCCTAATTTTAGCCACTAATTTATTAGCATACCTTGAAAATTAGTGATACTTCAAGGAACAAACATCCTCCCCTGCTTGAGGTTCAGGAATTCCTCCATCTTTGCTTCCCTCAACTCTTGGGAAGAGAACCGATCAAAAAAGGCCTTAGAAAAAGTATTTCACACTACTGATCCTTCCACATCACCCCTATTCTTTTCCCAGTCTTTATACCACTAATATACATCATCTTTGAGCTAATAAGCTGCAAAGTTTACCCCCTCCACATTGGTAGCCTGCATCACATAAAATACCTTTTCCATTACATCTAGGAAACTCTGTGGATCCTCTTTCACCTTTACTCCAGAAATAGTGGGAGAACTAATCTTCAAAAATTGTCCAACCCTTATGGCCTCAGAAGAAAAAGAATCGGTCGAACCCTGCTCAGTACGAGCAGCGACCATCTGAGCAATTACATGAATTTACTAATAAAATTCTAAATTAGTCACCTCGTCTTGAGAAGGACTAGTAGCAATCAATGGAATACTAAAACTATTAGGGATAGGACTGTGAGATCAAAGATATGATGCACCCCTTCAGCATTACCCCCAGATGGGATAGAAGAATTTCCTTATATTCCAGATAGACAAGGCATGATGTGAAAAACGAACTAACAAGGATTAGAGAAGATTCGAGGACTGCGACTCTATGATTGAAAATAAAATACTAAAAAGGTGAAACATTCCTAAAAGCCTTCGAGCCTCTTCCTTATGAATGTTGTGCGTTACACACCACTAAAAGTGTTATCCACTCGACACGGCTTTGTAGACTTGCAATTGACCATATGATACAAATATGATGCAACCCGACCTAGGTCTTTGTCGTAATGGGCATCCCAAGTCCGATAGGGATCGAAGACCATCCCGGTTACCCAACCCAACCTTTAGTCGCTTGCTCTTAATTGGCTGAATTTTGAGCATGTAACAAGATAGTGTAACACCTCACATAAAGACTCTAGGATAAGATCATAACCATAATCGATCCAACCGAGGCCAACCATCCCATACCTACAATCCAACCATACCAAAGGCCATAAACCAGGCCATAACCAAAAATATTTCATAACATTGTATGTTAAATCCCAAAATAAAATATGATGGAAAACCCAACTATATCATCCAATGATATCATACCACTAGCTTATTCCAATACCAAGGCCGACACCAATACCGATCCATCCCATTCCAACCCATAGTAGTACCATAAATCCTTTAATTAAAAGAGTAATAAAATTATAGGTCTATCCCAGAAAAAAAACTTGGCACCTTGTAACAGATCAAAAAAATCATCTATCCTTTGAAGAGGATACTTGTTCTTGACTGTCACCTTGTTCGACTACCTATAGTCAATGCACATCCAAAGGGAACCGTCCTTCTTGCGCTCAAACAACACCGTTTCACCCCATGGAGATATATTAGGATGAATAAACCCCTTATCTAAAAGATCCTTATATTGCTCTTGACTTCCCTCAACTCATTCGGAGATATTCTATAACGAGGAATAGAAATTGAATGACTGTCCAGAACTAGATCAATGCCAAACGTTATTTCCCTATCCAGAGGAACAATAAGAAAATCATCTAGGAATATCTCAAGAAATTTATGAACCCTTGGAACTAACTGGAAAGAAGGACCTTCCAAGTTACAATCTTTAACTCAGAGCAAGTGATAAAGACAACCTTTAGAGATTAACCTCCAAGCTCTAAGATAAGAAATAAATATCCCCTTAGGAGATAAAGAACCACCCTCCTACTCTATAACAGGTTCATAAGGAACCTAAAGATAACCCACCCGGTCTAACAATCAAAGGATGCATAACAAGAATGCAACTAATCCATCCAAAAAATAACATCAAAATCCACCATACCCAACTCAAATAGATCCACCAAGATCTGCTTGCCACCGACAGATAACACATACCCCCTATAGACCCTCTTAACAATAACTAAGTCACCTTTTAGGGTAAAAATAATAAAAGGATCCGAAATAACTTCCAAATTAATATAAAAAAGTATAGCCACATAAGGAGTCATATAGGAGAGAGTGAACCCCGGATAAAGAAAATAATATATGTCATGAGAGAAAAGTTGTAACGTACCAGTAATGAAATTAACTGATGACGACGCCAAAGTATACAACCTGTTTCGACCAATACTAGAACTAGGAGATGTAATAGAAGTAGATGCAACACCACCAGGTGTAGGAGCAGAAGATGAATCCATATGAATATTATTCACCCCCGTAGCAACCTTATTAACCAAATAATCCTTGAGTTGATGGCTTTCCTAGAATCACTTGAAGTATTTATTCCTTCCTTCATCGCAATAACCCCGATGTGGACAACCACAAAATAGATAAGGAGGGCATGAAAAAATTGACTGACCTCCATTTTCTTGAGATTGGGCAACTTGTGCCCAAAATTATCACCACATTGAAGACACCTATCGCCCGACTAGTATGGAGCACTAGGAGAAGAGTAGAAACCAGAACTCCATTACTTCTTTTTCTACTATTTGTCATCATCTCGACCACCCTTAGACGGAGCACCTACCTGGTATGAAAACCTACTCCTCTTACCCTGTCTATCTCCAAACTCTGCATTCTTCCTCTTTTCATCCATAACTTGATGCATATAAATAGTCAACCTAGGGATGTCCATATCTGTAATCAGCAGGGCAGACTTTCTCTCCAAAATCAGATCTTGATTCAACCCAGAAGTGAACTTTGTCATTCTTGCCTGAATTCTAGCTTCTAAATTATTAGCATACCTTGAAAATTACTGATACTTCAAGGAACATACATCCTCCCCTGCTTGAGATTCACAAATTCCTCCATCTTTCCTTCCCTCAACTCTTAAGGAAAGAACCGATCTAAGAAGGCCTTAGAAAAAATATTTCACATGACTAATCCTTCCACATCATCCATATCCCTTTCCTAGTCATTATACCACTGATATGCATCATCTTTGAGATAATAAGCTAAAATTTTACCCCCTCTACATTGGTAGCCTGCATCACATAAAATATTTTTTCTATTTCATCCAGGAAACCCTATGGATCCTCCTCCACCCTTACTCCAGAAATTATGGGAGGACCAATTTTTAGAAATTGCCCAACCCTTATGGTCTTAGGAGACAAAGAACTGGTTTTACCCCGTTCATCCTGAGCAATGACCATCTGAGCAATAACTTGAATTTACTAACAAAATTTTACATTAGTCACATAATCCTGAGAAGGACTAGTAGTAATTAGTGGATTACTAAAACTATTAGGGATAAGATCGTGAGATTGAAGATGAGATGCACCCCTTCACCATTACACCAAGATGGGATAGAAGAATTTCCTTATATTCCATCTATACAAGACATGATCTAAAAAACAAACAAACAAGGATTAGAGAAGATTCCAGGATTGAGACTCCAAGATTGAAAATTGAATACTAAGAAAGTGAAACACTCCTAAATTCCTTATAGCCTCTTCCTTATGAGTGTGGTGAATTACAGACCCCTAAAAGAGACTCCACTCGACACGGCTTTGTGGATTTACAATTGACCATGATCTTAAGCTCTGATACAAACATGATGCAACCCGACCTATGGCCTTTTCTTTATGGACATCCCTAGTCCGATGGGGATCAAAGACCATCTCGGTTACCCAACCCAACCTATAGCTACCTGGCTTGAATTGGATAAATTTTAAGCATGTAACAAGATAGTGTAACACCTCACATAAAGACTCTAGGATAAAATCATAACCATTATCGACCCAATCGAGTCCAACCATCCCATACCTATAATCCAACCATACCAAATCATATCAAAGGCCATAAACTAGGCCATAAACAAAAAGATTTCAAAACATAGTATATTTATTCCCAAAATAAAATATGATAGAACAACCAACAATATCATCCAATGATGTCATCCCACTAGCTTATTCCAATATCAAGGCCAACACCAATACCGATCCCTCTTATTCCAACCCATAGTAGTACCACAAAGACTTTAACTTAAAGAGTAATACAATACGATTGGGACATTCCCCCAACCATTGCCAAAACCAATATTTAAGATAAAATCAAAGTGCCTAGAAATATCCATAATATGAAATAGAGCCTTCCAAAATGATAGAAGATCACCACACCAGTCCAAATATTGATCCTCAAGTCAAAACAATATAGGAAGAGTAGAACGACTAGTTCCTACATAGCAAGGGTATACAGTCGCCAGTAGACGGGCTAACGAGTGAACTCTAGCATGATATCAGGATAAGGATAAAATAATACCATTTTAAAACCAAGAAAAACCATCTATATGCACACAACCATACATAGATATATATATAACTTTGCTCGGAAAGGGTTACGAGTTTATCATGCCATAAATACCTTTACCTAGATTGTGTAGCTCTACTGTCCTGAATCACCCACGAGCCATATAGGTTCAGATACTTCTTCTGAAAGGGCCCTAGTGCATGAAGTTGTATGACTAGGGAATAAAAAACTAGGATAACAAGTACATCCCCTAAATATAAAGTATGAAATCATGCATACGACCACCAAGACCAACCTCGCATCGGCAAATATAAGTTTCCAATTTGGGTCCCTTAGGACCTCCACCTTCCACAACTTTGATACACATCCCACCATTATTACCTAGTTAAAACCATTGCCAAGAAACCAACCAATACATTTACCATTTATTAACCAAGGCCATTTAATTATGGTATCATCATACTGATGATACTTCTAAGTACTTTCAATAGACAACCATATCTAGGTTTAAGGGGACATCCAAGTGCCCTTCCATTTAACATATCAAACCACTTAGGGGATTCCATGTACCCCTCAAGTCATAACCATTTATCCATTTAACTTTCCAAGCTATTTAAACCATGCATAATTCCTTTACCCTATTTTAAAACAAGCAAGAGTTCCATTAAAATACTCAATGCAATGAACATATTATTATAGGCATTTTGTCAAACATGTTGGGGATATAATATAACTAAAACCAATTCCAATTACCATTTAAACCATTCCCATGCAATCCAATCATCATTAATTCACATAAAGCATAATTAAAACTATTGAAAACCATAACAAACCATTTAATATAAAAACCCTAAATTCATATTTGAAGACAAAAATTATACAATTAATGAAGTCATGAAAACATTCATATAAACCATGATTTGAGAGGAAAAAGAAAATGCCTTAAGCCAAGATGATAATTGAAAGAATCACTAAGACAAGCCCCAAATCAATCCTCTAGTTAAAACCCTAGCTTCCCTAGCACAAAAAAATTTGAGAGAATTATTGAGTGTTTTAGAAATGTTTCTAAGTGTTAATGAATGGAATAATTTTGTAAATAACCTCGCAACTAGGTTAGATGTTGTGGGACAATATTAGAATAAGTGGGAAAATCTCCAGAATACCCTCACTAAAGTTGTACAAAATCCCATCCCAAGGGTACGACTGAGCCTCACGAGTCATACCCTCTAATACGAGTAGTACCCTTCACTCGTATCCTTGCATCAATTTTTGGGTCCAACACTGTCCAACATACGACTCATAAAACAATGTTGTTTCCAAAGCATATGATTCGTACCTTTTATCTGTTTCCCTAGAACATTTAAACCTAAGAATGATTTAGACATGGTCCACTATATGAGTCCTGGGTACAACTTGTACCTTGGCATATAGCTTATGGTGACCCACTCGAACTCTGATTAAACTTAAGTAACCAATTCTAAGATTAAGTTAGTGAATCAAATGATCTGTATCCACTAATATGACTCGTACCCCTAAGTCATATCCATTCAAGCAACCAAAATCCATCCCATCAACCAACACTGGTTAGTATACAATAGGACCTCACCATCTGTACCCCATATTATGGTTCATACCCTCAAGTCATATTGGGTCAAGAGACCAAAATTCCAGTAAATTTTCTAAGGTCCAAAAACCAGAGTGTGTCAACAGTACCTAAATAGGTCAAACACTGGAAAACCTATGACTTCTCCTCATGACTTGTATCCTATCCTCAAAGCTTCTAGTGAGCCACCATACTCAAAGACAAGTCAAGCCACTGAGTTACCAATTTGGTTAAGGTTTGTCCTAATGACTCATCACCATCCTTAACCATTCATCACTACTAAGTTGTAAGAAAGATAGTAAACCCAAACATCATATGACAAGGTCACCTGACCCTTCAACACAACATGCAACTCGTATAGTTAAGTCATAATCAAGGTAGTGAGCTCAAAGCTCAAAAATTTCCAAGGGATAAAAATCCAGGGTATTTTAAAGTGATAGCACGGTAATGGTGCATATTGCGAATGGGTTTAAAACTCGCCTTTCGTATCTTTATGACTAAGTCTTTCATGAACTTCACTTATCCAGGCATATGCTTAAGAAACTGAATAAAATGGATATTAATGTTTAATTATTTCATAATAGCAATGAACTTTTAAAATTTTTCTTCTTATTTCTTATGATTTAACCTTTAAGAAAAAGGTGGGGGTGGTCGTGGAATTTGCATCACTATAGGATCATCGGTCTTGCCCTTACCTTTATACTCATCGAAACTAACATCAACACTTTTCACCATATTTGACTCTATGTCAGATGTATTAACAGCCACAAAACTATCATTCATCAACTCATTAACAACAGGCAATAAGGGATCAACAGTAGACTTACCACTTTGAGTGGTAATAGGTAGACACTGATGGTCATTCTTAGGATTCTAAACTGTGTTGCTTAGAAAGGTACCCAATTTCCTCTGACCCATAGTTGCAGAGATTATTTCAAATTATTGTTCAAATTATTTTAATGTAGTTTCATGTGATTCTACCTTTTGGGTCAATCATGAGATATCAACCCTAATATCCTAAAGGCAAGTTAACTAACTTTTCTGACCCTTAACAAGCTTAGACAACATCGCCTCCATTATCGACTCAATATCCCAAATCCCATGTGGTACATATCTATCTCCCCTTTTCTCGTAGTCATCGTTTCTTCTCCAGTCACTATCACACTATCTAATATGATCATTTTATCTAACTTTATGATATTCCTGACCTTGGTTTCGTTGCCCCTTGTCTCAAAAACCCACCAATTCTCAATATATATACTTGACTCTTATTCTAACTAAGAATCATAAGACTTAGAGGCCTTTACCTATGAACCTGTTGTATTTACCTTCTTAGAATTAATTATTGTAAACTGTTTCATCAGGAGTCAAATATCAGTTGTAAGTTTCACAATCTCTTAAACCATAGAATAATCAATCATGCAATGCTCGCTAGATGCCCTAATGGCATAAGTGATAACATATTTCTCTACTTTTGGAGTATGCCATCCTCAGTTGGTGATAGAGATCTTGTCTTAAATCACTAATGCTACTTCCTAGCGTAGACGTATGAATGCCCCACCATTAATTATATCATTCATTGTTCACGGATTAATGGTCAAGGATTGATAAAATATTCCAAGAAAATTAGTCCTTCAAATGCGATAATTGGGTACCATGCTCAACTTCTTTTTAAACTAAAATCATGCCTCACACATCAACTAAGAATGTAGCTGCCTAATGTTATATATTTCATCTTTCAAATGAAAAATTCTTGCAAGAGGGATGAAATGGTCTTAAAACTTCTTCCTTAACCTATTCCAAGTAGTAATTATTTCTCCAGGAAGTTACCTTAACCATAATAAAGCTTCACCAGTTAATGTAAAAGGGAACAACCAGAGTCTAAGTGTCTCCTGATCTACCCCGGGTATAGTATAAGAAGTGCAAATCCCAATAAAGTTTAGAAGATGCATATTTCTATCATCTAAAGCCAAGTTCACAAACACATCTTTCAAATTTAAGAGTTTGATCACAGCACTAGTAATACCAAAATTAACACCTAGTGGCAAAGTAGCAGGAATGATAGTTCTTGTACCAATAGGCTCAACATAACCCATATTATCCTCTTGATCATAATACGGTCACTAACTCACAATATCTACTACTTTGACTCTATCTCAATTACCATTGAGTGTTGCTCGATGATCAACAGTTGATCTCTACCTCAACAGTTTTACCTCCTGAGCTATACAATGGAGCTCATCTTTCCTCCTATAGATCTTAGTTGTTTTTCCTAGTAACTACTCAGTTATCTCATCAATAAAGTCTTGAACATTCCCAAGTGAAGGAGGCATAATATTATGAACATGTTGAACCCCTTCAAGCTGGTTGTCACGTACGTATTTTGTCATCGTACAATTTGGCTATAGGATTCTCTCTGGGTTAGCATATAGTGGGAGTAATGGATTTTCTTGACTCCTAGTGTTAGGAATACACCGGCATACACCCAACAAAAAACAAAAAACAAAAAACCCAAAAACTTCAACAACTTTAATCAATAATTCAACACCGTATTCCCCACAAATGATGCCAAACTTTTGATGTCACCCAAAGCTACTCATATAAACAAGGCTAAAAAGGTCAAAAATAAATATAGTTGAACAATAAGATTGGGGTCTAATCCAAAGGGAATACGTAAAATTATATATCTCATTTACTGAAATCAACGGGCAGTACTGAAAGTAAATGGGGGGTTTATAGTTATAAATAGTAACTTAACTTAAATGCTTTGGTTGTAAATAGTTAGAAATGAACACTAGGCTTATGTTCTTCCTAGATTCTAACTCAGCAGGATTCTCGTGCTCAACCCAACTATCAAACTTTTGTGCATGTAGAATCTGGTAAGTTGGGTATCACCAACTGCCTCTCGGCACCATATGGTTAATTTCACTCATTTTCTCTTGGTCTCAGAGAGTCTCCTAACTAATCCTTACTTATGACCCCAATTTCAACTATCTCCTCTAGGTCTTAAGTTAATTAGATGTAAATTAATCAAATTAAGTAGATAATGTAGGCAAGCTTATTTTGTCAATTAACCCTAAATCACTATATGATCTTTTTTTCTTGATATCTACCTCTCTTTAAGGCTCGTAGTAAATACAGTCTAGATCTTAGAATTTGCAATCATTAAGAAAGCAATAAACTTAAAGAAAATCATAATGCATGCAGCAACGATAATCTAAAAGGATTGTTAGTTCCCCTACTTCATTACTTAGACAGGGTTCCCACGACCCTACCTAAGGTGATTAGTCACTCATTATTGTGAAATGATGAAAGGAATTCATAGTTTAAAGTATTCAAACAAAATTACAATAATCAAGGAATAAAACCCAAAGTCTTCAAATAAATAATCAATAAAAATTAATTCAAAACAATATCAAGATCAAAATCATATCTCATAATCAAATATATGATCGTAAATATCAAGAGTGCATAAAATATTTGAAAAATAACAAAAGGGTATGCATAGAGTACAACGAAGCCCTAGGAATCCATTCCCAACCAAAAGAGGAAAATCATGGTTGGTGGACACTTACTAGACCACTTACAGGCTGTAAGTGGCACCTACATACTGTAGGCGGTCCCACATAGGTTCCCTATTCCAAAATCTTTTGCATACTTCTATGTATTTCATCTTTCGAAGATAGATTCTAGAACATACAAACCGCAGGTGGAAACTACGGGTCATGGATGCCCTTCTTAAAAGACAGGGTTTTCTTTATTCGCTCTTAAGTCTCTGGATCTCACTTTTCTGATGCCTATTCTGGTACCTACACCTAGTAAAGAGTATCTACTGGCCATAGTTTCCCACTTTAATGGTTGAAATCTTCAACTTTCACTATTTTCTATAGAATATCTCCAAAACCCTATTTTGTACAAATCATAACACAAAACACATCATATCTAACAAAAATACCTAAGTAAATTGTGTACTTTCATTGTTTTAAGCATCAAAAGTGTTGTGATACCACAAGACATCAAGACCCAGACTAAAGGTCCAGCTAGCCTAAAATTGATATTTCGGATCTATTGGAAGAAACAAAATTTACATTCAAGGTCATTTAGCTAAATTTTTTGGTCGGTGGCCATTTGGAATTAGCAAAGACTTCAAAATAGGAAATTGGCTATAGAAATCAAATAATCTACCCGATAATCATACTATTAGTCCTAGCAAGTCATAAATGTTATCGGGTAGCTATAGGAAAGATCTTATGGTGAAAATAAGGGAAAATATGGAAAATAACCTGACAGATCTTTACACTAGAAATCAAAGAAGAGAAATAACAAATTAGTCAAATGGAAAGAAGAATACTGAACATAATACGAATGAGGGTATGTGTTATAATTATGGTAAATATGGTCATCTTGTTTATAAATGTACATGACCTATAAGAAGACCCTCCAAAGTAAATAAAAAAAGATTTCATCTATTGGGGTAATAAACAATACTCTAAAAATAAAAATGTCAACATTGGTCATTGCTGCTCTATTTCTATAGGAGAATCTATCTAGGTGTGCATAGATCCCTGCAATGAATATTCTAACTTATAAAATTTATTGGATTATACCATAGGTGATTTGAATAAAGATAGAGATTTAAAAAGTTACACTATAAATTGAAAGAGGAAACTATAAAATTAAACTTGATGTTTGTGAAATGGAAAAGGATTTTCTACAAGAAGAAGTTGACGGATTAAGAGTTAAAATCAATAGATTTGAAAAATCTTTCGATCATAGTATTATTAGAGCTAATCAGCAAACTAGCTATTCAAAGTCAGCTGGCAAAAATTCATACAATGGTAGATCTTTATATGATAATAGATATTATAGATATAAAGGATGTTAGTGATCAACTAACTCTAGTAAGTCAACCAAAGAAACAACTCACAACGTAGTACCTATCATAACAGATATTATATATGTGAAGCATCACAATGATCAACTAACTCTAGTAAGTAAACTAAAGGAACAAGTCATAGTCATAATAATTACTATACATGTTCAACAAATGAAATATACTCCCATCCTCTTACTATCACTATGGCAAACCATGTCATAAATGTTACAATTGCAGTTATTGATCTAGAAAATCTGGCAAATAGATTTAGAGACCCAAAACTAATAAATCAAAGTACTCACCCATTGATTCTTGTGTACCAAAAAATAAGTTAAATATCTATTTTGCAGGTACACCACTCAACGTCTAAAAGGAAATAGAATCTTGATAGAGGATGTTAATATTATATGATGGGTATCAAAAGACTTTTTAAAAATGTAATTGATCTTTATGGAGGTTATATTAGTTGTTGAGAAAACCCTAAATATAAATTAATAGTTATCGGTATTACCTCCTTCAATGAATCATCTGATACCGCTAACATTTATCTGGTTAAAAGCTTGTAGTACAATCTACAGATATAAGTTAGTTATGTAATATTGGTCTAGAAGTGATATTTAAAAAGGATAAGTGCACAATTGAAAGGCCTAGAAAGCAAATTTTTTCTTTAAAGAGACACATGAATATGTATTTCTTTAATGCTATTAAAAGAAAAACATGACACATTTTTCAGGATTCCATAATTGAACATACTTAGGTATGGCATAAGAAGCTTGGTCATGCTAGTATAAGACAAATTGAAAATCTATCAAAATATTAGCTTGTTACTGGTCTTTGAAATCTTGATTACAATAAGACTTTCATCTGTGATGCTTGTCAACTTGGTAAGAAAACTAAAAATTCTTTTCCTATAAAAGATATAGTCCCTACTACTAAGACATTACAGCTACTTCATATTGACCTATTTGGTCCAACTACAACTACTCGAATTGATGTTAAAAGGTACTCCTTTTTTATCATTGGTGGCTATTCTTGATTTACATGGGTTATGTTTCTATAAAACAAAGATAATACTCTAAAGAATTTTAAACTTTTCCATGAAAAGGTCCAAAGAGACAAAGTTTACTATATCTCTGCTATTAGAAGTGATCATTGAATAAAATTTGTGAAAAAACACTTTTAAACCTTTTGTAACAATCAAGGTTGCACTCACAACTTCTATGATCCTCTATCTCCTCAATAAAATAGATCGGCTGAACGCAATAATCAATCACTACATGATATGGAAAGAAAAATGATAACCAAAACACTTGTTACCTTATATGTTTTAGGCTGAAGATGTTAGTACTGCTTGTCACATTCTAATTAGATGTCTCATCAAATCTATTTTGAAGAAAACTACATATGAATTATCGAATAATAGAAACCCAACATCGGTTACATTTTCTCTTTTAGATGCAACTGAATTGTTCACAAAAATGATAAATATAACATTGGTAAGTTTGATCCTCATAGTTGCAATACTCTAATTCTAGTAGATATGGTAAAAAATTTAATAAACGCACTCTTTGCATTGGAGAATCTTTACATGTTGTATTTTTAAATACTAACCATATTATTGAGAATACTTGAACTATAGATAATGAAATAAAACAAATAAAAGGAAGCAAAACAACTCTCTCTAAAGACTACTCACCCTCATAGTCAACTGACAGTGAGCTAATCAACTAACTGTTGCTTTAAATAATTAATTTGTAATAGAAATAGTTTCAAATGAATTGAGAAGGGAACCATATTATCTAAATAAATTTATCATTTGTGATCCAAAATATGTGTGTAAATTAGGGCTTCTAATAAAAGAAGTGCAAATATAGCTCTCATATCTCAGTTTAAACTACAAAAAGTCAATGAGGCTTTAGAATATGAAAGATAGGTGAAAAAAATGGAAGAAGAACTTGAGCAATTTGATTAAAATAATGTGGGCTCTTGTTTCAAAATCATAGAAGACCTCAATCATTGAGACCAAGTTGGTTTTCAGAAACAAAATGGATGTATCAGGAAAGGTTGTGCAAAATAAAGCTCGTCTAGTTGCTCAAGCCTACTTACAACAAGAGGGAGTTGTCTATGATGAAATTTTCACACCTATTTAAATATTAGAACTAATTTGAATTTTAATATCCTATCACTACAACAAATTTGGTCTAGGACCATAGTAATTCTAGACAACACTTGATAAGTGTTGCCAAAAATATCTAAGGGTACACTTCAAGGTGTATACATTGTACAAGACTTTTTTTAACATAAATTTTGACAACGCTTTTAAAATGTGCATTTTGAAATTATAGGATACACATTTTAAGTGTTGTTAAATTATAAAACAATTGATGACATTTATTTATACATAAGCCCACAATTTTAAATGTATTATATTTATAATTCAATAAAAACCACCTAATAAGTGTGGCCTATTAGTTGTCATAGTTTATTCACTAAAATAATAAGGTTCCCTCCAAATAAATTTTCTCCCAAATTTCTAAAAAGCAAGAGTAGCCTAAGTTTCAATCAAGGATTTTTTGGCTTCTCACTTCAAGCAATTTTATGGCTTATTTGTAAGATTTTTCAACAAAATCATTGGACTTGTCTGATTTTTCTACGAAGTGTCTTTATCTAAATGATTTTGAACAAAATAGATATTTTATCATGTATTTGTATAAGTGAATTTTTATAATAGTTACAATGGGGAAGGTAACGTATGTTTGCATTCTCTCGGTCGAATTCCCCTCGTATGTATTTCTGGAGGAAGGATCAATGCATAAATTGAAGTTGACTAAGGTTGCGATGAAGATACCGACGAAGATATGAACAAAAATTATGGTTGACAGTGCTTTACTCAAATGGAATGAAATTATACGTATGAGTTGTTCAATGACCACAGTGACCATCTCTAGTTAAATTTGATGTTATGTATTTTATCCTGCACCTTATTTGTAGAAGTACTATTTTTACTTAAATTATTTCAATTTTTTAGCTATAAAATAAGAATAAATAAAATAGATATGAAATCTCGCTTCACCATCAATTATCAAGTGAATTGGATATAGTGGTTCTACACAATCTCAAGTTGGTTCAACATTCTATGTCTTAATAAAACGTATCTTTATAAGAAACAAATTCATGGGTAAGATTTTTTACTTTTGTGATCTATGTTTTTGTTGTTGAGATGCATAGAAACATATGCATCACACTATATTTAAGCTCAGTTATAGTTTGATATGCCCTAATAAGTTTCAACAAAACTACTTATCATGAAAATTGTTATTATTTTAAATTTTGGGTTATCAATGTTTCTTTACGAGTCATATTGCAAGATATTAGAATTAATTTTCTATCTTATTTTTAGCCTCTAATGACATAATACTATCTCTCTTTTAGATACAGTAAAAAATAGTAGTAATCTATTGGTGTGTGGAATGATGGGTTTTGATAATGTAGGCTGAGACCCCATTCCTTCTATCAATAGCTTATGTATCAAATGGCTTGAAATTTTTGCATTCTTTTACCATACATAGACAAGGGAAAATGACATTATTATTGTATATTATCATTTGAATTTGTTATGGCATTGTCTATTGTGTTTAAATAGTTTTTAGATACACTATGATTATTGACAATTGATAATTTGGATGCGTCGACGTTGAATTACTTCGTAGACTTCCTATATTCTTACAAACTTTGAAATTTGATCTTCTTTGTATAATCATTGTAATACATGAAAAAGATTCTTTGATTGTCTTAGGAGTCTTCTATTTCATCTTATAACTTTTCTTTCATTAATGTTCACAATATTTGTACAGTTTTGCGCATTTTGGCATCACTGCTACTCAAATATATGAATTATATTTTCTTTGTTATTTTATTGTATTTTTAGTTCATTTTATAAGATGTAAATTTTACTATTATGGTATCAAAAATTTTATCCTCTATTGTTGATTTTGAGAAGCTATCCCGATGGAAAACTGTGGTAGTTACCTTGTTTAATACTTTTGTGCACCTAGTAAATGAATAAAAAGATTTCTTTCGAGAAAATTGAATCAATCATCCGAATAATGGTTTATGTGATATGGTTATATTGATGGAGATAGTAAAGAATGTGTTCATTTTTAGTCGACTTACAAGTAGAAAGTGTTATGATAGTTGGCCTAGATAGAGAGTCTGAATATGGTAAAAATAAAATTATTATTTACACAGATGATTTTAGCTTTGTTGTAGGTAGAATTTTTCATTTTTATAGGAACTTATTCCGTATTAAAAGTATTATATTTTGTATGTTATCTTCTGAGAATTATTTACAACAGGTTGAGGAAGATAAGGTAATTAAATATGTGTTTTACATGGAATAGCAAAATGTGTATTCTAGTCTTTCACATTGGATGGATAAAAATATATGTTTGGAGAAACATAGAGATATTATAGAGTATTCAGTAGACACTTCACATACAAAAGGCAAGATTTTGAACTTTATTTGCAATAATATACCCAGCTATGTAAGTTTTGTTTTAAAAAATTATGAACTTTCGTCCTCCATTTTCTTTATTTCATATCAAATTAAGTATATGTGAAAGAATATGAGTCCACCTAATGACTAAAAATAATGGTTGTTATTAACATACACAGTGGTTCTATGATAAATTTCACCATAATTCTTCTGTATAAAGCTTTCTAAATAAGCTCTGGTTTGAATTTTCAAATGCCTGGCAGTCGACACACCAAGTAATGAAAAAAAAAGAAATGATTAATGATATACCAATAGTAGAAATAACAACTCTATCGACTTCAACCAGAATATCTCTGGTTGGGTTTCATTATCTTCATATTAATTTTTAAAAACTCTTAAATTTATGTACCATTATACAATTAAGTGACACAGTGTTGTGTATGTGTGAGAGGAACTATTAGTTGTATATATTTCTTTGAAGACTTTGAGAGTCAAGTTGAATTACTATCAGATTCTTACCATGTTCATTGGTTTTATATTAAAATTACCAGGTGCAATCATTTTCATTTCTTAAATTTTCTTACAATTTTGTGCAAATTAAGATTAAATTAAGACATGGATTGGTTCCCTTAGCATAGAGAATTGTTAAACGTAAATGTAAGTTAAATAGGCATAGAAAGCTATTTACTATTTGTTGCTATTCCACTTTTATTTTACATCTAACAGTATCCTTATGAGGTCTCACAATTTTGATGGAGAACATCTTTGATTTTATTTATAAACTTAGCTTCTTGAAATTAACATAAACAAGCAGTTTAATGCAAGAAAAGATTTATCTCCTTATAGTCAACAAGTTATTATATTGAGAATTTCATAATAGTTGATTATTTGAAAGCATCTTAGGAGTAGAAAAGTGTACACAAGGTATGTATGTGTCACTTAGTGCTTGAGGCTATTCGTTTCCTTGAGTTATAGGTCCTAGGTATTGTTTTTTGTGTAAGAAGTATGATGTACATTGGGAAAGCAAAGGCTGAAAAAAGTTGTAGTATTTAGTGTTTAGAAAGATTGCTTCTATTAGTGTGCAACCTTGAAGACACCAACTTTTCCACTTGTTCCTCTTAGAGATAAATCCTTCTTCGATGTAGCCCTATTTAGCCTATTGATTTTCAGAGAAGTGCTAATGTTAGTAACTATGGTACACTTACTTTTATAGTTTAAGAGATTTATACCCATCTACTGTCTAAAATAAAGTGAAAAAATAGACGAGGATGAAAAGTTGATAATTTGGATAAATCAATATCTAGCCATGAAAGTGAAAGGATCTTTGGATTAGAATCTCATATGTTTTCCTTTGCTCATTCTAAAATTTTGAAACATATAAAGTTATATCTTTCTTTCATTCAAGTGATTTTGTTCTTTCCATTTTTGTTTACTGTCTTATTTTTTAAAATCTGAGTTTGAATTATATATTTAATACCCAAAATTTCCAATGACTTAGTAGTTGTCTTATTACAGACTTATCATTTATTCAATATGATTTAAGTGACTAAATTATATTTTATTTTATTTCCTCATCAAACACATTGAAACTGAATTATATCAAGCGACATGTAAATTTTTTATAATGTATTAGTTTGTCCTTCCATACATGACCTCATTCAATGTGAATTAAAGTGAGATCCAAGTATGTTCTCTAAAAATCCTACATATATAGTTAGTGTAATGTTACTTTTAAAACTTAGTGAAGCTGATTTGACACAATTTGATTGTCATCTACATCTTAATGATCTATGTAAATTGTCTACTTGGTTTCATTATTCTTTTCTTTCCCTAAATTTATAGCTATATAACCACAAACAACTCAATATGGTATTTTAAGATGTAGAAGTGTGTTTTAGTGATAATAAACTAAACTTATTTGGTTCTTTATAACTCCCAATGTCACTGCAAGTTGGACATTCCCTTGATATTTGGAGATTATCTTGACATAATGAAGCAGAAAGTTGTCTCTAGATTGCCTAAATTCACAAGATTCCCTCAACCATTAAATGGAAGTACAATTCAAAGGCAACTCCAACAGCCTAGAAAATAATACTAGACTTGATCAGAATGTAGCATTTCAATTTTGAACAATTGTGATGCTTTTATATTTGATTTTTATGAAACATTGCTAGTGCACATCTTGAAATATTACTTTAGTAGTATGTGTTATGTAGAATATTTTCTTACAATTTATTAAAAAATTTTAATTATTGATTTTGAATTATCTATTAGCTAAGTAGTGTTTGAGATTATTTAAATAGGATAATAATGTATAATTGTGATTATTGTATATTGTAAAATAAAATTCTCACTTATAAATAATATTTTAGAGACTATACAGCATTGTCACGCTTTTTAATATGTAGCCATATGAATGTCAATGTGTGGTTGATTGACAATAAAATGTGGGCTAGAACACTAGTAAAGACTATGCTTCACAAATGTTATTTTAGAAGAGGCAGAAGCGGGCATGGTTGGCAAGTATGGCCTAGGGTAACAAAGGCCACACTTAAAAAGTATGTCTTATTAATTAAATTATGGCATGTACCCAAAACATTCTTACACTATACCAGTTTTTTCATAGAGGGTGTATAAAAGGCAGTGATTTTTAAGTGTGGCATGTAATAAAGAAACAACCACATTTTTAAGTGTTGTTATAGAGGTTCTATGCAAGGCTACACTTATAAAACTTTCCCAATAGCCAAGTAAAGGCATCGCCTAATAGTGGATCTTTAGCAGATAAATGTGTAGCAAATGAGAAGATCCAAAGTATGGCCTTTGTACTTTAATGGATATGATTTTTAATTATAGATGATATGGAAACACTTGAAAAGCATGGACTACAGTGAAATACCTTAGCTTTGGACCCTTATAAAATTAGCTAAGTTGGCATTTCTAGAAAACATACAACAAGTAAGTACTAGTCCTATGATAGGGTACGAGTCAGGTGACCCAGTCGTATGTTCTCCAGTGTTAGGTGGTGTTTTGTGGTTGAGTTTCTGGAATGGGTATGATCGTATGGTTGATGACGGTTATTTGGGTTGGGTTTTTCTTCACTTAATCTAAAACTTAGTAACTTAACATGGTTTTAAGTATGAGCGATTTACCATGAGTCGTGAGGATAGGGTATGAGTCCTTTAGTACAAATCATTTGAGGACAGTGTTCAACCCCTCATGATTCTGTTATAGGTATGGGTTAAGGGTACTAGTCATATGCTTGGATACGAGTTTGCCTTAGTGGTCGTATGTTGGATAGTGTTGGAGGTCCAATGGATGTCTAGGGTATGAGTTGTGGGTACCACTCATATGATAGGGTAAGGTTTAAAGGGGTTGTTCGTTCCTTCCTATGGGAAAATTTTACAATTTTAAGTTGAGGGTATTCTGCACATTTTCCCTTATAACTCCTTGGGACTCTAAAACTCAAAACACCTTTTTGGGGCTTTGTTAATCTTTTTGCAATTAATCAAATACTCTAAACTCTCTCAATTCTCTCTCAAGCCTTATTGGTCAAGAAAGGCTAGGGATTCTTCAATACAATTAATTTGGGGCTTAAAAGGGTGGTTTCTTTTCATCCTCTTCACTATCTAAGGCATATTACTCCTTCATAATTATTAGTTCTAAATAATGGCTTATTTTTTCATGAATTATTCTTATGGAATAAATTGTGATAATATTTGGATTTTGAATTATACTTTGGTGATTTTGGTTATAATGGTTGGTTATGGTTCTCCCATATCTTTTACTTATTGTTTTCATATTATAATGGTGTTTCAAACAATTAGTTGCATGGGAATTTTTAATTAGTACTTGGTTTTGGCTTTGGAAATACTATGCCCCCAACATGTTTGATAAAATGACTATGAGAATGCTTTTACTATATTGTTGGACTTTTAATATAGATATTGCATGGTATAACTTTGTAATAGAACCCTAATTGGTTTGGATGGTTTTTAATGGTTAAATGTTAAGGTCTTGGTGGTCATGATTTTGTTTAATTGAAAGCCTTATAGGGTATAAGAGAATCTCCCAAGCAAACATAATGATGAAATACTTATGGGGTACATGAGAGTCCCCCAAGAAATCATATTAATAATGTAATCAATGGGTACATGGGAATCGCTTTGCTTCCTTAAAAGGTTGGATAAGGATATTGCTTGCAAGCTATAGTCAGTATGACGATACCACTACTTATAGCCTTTGTTATTAATAAATGGAATTGGTGGTTTCGTTGTGTGGTAATAGTTTTAATTAGGAAATAATGATGGGGTATGATAGCTAATCGTAAAGGTGTGAGCCCAATGGACTGATACTGAAAACTTATGTTTGACAACATGAGGATTGGTCATGGAGACAATATTTAATACTTATGGGGTACACATTAATCCCCTAAGTTACACTTGTGTATATGTATCATGGAAAGCAAAGGGTACACTGGAATCCCATACTCCTATGGTATCTCCAGTTCATGGAACTATGCGTATTGGGGCCCATTTTGGGGGAAAAACTAAAACCATAAAACTCGTGGGTCATTCTAGAATGGTTAAGCTACACATAACTAGGTGAAAGGTTTTAAATACATGATAAACCCAATTCCTTTTCCCGTCATGGATATTTATATATATATGATTGTGAATGCATATGGTTGTTTAATTGGTTTGAAAGGTTGGCATTATTTTATCATTACCTTAAGTGAATGATAAAGTTCACTCACTAACCAATCTTTGGGTGTTGTATCCCCACGCAATGTAGGAATTTACCATTCTATTCCTTCTACTCAATGATCGGATTCAGGATCGACTATTGGATTGAAGTGGTGAGATTTCATATTCCATAAGGCTCTATTTCATGTCATTGATGTCTTTAAATACTTTGGTCACTTTGTAAAATATGGTTTTGGCTATGGTCAGGGGTATGTCCCCACCAAATATTATTTTACTCTTTGTTAGAGGATTTATGAAACTACTATGGTTTGGTATGAGCGGTGTCGGTAGTGGTGTTAGCCTTAGTATTGGCATTAGTATTTGGGTTGATACCATTTGAATGTATTTTTGATTGTTTTATACTATTATGTTATTTATGGACATGAACTTGGTTATTATTTCAATTTTGTTATGGTTGTTGGTAGGCATCGGATGGTTAGGCTTGTTTAGGCTGGTCACGGTCATGAACCTAATCCCAAAGTCATTGTGTTGTTCAACACACAATCTTATTATATGTTCAGAATTTATCTGACTCAGGCATGTGTTTGGATGTTACGTTGGGTAACGAAGGCGGTCTCCGGTCTTGGTTTGACTTGGGATGCCCATTATGAGAAGGCCCTGGTTCAGGTCATGTTAAGTTGGCATCATAGCTTTAGGTTCATTGTCAATTTGGAGTCGACAAAGTTGTATCAAGTAGAGTGTCTTTTAAGGGTATGTTACGCATACTATAAGGCATTTATAAATGTTTCACTTCTTTGTGTTCTATTTTTAATCTTGGAGTCTAAGTCTTGGAATCTCATCTAATTCCTATTTTTTGACTTTTCAGATCATGCCTTATTCGATCTGATACGCACTGAAACTATTTCATCACAACTGGGGATGATACTAATGGGACACACTCAACTCAGGGGTCCATACTCAGTCTAGAGGCCTAGTCACTGACTATTTAGGAATTCAAAAAGTCCTATTTAGACCTCATCAGGTTCCTCAGGAAAATATGACGAATGTTGAGTTTCATTAGTCGGTTCAAATGACTGCTGAGTTGGTAGCTTCACAAGTTGTGCGTGGTGCATCTAGTATTCCATATTCCGAGGCCATAATGGTTGGCCAGTTCATGTGGTTGAGTACTCCAACTTTCACTGGTTTTATAGTGGAGGAGGATCCTCAGGGTTTTTTGGATAAGGTAGAAAAGATCTTTAGGGTGATGCATGCCATAAATATGGAAGGGGTGGATTTTGCTTCCTACCAGCTGAAGGATATATCATACCAATGGTAGGAGGAATGGGATAAGGTAAGAGGTGATATTGAGGAATACCTGGTGGACTAGAAGAAGCAGAGAGACACTATTTCTAGTCTTGTGAGGGCCTATTCATCTTTGGCCCAGTCACACAGGGAACTTAGGGATTCTCATGAGAAGATGAAGTAGAGAGATAAAATCTTTACACAGATGTGGAAGAGGGTGAAGGACTTTTGGAGGGTCCTAAAACCCAAATACAAACTTCTTTATCCTAGAGATGAGAGTGATGATAAGGTACCAGCTGCATGGTCCGATTCAGATAATGTTGGAGGTGATGAAAAGATAGAGTGCGATGACAGTATATGATTAGGTTGCAAAAAATACCCTTTACTCTTTTTTATGCTTTCTTGATTATCCAGTGAGGTCACTGCAAATATTTAGTTGGGGGTGCCCATCTCTGTATTCATTTATTTTACCTTGGTATGTACTATTGAGATATTTTTTTGATGTTTTTATGTTGCTTTTGATGAATTTTATTTTGGGTGGTAATAATCGGGCTCCCCAATGGTGCCTACATTTCATCGATTAGTTATTTCATTCATTATTTGATTTTTATTTTATTTATATCTTGTTTGTTTATGTCGGACGAGGCTTTCACTATGATAGATTAAGTGACGATATTCCTAAGGAAAAAGTACTATGATTGGGTTTGGAGCTATAGTTGTAGGGTAAGTCTAAGTACCCTTAGGATTGGAGTTTTAGGATCACTCATATACCAATGTTGAAGTTTGTGTAGCCATATGGTTTTCCTCATGTGAGACATAATGTGAGATGATGGCTTGGTTTGGTTCCATTAATAGAAAATTTTGTATGGCATAAATGCGAAGCAAAAACTTCCCTCCATCTAAAAAGTTTGAAAACCAAGGGCACAGACTTGAATAATCTTGTAACAATTATTTACCTTTTTTTGGGACTCCAAAGTCCTTAGTTTGTAGTGCATGGTAAATACCTCCTTTTATCTCCAGTAGGAAATGTAATTGAGACTTCTTAAAAAGTTTGCATTTGATGTGTGGAGAGCATAGTTTTTTAATTCCTATGCTTAGTTGTATCATCTAGAACTTGCCCCTTTAGTCTCTAAGAAGAAATTGCGATTATACCTGGTGGGTGAAATGATCTTAGGCTTTCTTTGCGATTATAAGAACCCACTTTAGCCTAAATATCCCTTCCATACATGGAATAATATCCCTAGTGACCCATTTTTATCCTTTAAGCCTTTCTTTGGCAACCACATTACAATACTTTAACCATTTGAAGTTGACTCCTCTTTTGAACCCTACCCTCCCTGAACTTAAAAATGCATCTTGAGGCTAAAAGACAAAGTTTGGGGTGATAAGTTTTGAAAGAGGTCACGTTCGGCCATGGTAGTTTACATGGATGAAAAAAAATCCAAGCAAAGAGAGTAAGTAAGAAAGTGACAAAAAGAGGAATAGTAAAAACAAGGAAAAGTAGGCACAAAGAAAGAATTGAGAAGAAAATGCTTTCAATGGAATGGGTGGATCAAGGTAGTGAAAGTAGGCATGTGTTAATATTGGAAACTAATAAAGTTACCCATGGTCCAAAGTTTGACTCAATAGTGTGATGTAGATGTTAAAGGAGGATGAAGTCACTTTTTTTCCAAACGATATCATAACATTTCCCCGATCCTATATTACATGATTGAAAAAGTCATTCAAGATCTCTCTTCAAGTGTATTCATAGTAGTGGTGATTGAAAATAAGGGAAATGATATGTTATGATACTCGTTCGTATTGAGAAATTCTTTGCAAGAGTGATTATTTGCACTTAAATACCTTGTTACATGATAGACAATTTTGTATGTGAGATTTCATTTTTGTGAGGATCCATGTAGACCAAGTCAGGCAAGTAAAATTTTCATCTTCCAAAAATGAGTCAAAGGAATGGAGTTGAGTTCTATATATGGAGGGTCACTTCTACAGAGTTACGGATTGGTTCATTGTTGTTCTTTAAGATCTTTTGTTTCCTTGAGATTGTACTTTCTGTTGAGGGGTGTTTTGAGAATAGCTTTACCCGTGCAGAGAGCTACTTGTTGATACTAATCAAGTTCGAAGTCATTGAGATAATTTGGTCATAAAAATGGGCTTAAAATTGCGTAAGTCTCATTGAGTTAGAAGTGGTGTTGCTTGAGGATAATCAAAGGTTTAAGTATGGGGTGTTTATGAGTCATAAATTTACCACACATATACATCCAAATTTGTGCAAGCTAGAATCATTAATATTGTAAATAAGGTTTATTTGCCATATAAATGCACTGATTCTCATAGTTTGCAGGTTTACAGGCAAATGAAGGAAAAGAAGTAAAATAAGCTGAAAAGCAAACAAAAAGGGAAAAGTTAGTGTGAAAGATGGAAAATTTAGAGCTGGAACTAACCGTCAATTACTGTGATCTTGTTTGTAACACTCTGTACTTTTTCTAGCTTAAATTTTCTCCTAGAATGTCAAGAACTAGATTCAAAAATGAATACCATTTTTTTCATATGGAATTTTCAAGATTTGAAGTTTCCATTATGAGGGAAATTTAATAAGCTTTCCATCGATACCAAATTCGCCCAAATCTGACACTCGGTGAAGAAGTTAGAGCATTTTTAGTAAAATAGTGTGCCACCTGGACTCTCAGCGTGTCGCAGTGAAGGAACAATTCATAATTTTCAATTCCAGTGGACCTTCATGATATTGATGCATCGCGGAGAGGTCCAAATTCAAATTTCTAAAAATTTAGTAGACCAACGATATGTTGGCGCATCGCGCCAGTAGCCAAAATGGCATTCCAAAGGGGCACCACGATGGTGGCGCGTCGCGGAGTCTGCCTAGTTCACAATTGTCCAAATTCTAGTAATCCACCACGATAGTGGCGTATCGCGGTTGCCACCAAGTTTGGAAAATATTGCATTTTTCAGTTCCGTTTAGAAGTTTAAAGAGGGTATTTGGGTAAATTCCCAAGCCCCAATTCGTCAAAACATAAGATTTAAGCCTATGCTAAGCACTTTTTCCTCATTATTCATCATTCTCTTCAAATGAAAAACCCTAGAAACCAAAAGCTCCTTATCCAAGAAAATCAAAATCATCCATTTGTTTCTCCAAGAAAACTCGCAATTGAGGATTCCCAATTCAATATAATCAAGAGGTCATCTCCAAGAGAACAATTAAAGATTCAAATTCAAGCTTTCTTAGAAATTTCATCAAATCAGGTATGTGGAGTTATGAACAAGGACAATCCTTACATCCTTGTGCCCAAAACTTAATTTAATTAAAAGATTACTGAAATTTTATGTAATTTCTCATGAAATTGGAGTTAGGGTTTATATAATATTGCTATTTATGAGTTCATGAAATTTCCAATGATTTAGAAGTTGAACTGCATGTTTATGTTCATATTTTCATGTATATTGCAGAAATTTTCAGATTTTAAGTTGATTTATAAATGTTTACATCACAAAGCATGAATATTATGATATTTTTACATGAGTTTGAAGCATGGGTCACTAAGCCCTAATTAAAGATTGCTATTTCAAGATTGTTTGTGCCATGAGCACCCTATGATAAGATTATTCTTAGTTTTTGATAAAAAAATTGACCTTTTTGGTCCTAACCTAAGAGGAAGAATCCATTTTGTACATATGATTTGAGATTTAAAGAAAAGAAATAGCATACTTGGTTTTCTTGTAAACCCTTGTGCTATTTTGAATTGGATTCCTTAAGATCCTGAGCATAAGAATGGGAGTTGTATTTAGCACCGATATAGGTATGTTACCAAGGTTTCATGCTCCAGAACTATGTGCCAATGTAGGATTTATAATATTCCCACTTCTACGTGGATGACTAATATTGTTATCACTTAAGATAAGAAATTCTATTTCGAAGGAAAGAGTAGAATAGCTCAAATCAACGTGGGCAAGACGTATAACTCCATGAATGCTCACATGGTTTATGTCAGTCAGAAGAACCTCCCAAAAGATATCCCCTACTCTTAAAATTATCTATTGGCTTAAAACCTTAAGATAAATTGTTTTCTCTACAACTTAATAGTAAAGATTTTCAGAATAGTTTCTCAGAAAAGAATAACAGAAAGCTTTTAGAAAACTAAGTGTAAAGGATCACAGGTTTTACTCAGATTATGCTTTAAAGAAAGACATTAGCTTTAAATTTTAGCTTTTAGACTTCAGATTTAAGAGTGAGTCCTTTATACACTTAGACTGTATGATTTAAAGAAAGAATACAAGTATAACTTTTAGAAATAAATATTCTGACTCACTAGATTTATAAAGTATGATTTGCTATTCGTGATTACAAATTTCAATATTTCAGATATTCCATCTTATGTGAGTCATTTACATTTAGGATGCATTGATTTATAAATTATGATGATGAGATAATGTTTTAGTTATGCATTCACTCCATATACTCAATACATCCTCAGAGTACTGATCCACATATATGTCTATGTGCAACATTGTCTCATAATGTAGGTATGAGTTGTAGTACGCATACCATATTCAAACAGTTTGCAGATTCCTGCCAGCAGGTGATGATTCCTCCTACTTCAGGGGATTTAGTTAGATATTATTGATGTACTTTATTTTTTTATTCATATGCATTGATTAGTGATAGTTGGAGTCGTGTCCCAGCTATCTATAGTAAGTATAGCAGAGGCTTCACAGATGACAGTTAGAGATAGTTATGTAATTTTAGTCCTTCTTTCTGACTTTATCTGAGTGCAAAAGTTGTATCAATATTGTATTTTTCCCAGATTCCATCATTATTATTTTTTCGCGTAGTAAACTCAGTCATTTTATACATATTATTCAGTTTCTTATGAGTTATGCCAGTAGAAGGGTAGGCTTGGGATCACGTTTGGTCCTAAGCAACGTGTGACATCTCAGGATAAATTTTTGGGCCGTTACAGTGGTCTGAGGGTCACGATCACGCTCTATCAAAATTAGTCAAAGCTAGTGATCTCGATTGTATTACCGCGACCACGGTAGACACAATCGTGATGGAGCAAAAAATATCCCAGGGGCAGATTCATAATTCCCCACAGCTTGTTATAATCCCTTTCACTTTAGGGGGGTCTGAACTTGAATCAAGTTTTAGCTTTGTAAAATATCCAAATTAGGAAAGATTATTGTAATTAATTTTCGAAGTGAGTTTATTTGAAGTTGAATTTTAGAACACCCTTGCTTGTGTCTTTAATGGAAGCTTTGAATGTAAATTTGGGTATATTTTTTTTCTCAAACTTCATGAGTAGCTAAACATCTATCTTAGTGTTATGTTGAAATAGGGTGTAATTGTTTGTGGGTCTTGATTGTTAGTGTAGATTCTTAGTTAATGATGATGGGTATCACTAATACATTATTGTTGAATAGGAATTTTTAGGTGAAAGACCCACATTCCCAAAATCCCCCAGAATCCTTTAAAGGGGGATGTTGGTATACTCTTAGATCCCATATCATCCTTGAAAGAGGGATATGGGTGACAACTATTTGTGAACAATAAGTAGATGTTAGAATATTCTTTTACATTGTCTTAGAAGTAAGAATGGATTGTGAACTTTCTATGCCCTGGGCATCTATCTAGAAATAGGAATGCCCAATTGAGGTTTTAGGTTGATTTGTTTAATACACGTATGAGGTATTAGAAAGGATACATGGGTGGTACTTTAATGTTTGGTTTAAAAACAAGATTCAAAACCCTAACCTAGCCTACCATATAGTCATTAACTAGAGTTTGCATTTGACTTTCATGTACCCACCCACTATTTTCTCCTAGTAAGACATAATCCCAACATTATTCTACTATTGGAATCTTTTCTATAATTATTTCTCTAAATTAGTTGTCTAATTAGAATTCGTTATAACAACCTTTCTAACCACACCCCCAAATACTTAGTATCTTCCAAGAATATATTGGAATCGAATACTAGTTACACTCCTCATGGATTTTACCCCAACACAAATTGGATTATTTTATTAACAATAATCTTACTACACCAAAACTATGGTATAGGTGAGAGTGATCAGACTACATCTCAAAAATGGAAATATACACCAAGCTACCCATACTCACGGCCTTCCAACATAAGGTATCTACTGCTAAGGTTGCCTTGTCAGATAGTATAGAATCGAGTTGTCATAATCCTTCAGCAACTCTATCTGACTGTGCTGACTAAAATTAAGCTCTCTGAGTCCTAAGATGATGATGACTATAATGATTGGAGTAGATCTCCCAATGCATGCCCTATAAATATTCCTTTACATATAATGCACAAAAACCACTGCTACCTACTCCAAGTTATGAGTGGGGTAGTTGTGCTCGTGAGCCTTCAGTTGACTTGATGCATAAGTAATCTCATCCCTCCTACATCAACAAACAACCCAAACCAATATTGAAAGCATCACAATATATGGTAAATCCCTCACCCTCAACAGGAAGAGATAATATAGGAGTTAAAGTGAGAGAACCCTTGATTTTCTGAAATCTCAAATCTTACTCCTTGGACCATTGGAAAGGAACTTCCTTCCGGATCAATCTGGTCATTGATGCGGCAATAATAGCAAAACCCCTAATAAACCACTTTTACTAACCAACAAAACTAATAAAGCTATGAAATTCAAATTAAGAGTAGGCCTAGCCCAATCATGAAGATCCTCAGTCTATGTTTGGTCCACCATAATTCCATCCTTAGACACCATATGTCCTAGGAATGTTACTAACTTGAGCCCGAACTTACACTTTGAGAATTTGGATAAAAGCGTATGATCTCTCAAAGTCTAAAGCACAATCTTTAAATGTTGCATCTATTCCTCCCTACTCCTAGAATGCACAAGAATGTAATTGATGATCACCATCATGAAGTAGTCTAAATAAGATTTAATCACGCAATTCAACAAATCCATAAATGCAGCTAAGAGCCTAGGTCAACCCAGAAGACATCACTAGGAATTCATTATGTCCATAGCGAGTTCTGAAGGATTTCTTTGTGATGTTCTCATCCCAAATCCGTAACTTATGGTAATTGGATGTCAAGTCAATCTTAGAGAACACCGTTCCTCCCTGAAGCTGGTAAGAAAGTCATCAATATGAGGCATAAGTTATCTATTCTTCACCATAACGTTATTAGGTTGCCTGTAATGAATTCATATATGCAAGGACCCATCCTTATTCTTCACGAATAACGAAGTAGCACTACAAGATGACATACTCATCCTAATGAAACCTTACCAAGAAGATCCTTAAGATGAAAATTTAGATGCTTAATCTCGGCAAGAGACATACAACAAGGTACCATAGAAATAGGTTGAGTGCCCAACTCAAGATCAATAATAAACTCATTTATCACACTTTGGAGGAAGATAGATCAGTTAGATTGATAGGAATAACATTAGACAAGTCATGGACTATAGGAACAAAGTAAAGAAAGGGACTCTCCATACTGACATCATGAAAGTCTTCTATATAAGACTCACAACCCTTTGATATATGCCTTTTATCCTAAAAAATAAGAAATAATTCACACTAGCTCATAACAAAGAAATTCCTGCCATGTAATCAAGGTATGTTAGGTATAGCTAAAGTAAATCTTAGTAAATCAATCTAAGACCTCATGATAGAAGGTAAATCTATGCCTAGAATCATATCAGAATCCACAATATCAAATACAATAAGATCAGCCTGAGTATGAAACTCATGAATAGTTAAAACACATGATTTATAAACCCAATCCAGTACAAAGAAATCACCTACAGGATACATACATATAATGACATAGATAAAGATTCCCCTAGATAACTCTAACCTTTATGCATAATAAGCAGACACATAAGAATAAGTGGATACTAGATAAAATAAAGTAAAAGTCGAATAATGGAATATAAAGATCATATGTATAATAACAACATCTAAAGACTCTGCATTAGGTCTACAAGGTACAACATATAGATAATATCACCTAGCATGTGGTTGGGCACCTGATCAATCACTTTTCCTACCTACCTATGGACCCAAAATAACCCTAAGAAATACCCCAACAACTGTGCATACCACCTCTAGCTAGGGGTTGTACTTTCTTTATCAGCAAAAAACATTTTTCTACAAGTACAATTATCGCACTCTTGGGACACTCTAAAGAGAAATGGTTAAAGGCCCCTCAATTATAACACGCCTCAAGAGCTAAATTGAATCCAGAAGATCAAACTAACCCATAATAGCGACCTTGGCTAAAAACCCAATAGATAAGTCTCTCTAAGGCTGACCACTACTCAGGACAAGATGATCATTATAGATAGACTGACCTTCCACGGTAATCTAAAGTGAAATATTAATGGGCCTACTAAACTAATCCTGATTCTAATAATAATGACATGAAGGGTACCTACCCTAAGAACCACTTTCTTTGAACTATGAAACATTTTGGCTCCTACGGAAACTTCCTTAGTACCGAAACCTCATATTACTTCCCTCTTGGACCTTGTGATGCATCTTCTCCATTATTTAAACATGATTAGAAACCTTAATAAAAGACCTTTCAGAAGAAACCAAACTCTGTGAATCCCTGTGAAGAGGGTGTCTTAGCTGCCGAACAAAACAACATATCTACTCATACTCGGTCAGCAAGATAGATGTAGAATGCCTAGAAAACTCATGAAATCAAGCCTGATACTCTAAGATAGCCATAGAACCCTGTTCTAATCTTGCGAACTGGTCTCTCACACGATCCCTAAGGCAAACATGGAATACCGCACCAAATACTTAAAGTAAATAATTGAGATACTAATAATAATAATAATAGAAACAAAACTATCTCTAAAAGAATTAGGCCTCATAAGCCCAGAAGATGCAAACAAAGTAAATAATCCAACACAAGCCCCCATACACCTAGATGGTTCAATCAGTGTAAGGTAATAATAGTAAAGGAATCAACTTTCCATATCTCAAAATTGTAATCATGGATCCTTCAATACCATAAACACCAGACTTGAACTTGTCTGATAACCATCATAAACAACCTCTCAATTCCTAACTTGAACTGAAACTAGTATCTTATATGCTTGACTTAACCAAAATTAATATCATGAATACAAGAGTTGAATCTAAAGTAGTATCATGAATCAGGCAATAATCAAATCAGAAATTAATATCATATACTGTTAGACTTAAACCAGAACTATTACCTTCCAAATACAATGCTAGAATAAGCCATCATATAAAATCTTCGTTGGCCTCAAAAGTGTAAATAAGATAATTTAGCATTCCTATTGAAACTACAAAGAGCTAATAGCAATCTTGGCCGATGGTGGGTCGAATGGGCCCACTTCTAACCCTAAAACTTAACGATGAGGCAAATACTATCGAAACTAGAATAGTGCATCAAACCCCACTACTAGTTTCTAAATAAGTTTTGTTGCATCCTAATATAGCAGTTCTACCTAAAGAACGAGTAGTAAATTTATATTTTCCTCATTACGATTGTTTAATTAACTAATTAATCAAATTAACACAAAATATAGCTCAAAGTCCTAACTCTCTATCCAAAACTAGCATACTATCATATTGATACAACAATTTAGCTCAATGTAAGAGAAAAGTAAGCCGATCCTACCTGAATGCCAAAGAAAGTTGGATAAAAACTGCTAAATTGACAATTTTTTCTTTTGAGAAATTTCCCATAATGCCACGCTATCAAAATTGTAATATATGCATTAATACGAGAACAACAATACCTATTTTGCATTTTTATGCTTTGGGTCCAAAACTAAGTCAAATTCCCATATAACGCATGTTTGCAAAATCATACTTTCAAAACCATCAACACATCTGTCTATGCTTAAGGAACATTTACCCTAAGAATGTGTAATCTATGATCTCAAATGACACTAAAATCAACCAAACAAGGATCTAGGATTTGAGTCTAAATTGAAGAATTAAACCATGAATTAGATGGAAACTAATAGATAATTCGATGAAGAAATAAATACTCCGATCTTATAATTAACCCACAATCTCAGAGTAATCACTTACCCAATTTCTTACTCTCACTAGTGTTTTTATCTCTTAAGACAAGAAAAATGGGGAGAAAATGACACGCCCCAAACCAGGGCCTTATTATAATGTGAAATCTCAAGACAAAATAGGACAAAGAACCGCCTCTGTTACACAACCGAACAACCAAAAACATACCTTGAGTCGGCTAAAGTTCAAGCATATAACAAGATAACATATCCAATCATGTGGTGACTCTGGAATAAGTCTATATCTAAGACCAACCCAACCAAGTCCAACTAACCAAACCAATGCCAAAACCCATAAACTAAAACCACCTATAATAATAAGATGCATGTATATACAAATGAAACATAACAAATCCATAACGTACCCAAGTCAACAGTTATCCATACAAAGCCTCTAGACCAGCTAAATAGTACCTAGTTGAGACATTCCCCCGACCATAGCCAAAAAAAACAAAGTCTATGAAAGACAAGAGATATGTAAAGTAAAAAATGACATAAAATAGATGTCTTCCAAACTATTGAAGCTCACCACTTCAATCCAACATCGACTGTCCCTAAATCTGATCACTAAGCAAGATAAGTAGAATGGTTAGTCCCTGCATAGTGTAGGTATATAGCTGCCCGAAGATGGGTTAGTGGGTGAACATTAGCATGAACGCAGGATAAGGATAAAATAATGTCATTTACCAAGACAAGTAAAACCATCCATAATGCATACAACCATATATATATATTTACCAATGCCGGGAAAGGGAACCAGGTTTAGCATGCCATTAAAATCTTTACCTGGGCTCTGTAGCTTTACCGTCCTAAAACACCCACAGGCTATATGGATTCATCTCCCTCTACTAAAAGGGCCCTAGTATGTCAAGTCGTATGACCAGGGAATAAAAACCTAGGATAACTAGTACGTCCCCCAAATATAAATTATGACATCATGCACACGATCACCATAACCAAACCTCATATCGGCAAATATGAGTTTCCAGTTTTTGTCCCCCCGAGACCTCCACCTTCCACGACTTTTATACAAAGCCCGCTATGATTACCCGATTAAAACTATTACCAAGAAACCAACAAGTCCATTATCTATTAATTAAGCAAGGCCATTAGTAGTGGTATCATCATAATGACTATACTTGCAAGTTCTATCCATAACCAACCATGTATAGGTTTAAGGGATTCCATGTGCACTTCCATTGACCATATTAAACTATTTGGTGGATTCCCATGTACCCCAAAAAGTAAAACTAATTTCATAGCCACTAAGGCTTTAACATTTAATCCTTCCAAACCATGTACGTCATTTATACCATTTAAAACCATTCCAAATAATTTATTACCATGCAAAACATTTATATCATTTAAGCCATGCAAAACCTTCCAAATCCATTGAGGGTTCCATTACTAAACAAAACTATGCAAGAGTTTTAATAAAAGTTTAAAAATAGAGTGAAATCATTCTTTTGGGCATTTTATCGAATATGTTGAGGGCATACCTTTAATAAAACAAAAATCAATGTATAAACCAGCATAATTAGAGTTAATTAAGACCCATTTGTTAAACCATAACAAAAAAGTACCAACATATGCAATCCACTACAAAAAACATGTAATAACATAGTTTAAACTAATACCAAACCATATGCATCAAGACCATCAATATATATTATGATAACCATCATTGAGGACTCATAAATCAATTCTTAAAACATAATACACATTTCTTTAGTTGTAACTAACAATGAGGGAAGAAGTACATTCCTTATACAAGAAGATTATGAAGAGAGACATGGCTCTTGAGCCCTTTGAAGAACACATAAATAAACCCTATCCTCCAATCTTCAAGAATGATTTTGAGAGAGTATTTGAAGTTTTTCCTTCATTTAATAAGTGGTATAAGAGGCCACCAAGGGTTAAATAACGTGAGACCATAAGGTCTTTTAAGTAGGAAATGTCATGAATACCTTTTACTTAAAATTAAAAATAAGCCACATCCAGGGGTACGACACACTTATACCATCCATATCCTAGGGTATAAGTGGTACCCAACTAGTACCCAAGAACATGCAAAGACCCTACCTACTGGATTCTATATGACACACCTCCCTAACACGTACCTAAGGGTATGAGTGGAATACCAAACCATATCCACCAGCCATAATTTGGACAGATTCGACAAGACAATCCAAACAAGCACCATACGACTTATTTTGCATCAGTCGTATGTTCCAATACGACTCGTACCATGATGAGTCATATCTTTAGCAGTCACTGCATCAAACTTACTTCATAGTGTATGATTGAACCATGAATCCTCCCCCTAACTCGTATCCAATAGTACGATTGGTACCGTTGAGTCATACCAAGTCTAATAAGTTCAAAGCAAAGGTAAAGGCTGGACACCAAAAGAAACACAACCACACATACCATGAGTAACTTAACACAAGGTAAAGGCTCATATCCAGGGAACAAGGCGAATGCAAAATGTGAACCTTAGTCATAAGTGCTATAAGAATGCATGTAACACTAGTCGAGTAATCTCTTAACTGAGAGAGAAGAGTATGACTAGAATATGTAACTCGCACTTTCCTTGAAGTTCACCCCTAAAATAAAATTTTTAATACCCATGAACCATTACCCCATTATACCTACAAACACAATACTCTACTCTAAAAAGTATCTCCACGAATGTACACTAAGAAAGCTTGGTTCTCCTATGCCAAAAACCTAATTAAATAAAATGCTAAGTAGATCCCAATAAAGACATGCAAAAACCATAAACCAAACTGACTCCAAGGTTTCTAATTAAACCAAAAACATTTAAAATCAAACCAAGGCCACCAAAACCTTATCATAAATCATTTGAATCCAACCAAAATGAATTTATATTCCTTTAACCATGTATGTAGTACAAAGATTTAACAATAGTCAAACCATATGACAATGTTATATTCAATGTCAATTTCACAAATAGTTTGAGGGCATATAATTTTCAAGACCAAAACCAAGTTATTGGGGAATCCATAGTACCCCAAAATCCATTTAACATTCCCATGCATATCACAATGTTCATAAACACAAATAAAGCATAAATATTACATTATAATACATGGAAAATCAATTAAATGAGTAATTAGGTCAAACACCTCAACTGTATCAAAAACCCAATTTAAAAACAATAAATTTTATAATTAATTTCATGCCAACTATAAAGTATAAGTATAGGGACAAGGATATATACAAGCTCCATGATCTATCCTATCTAATGAATTAACCCCCAATCCATTTATTCATCCTGAACATTTGATCTTGTAAGACCCCACAAAATCCTTAGCTTAATTCAATCCTCTAAGCTTGTTAAGGGGTCCCAGACTTAGACTATTCTAGCTAAGTATTCATACTTTAGTATCATTCTAGCCTTCAAAAGTTGGCGATCTTATTTCATGGCCTTTATGTCCATTATAGGTGGATATTTAGGTTGATTCATGATAAGAAATATTCGTAGGTGTTTCTGGACAAGTTTCATATTTTTTGAACTTCGTTTGAAGCTCCATTAGAATCCTAAAATAGTGGATCAATGTGATCTTGGTGCGCCACATCGACTATCGCGTTGATAAATATTTTCCCCAGCTCCCATCGTCAATTCCTAGTGAATCGATGCAAAGTCAACATAATGCATTGGCTATCGCGTTGATGCCAACAACGCAATGCATTAGTCTGCGTGTTGATCTTATTATTATTCAGTCATTAAAAGACTGCGTCCTTGGGGGTACTTGGGTCTTTTCCCCTTAACCTTCAGCCCCCAAAACATGAAATTTATCACCTTAGAGATCAATTAAAATCATCTTTTATAAAAATTTCTCAAGAACAAAACCCTAGAATATTCAATTTAAAATCAAGAACTCAAGATTTCCACCATCAATTTTTAGAAATTCCTTAACTGAGGGTCCCTTCCACCCTTGGAGTCCAAGAAAATATTTTTAGACTTCAAGTATATTAATTCCATGTTGGATTTGATAATATCCATGTTCCAAAATGATTAATTTGGTTTCAAATCCATGTTTCATGATCAATTTCATGTGAGGTTAATTGATTTATATGTGTTACCATGTGAAATCATACTAAAGCTTTCAAATGGTGAATTTAATATTGAAATTGTATGCTCACATATTGATTAGTACTATGTGTATAATTTATGCCTTTCGAGTGATTGATGAATTTAACATGTGAGTTAAATAGTGAAGTTATATCATGTTAGCATGTGTTTAAGCTCATGACATGCCAGTGTTTGTTAAAATACCCCAATGAATAAAGAATGATCAAATGCTTAGTTTACATATTTCAAGTTTATGCCATGTCTCTAATTTTATGCTATTGAGTCCTGGGGGTACTTGTACCCGACAATTTAGCAGATTATTTAGAGTCATGGTTAGTCATAGTACAGTAACAATTACGTCACTATCAGTAGTACTCTCAGTTAGTTACAGAACTTAGGAAAAACTCAGTAGACTCAGTATTCTTCCAGTCTAGTTCAATACTCAATCCAGACTACAGTAAACTCAGTTAGTTAATAGAATTTAGTAGTTTCCAAGAGTCCACAAAATTGAGTGTACCCAGTTCGGTTTAATTAAATAGCAATATCAATAATTACTCAGTTTAACAAAGTATAGACTAGTAATTAGTTCAATGTATATTCATTTAAGAGTAGGATTCAACATCGAGTTAACCTAGGGATGGGGACAGTCCTGCCAGCAGAGGGTTTGACCCTAAGTAGCAATCCTTGCATTACAGAACTACATATCCAAACTAGGTTGAGATATCTTCCTGATAGATATATTGAGGGTTGATATATCTTATTCAAGTTATCCTGCCAGTGAGGGTAGACAGAAGAGCATTCTGTCAGAGAAGGTTAACTCATAGCTTGTACTTACCCCATGGCATGGTATTGACACCCTTACAACTGGGGTTACAAGTTGGACCCCAATCAGTTTAGAGAGGGGCATGTTATTTAGATTATTACCTCTCATAACCTCAATCTCAAAATAGAACTCAGTCCAGTTCTACAGATTCAGGACTATCAAATATAGTCACTCAGCTCAGTATAGAAATCAGTATGATTCCACAGTATTAAGAATAGTCAAATATAGTCATTTAGATAATGAATAATAAAGTATTCATAAATTCAGATATCGATTATTAGTATTCAGATCTAGTACTCAGTATTAGCACGAACCCAGTTATAGTGTATGTATTCATGCGTGTAATCTTACTCAGTAATACTTATGTTATTCAATTATTATTATGAATAAATAGGAACCCATAGATTTTATCCTACCTCACTGAGCATACCAGTAAATTCAAAGTACCGACATATACTTTTTTTTGCGCTATGATATCTTATATCATAGGTTTAAATGCAGGGCTCCAGAGCACCCTTAGAAGTTCAAATTGTTAGATTTTAGAGTAGTGGTGAGTCCTTATAGTTTGAGGAAATGCTTATTATTTACATTACTTTAGTTTAATTTCAATAGATGGAGTTACTTGGGGGTTTGCACCATTTACTCCACAGTTCAGACAGTCAGAGGCTTTTCAGACTATAGTAGTTTCAAATAGTTCTTTAGTTTTTTAGTACTTATATTCATATTTATTTACAGATGTGAACCTTGTGGCATATGTTTCCACCCATTTTTGCATTCATTATAGTATTTATTACACAGTTATTATAGAAGGTATTAGTCAAGGGTTAACTTATGGTCCTTCGGGATTATGAGCACCGTGTAGTGTCTGGGGTACAGAATCGGGGCATTACAAACTTGGTATCAGAGCATAAAGTTTAACAGAGTCCTCGAAACACTGAAAACCACATCTAGTAGAGTCTTCTGCATAGGTGTGTTGCGTGCCGCATATATAGATAGAAGGCTACAAGATTTTTTAGGAAATGTTTCCCTTCTTTTAGTATTTATGTCATGCGAGTAAGCATGAGCTCTAGTTACACTCTCTTTGTAATCCTAGCTTCTCTTTTATTTATAGAATATACATCAAAAAGGGACTCAGGAAAGATGAACGAGAGACCAGTCAGCCCCTCAGCCCGTTCATCTAGATCCTTTGGGTGAGCATTTCTCCCATGCGGAGTTTAAAGCAGCCTTCACCACCCTATCTCATTCTGTTAAAGCCTAGAAGGAATACCTAACTGCCAATTTGGCCAACCTAGTATCCAATACTACTGCTTCCATTATTTGAAACTTCACCCAAATGAATCCTTCATCATTTATCGGGACTAATTCAGATGAGGACCTTCAGGATTTTCTTGATCAGGTGCAGAAGGTTACTGATAACGCTCAAACTACAGCTCTCGTAAGAGTGTAAGAGGTCGTTGTCAAATAAAGAACCCAACTGGGTTGGGTGTCGAATCCCACAGGGAATACTTGGTCACTAAGTGTTGCAACGATTAGTAGACTTTTGGTCAAAAATTCTGCGAATAAAGGGGGATTTTGTGCGTGCAAATAATGTAAACAAAATAGTAGAGTAAAAACGGAATACTTGGTAGGTTTTAATCAATGAGAATTGAGAGTTAGGGTTATGTCCACCTTATGAGTTCTACGTATCTATTGTCTATGAGTTATGCGGAATTCAGACATGCATGTGCTTATAGAGATTCGTATTCTATGGTAAATCCAGGCGTCTTTCGACCATCAAGGATTATTTCACTTTAACTCTTTCGAGCTTAAAGAGTATCTAATGGTACGAATTCTCCAAGAGGTTAATCCAGTTACGGCACTAACTTTTAAATAGGGTTTAGTAGACCTATTTCCTTGACATTCTCTCTTTTCCAGACATGTAACTTTTCTTTCGAACAAGTTAATGCTATACTGGCGTATTCTATATGTTTGCAACCAAAAGAATTTAAATTAAGATGAAGAGAGTAATGATATAAGCAGCATACGTGTCGAGAATTTACAAACTCATAGTAATAGATAGTATCTCATAAGGCTTCCATAACCCTAACAGAGAATTTTAGCTATTCATGAGTGCAACGAAAATCACAATAGACATTATCATTATACCAAAATAAGAGTCTAACCTGAAGTATGCTTTGGTAGTGCTTGTGGCGTGAATTCCTTGCAAATAGCGTTTCTCTTGTAATGAAAATTAAAAAGTCGAATAGATGAAGAGAAGGGAAGAAGAATTAATTGAAAGAGAATGAGTGAGTTGAATGAATTGTATGAATGGAGAGAGATTATAATAAAAACTTCAGCAACATAGGATATTTATAACACCCATATCCTATTCCTACTAGGCTACTGCGTACTTATCCTAATCCTACTAGGTTACTGCATCCTTATCCTAATCCTACTAAGTTACTGCTGATCCCCAAAGTCTTTAGAAATACTGTTTTTGCCCGGGACAAGTTATCCATGCATCACTTTCAGTCCATAGGCGTCCAAACGTTGCTTTCCTTCTTTCGTGAGGCTTCCTTGGGCGTCAAGTTATCCATAAAGTTCTGGAATCTTCATCGTTTATACCTGAAAACTTGCTAATCACGTTTGTTGCTCACTTACAGGAAAAGGGACTAAAAGTGCATGAATTATATATTTTGTTCTCAAAACTTAGCTAAAATATGGGTAAATTAAGGTGCTTTAGGCGTGTAAATACGTCTATCATTAACACCCCACACTTAAAGTTTTGTTCATCCTCGAACAATATATCATGTCCATATAAATATCTACTTAGGGTTTCACAGTAACAACACAAAATATTCATCAAGACAGGCACAACAATTATTAACAAAGAGTAGTTTTCTAATCACTTCTAGAAACAATTCAACCTCTAATATAGACTCGTGATGATGGTTAATTCGTATCTACAAGTTAAGCCACAAAGAATCATACAAGACTACCCAAAACTCATCAACCATGTGTGTCTCACATAAGATATTACCCATAATCACTCATAAGTATTGCATTTTTCAGAACATGGGTATAAGATTATCCTTGCTCTCACTCTCACAAAGAATTCATAAGTTGCAACTGATGACCATAGGCTTGCCCTTAGTGTAATGCTCTACTAATATCAGAATGTTAAGCTTAGGATCAATTAGGTCTTTTACAGGTTGTAATGTAGGCTAAGGGACGGGTAGGACTATTTTGGCCAGAAATAGTGACTATGTTCCTAAGCGCTTTAATACATCACATTATGCCATTAACACTCTCTTTTAATCAACCCTACTACCTTTCTTTCATCTATCACCCCTTTTCACCTATTTTGCCATTCAAGCATAACTATCTTTTTATTTAATCATAAACACAATTTATCTTTTTGTTTTTCTATTTCTTTTTCTTTTCTCTTTATCTTTTTTTTTATAACACACCTCCATGATAGCCACTCTTTTTCATAACAAATTCAAGTACCAATACACTCTAAGGGATCACTCTCACCCAATTTCCTCTTATTTTGTCACATGACTTCACAATTTAAAGCACTTAGGAATTTGGATCAAATTATGGTCTTGAAAAAAATGGATTAGGCTTACATATGAGGCTGTCAAAGAAAATGGCTTAAAGGCTCAAAAGGGTTGACTAGGATAATGTCCACGGGTAGGTAAACAGAAGGTAAACAATCACAGGCTGCCAAAGAAATGCATAAATCATCTCCTAAACTTGCACTCTTTATTTCGCTTTACACACACACCAGGCAAGTTCTAGCATCAGTCACCAACACAGAATAAACTATCATCTCACACACACAAGGCACATAGTCAACTTTATTGGGAGTATTATAGACTCTTGACCCAACAGATGAATGAATTAAAACACACAATTATCACACAGTGAGTCACACTTAGAGCCTAAATGTCTCAATAGTAATGATTCTAGCACAAACTCTTGTCATAACACCATGCCGCCTATCAGAACAATTTTCTGCAAAATAAAAAAAATTCTACTAACTAAATCAAACAAACAAACATAAATAAATGCAAATGCAAATAAAGAAGTATAGCATGCAAATACCATCACCCCACACTTAGACGGGACACACTGCCCTCAGTGGAAAATAAATAAGAAGAACCTGATTAGTCGGACTCCTCTTCTATGTATGGGGTCATACCCCCTGCGTCGGAATTATCATCAGAGTCGTCATCCTCAGAGCTTCCTCAAATTGTACCCCACTTGATCCAAAAGTGTGTTGAGGTATTTGTAGCGAGGGGGATTCAACTTGCTCTTTTCTTCCGCTTTCCTAACCTTTCTGTGAGGTGGATACTTTTTGTTTTTCTTGTCGTCCTTTTGAGGCCATTCTACCTGAGATCCTAATAGAGTCATGTTAGCTTCATCTCAGAAGATTCAATTGATAAACAAACAGTAATGGCACCACCCCACACTTAAGTTGTTGGCACAGACTAATTAAGTGATTGATGTCGACTACTCAGACTTCATCGTCATACATTTGGGCGATATGTTCCAACAATATGTTCAGCACAGTCATACTTTAATGTTGTCTTAACTATCATTTCCAACTCTATTTCATGTAATCTTGATCATACTCTCATGTTTGGATTAATGCACATTTTTGAACAAGACTATTGCATAGAGATCGTATCAAGTTATGGTATAGAAATAATCACAACATCTCATGCTTGTATTCAATCATGATCTTTATCTCGATGAACGAGTCATTCAAACATTCAAGCATTCAATTTTGAAGATTATGCACTTAACTTCACCATGTCGACTCTGGAAAAGTATGACAGTGTATAATAATCAAATACAAGTCGGAACAAAATCAAGAACACCCACACGTATTCTTTCACTCAACGAGATGTATCACAACAAATCAACCACATTCAAATAACCAATACTACTTCAAGATTTAACAATTCATTATAGGCGTAGTAGTGTAGTACTTACGGCATATAAAAGAAGAACAAAGAAGTACTTACTTGGTTGATGGCCTCGGAAGATATTCTTGCAAAGTAAAAGAGCAAAAGGAAAATTTTTGAGAGATTTTGGAGAGGTAGGCGGCACTTAGGTTGAATTTGCAATGCATTTTTGTTCTAAGACTAAGGTTCTGTTTATAGGACAAGCTTGGGTCAGGTTTTCACCCATTTGGAATCGGATTTTGAGACCAAAAGTGACCATAGGCGGCGCCTAATGCTTTGCCTATGCTTGGCATAGGCGGCGCCTAATGCTTTGCCTATGCTTGGCATAGGCGGCGCCTATGCTATGGCATTTTTAGGCATAGGCGGCGCCTTTGCCATGGCATACTAGATTCAGAGACAAAATGTTTTTGCATAGGCGGCGCCTATGCTATGGCATTGTTGAGCATAAGCGGCGCCTATGCTATGGCACTCTAGAATCCGAGATCTTAGGCCATAGCATAGGCCATTCCTTGTTCATGGCCTAGATTTAGATAGGCCTTGCCTTGTTCTTTGCCTATATTTTCATAGGCAATGCCTAATCCATAGCCTTTTGCTTCTTTATTCCTAACTTACCACCTTCAACATGCAATACTTCCAAATCAAAATTTGAAACCAATATCCTCTTTTATACCTCTTGCACCTATACTTGCTCAAAAACAACAAAAACGATTAGAACGATGGGTTGCCTCCCACCAAGCACCTTAGTTTTGGTCGTGGCTCGACAAAATCTTAAGAAAACACAACAATTTAAAATAATGGGTTGCCTCCCACCAAGCGCTTGATTTATTGTCGCGGCACGACATAGCTATCTCGATTACTTAGACTTCATCGAGATAGATGGGGCATCATTTTCTGAATGGATTCAGACGACGCTGATGCTTACTTGTAGGCATGCAATCTTCTTCGATATGACTCTTGTGCATACATATCCCAGGAGGGATACCAATTATATCATCAATAGTCCAACCCATAGCTCTCTTGTATCTCTTCAGAGCAGAGATGAGAGCCTCTACGTGCTGTTCACTTAAATCATCCGCCACACTCACCGGAAGTGTATTTCCACTTCCCAAGAATGCATACCTTAGATAATTGGGGAGCTCTTTCGATTCTAGCACTGGGGGCTCTTCAATGGAAGTCTTCGCTGTTGGTGACGGTTGATTCTTAAGATCAAGGTCCGTCTGCTTAGGAGTATGAGAATAGGACCCTATTTCTGTTAGAGCACACATAGTTTCTTTATAATCTTCCTCGTCCTCATGCTCAACATTCAGCAACGCAGCAGACAATGGCTCAACAGTAAGTTGTTTCTCTACAGATAATGCTTTCTTATCCTCATAATAAACATCAGCTACGGAGAACACATTCATATCGCTGGGATGCTTCATTGCTTTGCATATATCAAAGCGGACCACTTCGTCATTCAATCGAAATAAAAGCTCATTAGCTCTCATGTCAATAAGCACACTTCCTGTTGCAAGGAAAGGACGTCCCAAGATTATGGGAACTTCAGAATCCACCTCGCAATCCAAAATCACAAAGTCTGCAGGAAAGATGAAGGTGGAAACCTTCACCAACACATCATTCAAGATACCCACAGGTCGTTTTACCGACCTATCTACTATCACGAGCCGCATATTGGTTGGTGTAGGGTCGTCCAACCCCAACTTTCTCTAGACGGATAGTGGCATCAAATTGATGCTAGATCCCAAATCGCACAATGCCTTAGAAAAATTCATAGATCCAACCGTGCAAGGAATAGTGAAAGCACCAGGGTCTGCCTTCTTTTGTACTAAGGACCTTGTGGAAATTGCACTGTAATGATGAATATTATCTGCCGGCTCATAGCTTACTGCCCACTTCTTTGTTAAAAGATCCTTCATAAATTTTGCGTACCCAGACATTTGCTCTAGCGCCTCCACCAAAGGGACATTAATAGTCAGTTGCTTCAACATCGTCATGAATTTACTGAACCTTGTATCATCCGCCTTCTTCTTCAGTCTCTGTGGAAAAGGTGGTGGTGGAAGGGGAATAGTTTTCTCCACCACTTCTTTTGCGTCGGGCTTCCGCTGATCAACCTTTTCTGGCTGTGGATATTTCGGGGTGACATCATTACCACGTTGTTCGGTTTTTTCAGCTTCATTGACGTTTTCTAGTTCTACCTTATCCAATATATCATCAGCCACTTGCTTGCTTTGGGATGAGTTTTCCAGCACCTTACCACTCCTGGTAGTAATAACTATGCATGATCCGTCGTTCCTTGGGTTTTGCACCGTATCGCTAGGTAGTGTTCCAGCCTTTCTTTGATTGAATGCCGCAGATAATTGACTCAATTGTTGCTCCAGCTGTTTTATTGAAGTGGAATGCGAGTCAACCAATTGCTTCATTGAGGATAGATCATTTATTACCTCAGTTACTCCTGTGTTGGTTGCCTCTACTCCTTTCAGCAGCTTAGCCATCATATCTTCCATGGACATATTTCCAGAACCAGATGCAGCGGCGTCACGTCTTCCAGGAGGAACATACAAACCACTCCTGTCGGTATTGTTTATCCAACTTCCTTGATCACGGTCCTTGTTTCCAGATTTATCATTATAGTTTCGACCTTGGTTTCCTTGGGCATTGCCTCGGAAACCCCCTGATTGTTCAAGTAGTTGGCTTCTTCCTCGGAATCGGATTCCTCTCTTCCTTTTGACGCAACAACTTTGATTTTTTTGGTCTTCCCTGATAATAGATGCTTTGTAAGAAGATCCATTTGTGTTTTCATGTGCTCTATATCTTGATCGCATTCCTCTTGTCTACGTCTCTGCTCTGCAGTCATGCCAACAGATACGGTAGAGCTTGCTACCTCAGAATCCCTGGTATGCCAAGCTCTGCTCTGCTTTGTCATACGATCTTGCATATCACTTGCCTCAATAAAATTAAGGTCCATGAATGATCCTCCAGCTGCATTATCCACCACTGGCTTAGTCACTGAGTTCAAAGCCTTGTATAATATCTCCATCAAGTGGACATTGGTCATATGATAGTTTGGGCACCACATAAGCTTCTTCTTGAATCTCTCCCATATTTTGTGGAGAGCTTCAGTTGGAAGCTGTCGGAAATTGCTGATCTCATCTCTCAACTCTACTCTCTTGGATGGCGGAAAGAATCTTTCTAGGAAAGTGTCTTTCAATTGCCTCCAATTGGTGATAGAATCAGGAGTCAGCCCATTCAACCATAGAGTTGCCTCCCCAGATAGAGACAATGGAAATAAGCGCAGCCGAATTGCATTCTGTCCAACTCCTGGATTGTCGAATGACTTGCATGTAGAGATGAAGTTGATTTGGTGCATATTCGGATCATCGCCTGCGAGTCCACCAAATAAACCTTTGAGCTGCAATAGCTGAATCATGGTGCTAGTGATATTGAACTTTGCTCCAGGTGCCAAGGGCGGAGTAATAATAGCTCCTGTAGCACCAGCTCCATCCATATCATCATCATCATCATCAAAAAGAGCCTGCACAGCTCGGTGGTCAGGTCTCATTCTAGCTTGACGATCTCTCCTATGCATAGGTGCCGCCACCTCATCAGTACGCCTAGGATTTAGTAGCTCCTCATCACCCAGGTCCTCATTATCAGGATTTGTTGCCCGACCTGGGTTATCAATATTCTGTTGATGCACTTGAGCAGCTGCCAGTGCAGCTAGTCTAGCCGGCTCCTGTTGAGCCGCCCTTCTTTCAATGTCACGTTGTGCATCCATCCTGCCAATAGACCCTGAATAGAACAAAAAAAACAGCTAAAAGTAAAATCTGAGAACTTTTGACCAAAGGGTCTAGTAACTATCACAAACTTAGTTGACAACCGTATTCCCCGGCAGCGGCGCCAAAATTTGATAACGCTCAAACTATAGCTCTCGTAAGAGTGTAAGAGGTCTTTGTCAAATATAGAACCCAACTGGGTTGGGTGTCGAATCCCACAGGGAATACTTGGTCACTAAGTGTTGCAACGATTAGTAGACTTTTTGTCGAAAGTTCTGCGAATAAAGGGGGGATTTTGTGAGTGCAAATAATGTAAACAAAATAGTAGAGTAAAAATGGAATACATGGTAGGTTTTAATCAATGAGAATTGAGAGTTAGGGTTATGTCCACCTTATGAGTTCTACGTATCTATTGGCTATGAGTTATGCAGAATTCAGACATGCATGTGCTTATAGAGATTCGTATTCTATGGTAAATCCAGGCGTCTTTCGACCATCAAGGATTATTTCACTTTAACTCTTTCGAGCTTAAAGCGTATCTAATGGTACGAATTCTCCAAGAGGTTAATCCAGTTACAACACTAACTTTTAAACAGGGTTTAGTTGACCTATTTCCTTGACATTCTCTCTTTTCCAGACATGTAACTTTTCTTTCGAACAAGTTAATGCTATACTGGCGTATTCTATATGTTTGCAACCACAAGAATTTAAATTAAGATGAAGAGAGTAATGATATAAGCAGCATACGTGTCTAGAATTCACAAACTCATAGCAATAGATAGTATCTCATAAGGCTTCCATAACCCTAACAGAGAAGTTTAGCTATTCATGAGTGCAACGAAAATCATAATAGAAATTATAATTATACCAAAATAAGAGTCTAACATGAAGTATGCTTTGGTAGTGCTTGTGGCGTGAATTCCTTGCAAATAGCGTTTCTCTTGTAATGAAAATTAAAAAGTCGAATAGATGAAGAGAAGGGAAGAAGAATTAATTGAAAGAGAATGAGTGAGTTGAATGAATTGTATGAATGGAGAGAGATTATAATAAAAACTTCAGCAACATAGGGTATTTATAACACCCATATCCTATTCCTACTAGATTACTGCGTACTTATCCTAATCCTACTAGGTTACTGCATCCTTTTCCTAATCCTACTAAGTTACTGTTGATCCCCAAAGTCTTTAGAAATACTGTTTTTGCCCGGGACAAGTTATCCATGCATAACTTTCAGTCCATAGGCGTCCAAACGCTGCTTTCCTTCTTTCGTGAAGCTTCCTTGGGCGTCAAGTTATCCATAAAGTGCTAGAATCTTCATTGTTTATACCTGAAAACTTGCTAATCACGTTTGTTGGCTCACTTACAGGAAAAAGGACAAAAAGTGCATGAATTATATATTTTGTTCTCAAAACTTAGCTAAAATATGGGTAAATTAAGGTGCTTTAGGCGTGTAAATACGCCTATCATCAGTTACCAATATCATGGGGGAGATTGATGATGAGAGCACTAAGTTGGCCATATATTATTTATAGTATATGGCTCACTCATGGTTCAAATAGTGGGAAGCAGAGAGAGTCACAGATGCAGGGCCCATAGAATGGGAGGAGTTTGCAGTTGCTTTTTTGGATAGGTTCTTCCTACTAGAGTTGAGGGAAATGAATGTTTTGGAGTTTATAAACCATATGCAGGGTAGTATGATAGTGCATGAGTATTCCCTTATGTTTACTTAGGTTGCCAGAGATTCCCCGCATGATATGGAAGATAGCAGATCTAAGATGAGTAAGTTTGTATTAGAGGTGTCTAGCAATATTGTCAAAGAGTGCAGGACCACAATGCTGATAAAGGAGATGGACATATCAAAGATTATGGTCCATGCTCAACAAATAGAGGAGGCGAAGAATAAAATGAATGAGAGGGAGAGCAATAAAGCAAAGATAGGTAGTTTAAGTTTTGCTTAGCCTATGTTAGAGGGTGAGAATTGTTCTCAATTTTGCCCAAAATCCTAAGTTCCAGATCCGTCCTAAGCTAGTGCTCTAGTGCCAAAATTGAGAGATGGAAATAGAGATAGGGCATCAGGACCTAAACCCCAGGGCAGTGTTAGCAGTGCCCAAACCAATCCCCTTTGTCAGAAATATGGCAAAAAACACAAGGGTATCTATAGAGCAGGCAAGGATTTGTGTTTCGGGTGTGGCAAGTTAGGCCACAGAGTCAGAGATTAGCCCCAGTTAGGTTCTCAGGGTTAAAATAACCATCCTCCAACCCAGTCCAATCGCTCGAATCATCTGGGTTCCACTTCCAGTTCCACCAGTGGGCAATGCCCAAACAAACTCTATGCTCTTCAGTTCCAATAGGATTAGGAGAGTTCTCCAGATTTGGTCACTGGTACGTTATAAGTTTATCATTTGCATGTTTACTCTTTGCTAGATCTAGGAGCCTCTTTGTCCTTTGCTACTCCTTATATAGATATTCACTTTAGAGTCACTACCAAAATCCTAGCAGAGCCTTTCTCAGTTTCTACCCCAGTGGGTAAATCTATCATAGCCCGACGGGTATACCGAAACTGTCCGATTATGGTATCTCAAAAATTCACTTCAACAGACTTAGTCGAATTAGATATGACTTATTTTGATGTTATTCTCGGCATTTATTGGCTTCATTCCTACTATGACTCAGTTGACTATAGAAACAAAATTGTTCAGTTTCAGTTTCCAAGCGAACTCATCCTAGAGTGGAGTGGTAGTACTTCATCACCTAGGGGTCAACTTATTTCTTACCTTCGGGCTAGAAAAATAATATCAAAGGGGTGTGTTTACCATCTTGTTCAAGTCCAGGAGTCTAGTTCAGAAACCCTAACTCTTGAATCAGTATCAGTATCATGTGAATTCCCAGATGTGTTTCCCGAAGATCTTCCAGGAGTTCCTCCTGAAAGGGAAATTACTTTTGGAATTGATCTCCTTCCAGATACTTATCCCATATCTATTCTTCCATATAGAATGGCACTTACAGAACTCAGAGAATTAAATAAATGATTAAAGGATCTCTTAGTTAAGGGATTCATCAGACCCAGTGTGTTACCGTGTGGTGCACCAGTTTTATTCGTACGTAAGAAAGATAGTTCCCTCAGAATATGTATATATTACCGTTAGTTAAACAAAGTTATGGTCAAGAACAAGTATCCACTTCCTAAAATTAATGACTTGTTTAACCAACTTCAAGGTGCCAGTTATTTCTCTAAGATAGACCTCAAATCAAGTTATCTTCAGCTCAGAGTCAGGGAATGTGACATCCCAAAAATAGCTTTCAGAACTGGATACGGTTACTTTGAATTTTTAGTTATGTCCTTTGGTCTTACCAATGCCACAGCATCCTTCATGGACTTGATGAACCGTGTGTTCAAGCAGGACTTGGATATGTTCGTCATAGTCTTCATAGATGACATTCTTGTTTACTCCCATAGTGAACACAATCATGCAAACCATCTCAGAATAGTATTGCAGACTCTCAGAAACAATCAGCTATTCGTCAAATTCAGAAGTGTGAATTTTGGCAAAGGTCAGTAGAATTCCTTGGCCATATCATTTCTGGTGATGGCTTTAGAATTGATCCCCAAAAGACTATGACAGTGAGAAATTGGGCCCAACCAATCTCTCCATCAGATATCAGGAGTTTCTTGGGTTTGCCTGGTTATTACCGACAATTTGTTAAGGGATTTTTGTCTATTGCATCCCCTATGTCCAGACTAAAAAAAAAGTCAAGTTCCAGTGGTCAAATTCTTTTGATAAGAGTTTTCAAGAGTTGAAGACTCGACTTACCACAGCTCCAGTTTTGACCCTACCAGATTGTTCCGATGGCTTTGTTATGTATTGTGATGGTTCCAAAGTTTGATTGGGTTGTGTTTTAATGTAGAGAGGTAAGGTCATAGCCTACGCCTCTAGATAACTTAAGCCCTATGAGAAGAACTATCCTACTCACGATCTTGAGTTATAAGTAGTAGTGTTTGCCTTAAAAATTTGAAGGAACTATTTTTATGGTGTGCACATTGATGTGTTCGCTGATTATAAGAGCCTGTAGTATGTGTTCTCTCAGAAAGACCTAAACCTCCATCATTGAAAGTGGTTGGAGTTGTGGAAAAACTATGACATGAGTGTTCTTTATCATCTAGGCATGGCCAACATTGTAGTCGATACCGTCAGAAGAATGTCTATGGGTAGTGTTGCTTATGTGGAGGATAGTATGAAGAAGTTAGTTCAGGAAGTCCATCAGTTATCCCGGCTAGATGTCCGCTTACTCGATTCAGCAGAAGGAAGTGTATGGGTGCAGAGTAGTTCAGAATCATCCCTAGTTTCTGAAGTAAAGGAAAAGCAGGATAGGGATCCCAGCCTAGTCAAGTTGAAAGAATCAGTCAGAGATCAGAGAGTTAAGGTTTTTTTCCCAAGGGGGAGATAGTGTATTGCATTGCCAGGGTCGGCTATGTATTCTAGGAATAGATTACTTGAGGCAGGCAATTCATACAGAAGGGCATGGTGTGCACTACTCAATTCATCCAGGGGCCACTAAGATATACCGTGATTTGTAGGAGATCTATTGGTGGAGTGGGATGAAGAGAAATATTGCAAATTTTGAGGCAAAGTGATCAACATGTCAGCAGGTTAAGATTGGCATCAGAAGCCTAGTGGGTCAATACAAGAGTTCAGCATTCCCACCTGGAAATGAGAAGAAGTGAACATAGACTTTGTGACGGGATTGCCTCGTACTTGTTGTCAACATGATTCAGTTTGGGTCATTGTAGACCGGATAACCAAATCTGCTCATTTCCTTCCAGTCTATACCTTATTTTCAACTGAGTATAATGCCAAACTCTATATCAGGGAGTTGGTCAGATAGCACAGTGTTCCATTATCTATCATCTCTGACAGAGGTACCCAAATTACCTTTTATTTCTATAAGGCATTCCAAAAGGGTATTGGTACCCGAGTTTATCTCAGTTCAACCTTCCATACTCAGACAGATGGTCAAGAAAAAAGGAACTTTCTGAACATAGAAAATATGCTGCGAGAGAGAACGATTGGTTTCAAAAGTAGTTGGGATGACCATTTTCCTTTGATTGAATTCCCATATAAGAAAAACTATCATTCCAGTATTCAGATGGCTCCATTTGAGGTGCTTTATGGGAGAAGGTGTAGATCTCCCATTGGTTGGTTTGAAATGGGTGAGGCTACAGTGGTAGGGCCTGACTTATTATTTGATACCTTAGATAAAGTCCAGTTGATCAGGGAAAGACTTAAGACAAGTTAGAGCCGGTAGAAATTATATGTAGATATGCGCAGAAAGGATCTCAAGTTCTTGATTAGTAACTATGTGTACTTGAAATTATCTCTTATGAAAGGGGTGAAAAGATTTGGTAATAAAGGGAAACTATGTCCCCGATATGTAGGTCCTTACCAAATTCTCAGTCATTTCGGAAAGGTAGCTTATGTGCTTGAGTTGCCTTCAGATCTATCTTCAGTGTATCCAGTGTTAGAAGTCTCCTTTATAAATAAATAAATAGGTGGATCAGTAGTCATAGTCCATGTAGAGGGCATATATATTTAGAACAACCTCTCTTGTGAAGAGATTTAAGTTGAAATCCATGACTACTAGATTCGTAGACTGATGAACAAAGAAATCCATCTAGTCAAAGTTCATTGGCGTAATCAGTCCATTGAGGGAGCTACTTGGGAAGCAAAAGCAGAGATTCGGACCAAGTATCCTCACCTCTTCTTCACAGACTCAAATCCAGTCCAAGGTAATAGCTTTCCTTAAGCTTATTCAGTTTCATGTTAGAATTTCAGTTATAAACTTGGTATCAGTTACAATTGCATGTTAATTCATGTATTCATGTATCGGATATTCATGTCCAGTATGAGAAACTTAGCTTATCAGTAATTCCATTCATGCATTCATGAATCATCTTTAGCTATGTTCTCATGCATCAAATATGCATAATCAGCACTATAATTCAGTGTAGCAGTGATATCAGTCATGAAACCATATTTCAATTATGCATGCCCAGTATCTAAGTTCAGTATCTCAGTATTCTCAGTATCCGTAGTGTCATTTGGGTACGAATGTTCCCAAGGGAGAGATAATGTAATACCCCACAAAATCCTTAGCTTAATTCAATCTTTTAAGCTTGTTAAGGGGTCCCAGACTTAGAATATTCTAGCTAAGTATTCAGACTTAGTGTCATTCTAGCCTTCAAAAGTTGGTGATCTTATTTCATGGCCTTTACGTCCATTATACATGGATTTTTAGGTTGATTCATGATCATAAATATCTGTATGTGTTTTCGAACAAGTTTCGGATTTTTGGGACTTCATTTGAAGCACCTTTGGAATACTAAAACAAGGCATCAACGCGATCTTTGTGCGCCGCATCGACTATCGCATTGATAAATGTTTTCCCCATCTCCCAGCATTAATTTACAGTGAGGCAATGTAGACTCGATATGACGCATTGGCTATCGCATCAATGCCAATGATTCGGCATGTCGGTCTGCGCGTTGATGGTACAGTTTTTCAGTCATTAAAATACTGCATCCTTAGGGGTATTTGTTTATTTTTCCCTCAACCTTCATCCCCCAAAACAAAAAATGTATCACCTTAGAGAAAAATTAAACTCATCTTTTCTAAAAATTGCTCAAGAACAAAAACCTAGTAGATTCAATTTCAAATAAAGAACTCAAGATTTCAACCATCAATTTTTAGAAATACCTTAACTAAGCTATGTGAAGTGTTTATCCAAGGGTCCCTTCCACACTTGGAGTCCAAGAAACTATGTTTAGACTTCAAGTATATGAATTCTAAGTTGGGTTTGATAATATCCAAGTTTAAAAATGATTAATTGGGTTTCAAATCCATGTTACATGATCAATTTCATATGGGGTTAATTGATTTATATGTGTTACCATGTGAAATCGTGCTAAAGCCTTGAAATGGTGAATTTAATATTGAAATTGTGTGCTCACATGTTGATTAGTACTATGTGCATAATTTATGCCTTTCAAGTTATTGTTGAATTTAACATGTGAGTTGAATAGTGAAGTTATATAATGTTAGCATGTGTTAAAGTTCATGACATGCAAGTGTTTGTTAAAATGCCCCAATGAATGAAGAATGATCATATGCTTAGTTTACTTGTTTAAAGATTATGCCATGTCTCATATTTTGTGCTATCGAGTCCCAGGGTACTTGTACACGACAATTTAGTTGATTGTTTAGAGCCATGGTCAGTCATAGTACAGTAACAGTTATGCCACTATTAGTAGTACTCTCAACCAGTTACCAAACTCAGGAAAAACTCAGTAGATTCATTATTCATTTAGTGTAGTTCTGTACTCAGTCCAGACCTCAGTAAACTCCGTCAGTTAGCAGAATTCAGTTATTTTTGACAGTCCACGGAACTCAGTGTACCTAGCTCAGTTCAGTTAAATAGAAATATCAGTAATAAATCAGTCTAGCCTAGTACAGACTAGAAATTAGTTCAATGTCTATTCAGTTGGGAGTAGGATTCAACACCGACTTAACCCAGGGATGGGGGCATTCCTGCCAGCAGAGGATTTGACCCCTAGTAGCAGTCCCTGCATTACAGAACTACGTAGACAGTGTAGGTTGATATATATATTCAAGCTATATATATTGAGGGTTGATATATCTCATTCAAGTTATCCTGCCAGTGAGGGTTGATGGAAGAGCTTCCAGTTAGAGAGGGTTAACTCACAACTTGTCCTTACCCGTGGTATGGTATTGACACCCTTCCAGCTGGGGTTACAGGTTGGACCCCAATCAGTTTAGAGAGGGGTATGTCGGCTAGATGATTACCTCCCATAGTCTCAGTTCCAGTCTAAGTCTCAGAATAAAATTCAATTCAGTTCTACAGATTCAGTACTATCAGACATAGTCACTCAACTTAGTACATAACTCAGTATGGTTCCACAGTATTAAGAACTGTCAGGTATAGTCATTCAAATATTCAGTAATTCAGTATTCATTAGCTCAAATATCAGTTATCAGTATTCAAATCCAGTACTCAGTATTAGCACAAACTCAGTTACTATCTATGTATTCATATATGTACTCTTACTCAGTCATACTCATGTTATTCAGTTATTATTGTGCATGCTTATGAACCCATACATTTCAGCCTACCTAACTGAGCATACCAATAAATTCAAAGTACTGACGGATGCTTTTTCTTTGTACTATGATGTCTTATATCATAGGTTTAGACGCAGGGCTCCAGAGCACCCTTAATAGTTAAGATTCTCAGCTTTCAGAGTAGTGGTGTGTCCTCATTGTTTGAGGATATGCTTATTATTTGCAGTACTTTAGTTTTATTTCAGTAGATGGAGTTAGTTTGGGGCTTATCCCATCAACTCCATAGTTCAGACAGTTAGAGAATTTTCATACAAGAGTATTTTCAGACAGATGTTCAGTTTATAAGTACTTATCTTCGATTTATATACAGATGTGAAACTTATAACATATGTTTTCGCCTATTTCTGTAATCATTATAGTATTATTACACAGTTATTCATCAAGTACCAATCATGGGTTATCTTGTGGTCCTTCGAGATTGTGAGCACCATGAAGCATCTGGGGTACAAACTCGAGGCATTACAGATATACAAGTCATAACATTACCAACATTGTATTTCCCGAATCCTCATCCTCATCCAATCTACCAGTTTACCTCCTTAACTCCCGCATTTCTATTGCCGAGCTTATCATACTCCCTTTAATCAAAATCAAGCATCTAGGTTCAATCCTAGGATCTACCAACGACAATTCAACACTATCAAAATACCTCATGTAGAATGGAATATACATATAAGGTCTGCCCCACAAGAAGGACTCTCCTAATACCTTAGTCACCCACAGACAACCAATCCATTACAAGTAAAACCATTCCCCATATGCATGCAAGAACAAAATACCCCATGGAGAAACACTAAGACGAAGAAAACCATTATCTAAGAATCCCTAAATTGCTCTTTTATGCTCTTTTAATTCCCACCAGATCCATTCTATAAAAAAAGAATAGAAATTTGGACAAATGTCTGAAACAAGACCAACCCCAAACCAACCTCTCCATTAGAAAGACATCATAAGGGGCACCAGAAAGGACCCCAGGAAATTTATGCATTACCAAAACCAAATATAAGGAAAGACCTTTTGGGTTAGAATCTTTAACCCAAACCAAATAATAAAGACACCCATTGGAGATTAACCTTTGAGTTCTAAGACATAATATAACCTTTCACTTATAAGCTAGGGAATGAAACCATCCTTCCACCACATGATAAACTCACCATAGAGCCTAAAGATAATTGTTTTATCAATCAGAAAATCTAATAAAGAATTGCATAGTGCAACCATTCCATTCCCCTTAATGACATCAAAATCCACCATATTCATGTCGCACACAAATCAACTAGGACTCCTTTACTACTAACTGATATGACACATCCCTTATAGACTCTTTTGGAAATCGCAGAGTCACATACCAAGGTAGAAATAGAAGAAGAAAAGATTCTGAAGAAACCTTGAGACCGAAATACACTACCACAAATAAGGTAAAAAAGATAAAGAACCCTGAACCAAGTAAACCATATAGATCTCAAGGAAAAGAGTTTTTAACATACTAGTGTCGACATCAAAAGATGCCTTAGACTCCTAAGGAATAGTAAGAACCTTGAGATAATCCTGACCACTACCAGAGTCATAGGTAGTAGCCAATACTCAATTTTCCAAAGGCAGCCTTTATGAGACATCCCTATCACACAAGAACCAACTGACCACAACTAAAATATTAATTCCTTACTCCCTCTAAACAAACATAATACGACCAACCAAAAAATTTATAAAAAAATAGGATGATTTGGAATAGGCCCTAATTGCTCGAGATTGGGCACTTTGTGCCCTAGAAGAATTTACTACTTTCAATACACCTATCTCCCAATTGAATTTGAGTAGGGAATTTAATACATATAATAGGAGTTAGGACTCACCCAACTCTTTTTTTGTACCATTTACCACCATATCATTGGCATCCCCTTTTGTTCAGAAGACTGAGATCCACTTACCTTGCCCATTTAATAACCTTACCTCATTCCTTCTAGTAAAAATAATATAGGACTGGTTTGATAAAGTTGTCACTATTTGGGTCATAGATTGTTATGATGATGAAATTCAACTTTGGTAACCACTCATTGTGTAAACCGAGTATTAGTATCACATTCTGATATAGCGTCAGTGAAGATCGGTGGGACTCTATAGGAAAAACCATAAGCTGTGACCCGTGGTCGGGTCTTTGCCCTATGAGTTGGACTAGATCCATCCATATTGTCCTCGAGTGGGACACGTGAGTTTCCAAAAATTTTAGACCATTGAGAAAACATGATCCGAACAGTGAATCAAGGAAGATTTATAAAAAAGTTCAATATCTTATAATTTATAGCCCGAAAATAGAATAACCAAGAAACTGAAACATTCCTGAATGCCTTGTAGCCTCCTGATTTATTAGTGGTGCAGGACACACCCATAACCAGGAATCTACTCGACACAGCTTTGTGGATACCATATGAAACCGAAACCTAAAGCTCTAATACAAACTTGACACGACTCGAACCAGGGCCTTGTTGTAGTGGGAAATTCAAAGCCCAACCAGGACTGTGAGCTGCCCCCATTACCCAACCGAATCACCAAATGCATATCTTTCGGATGAAGTCCGAACATATAAAAGATAGCATATCCAACAATGTGGTAACTCTTGGATAAGTCTATATCTGAGACTAGCCTAACTAAGTCAAACCACCTAATGACCAACTAAACTAATGCCAAAACCCATAAACCAAAACCAGTTATAATATTTTGATGCATGTATATATATATATGAAACATAACCAATCCATACCATAACCTAGTCCACAGTTTTCCCTACAAAGCCTCTAGACCAACCAAAGAGTACCTAGTCGGGACATGCCCCCGACCATAGCAAAAAAATTAAAGTCTATGAAAGGCAAGAGATATGTAAAGTAAACCATGACATGAAATAGTTTTCTTCTGAACTATGAAAGCTCACCAGTTCAATCCAACATCGATTTTCCTCAAATTCAATCACTAAGCAGGAGATATAGAATGGTCGGTCCATACATAGTGTGGGTATAAAGCCACCCGAAGATGGGTTAGTGGGTGTACATTAACATCCACTCAGGATCCATTTATAAAGCCAAGTAAAACCATCCATGAAGAATACAACCATACATATATATATAACAATACTGGGAAAGAAAATCGGGTTTAGCATGCCATTAAAACCTTAAACTAGGTTTTTTAGCTTTGCCGTTCTAAACCACTCATGGGCTATATGGTTTCAAATCCCCCTGCTGAAAGGGCCATAGGGCGTGAAGCCGCATGACCAGGGAATAAAAACCTAGTATAACTAGTACATTCCCCAAACATAAAGTGTGACATCATGCACACAGTCACCAATACTAAACCTCACACCGACAAATATCATTTTCCTGTTTTGTTCCCTAGGGACCTCCACCTTCAATGGATTTACTACATATACCGCTATTATTTCCAAAATATAACCATTACCAAGAAACTAACAAATCTATTAACCATTTATTAAGCAAGGCCGTTATAGTGTTATCGTCATGCCTACTATATTTGCAAGTACTATCCATAGCCAACAATTATAGGTTTAAGAGATTCCATGAACCATTCCATTAATCATATTAAATGACTTGGGGGATTCCCATGTACCCCACAAATATAACCAATTTCATAGCCACCAAGGCTTTACCATTTAATCCTTCCAAACCATGTACACCATTTATACCATTTAAAACCATTCCAAACTATTTATGACCATGCCAAACATTTAAAGTATTTATATCACTTAATACATTTGAACCATACAAAATTAACCAAATCCATTTAGGGTTTCATTACCACACCAAACCAAGAAAGAGATCTGATAAAGTTTAACAATAGAGTGAAAATATTTTTTAGCCATTTTATCTAACATATTGAGGATATACCTTTACCAAAACCAAAACCAAAGTATAAACCACCATATTTAGGGTTACTCAAGACCCAATTGCTAAAACATAACCAATAAGTACCAACATATCCAAACCATTACCAAAACTATGTAAAAACATAGTTTAAAGCAAACCCAAATCTTATGCATCAAGACCCTCAATATATATTTCGAAAACCAGCATTTATGATTCATAAATCAATGCTTAAAACACAATACATGTGACTTTAGTTGGACCTAAAAATTAGGGAAGGAGTACATGTCGTATACAAGAAGATTTTGAAGTGAAATATGATTATTAAGCCATTTAAAGAACACATAAAGAAACCCTATCCTCCAATCTTCAAGAATGAGTTTTAGAGAGTATTTAGAGTGTCTCCATCATTTAATAAGGGTTATGGGAGGCCACCAAGAGTTATTAATGTGATAACACAAGGTATTTTAAGTAGGAAGTTTCTGGACTAGCCTTGACTTAAAATTAAAAATAAGTCGCGCCCATCGTATGACTCACCTATACCATTTGTATCCTAGGGAACGAGTGGAACCTCATCACATACCCAAGACCATGCAAAGACCATACCTAATAGTTTCTATATGAATCACACCTCCCTAACTGAGTGGTATACCCAACTGTATCCACCAATTGTACCTTGGGAAGATTCCACAAGACAAGCTAAATAAATATAATATGAGTTATCTTGCATCACTCGTATATTCTAATATGACTCGCTCCAAGATGATTCATATCTTAGAAAGTAGATACACCAAACACACTTCTTAATGTATGAGCGAACCACCAAGCCTTCCCCTAACTTGTATCCAAGGGTACGATTGGTGCCCTTGAGTCGTACCAAGTACAATAAGTGAAAAACCAAGGAAATTATGCAAGGGTCTATGACTTGGGGTGTTTCATAAAATTAGGAAAAGAAGGAATTTAATGCCTATCCATGTTCCACTAAAGTGGCCACTTGACCGCGTAACTGGTCATCGCTAAAGAAAAATAGTATTGCTTAACTAGTATCTGACGAGTATGTCCCTTACTCTTCAATAGACAGGTTACTACTTAAGCAATATCTACTTTAAAGGATAGACTTCTGCTTAAGCGACCCAGCTGGGAAAGCCTTGGTCACTTTAGAGATCGGCTAGACGCCTGAGTAAACACTACTTAAGCAAACTTTGGTCGTTTAAGTGGATGCACCAGCTGAGTTTCACCAGTTCAAACTTGGAAAAAAATCCATTTTTCCACCGACTCTTTGGGATTCATTTAGAATCTTAGGAAATTAAACAAACTATGTTACCCCATCGAATTCAATAATCTGGACTCAATGGCACCATTAAACTTTCCATACAAGGTTGTTATGATGAAATATGGTCCCCACACCTAAGGGACATTTTTACCAAATATTGACTAATGACTCAAAATATGTTTGGAAGCATTAGAAATTGAACCAAAGGTCCCTCTAGCAAAATTAAAGTTTTGGATCTGATAGAACTATCTGAATTAGCATTCAAGGTCATTAAACTATAGTTTATGCCTTATATCCAATCATTACCGGCAAAGAATTTAAAATAGGGAATTGGCTCTAAGAAACCTAATGAAGTGTGTGATAATGATCCTACAAGACATAAATGACTTGGGACAACTATTGGAAAACACTACATAAAAAAAATGCATGGTAATGCAAAAAAAATAACCACAGGGTTCATTACAATTTTCTCAAATTCTTTGGATGATTCATCAACCCAATGATTATAATATTTTTATTAAACCTGTAAAAATTTGGTGTGATAACTCTAGTGCTATTTTTTAATCAATATCATATGCACCATTCTAAAGCAAAGGATATTGATATAAAAAATCATTTAATTTGAAATTATGTTTTAAAAAGTGATATTAATATATCCTTTGTTAGAACTGAATTGTAATTAGCAGATATTTTTGCAAAACCTCTATTGGAGGATAGATTTTGCTTTGTAATAAAATATATTAGTATTATAGCAAAACCATTTTCAAATAATTTTATTCCATTCTTTATTGTGTCTAAAAGTGTCTTTATTTCATGCTTGATTTAGTTGATTTACTTGTATTATTTCTCCACCTCTTTTGCCACCTAACTTTGATTTAGTATATAGGAAGTAATTATGACAACACATTATTTTACTAGACACCTTCTCATTCCTTTATTTTCAATTCTTGGCCTTTAAATTCTTCTTGAGTTTTCCATACTCTTCACTTTAATCTTTTTATCTCTCCTCTAATTTGTAAGCAGTTTAAAACCGCTTTATCTAGAAAAAAGGAACTCTCTCGCTTCAAGGGAAAGGAAAGTCCTCACCTCACGTTCCACTTGACTCTTATGTCAGATTAAAACACTCAAGCATTGTCTAACACCTCTCAATTAGTTCTAGGTAAGCGTTCTTCAATTTCCAATATCTCTGAATGTTCAAAGAAAAAGGTAAAACTATAATTTAAAATTTCTCTCAATATCAAAGATGATCTTTAGAGACCTTCAAAGGAAGAAATTTTTCACTCTGTGAAGGAATTATGCATGGTTCATGGTACAATTCTAGATCTAGATCTTTTGAAGTCACTTCATTATTACATTACAAACTTTCTTGAATTTCAAGAATGGGATGACATTTTTTCTTCGACTCCCAAGAACGCCTATTATACCCTCATTAGACTGTTCTATGCTAACCTTCTTTCTTTTCATGTTGGTCAACTCAAAACACTTATTATGGTTAAAAAAATATTTATGGTGCTATTTTTTATGCTTTTTTGAGATTAATTGCTCTGTTTTTCTACTTACTCCAATAAGTCTTGGCCTTCTAATTTTTATGTACCTTTTGAACAAGACAAATAGTTTACTGCTCGAGATAACTCTAATTCCCTACCCACTACTCTTGGTCTTAAGAATCTATTTTTTGAAAATTAAATTATTGCTCAAGTTGCAGATACTACCTTGATTTCTTATGTTGGGCCATTATCTACCTTATCTCAGTTTGAAACTCTTCTTACTTATTGCATTGTTTCTTAGATCAAGGTAAATCTATCTTCTTTCACTCTAAATCACATGATTAAAGCCTCTCTTGATCCATCCAGCCTTCCCTATGTCTTAATCATTACCCGAATTTCGAAATTGAGTAGCAATTGTCTTGTGGTTGTTCCTTCTATTATTGTGAATAAATGTTTCAATAAAAAAGAATCTAGAAACATGGTTTAGGTTTTAGTTGATGATGTTTGGATTCCTAAGTTAACTATGGTTCTATAATTTCTTTATCATTCTCAAAACCAAGGCTCTTTCCTCCTCCTACTCCTACTTTATCTTCTCTTTCTATTTTTATTTGTATAACTCAGATGGATTTAGAGCTTGATGCAATAAAATATCTTCTCTTTTTTTGCACTTTCAACTTGAGAAACTCAAGGATTTTAGTAAAGAAACTAGTATTGATGTTGCTCTTGTCAAGGTAAAGTTGGACGAGGTAATCAAGAAGGCGACGAAGATTGAAACTAAGATTAAAACTGCTATTGTTACTCTCTCAACAACCATATCCACTCACCTTTCCAACTTGAAGGATTCCATTGATCAAACATTGGCACACTTATTTTATCATTCTGAAAATCCTCTTCCTCCTCGTCAGGCTCATTGACTATATTTTTTTAAGATAATGTTTTGATGTGTCTGGACATAATCTCATGAATGCTTTTATTGTGTTTTGTTATATTATCCTATGTGTGCCTATTCTGTTCTACTCTTTATTTTTATTAATTTCAAAAGGGGAGAAAGGTAGACATACTTTTATAGGTTGACTATAGGATACTGCAACACTTAAGGGGATCTATGTTTGTAAAGTCAATCATCTCACGGGGCGTAATAGGGAAATCGACTAAATTATTTTTGTATATTGTTAACCATTAAAACGGGGAGATTGAAAATGTTCTAATTTTAGTTGATGATTTAATTACAGGAATAAGGAAAGATATAGTTCAAAATATTGGCTGCAATAGCAAAAAGGAAGGAGTACAAAATCACAATCAAAACGGAAAAGAAATAAGCCCCTCCTTCAAGAATTAACTACATCATATTTTACTAAATAAAAAAAGCACTGAATCTTTAAACAAGCCTTTAAAGCACTATGTCTCTAAAGGAAAAAGGATTTCATGTAGTAAAGGGCCATTAGTTAGTCTACCCTTGTTCTTTGAAAGAAGATATTTCATCCAACTTCCGAGAAACAAATCGTTTTGGTTTCCTTGCAGGTTGAATCTTTCAAGTGGCTATTAGTAGCCCAATCATTACTATTTAAGCAATGAAAGACTAAGGATAAGACATACTTTTCTCTCAACCTTGTCTAGCTATTGTTTCTACTTTAATCAAACACTATATTCTCATATGGTTTACTATATTTAAAAATATAGGAGAGAAACACATAGTTGGCGAGGCATTGTATCAAAAAATTAGAAAGATAAAGAGTATGAGTATTATCCAAAAAGCTAAACTAAATCTTTTTAATTGTATTTGCAAAAGACCTAGTATAATCCCTAGAAACCTAAGCGGATTGGAGTAATACAAATTAGCGGTCCCAACCAATACAAAATATTTGGTGTTATATTAACCTTAAGCATTTTCCATTTCCACATTATTGAAACTTGTGTAAAAAAGTTGATTACTTGACTGACATCTCAAGTTGACTGAGATAAATGAATAAAAAGGAGTAATTCACTCCACCTTTTACCATCTTCAATTGGTATCGGATCCTGGACTCATATTTATTTTCCTAATAGCAAAGTATGAAAATATCATAGGCCAAAGAGTTAAGAGTTTCTAAAACTGGCTTAATTTAATGAAAAATATTTCTCACATTGGAAGATAAGGATGGAAACCTACATATAGTCCTATGATGTCAATACTTGGAAGGTGATCAAGCTTAGTGCTCTTCCACTTAATCCTTCCACCAAAGATGGTAAGAAATCAGATGATGTTCAAGCATTAACTGAAAACTCAAACTTTGGAGGACTACACTGATGAGCAAATGAAGATCATTTAGATAAACTCAAAAAAATATGTTCTATAATTCTATCTGTGGTGAAAAATTTTAGAAGATCTCTTGGTAATTCTTGTTTTATCTTGTAATAGTCTATAAATAGAACATTTTAGGGTTATTTCACTTAGTTTTGTTCAATATGGATATTTGAAAGAAACATCGTATCATCTTCATCTCTTGTGAGAGTAGACTACTAGAAACTAGGAACGAGTATGGATATCACTTATATTGTTCTTTGGCTTAGAAACATAGATTCTTCAGGCACGTGATTCCCTCTTAGGTCACATAATAGTTTTGTGTTTTATTATATGGGTTGTAGGGGTCTTGACGTTTGATAGACATCTTGGTTCTTTGTATCTTGTATTTTCTTATGTCACACTACCTATCTTTACTTAATTACAATTGTTATTTTTGTATCTTGTCTTCCTTATCTCGGTTTGTTATGTTACTACCGTAGCAAGCTTTTTTTTATTCTCAGCATGTATCTTGTGTTGTTGGCTATTTTTATCATTTCATAGTCATTATCGTATTATTTTGTATTATAGCAAGGATTGATTTTGTTCCTATGAAATCAATCTTGGGTCTGTTAACTTAAAAATCACAAAAAAAAATAATAGTTGTTCTTGTTTTGTGTATTGGCCAAAACTTTAAGTCTAGATTTAAGAGATATTTTGTGTGTTCTGGTTGTATCTTGTGTTAGTTCCTTCTTCACTAATACAAAAAGAGTCTAGAACTAAATTTTGAGCTTTAATGTGCGTTGTTGATGTTTGAGTGTTCTTGGTGTTCTTCACCAAATTCATATCTTGTTGAAGAAGAGTCTTCAAAGTTGGTTATTTGATCTAAAAACAAAATGGAAAAAGATATGGTTCCTTGTTAGTCTTAAAAGCATATCCTAAGAAAATAGAAAAGAAGAAAGGAAACAAAAAGGTATTCAAAAGTCTTGTTTACCAAAAGGGAATAAAAGCATCTTACAAGACAAACAAAAGAGAAAAAGGGGAAAAGACTTTCAAAAATGTGTTTTGCCAAAGAGGTGTAACGATGGTTAACTCTTTTTGAATTTGTAGAAGGTCTCCAAGTCTTGGTATTTCCCTCCCTTGTCTGATTTCCACTCTTCCAAATGGAAGATTCATCAATACAAATTGAAGACAAGAAGATTCTTCAAATTTTCAACAAATTTTCAATGACCAAAGGGAGGTTTCCAGGTCATCAACCTCCAAATATTTCCTTAAGCTCAAAATTCAGAATTCTTGGTTTATTTCTTTATTTCCTTAGTTTCATTCCTTGATTCTTGTACTAATTGACAAACTAGTAATCACATACTAGGTTGTTAGTTAGTTTTGAATCTTTTTTTCTTAGTGTTTCCGTTCTTTGGGTGCTTTTATCTTTTGTGCTTTATTTTAGATTCTTGGCTCAAGTACGAATGAGATGTCATTGAGTATTTCAAATGAAAATCCATTCCAGACAAGAGTAGAACTCAACCCTCAAATTCTCATAGATTATAAGCGAACTTTTAACACTTGTGAAACCAAGTGGGAGATATCCAAAGGACAGGAAAGTGTGAGGATACTTTTGAGCTAACTAGTGTTTTTTTTTTGCTAGTTTCTTTTTGTTTAGATACCATGGAAAAAAATGTCGATAATGTTATATTAGCCAAAATTGAAGCTCTCCACTGTAACTTGGAAAATTGGGTGGATCGCAAGGAAAGTGTGTGGAACTCCAATAACCCCAATCATCAAAACTATCATGCTTCCTCAACTCATCAAAAGATGATTCGAGGGAGAAGTATTGAAAAACTCCCTTGTGATGAGAGCTTCCCAATGGATCATGTGGGCTCCCATGATCAAATCCTAGGTGAAGACCATACTTCATATGAGCTACAAGGTAACAATTCTATCTCCTACACTCCTATAAACTTAGAATGTTGTGATGTTGCTAGTAGTAGCCAAGTGGATGTAGTTGTTGGTTTTCCTAGAGAAGAAGTACACAAGTTTTCCCTTTGTGATACTAATGGTATTTTTAGGCTTCATGGAAATAAAATTCTTATTATAATTGTAAAAGCACTAGCTGATCCTATGAACGATCGAATTGATTTTTCTCGTGAGATAAATTTGTGCCTACCTAGTGCTAGCACTTGTAACATGAATGACCTTTCATTGCTAAGTACTGAGAGTATTCAGACACTAGTTGACCCTTGTGAAAACCAAGGTGAGTCTATGTTGGCATGTGAGTTACCAACAACTAGTGAGGGTGTGAAAAATAATCTACTTACTCATGAATGTAATCCACTACTTTAGAATGTGTATGCTGTGTTTGATGAGTCTCAAGTTAGTGATGATTTTGATAGAGTTAATCATGATAATGGAAATGATTTTTTGAGCCTATTGTGTGATGAAAGCCTTATTATTAGTTTTTCTCATCGAAACTATGTAAATGAAAATGTTTGTAAACATTATAGTAGTGAACCCATAAGCCTGTCCTTTGATAAAGATTCGAATATTTGCTTGGCTCATAAGGTTAATCATATGCTTGAATCCTCTTTGAAACTTGATAATGACCTTTTAGAGAGTAAACTTGCTTGTTCCAAATCTTCCCATGGGATAGATCATTCTTTATTTAGGTATAATATCTCGTTTAAAGATGGTGTAAGCACTCCTAATGAACGTAGTAGTGAGAATGATATTGAAGGTATATCTTGTCTTGAAGGCTATAGACTATGTGATAACCCATTATGGTGTGACAACATTCCTCCTAAAGAAGAAAATCTCATCTTGAAAGAAGAGAGTACTCTTAAGGGTAAGGAATGTATAGTCTTGGAATGTAATAACCAATTGGGTGACAATAGCTTTGAATTGCTTGAATATTTAAAAAACCCAATAGGCGGTTGTTCCTTGGAAAATGATTATGGATGTGATCCTTTGTATGGCACTCCACCTTTGTTTGATAATTGTAAGGATGGATGTCTTAGTCCTTGTGAAGATTTAAGCAATAATCTTTTTGATTTTGGTATTGGTATATGTCTACTTGAGGGTTCTTCCCTAAAATTACAAAGTGTCAATTTCTTTGAAACTACTTCTTCTTATACTATGAGTGTCCTTATTATTGAGAGTACACACAGTGATGATGTTAAGACTAGTAGTGAGTACATACATGAAGATACCTTAGTTGAGGATGACTTGAGCGATACCTTTTTCTACTCTCTATTTGATTTTGATGATGTATATGCACTTATAGAGAGTATGTATTTTAGTTTTGATAAAGCGTATGGGGAAATAGAGTGTTGTCTAGGCTCATTTCTATGGACACTCTTTCCATTTGATCCAGTGCCAAATATGGATATGATGATGTCGGCACACCCAACTTGTTGCTTGGTCTACGTGACAAGCAAGGTTTGAATGAGGATGTTGGTATCTTTCCCTATAATGGAAAGTCTTTCTTGTGGATTCACAATCCACTTGAGGGATCAACATTGTGCAAGGAAAAGAACTCCCACCAGAATGAAGGGTTTTTAAAGAAGGGGAGCCATGAAAGGCTCCAGGAGAGTCCACCATTGTGTGTTTCCATTCTTGACCAAGGTTTTATAACTTTTAGGTCAAGATGAGTGTCTTCTCTAGAAACTACTTTGGATATATTCAATTTATCTGATACCCTTCTTCTATATATGTGTATAGATTATGACCTCTATAGATAACTCCTTTGAGCATTTTTCAATAGATTTCTATTGTTTAGCATGAAGGATTCGTGGTTATTTTTCAAGTGTGTACCACCTTGTCATGATGATTTTATTTGTTTCACTAACCCTAACACTCATGCCATAAGGTTGTTGTGTTTGTTTGTCCTTTCTTTGATTTTTCAAGGTATGGATTTGAGGTAGAATCCTTTTTCAAGAAGGGAAGGATGATACGAGCCAAATAGTCATCATAGTTTTTGATGACATCATGAAGGGCCAACATATAAAAAATCCAGTTGTGGTCACATTGAGGGTATAGGGACACGCATGAGAGAGCCATAGAGAGTAATTCGGTGTTTTAAAGGTTGCTTAGGAGCTTTCCTTGATGGGACATCTGAGAGTCCCAAGTGATTCCTAATAATTGTGATGGCTAAAATGTCACAAGGAATTGCACATGTTGAAATGTGAAGAAGAGATCTTTAAGAAATCTATGACCACCCCTCTTATTAAGGGTGTTTTGGTCATTTTTATGACCTTCTTTACACTCCATAGGTGCCCCACTCATTAATGGCATCTTAATAATTCTTTTCTTCATCATTTAATAGACTATAAGTAGAACATTTTAGAGATTTTTCACTTATTTTTGTTGAATATAGATATTTCAAAGAAACATTGTATCATCTTCCTCTCTTGTGAGAGTAGACCACCCAAAACTAGGAACAAGTATGGATATCACTTTTGTTGTTCTTTATCTTACAAATATAGGTTCTTCAAGAAAATGATTTCCCTTTTGGGTCACGTAAGAGTTTGGTGTTTGATTATATGGGTTGTAGGGGTCTTGACGTTTGATACACATCTTGGTTCTTAGTTTCTTGCATTTTTCTATCACACCACCTATCTTTACTTTATTTCAGTTGTTGTTTTTGTATCTTCTCTTCCATATGTTGATTTGTTGTGTTGCTGCCGTAGCAAGCTTCCATCTTATTCTCGGCTTGTATCTTATGTTGTTGGATATTTTTTTATAGTTTCATAGTCGTTCCTATCATGAAGTGACTAATGCATAATTTCACCAATCGATTCATGTTATTACTTAGTTGGTTATTGCTCAGGCTTAGGGGATGCATCAGTGGGTTATAAGTTAAGGCCATAAGGTTTGCCCAGTTTATGAAGTTGAATCCTCCTACTTTTACTAGTGTAAAGATGGAGAAGGATCCTCAAGCTTTCATTGATGAAATGGAGAAGATATTCAGGGTGATACAAGCCACTAATATGAAAGAGGTGAATTTTGCAGCTTATTAGCTAAAAGATGTTACGTACGAATGATACGAATAGTGGGATAGGGATAGAGGTGTTGTGGAGGAGTTATCTTTATGGGATTCTTTTTATAATTCTTTTTTAGATCATTTCTTTCCTCAAGAGTTGATGGATGTAAAGATGGAGGAGTCTGTGAATCTCAAGCAAGGTAAAATGTCTGTCAAGGAATATGCCTTGAATTTTCATCAGTTGTCAAGGTATGCTGCTAATTTGGTGGCTGACAAGAGAATGAGAATGATAAAGTTCATTTCTAAGCTATCTCGAGATATGATCCTTGAAAGAAAGACTACTTTACTGATCAAGGATTCGAACATTCTAAGGTTGGTTGTCTACAGTAGGTTGAGGAAGAAAAGAGTAAACAAATTGAGTTTGGGGAGAGGATGGGTAAAAGGAATAGGTTCTCTAAGTAGAGCGGTGCTAAGCAGTAGGGTAGTTGGGATAGAGGTAAATGGATAAAGAATAAGTGGGGGATTTTGGGCTCCTTCTATACTGCTAGTGTTCCTTACCAAAGGCAATGGGGTGACAGGAAAACCATAGGGTGATGACAATTTCCTGGAAGAAGGAGCCTAATCTCAGGCGAGTGGGGCTCAGTTGGCTTTTTTATTCCTTTCTTTTTGGTTCTGTGGTTGTCTTTATTAGGGCTATTGTGATGAAGTTAGGGACAAGTATTTTAAATATGGCAAGCTAGGCCATATGCTCAGAAATTATTCGATTAAAAATGGTGCATCAGGAGCGATCTAAGCTTCGATTATTTCATCTTCCTTTCCTGCATCTAGTGGTGCAACTTTGTTGTCTTTTCCTGCTTCTAGTACAGGCATAACCCAAAATAGGTTGTACACTCTTGCATCTCGATAGGAATCTAAGGCATTACCTGATGTTGTTATTGGTACATTACATCTCTTTTCTCGTGATATGTATTGTCTGTTTGATTTAGGGTCCACGCTTTATTACTTAACACTATTTATGGCTACATGTACTAGTTTTGATCTTGAGGTTATCTTGGATACTTTTTCTATTTCTACCCCGGTAGGTGTCTCAGTTATTGTTGAAAGGGTCTATTGGGGGGGGTGGTATCTGTTGGTAGCAAGCAGATCTTGGTAGATCTATTTGAATTGGATATGGTGGATTTTGATGTTATTCAAGGGATGTATTGGTTACACTCTTGTTACACATCCTTGGATTGTCAGGACCATAAAGTTGTCTTTAGGTTTCTTTGTGAACTACTTATAGAGTGGGAGAGCGATTCCCTAGCTCCAAGGGGGAGGTTTATTTCTTATCTTAGAGCTTGTAGGTTAATCTCATAAGTTTTCCTTTATCACTTGTTTTGGCTTAAAGATCCTAACTCGGAAGGTCCTTCTTTATGTTTAGTTTTGGTGGTAAATGAATTTCTTAAGGTCTTTTCAGATGATCTTCCCGGTGTTCCTCCGGATTAGGAAAGAGAGTTTGGTACTAATTTTGTTCTGGATACTCATCCAATATCTATTCCTCCTTATAGAATGGCTCTAGTTCAGTTGTGGGAACTCAAGAAACAACTTCAGGATCTTCTGGATAAGGGGTTTATTCATCCTATTGTATCACCCAGGGGTGCACTTGTGTTATTCATGCACAAGAAGGATGGTTCCCTTTGTATGTGCATTGACTATCAGTAGTTGAATAAGGTGACTGTCAAGAACAAGTATCATCTTCCAAGGATAGATGACTTGTTTTATTAGATCCAAGGTGCCAAGTTCTTCTCTAAGATAGATCTTTGGTCTGGGTATTACAATTCTTGGATCTCATTGTCATTGTTTTTATTGATGACATTCTAGTTTATTCCAAGAGTGAGATGGATCATGCTAATCATATTTGTGTGGTATTACAAACCTTGAAAAAACATCAATTATATGCTAAGTTCTCTAAGTGTGAGTTTTTGTTAAATGCTATGACTTTTTTTAGTCATATTATTTTAAGAGAGCGTATGATGCTGGACCCTCAAAAGGTGGTGGTGGTTAAAAGACGGCCTAGACCCACGACTCCAATCGATATTCAAAGTTTCTTGGGTTTTGCTAGGTATTAGCGGTGGTTTGTGGAAATATTTTTGACGATAGCTGCTCATTTGACTAGGTTGACTCAAAAAAAGGTGAAGATTTTTTCGTTGGATTCTTGTAATAGGAGTTTTGAGAAGTTTAAAGATAAGCTAACTTCAACTCTAATTTAGACATTGCCTGAGGGAAGTAAGGGGTTTGTGATTTATTATGATGCATCTAGGGTGGGACTTGGTTATGTCTTGATGTAGAATGGGAAGGTGATTTTCTATGTTTCTAGACAGTTGAAGGTGCATGAGAGGAATTATCCAACCCATGATTTGTAGGGATTGGCGGTGGAATTTTATTATAAATTATAGAGGCATTATCTATATGGAGTACATGTAGATATCTTTTCCGATCAGAAGAGTCTACAATTTGTGTTCACACAGAAAGAGCTAAATCTCAGGTAGAGGAGATGGTTGGAGCTTCTCAAGGACTATGATGTAAGTTTTCACTATCACCTAGGTGAAGCTAACTTGGTTGATGATGCTCTTAGTAGGTTGTCCATTGGAGTTTGGCTCATGTGGAAAAATGAAAGTGGAAATTAGTGAAAGATATTCACCCCTTGGCTAATCTTGAGTTCGTATCTTGGACTCCGAGGATGGTGGTGTGATGTCACAGGAAGTGGTTTGGTCATCTCTTGGTGTAGAGATTAAATAGAATCAAGTGCTAGATCCTATCTTGATGAAAATCAAAAGCAACATGGGTATGCAAAATATAATGGTTTTTGAGGTCTGTAGTGATGGTACTTTATGGTACCAAGGGAGGTTGTGCGTTCCTGATGTCTATGGTTTACAAATAATGATCTTAGCCGAGGGGAATGAATTGCGCTACATTGTACATCTCAGCTCGATGAAGATGTATCATGATCTCAAGGAGATATATTGGTGGAATGGTATTAAAAGGAATGTGGCTAAGTTTTTGGACAAATGCATGCTGTGACAACCAGTTAAATTTGAGAACATGAGACCTGGTTGGTTGCATCAATAAATTGATTTGCCAGAGTAAAAATGGGAGATAATTAATACGGATTTCATTACTTGTCTTCCTCGACCTTGAAACCAATTGGATTTGGTTTGGGTCATCATGGATAGGATGACAAAGTCTACTCACTTCTTGCCGGTGAGGACTAACTTTTCAGCAAAAGACTATGCAAAGTTGTATGTTTAGGTGATTGTTGAGTTGCATGGGGTACCTTTTTCGATTATCTCTGATCGTGGTACATAGTTTTCATCATATTTCTGGCAGTCTTTCAAGAAGGGATTGGGTATAAATATGAGTCTAAGTACTACTTTTCACCCTCATATGGATGGGAAAGCGAAAAAGACTATTCAAACATTGGAGGTTATGCTTCGGGCATGTGTAATTTACTATGGTGGCAGTTGGGTTTAGCGTCTACCTTTGGTAGAGTTTTCTTACAACAATAGCTGTCATTCTAGTATTGGTATAGCCCCCTTTGAGGCATTGTATTATAGAATGTGTAGATAACCTATTGTTTGGTTTGAACTTGGTGCGACGGATATATTCAGTTCAGATTTGGTCTTTCAGGCCATTGAAAAGGTAAGGGTTATTCAAGATAGTTTTAAGGCTGCCCAAAGTCGCCAAAAGTCCTATGCAGATGTAAGGCATAGAGATTTGTAGTTTTACTTTGGGGATATGGTGTTCTTATAGGTATCTCCCATGAATGGAGTAATGCGGTTTTGTAAGAAAGAGGTAGCTCAGTACTCAGTATGTTGGTCCTTATATGGTTCTGCGAAGGTTTAGTAATATAATTTTTGAATTTGAGTTGCCTTCTAATTTTAGCTCCATTCATCTGGTATTTCATGTTTCCATATTAAAGAAGTGCAATAGTGATCCTTCCTCTATTGTCCCTTTAAAGGGATTAGGTATCTCAGACTCTCTATCGTATAAAGAAGCCTCGATTAAGATCTTGGATGGGCAGGTTCATCGATGGAAGACCAATGATATAGCTTTGGCTAACGTTCTTTGGTGGAACCATAAGGTGGAAGAAGCTACATAGAAAGTAGAGAAGGACATCAATTCTATGTATCCGCATCTATTTCTGCTCCTAGGATTCGTGCGGAAGGTATGTGTTCTTGAATACATCTTTATTTTCTGAGTTTGTTAAAGGAAAGATTAGTATCTTTTCATCTTTTGTTTCAAACTTTGTTAAAGATTTGGAATATGATTGATAATGCAATGACTCATGTGTGTGGTTACCCCAACCTTGTCTGTCATTCGTTAATGAATGTTCCTTATGGGGGAGACTGAAACACCCTGGTTCTTGGACCATAGAAAATTGTCTTAATTTCTAGTTTCTAGGATAGATACGACTTAGGGAACGATTAATATACTTGGGTACAGGTGGTATAGTCCAGTCGTATGCAGACCAGTGTTGGTTTGTGGGTTGGATTTGGGTTTTACAATAGATACGACTTGGATGGTACCAGTCATATCAGTGGATATGGGTTGTTTGGTTACCTTACATAACCTTGAACTTGGTAACTTAGGTTGGATCTAAGTACGAGTGGCTCACCATAAGTCATAAGCAAGGGTACGAGTCGTACCCAGGACTGGAACAGGCAGGACGGTGTTCAAACCTACTAGAATTCTATTTTTTCAGGGGTACGATTTATGGGTACGAGTCGTACACTTTGATATAACTTGGGTTTTGGTGTGTCGTACTTTGAACGGTGTTGGGTCTAAGGGAGAAAGCCTAGGGTATGAGGGGTGGGTACCACTTGTATAGGATTGATAAAATTTGTAAGGGTCAGTCGTACCCTATGACGGGAATTAAGTGTAGTTTAAGGTCCGACAACTTATATTTCTCTTTGGAAGTTATATTCCTTTCTATTATATTCTTAAACACTTAGAAAACACTCTTAAATCCTCTCTAGAGTTTTTGGGAAAGAAAAGCTAAGGTTTAATCTTAAGGAGTAAATTGGAACTTGTCTTGGTGATTTCTCTCCATTATTATCTTGGTTTAAGGCCTGTTCTCTTCCATCATTGTTAGTTCCAACTAAAGGCATAGACTTTATACAATGTTTTCATGATTTGAATGTTGTAAGATTTTGAGTTATCAAATATGGTTTAGGGGGTTTTGGCTATAGATGCTTGGTTATGGTTTTACCATATTTTAATTATGATTTAAGATATAGTAATGGTGGTTTTGGATAATTGGTTGCATGGTAATGGTTGTTTGGTAATTGGCTTTTGTTTTGTAAATACTATGCCTACAATGTGCTTGATAAAATGCCTATAACAAAGTTTTCACCATAATATTGGGTTTTCAATGGAACTTATGCATGGTTTAAACTTGTTAATGGAACCTTAAATGATATGAATGGTTTAAATGGTTTTGGAATGATTTGGCTTAATAATCATACTTGTAGGGTACAAGGGAATCCCCCAAGTTAATATTGTAATGAATACTTGTGGGGTACATGGGAATCCCCCAAGTTAATTGGATAATAGGGCCATGGGTACATGGGAATCCCATGACCACTAAAAAGGTTTGGCTAAGGAAAATTCTTGCATGTTATAGTTGGTATGAAAATACCACTACCAATAGCCTTGGTTAATAATAATGGAATAATGGTTAGGTTGGAAAATGGTTTTAATTTGACAATAATGATAGGGTGTGAAAGCTAACCGTGAAGGTGGGAGTCCAATAGATGAACACTGGAAACTCATGTTTTCCATCATGAGGGGTAGGCCATGCCCACCTTATATGATACTTATAAGGTACACGGGTATCCTCAAGGTAAACTATATATATGTATCATGGAGAGTGAAGGGTACATGGGAATCCCCGACTCTTATGGTATCTCCAATTCGTGCGGCTACATGCAGCGGGGCCCGTTTAGGAGGTTACACTGGACCTATATCGCCCGTGGGAGGTTTTAGGATGGTTATTCTTTACATAACTAGGTTAAAGGTTTTTAATACATTCTAAACCCACGTCTTTTTCCCGGCATGGTTATATGTGTATATATATATATCTGTATGGGTTGTGTGCTTATGAATGGTTTTACTTGATTTTCTTAAATGGAATTATTTTATCCTTATCCTGAGTTCATGCTAGTGTTATCCGCTAACCTTTCTTTGGGAGGCTGTAGCCCTAGGTGATGCAGGAGCCGGCCGTTCTACTACTCCTTCTTAGGATTCAGACATTCGGTGGTCAACTTTGGATTGTAGCGGTGAGCTTTTATTTTTTTGGACGGCTCCATTTCATGGATGTTATTTTATACTTTTGATTACTTATGGATATTGGTTTTGGCTATGGTTGGGGGAATGTCCCAACAGGATTTTTGTATTCTTTTGGTTAGAGCCTTTTGTGGAACTACTATGGGTTGGAATAGAAAGGATTGGTATAGGTTTCATCCTTAGCATAGGTATTGGTATTGGGGCTGACCCGAGATGATTATATTGTTGGTTTTTCCATTTTTTTATTTTGGGATTATATATTTAATTTTTAATGGAACTTATTTGTTATGGTCGGATTAATGGTTTAGGTTTGTCTTGGTATGGTTGGACGGTTATTATGGGACTGTTGGACTTGGTTGGGTCGATAACGGTTTATATCCTATCCCAGAGTCTTCTTGTGAGCTATTACACTATCTTGTTATATGTTCAAAATCTAGCCAACTCAGGGCAAGCGACTGGAGGTTGGGTTGGGTACGAGGGTGGTCTCCAATCTCGGTCGGACTTGGGACACCCATTACGACAAGGCCACGGGTTGGGTTATGTCAAGTATGAATCTGAAAAAATTTTACTTATGATGAAGTAATAAAAGATCTCATTGCCTTTGAAAAAGCACATCTGAATTAGAAGGATTAATTGTAAGATGAAAAGATAAAGATTATCGCCTTTGAAGCTACAAATGATGACGAAGATGATGCTTTAGATAAAGATGAACTTTGTCTCATCCCTAGGATTGTAGTTGACAATTACAGGAGATCTCGAAATCAAATAAAAGGAAAACATTCCACTCATAAGGAAAGCATAATGCTGAACACAATAGGAATGAAGGTAAGTTTTATAATTGTGGTAAGTATTGTCATATTTGTTATGACTGTCTAGAAGATAAAGTTTGATCCTCAAAAGAAAATCATAGATTTAGTTGTTGGGGTGATGAACAACCTCTTATAATTAATATAACCACATTGGAGACTATTGCTACATGGCGATAGGAGAATCTAGCTAGGTAATCACAAATCTCTGTAATTAATATTTTAATTTACAAAATGTAATGGATTGTGCCATAACTTAGTTGAATAAAACTCTAGATTAAAAAAAAGCTTTATTAATGTATAGAAAAATACTGGGAAATTAAATTTGAAGTTTGTGAAATTGAAAAATATTTTCAACAATAAAAAATTAATGAATAAAAAGTCAAAATCAACAATTTTGAAAAATCTTCCAGTCATAGTATTATAAGTTTTAATCAGTGAACTAGCTTTTCTAAGTCATCTAAAAAAATGATAACGTTGATAGATCTCTGGATAATAATAAATATTATAGTTGTGAAGGATCTTAATAGACTACTAACTCTAGTAAGTCGGGCAAAGGAACTAGTCATAGTACCTATCATAACAAATATTATAGTTGTGAAGGATCTCAACCACCAACTAACTCAAGTAAGTTACTAAAGGAACCTGTAACATTCATAATACTAATCATATATTTTCAACCATTGAAAGATACTTCCATTCCTCATGCTATCAATGTGGCAAACCAGGTCATAAATATAATAATTGCAGATATCATTCTAGAGATCGCAGGAAATAGATTTGGAGAGCCTAAACTAAGTCTACCAATTTAAGTACTAACCCAAAGTGACCCAATAATAATTGGATATCAAAAATGAAGTGTAATATATATTTTTTATGTATACCACTCATAGTTTAAACGAAAATAGAATACGGATAGTGGATGTTCAAATCACACGATGGGTAACAAAAGCCTTTTTAAAATTGTTTTTAGGGATGATGTAGGTGATATATGTTTTTGACAAATCTCTAAAGGAAAAGTAATAGGTATTTTTACTATATCCTTTAATGAATCATGCGACATCACTAACCTTTATCTAGTTAAAAGATTGAAGTACGATCTTCTAAGTATAAGTCAACTATGTGATACTTGACTGTAAGTGAGATTCTAAAAGGATGTGTGCATAATTGAAAGGCATAGAAATAAACTTCATTGTGTAAAAGTACATAGGAATGTATAAGTCCTAGAATCCATCAAAAGTATTGAATGATACAATTGTATGGCTTCCATATCTTAAGATTCTTTGGTATGGAATAAAAAGCTTTTTCATGCAAGCATGAGATAAATTTAATGTTTGGCCAAAAATAATCTCCTTATAGGTTTTCCAAAGCTTAACTACAAAAAGACTCATATCTATGATGCTTGTAAACATGGTATGCAAACTAGAAATTTTTTTGTTGTAAAAGATATTGTCTCAACTACTATGCCATTCCAGCTTGATGATATAAACATGTTTGGTACTACTAGAACAGCTAGAAATGGTGGTAAAAGGTAATCCTTTTTGATTATTGATGACTATTCTCGATTAACATGGGTTATTTTTTTTCTAACAAGGATAATACTCTAAAGAATTTTGAAGTTCTCTCTGAAAAGATCCAAAGAGACAAAGGTTACCATATCCTTACTATTAGAAGTAATCATGTAGGAGACTTTGAGAAAAAGGACTGAAATCTTCTATAACAAAAAATGTTACACTAATAAATTCTCTGATCGTAGATCTCCTTAACAAAATGGAGTGGTTGAACGTAAGAATAAAACACAACAAGTCCTAGAAAGAAACATAGTATATAAACAATCCTTTCTTCACAACTTTTAGGAAGAAGCTATTCGTATTGTTTGTTACTATCTTAACAGATGTCTAATCAAACTTTAATACCCCGTACTTCTACCTAGCTTAAAATCATCCCAAAAATGTTAAAGAATTTCTTTAAAAGATGAATCCACTTTTATACATGTTGAATTTTCATGATTTTTACTTTTTGTAGTGTGGGAAATTGAATAAGCTCTCCATTGATATCAAATTCTCCCAAATCCGACACCCGGGCAAAAAGTTAGAGCCTTTTTAGTGAGATAGTGTATCACCTGAGCCATCAGTACATCGTGGAGCCAGCTTAAATGGCAATCGTCAAAATCCAGTGAGCCTCCATGATTATGGCGCGTCCTGCTAAGGCTCAAATTCAGAATTATCCCTTTCCACTGTCTCAACGGGATACCACCGCATCGCGGTGAGATTCCAGATCCCATCCAGTATTGTAACGCGATTTCACTATGTCGCACCGTCATCCAGTTCCCATTTGGCAATTTCAAGTGGCACGATACGATAGCGCCGCTTCGTTCCAGGTGCCCAAATCGGGTTTTCAGTGATGAAAAATAAAAACCTTCTAAGGGAAATTGGGTGTTTTTCCAAGATCCAGATTAGCCTTTAACCACGAAATTATTCCCTAAAAGACTTATTATATCACTTTTTCTAACTTTCTCTAAAGAAAAAAAATCATTCTCTCTCAAGAGGCAAAAACCCTAGCTCAAGAAATCAATGCCAATTCCAAGAACTTCAAGAATTAAGATTTCCAGGTATGTCAAGTGTTGATTCATGGGTCCCTTTCACCCATGAATCTCAAGAATCTCTTTTCAAAATCCAAAGATTTTGTATTTATGAATGTTCATGATTTCGTTGAATTAAAATTCATGTTCATGTTGTTGTTGGGTTTTGATTCATGCTTCAAATTATATGTTCCAATAATTGATCCTAGTATGTGATGTTTTGCATAATATTCAAGAGAAAACCTTCAATTTGCATATTGAATTATGTAGCCATGATAATTTGATTTATTGATTATTGCATAACCAAAGCATGCTACCCATGTGTTTTATAAAATGCCTATGTGAAGAAAATAGTGCTTTTATTGCATGTTATTATGAAATCCCCATTCATGTACAAGTTAGTGCATGTAAAGTGTTTGATGAAATATCTTAGTCAATAAATTATGCATATATATATATATATAGCCATTGTTGTGCTTTCAAGATTGTGCCATGAATTACATTTATGCTATCGAATCCTGGGGGTATTGATGTAATACCCCAAAGATTTCTAACAAATTTCGTCTCAAGAATGCCTAGTATTAGCTTCTAATGTGAATGATAATTATTCCATGAGGAATTTTCAAGATTTTCACTTTTTGTCATGTGAAAAATTCAATAAGCTTTCCATCGATCTATGATTAACTTAAATCAGATAACCGGTTAAGAAGTTATGACTATTTCATGTTCCCATCATAAAACAGCGCCATATTAGTCAGTGGAGCGCCGCGCCAAAAGAGGAAATGGCATTTGGCAATTTCCAGTAGTTGTCCGTGATTATGGCGCATCATGCCAGCACTCGAATTCAGAATTGTCCTTTATTCAGTGTCTCAGTGCGATTTCCCCCGCGTCGCGCCAGAGTTTCAGGTCATGAAGGAAGGGGAAAAGTGATGGCTCTGCATTGCTCCATCCCTCAATTTCCCTATTTTCAATTTCCAGTTACACGGCATGATAAAGTCGCGTCGCGCCAGGGCCCAATTTGGGAAATTTTTACTTAAATTAAAAAATGTGTCCAGGGTTAAAAGGGTCAATTTCCTACCCCTATTTAAACCCAATAACACGTGATTTAGCTATTCTTCACCCAACATATACTATTTTCTCTCAAATTTCTCTCAAGAACAAGCTAGGGTTTTTATTGGGGATTCAAATTCAAGATGGTTTCACCATCAATCTACACAAAATCACGCATTAAGGTATGAACAGTGTTCATTGATGGACTCCTTTCGTCCATGAAGCCCAAAAATCCCTTTTTAAAATTCATGTTATGGATTTTCTTATGAATTTCATGATTGGGCTGCTTTTGTTCATGTTGATAATGAGTAGTTGAATTCTCTTCCATTAATGAGTGTTAAATTCCATATGGGTTGATTTGTATCGGTATAGGTTCATGATACCCTTGGACTAAACCCTTGAATGATTAAATTGGAATTGAATCACGACAATTAATTATTGTATGATGTTGTTTACATATTATATGCCTACAATGTGTTTGGTTGAATTCCTAGATTAAGGGAAAATGTCTAATTATCATGATATCATAAAATTCTCATGTACGTACAAGCTTATTCCTATCACATGTTTGATAAAATGCATCAGTAAATGTATTATGATAATTATTATGTATTCAAGTAAGCCATGCTTTGTCAGTTTCCTTCCATTGAGTCCTGGGGGTTCTTGTACCCAAAACATTAGTTGTGTACCTAGAGCCAAGTCATGTTCTAATGATACTCTCAGTCAAGCTCTGAATCCTTAGACTTCAGATAGTCTTATGACTCAGGAAAAATCTCCATGATATCATGGCTCAGTCAGTTGTCAGATATCAGTAGTATTTCGCCAGCCAATGAAAGTCAGTAACTCCATCCATGTTTAGTTCTATAAATCATGTTCAGTGTCTATTCATATGGGGGTAGAAATTAGCACCGAGCGAATCCAAGGGTGGGAACTCACCTGTTATATGAGGGTGTGATTTTTAGAAGCAATCCTTCCATTCCAGAACTATGTAGCCAACATAGGTTGAGACATCATAGTCTTCTATATGAGGGTAAATGAGGTGTCTTAACCTGTTGTATGATGGTTCCCACTATTCTCATTAGAGTTACCTGTTATATTAGGGTCACTGACATGTTGTTCTTACTAGTGGCGCGGTATTGACACCTTTCTAATCAGGGAAAATCTTGGACCCCAATTCAGCTATAATTCAATATTTGGGGCATGTCGGTCAGATGACTACCTCTGACAGTCTCAGTATCAGTCTCAATAAAAGAACTCAGGTAGTTCTTCAGAATCCAAGACTATCAGATACAGTCAACTCAGATACAAAATAGAGCTCAGATAGTTCCACCAGATTCAGGACTGTTAGATATAGTCACTCATGTTATCAGTTATCAGCATATCATGTTATCAATATTCTGATTCAGTACTCATGTTATCACGATTTCAGATATAGTTACTATGTATGCATGCATGTAATCTCATGTTTATATTAGTCAATTAGAATGTATTGTTCATGCATTTATCCTACCCTATATGCATTCCAGTACATTCAAAGTACTGGCGCATTTGCGATATGGAGTCTTATACCATAGGTATAGAAAAATGAGCTCCAGATTAGCAGCAGATTCCAGTTTCAGCAGTCAGAGTTAGAAGTGAGTCCTAATCATTCGAGGACATGATTATTTATTTATTATCTCATTAATTATTTTATTAGTGGGAGTTAGTTGGGGACATGTCCCATCAGTTCCTTACTCAGACAGTTCAGTCAGTTAGAAGCTTTCTAGACTATAATGTTTTAGACATCAGTATTTTTAGTTTTGTTTTTGGGTATTTCATACCCCATTTAGATGTTGTATTTTACTTTACTTATATGAACCTTATGGCCTTTCAATTCATGTTTCCGCATTATTCAGTATTTTATGCAGTATACAAGTACAGATATCAGTCATGGGTTAGCTTTTTGTCCTTCGGGGTCATGGGCATCGTATAGCATTCCGAGTACTAGATTCGGGGCCTTACAAACTTGGTATTAGAGCCTAAGGTTCAATAGAGTCCTAGGAAGTATGAAATCCGCATCTAGTATAGTTATGTGCATGGATGTGTTGCGCGCCATATTTATGTGCAAGAGGCTATGAGATATTTAGGAACAGTTTCCCTTCTTTTAGTATTCATGTCGTGCCAGTGAGCATAATCACAAGTCAATCTCTCATTCTAATCCGCTTCTTCTCTTTATTTAAGAATATGCCTCCTAAGATAAGAAATCAGTCAGCCCCTCAGCCCGAAGAACCTTTGGGCGATCATATTTCTCATGCAGAGTTCAGGACCGTATTTACCACCCTTGCTCAGTCAGTAGCTACCCATAATAAAAGACTAGCTGTCATTCCATCCAACCCAGTGGCCAACTCAACTGTAGCTAGGATTCGGGGCTTCATCCAAATGAATCCTCCATCCTTCCATGGGTCTATAGTAGATAAAGACCCTCAAGAATTCATTGATCAAATTCAGAAAGTGACAGACATCATGGGGGTGACTACTATTGAGAGTGCTGAGTTAGCCGCATACCAGTTGCATGATGTGGCTCATACTTTGTTCAAACAGTGGAAGTTAAAAAGGTCAAATGATGCAGGTTCTATAGAATGGGAGGAGTTTTTCACTGCATTCTTAGACAAATTCTTTCCCCTGGAGCTTAGAGAAGCTAAGATGATAGAATTCATCAACCTCAGGCAGGGCAATATGACAGTGAAAGAGTATTTTTTTAAATTTACTCAATTTTCCAGATATGCCCCACATGTGGCAGTAGATAGCAAGGTAAGGATAAGTAAGTTCATTTCAGGGGTGAATGATAGAGTGGTTAATGAGTGCATATCAGCCATGCTAAATAGTGACATGACTTCATCCAGGCTTATGACTCATGCTCAGCAAATTGAGGAGCAAAAGATTAAAATGAGGGAGAAGCAGAATAATAGAGCGAAGATAGGTAGTTTCAACTTCGCTCAGCCTATGTTAGAAAGAGGAAATCATTCTCAGTTTCATCCTAAGTCATCAATTCCAGTTCCTTCTTCATCCAGTGCTCCAGTTCCTAAGTTCAGAGAGGGTAACAAAGATAGAGCGTCAGGCTCTAAGTCCCAGGGCAGTATTAGAAGTTCCCGCACCTATCCTTTTTGCCAGACTTATGACAAGCACTATCAGGGTATTTATAGAGATGGCAGTGGTATTTTTTTTTGGATGTGGCAAGCCAGGCTACAGAGTCAGAGACTATCCTCAGCCAGGTCGTCAGGGTTAACATAATTGCTCCTCAGCTCAGTCTGGTCTCCCAAATCAGTAGGGTGCCACCTCCAGTGCTACTAGTTGGCAATGCACAAATCGTTTCTATGCTCTTTAGTCCCGACAAGATCAGGAAAATTCTCTTGATGTAGTTAATGGTATGTTACAGATCTTTCATGTTTATGTTTACACTTTGCTAGATCCAGGAGCTTCTTTGTCTTTTGTTACTCCCTATATAGCAGTTGATTTCGAAATCAGTCCCGAAATTATAGCAGAGCCTTTTTCAGTTTCTACCCCAGTAGGAAAAACCATCATAGCTCGATGGGTATATAGGAACTGCCCGGTTATGATATTTCAGATAGTCACTTCACCAGACTTAGTCAAATTAGAGATGACTAATTTAGATGTCATTCTCGGCATGGATTGGCTTTATTCCTTCTATGCCATAGTCAACTGTAGAAATAGAATAGTCCAATTTTAGTTTCCAAATGAACCCATCCTTGAGTGGAAGGGTAGTGTATCCGCTTTCAGGGGTCAGCTTATTTCCTACCTTCAGGCATTGTAAATAATATCTAAAGGATATGTCTATCATCTTGTTCGAGTTAAGGACACTAGTTCCAAAACTCCCAGCCTTGAATCAGCCCCAGTAGTGAATGAATATTCAGATGTCTTTCCCGAAGATCTTCCAGGAATTCCTCTCGAAAGGGAAATAGACTTCGGCATTAACCTTCTTCCAGATACTCAGCCTATCTCTATTCCACCATACAGAGTGGCACCAGCAGAACTCAGAGAATTGAAAGAACAATTGAAGGATCTCTTATATAAGGGATTCATCAGACCCAATATTTCCCCATGGGGTGCACCAGTCTTATTCATGCGCAAGAAAGACGTCTCTCTCAGAATATGCATTGATTACCGTCGACTCAATAAGGTTACGGTCAAGAACAAGTATCATCTTCCCAGAATCGATAACTTGTTTGACCAACTTTAGGGTGCCAGCTATTTCTCTAAGATAGACCTCAGATCCAGCTATCATCAACTCAAAGTTAGAGAATGTGACATTTCAAAAATAGCTTTTCGTACTCGGTATGGTTACTTTGAATTATTAGTCATGTCATTTGGTCATACCAATGCCCCAGAAACTTTCATGGACTTGATAAAAGGCATGTTCAAGCAGTAATTGGACATGTTCGTCATAGTCTTCATAAATGATATTCTTGTTTATTCCCGCACTGAGCGCGATCATACAGACCATCTCAGAACAGAACTTCAAACTCTCAGAGATCATTAGCTATTCGCTAAATTTAGTAAGTGCGAATTTTGACTAAGTTCAGTGGCAATCCTTGGTCACATCATTTCCATTGATAGCATTAAAGTTGATCCTCAAAAGACCGAAGCAGTAAAAAATTGCCCAAGACCTGTCTCTCAATCAGATATCTGGAGTTTCTTGAGTTTGTCTAGCTATTACAGATGGTTTGTTAAAGGATTTTCATCTATTACATCCCCTATGTCTAGATTGACTGAAAAGAAAGTCAAGTTTTAGTGATCAGACCCTTGCGAGAAGAGTTTTCAGTAGTTGAAGACTCGACTTACCTCAACCCCAGTCTTAGCTCTTCCAGATGGTTTAGATGTGTTTGTGGTGTATTATGATGCATCAAGAGTAGGTTTGGGTTGTGTCCTCATGCAGCATGGTAAGGTCATAGCCTACACCTCTAGAAATCTTAAACCCTATGAGAGGAATTATCCTACTCATGATCTTGAGTTAGCATCCATAGTATTTGCCTTAAAGATTTGGAGGCATTATCTCTATGGAGTTCATGTAGATGTCTTCACAGATCACAAGAGTCTTTAGTATGTCTTTTCTTAAGAAGATCTCAACCTTCGTCAGAGAAGGTGGTTAGATCTCTTGAAAGAATACGACATGAGTGCCCTCTAGTATCCAGGAAAGGCTAATGTAGTAGCCGACGCTCTCAATAGGTTATCCATGGGTAGTGTTTCTCATGTTGAGGACAGTAAGAAGAAGTTAGCTCAGGAAGTCTATCAGCTTTCCAGACTAGGCGTTCGCTTAGTCGATACAGATGAGGGTGATATATAGATTCAGAGTAGTTCAAAATCATCTCTAGTTTCTTTGGTAACAGAAAAGCAAGATAAAGATCTCAGCCTTGTCAAGTTAAAAGAGTCAGTTCATGATCAGAAAGTAGAGGTATTCTCCCAAGGGGGAGCTAGTATTTTACATTGCCAGGGTCGTCTCTGTGTTCCAGGTGTAGACAACTTAAGGCAATGAATTCTTGTAGAAGCGCATGGTACGCGCTACTCTATTCATCCAAGGGCCAGAAAGATGTACCGTGACTTGCAGGAAATCTATTGGTGGAGTAGGATGAAGAGAGGCATTGAAAAGTTTATGGCCAAGTGCTATACATGTCAGCAAGTTAAGATAGAGCATCAAAAGCCTAGTGGGTCCATGCAGGTGTTTAGTATTCCTACTTGGAAGTGGGAAGTTGTGAACACGAACTTCGTGAATGGTTTACCTCGAACTCATCATCAACATGATTTAGTTTGGGTCATTGTAGACAAAATGACCAAATCAACTCATTTTCTTCCAATTCACACCTCTTATTCAGTCGAGGATTAAGCCAAACTTTACATCAAGGAGTTGGTTAGATTGTACAGTGTTCCACTATCTATTATCTCAGACAGAGTTACCCAGTTCACCTCTCATTTATGGAAATCATTCGAAAAGGGTCTTGTTACCCAAGGTCATCTCACTACATCCTTTCATCCTCAGACAGATGGTTAAGCAGAAAGCATCATTCATATGTTAGAAGATATGCTAAGGTCATGTGTAATCGATTTCAAGGGAAGTTAAAATGACCACTTACCTTTGATTGAGTTTGCATACAACAACAGCTATCATTCCAGTATTTGGATGGCCCCATTCAAAGCTCTCTATCATAGGAGATATAGATCTATAATTGGTTGGTTCGAAGTTAGTGAGGCCTCAATCATAGGTCCTGACTTAGTATTCGACGCCTTAGAAAAAGTCCATTTAATCATTGAAAGACTCTGGGCTGCTCAGAGCCGACAAAAGTCTTATGCGGATGCTCATTGAAAAGATCTCGAGTTTGAGGTTGGTGATTATGTCTATCTAAAATCTGTCCCATGAAGGGACTGAAGAGATTCGACAAGAAGGGAAAGCTCAGTCCCCAATATGTCGGTCCTTTCAAGATTCTCAATCGTTCCGGCAAGGTAGCTTATGAGCTTGAATTACCTTAAGATCTATCCTCTGTTCATCTAGTCTTCCATGTCTCTATGCTCAAGAAGTGTTTTGGTGACCCACCAGTCGTAGTCCCTATTCAAATCATTGATGTTCAAAACACTCTCTTATGAAGAGATTCCGGTCCAAATCTTAGACTATCAGACTCGTAGATTGAGGAACAAAGAAGTCCCTCTAGTTAAAGTTCTTTGGAAAAATTAGTCCGTCGAGGGAGATACTTAGGAAGAAGAAGAAGACATCCATACCAAGTATCCTCACCTCTTCTCCGCCAACTCATATCAAGCTCAAGGTAGAAGTTCTCCTTAAGCTTACGCAGTTTCATGTTCAGCGTTCATCACGAACTTGGTATTCAATTTTATGTTCATGTTCCCACTATAAACTTGGTAGGAAGTACCATTACATATTCAGTCATGCCTTCATGTATCAGCTCAGTTATATAATTATGCATTAGAAATGCATTCTCATTGTGAGAAACTTATTTCCTCAGAACATTCAGTCATGCATTCATGAATCAGTTACTCAAGCATCAAATATGCATATTCAGTATGTTATGTTTAGCTTGTCAGTCATGAGATCATGTTCTAGTTATTCATGTTCATTTTATGTTTAGCTTATTATTTTCCCTCCCAGTCAGACTCATTCGAGGACGAATGTTCTCAAGGGGGAAATATTGTAATACCCAAAATATTTCTAGAAAATTTCATCCTAAGAATGCCTAGTATTATCTTCTAAAGTGAATGGTAATTATTCCATGAGTAATTTTCAAGATTTTTACTTTTTTTCATGTGGAAAATTTAATAAGCTTTCCATCGATATATGATTCGCTTAAATTCGATAACCGGGTAAGAAGTTATGACTATTTCAAGTTCCCGTTGTAAAACAATGCCATATGAGTCAGTGGAACGCCGCGCCACAAGAGGAAATGGCATTTGGAAATTTCTTGTAGGTATCCAAGATTATGGAGAGTCGCGCCAGCACTCAAATTTAGAATTATCCTTTTTCCAGTGTCTCAGCGCGATTTCCCCCGCATCGCCCCAAAGTTCCAGGTCACGAAGGAAGGGGCAACACGATGGCTCCACGTCTCACCATCCCTCAGTTTCCCAATTGTCAATTTCTAGTGGCACTGAACGATAACGCAACATCGCGCCAGGGGCCCTGTTTGGGAATTTTTTACTGAAATTAAATGACACGTCCGGGGTTAAAAGGGTCAATTTCCTACCCCTATTTAAACCCAATAACACATGATCTAGCTAATCTTTACCCAACATATACTATTTTCTCTCTAGTTTCACTCAAGAAAAATCTAGGGTTTCTATTGGAGATTCTAATTAAAGAAGTTTTCACCATCAATCTTCATGAAATCACGAACTAAGGTATGTATAGTGTTCATTCATGGACTCCTTTCATCCATGAAGCCCAAGAATCCCTTTTCTAAATTCAAGTTATGGATTTTCTTATGAATTTTATGATTGGGCTGCTTTGTTTCATGTTGATAATGAGTAATTGAATTGTATTCCATGAATGAGTGTTAAATTCCATATGGGTTGATTCGTATCGGTGTAGATTCGTGAAACCCTAGGACTAAACCCTTGAATGATTAAATTGGAATTGAATTACGACAGTTAATTGTTGTATGATGTTTTTTACACATTATATACCTACTATGTGTTTGGTTGAATACCTAGATGAAGGCAAAGTTTCTAATTAGCATGATATCATGAAATCCCCATGTACGTACAAGCTTATGCCTATCACATATTTGATAAAATACTTAAGTAAATGTATTATGATTATTATTATGTATTCAAGTAAGTCATGTTTTTTCAGTTTCTAAGTCATGTTTTTTCAGTTTCTTTCCATCGATTCCTAGGGGTACTTGTACCCGAAAGATTAGGTTTGTACCTAGATCCATGTCATGTTCTCAAGATAGTCTCAGTCAAGCTATGAATCCTTAGACTTTAGATAGTCTTATGACTCAGGAAAAATCTCCATGATCTCATGGCTCAGTCAGATGTTAGATATCAGTAATATTCCATCAGTAAACAGAAGTCAGTAACTCGGTCCTTGTTCAATTAAGTAAATCATGTTTAGTGTCTAATCAGATGGAAGTAGAAATTAGCACCGAGCGAACCCAAGGGTGGGAACTCACCTGTTATATGAGGGTGTGATTCTTAGAAGCAATCCTTGCATTCCAAAACTATGTATCCAGCATAGGTTGATATATCATATCCTTCTATATGAGGGTATATGAGGTGGCTTAACCTGCTGTATGAGGGTTCCCACCGTTCTCATTAGAGTTACCTGTTCTATTAGGGTTACTCATATGTTTTCCTTACCAGTGGCGCGGTATTGACACCCTTCAAACCAGGGCATAGATTGGACCCCAATTCAGCTATAATGCATCATTTGGGGCATATCGGTAAGATGACTACCTCCCACAATCTCAGCATCATTCTATGTAAAAGAACTCAGATAGATCCTTAGAATCCAGGACTGTCAGATACAGTCAACTCAGATACAAAATGGAACTCAGATAGTTCCACCAAATTCCGGACTATCAGATACAGTCACTCATGTTATCAATTATATCAGTTATCAGTATGTCATGTTATCAGGTATTCATATTCAGTACTAATGTTATCACGATTTCATATATAGTTACTATGTATGCATGCATGTAATCTCACATTCATATTAGTCAGTTAGCCAGTATTTTTCATGCATATTAACCCCATGAAATTAGCATACCCCAAGCATACCAGTACATTCAAAGTACTGACACATTTGTGCTATGGTGTCCTATACCATAGGTTTAGAGACACGTGCTCCAGATCAGCAGTAGATTCCAGTTTCAGCAGTCAGAGTTAGAAGTTAGTCCTCATCATTCGAGGACATGATTATTTATCTATTATCTCATTAATTAGTTTATTAGTTGGAGTTAGTTGGGGACTTATCCCATCAGCTCCTTACTCAGACAGTTTAGTTAGTTAGAGGAATTCTAGACTATCATGTTTCAGACTTCAGTATTTTTAGTTTTATTTTGGGTATTTCATACCCTTTTTAGATATTATATTTTAGTTCAGTTATGTGAACCTTATGGCCTTTCAGTTTATGTTTGTACATTATTCAGTATTTTATGAAGTATACAAGTACAGATATTAGTCATGGGTTAGCTTGTGGTCCTTTGGGGTCATGGGAACCATGTAGTATTCCGAGTAACAAATTTAGGGCGTTACAATTGAATATCCAACAATTTAGTTGTGTTCCTAGAACCAGTGTCATGTTATCACGATACTCTCAGTCAAGCCATAATCAATAGAATTCAGTCAGTTATGTGACTCAGGAAAACTCAGTATCAGTCCAATCCTATTTAGTAATCTCAGAAATCTCAGTGATCTCAGTCATTCATCATGTCTAAGTATTATTCAGTTCAGACCTTTGTAAATCCAGTCAGCTAGCAGAACTCAGTAGCATTCTGTCAGTTAACAGAATTCAATATATTCCGTCAGTCAATAGAAATCCAGTGAAATCAGTTCAATCTAGTTAATTAGTAAAATCAGTAATAAACTAGACTAGCCTAGTATAAATTAGGAAATCAGTTCTATGTCTATTCAGTTGGGAGTAGGATTCAGCACCGAGTGAACCCAGGGATGAGGACACACACTGTCAGCCACTAGAGGGTGTTATCCTTAGCAGAAATCCTTATATTCCAGAACTATATAGACAGCGTAGGTTGAGATGTACCCCTACGAGTCTAGGGACTATACATCTTATTTAAGTTTTCCTTACAGAAAGGGTTGACGGAAGATCTCCCTATCATAAAGGGTTTACTCACAGCTTGTCTTTACCCGTGGCATGGTATGAATACCCTTCCAGCTGGGGTTATAGGTTGGACCCCACCAGTTTAGATTTGGGGCATGTCGGTTAGATGATTACCTCTCACAGTTTCAGTTTTATATTCAGTCTTCAAAATAGAACTTAGTCCAGTTCTACAGAAATCAGGACTGTCAGACACAGTAACTTAGCTCAGTACGAAACTCAGCTAGTTTCATCAGAATTCAGGACTGTCAGATATAGTCACCTACTTTATAAAGAACTTGGATAGTTTTACATATTTTAGGACTATCTGATACAGTCATGCAACTCCGTATAATATTTAAATCAATTATTTATAACTTGGACTATCAGAAATAGTCTTTCAGTTATCATTTACTAATAAACTCAGATATCAGTAAATACATATTGTCAGCAGACTCAGTAGTCCGAACTCAGTATTCATTCCTATCACGACCTCAGTTACAATTACGCATTCATACATGTATTCTCACATTCATGTTATACAGTTATTTAGTATTGTTCATATATATGAACCCATTGCATTCAGCCTACATTGCTTGTATACCAGTACATTCAATGTACAAACATATTTGGACTAAGGTGTTTTCTACCATAGGTTTAGAAGCACGAGCTCCCTAGCATCCTTAGTAGATCTGACGTTCAGCAGCTAGACTAGCAGTGAGTCCTCATCATTCAAGGATGGCATGATTATTTTATTACTTTATTATTTCAGTAGTTTAGAGTTAGTTAGGGACATATCCCATCAACTCCATAGATTTCAGACAGTTTAGAGGCTTTTAGACTACAACATGTTTCAGATATTTTATTTCAGTTTTGGGTATTGTTATACCCCATTACAGATATTGTTTTATATTTAGTATTAGTTCAGTTTAGAACCTTATGGCCTTACATCTTATATTATGCATATTTATAGTATATTATTCAGTTCTCAGTTACAGATATCAGTCATGGGTTAGCTTGTGATCCTTTGGGGTCATGAGCATCGTGTAATGTTCTAGGTACCAGATTCGGGGTGTTACACAAACCTACGTTGAAGAAAACTCTGTCTGAATTTTTGAATTAAAAGAAACCAAGCATTGGTTACTTTCACTCCTTTAGATGCAAATACTTTATTCACAACAACGGTAAGGATAACATTGGTATGTTTGATCCTTGTAGTGATGATGGTATTTTCATGGGATACTCCAATTCTAGCAGATCCTATAGTATTTTCCAAAAACACACTTTTACATTGACGAAATGTTCATGTTTTTTATGATACTAACTATATATGTTGAGAATACTAGAACTGTGGATGATCAAATTGAATAGATAATGGGAAGTAAAACTACTCTCGTTGAAGTTGACTTACCTTAAAATGATCAAATTTGAACCAAGCAACTGTTGTTTTAAATATCAAATTGCAATACAAAGAGTTCCAAATGAAAGGATAAGTGAACCAGATTATCCAATGAGATTCATCATTGGTGATCCATTAAAAGGTGTAAAGACAAGGGCTTCCAACAAAAGTAGTGCATATGTTGCTCTTATATCTCAACTTGAACAAAATAAAGACATAAGGCTCTAGAAGATGATAGATAAGTAAAAGGAATAAAAAAAGGTAATTGTGCAATTTGATAAAATAATGTGTTGATTCTTTTTCTAAAACTGTAAAACACCTCAATCATTAGAACCAAGTTAGTTTTAAGAAACTAAATGGATAAATCAGGAAAGGTTATGCAAAATAAAGATCATATAGTTGCTCAAGGCTACTCACAACAAGAGGGCATCAATTATGATGAAACTTTTGCACCTGTTGCAAGGTTAGAATCAATATGAATTTTACTTTCCTATGCTTCTTATCAGGTTTAAAATTATTTCAAATGGATGTCAAAAGAAACATACTAAATGGATTCGTTGATGAACAAGTTATTGTAAAACAACCTCCAGGATTTAAAAATATATATTTTCCATATTATGTTTTTAAACTCTCAAAATCTCTTTATGGTCTAAAATAAGCTCCTCGAGCTTTGTATGTTAGATTGAGAAGTTTCATAACTGATCATTACTTTAAAAGAGGAAAAATTTACACAACCCTTTATTATCAAAAGAACTTAATCTAGAAATATTATTATTCAAATTTATTTTAATGATATTATTTTTTGTAGTACTAATATTTAATTGTGCAAGGAATTTTTTGAGCCAATGCAAAGTGAATTTAAAATGAGCATGATGGGTAAGTTGACATTCTTTTGGGGCTACAAATATAACAGTCCACTAAAGAAACTTTCATTTGTCAAAGTATTTACACCAAAGAACTCATTAAGAAATTTGGAATAATGGATGCTAAATTCAGTTGGACTCCTATTAGCTCTACTTGTACTCTTTCATCTAATGATGATGGTAAGGCTGTCAATGAAACTAAATATCGTGGTATGATTTTCTCACTTCTTTATTATACTGTTATTTGACCTGATATTTTATTTAATGTCTGCAAATATGATAGATTTTAGTTAGCTCCCAAAGAATCTCATAAGACTTGTATTAACAAATTAGTAGATATTTTATAAAAATCATGTCAATTGTAATTTGGCATCCTAGATCAAGTAATTTTGAGATAATGGGATTTTTAGGTGCAGATTATATAGGTGACAAGGGCAAAAAAAAATACTAGTGGCTTCTGTCAACTTATGGGAAATTCTCTCAAATCTTGAACTATAAAAAACAGAATTGTGTATCTTTCTAGTAGGGAGTCTGGATATTTTTCCAATGTCTTATATTGTGCTCTAATTTTTTGTATTATTGATTAGCTCAGTGATTATGATATTTTTGTTAAACCTATGAAAATTATGTGTGATAACTATCGTGATATTTGTGTATCTAAAAGTCCTTTGCATTATTATAGAGAAAAGCATATTGATATTAAATATTATTTTATTAGAGATCAGTTTTAGAAGGTAGTATTGATATATCATGTATTTGTATTGGATTTCAATTTTCAAATATCTTTAAAAAACCTCTATTGGAAGAGAAATTTTTCTATCTAAGATAATCTCTTGGTATTATTGGAAAACTTTTTTAACCTACTTGTCTTGATTTGTCAATTGTATGTAAAAGTGTATTTTCTTAATGATTTATGTGATTGATATACTTTTCATTTTTTATCCCTCTTTTGCTGCCTAAAAGGGATTTTTTGTATAGGAAATAATTATGGAGATTTTTTATTTTTCTAGACACCTTTTCTTTTCCTTTTTTTTTAAATTTGGGTCCTTTAATTTCTTCTCGAGTCTTTTTTCCTCCTCACTCTTACCTTTTCATCTATCCTAAAATTGCTAAGCACTCTTGATGAGTGGTAAATTTACCACACATAGACATCCAAATTTATGCACACTTCTATGGTTAAATCATGTAATTTAGGAAAATTTTCCATTTAAATGCAATAATTCACATAGTTTGCAGGTTTATAGGTAAATGAAGGAAAACAAGTCAAATGAGATGAAAAGAGAACAAAATGGGAAAAGTTAGTGCAAAAGCAGGAAAATTTAGAGTAGGAACTGACCCTCAGTTACTGCGATTGTGGATGAGGGTAGCAATCATGACCAACCAAAATTAGTCAAAGTTAGCAATCACGATGTGTTCACCGTGATTACGGGATTTGTAATTGTAATCAAGCATAGGCGATCGTGATGGTGCAAAAATCAGCCCAGGGAAGATTCATAATTTCCCATAGTTGGTTCCAATCCTTCAAAGTGCAAACACCCTTTTACTTTAGGGATATCTTAACTAGAATTCAAGTTTTGGCATTGTAAAAACACTACAAAATTGGAAAACATTATTGTAGTTAATTTTCCAAGGAATTTAGTTATAATTGAAGTTGAAATTTGAGAATACTCTTACTCTGACTCTTCAATGGAATCTTTCAATATCAATTTAGGTATATTATTTCTGTCAAACATCATGAGTAGCTAAAGTTCTGTCTTGTGGTTATGTTGAAATAGGGTGTAAATATGTGTGGGTCTTGAGTTTAGTGTAGATTCTTGGTTAATAATGATTGGGTTTCACTATTGCTTGACTGTTAGATTAAAATTTATGGGTGAAAATGCCAAATTCCCAAAATCTTGCATCATCCTTTAATATGGGTATTAAATCATTCTTGAAAGAGGGATATGGTTGAAAATTATTTGAGAACAATAGTGAAATACCTTGGATATTTGTCCTTGAAAATTCCTGGAGCTTTGAGCTCACTTCCCTGTTGATGACTCATCATACGAGTCATATGGTGTGGTTACGAGTTTAGCGAGCTAAGTTGTAACCAAACCAATGAGGAGTTGTCTAAATTCTGCTCTGAGTGTGAGTTACTCACTATGATCTATAATACCATGTTACGAGTGGTAGGGTTTAGTCGTATGTTATCTAGTTTCTAATCCCATTGGGTTTTGTCTTGCATATGACTAGACCATACAAGTTATATGTTCAGATAACATATAGGTTCATGGAGTCATAATATGGATATTGAATGGTTTTCCACCTTACTTTTTAGGATATATCTAATCGCTACGAGTAGTATGACTTGGTGACGAGTTGGTGGGTTGACTCGTAACAAAGGAAAACCTTTTTACAGTTTTAGTTGGGGTGCTTTGGACATTTCCCACTTAAAACCTTTAAAGTCCCACATCCCTAAAACACTTTGGGGCATTCATTCTACACTTACAAGATCAAAACATCCTTATTACTCTCTCAAAATCCTCTCAAGAAATATTGGCTACGGTTTCTCCAAAGTGGCCATCTAAGGGTTCAAGAGTCAATTTCTCTCCGTGAAACTTTGTAATTCAGGCATGTGACTCTTACCTCAATTTTAGTTTACTAAAACTCATATTCTTAAAGCATTGTTCATAAATCATTTATGGTAGTTTTGAAACCAAGGTTGAGGTGCGTAGAATTGAATATTATTTTCTACGGTTTAAGTTGTGATTATGCATATTTTAATTATGGTTTTGCCCAAGTGGGTGAGTAGAAATGGTGACTTAATTCAGGGGTAATAGTTGAACCCCAAATTTTATGATTTTGGCTTTGATAATGAAATGCCCTCAACCTTCTTGTGAAATTATTAATAAGAATGATAATGTCATAGGTTTAATTGTATTTTGGAACAAAGGCTTTGGCATAACCATGATAATAATTAATGAAACACTTTGTAAAGGCCTTGATGTCCACATATTGATTGAAATTATAGCCTTGGGGTTTGGTTTGCCAAATGGTTTCGGGTCCGAAATGTTAAATTAATTTGGTGTCCATGTTTGGACAGTGGGTTTGAGTCCCAAATAATGAAGCTATTGTTATATTATATTGTATACTTGTAAGTGGGGTTGGTATGACGATACCAATGGGGTACGTAAAATTTATAATGGGTTAATAAATGTTTATGCATGTTAAATGTTTTAAATTGGGCTTAAGAGCGGGGTGTGTAGCCGGACCATGAAAGTTGAGGCCTGAAGTACTAACACTGAAAGTCGAGCTAGCCAGTGCTGGTTTCTTAGTGACTGGAAGGTTTGAGTCCCCTGTATTGGTTATTATAATGGGAGGTTCAACTCCCCCATATTGTATATATTGGTGCTTAAGTCACCTTGAATATGCCAAGAGGTTTGAGTCCCCCGTAAAGGCATATACGGATATAGATATTGTCTAGTTTGTGTGGGTAAATGCACTAAGGCCCTTCAAACTAGGGGAAAGTTGGGATCATATTTCTCGTGGGTGCCTTGTTACATGATGGCTATGCTACACAACCCAGGTTAATGTCTTCGAAGTTCAAGCTAAGCCTTTCTCCCTACCCATGTATATGGTATTATATATGTATATATACTTTATATAATATTATGCATTGAATGTTGTGTTGGTTTTGAACTGTTATCATGGAATTATTTTGTTTCTCTATCACTGAGTTACATGCTAGTGCTCTAACAGACAACCATCTTTAGATGTTGTATCCCCATGCGTTGTAGGAACTTGCCATACTTCCACATCTTCTTCTCAGTGACTTAGATTTGAAATCATCTTGCGAGTCAGATTGATGTTGTAGGCTTCCATTCCTTGGAAGAACCTAGCTCATCTTGTGATTCCCATATACTATTTTGACTATATTTTAGATATTATTTTTTGGCTATTGTCGGGGGTATGTCCGGATATTTTATTAACCTTCAATTTTATAGAGGCTTTATTAGATTACTGTGGACTTGGGTAGTTTGGTTGATTATTTGTTGACCGACAGTTATCCGTTTACCGATGGTTGGTATAGATATATCATGAATTATAATTAGTTTTATTATGGTCTATCTTGTCAAATGTTCAAAATTCATTCGACATTTTGGCGATGTTGTGTTCGTTCAGTTAGGTGAAAGGGGTGATCTACGGTCCACATGGGACTTGAGATACCCATCATGTCTGGGCCTTTTGTTTGGGTCATGAAAAATAGTTAGATGTTATCTTATTCTGTTACATTGTTATAGAAATAAGGAAGGATTGTGAATTTGCTATACATTGGGCATTTTCCTAGAAATAGGGATGCCCGACTAAGGTTTTGGCCGGATTTGTTTGCTACACCTATGAGGTCTTCGAAAGCATCCATGGGTTGTATTTTTGTTTTTGTTTGAAAAACTAGAATTAAAAACCCTAACCTTGCCTACCATATAGTCATTAAATAGAGTTTGTATTTGACTTTCATGTACCCATGCACTATGTGACCCTAGGAAGACATAATCATAAGACTATTCTACTATTGGAATCTTAGCTATAATTGTTGCTATAAATTGGTAGTTTAATTAGAATTTTTTCAATCAACATTTTAAAACATACCCCCAAGTTTTAATTTGTCTTATTTCATATTTACATTGTGGGTAAATACTTAGTTGCTTTTAACAATACATAGGAATCGAATACTAGTTACACTCATCATGGATTTGATCCCAACTCAAGTTGGGTTATTCAATTGACAAAGATCGTCCTACATCAAAACAATGATATTGGTGAGCGTGATCAAAATGGTGCCATTGTTGGGTAGTGAAACTTAGTTTTTTCTTGTGTGGTGTTGATCGTTACTTTGAGTTTACTTTTAGTGTGTATTATTTATTTTGGTTGTTGTTTTTGTTTCCTTATAGGTGATTTCAATAGTGTCCAAGACATAATGAATGATCATGCAAGTAATGCAAGAAGCTTTGTTAGAACCCTTGATGATGAAGACCATCTCCATTATGCGGGGCATTCTATTACCATCTTCATCCCACCAACTGTGGGGAATGAGGTCTTCCACATCACAAATAGGATTTTACACATGCTTCAAAGAAAGGGCTCTTTGGGGGTCAAACTCATGAAGATCTAAACTTGCTCTTACAAAATTTGGTTGAAGTGTGTTCCCCATTGGACATTACTCATATTTCATAAGAATCGATATGGTTACATCTCTTACCATTCTCTCTAACAGTTGAGAAAGTGTTGTGGTTGAGGTCCCTTCCCACAGGATCAATTACATCATGGTTCCAGCTTTCCGATGTTTTCATAGATCATTACTTCCTACCATAAAAGATGTTGCAATTGCTAGATGAAATCATAAACTTTTATCAACTCAATAGGGAGCCTTTATATAAATTGTGGGAGAGATTTAATTAATATTTTGTGCAATGTTCCAGCCACAAATTACAGGCTAACATGCTCTTAAATATATTTTATAGGGCATTGGCTAAACTCAACATGACCATGGTGGATAACACAGCTAGTGGATCACTTATGAGATTGTCTTATGGAGGGGCTTAAACTTTTCTTGATCAAATAAAAATAAAAATAGAGTGTGGCACACTTGGGACACCGAGGTATCTAAAGGTTCCTCTACCACCTCCAATGTGGATAAATAGCAAAAAAAGAAAGAAGAAGATAGGGAGGAAAGTATTGCAAAAATTATGTTATAATTAGACCTCCTTAAAATGTATGTGATAGGTGCACCCATAATAATGGTCAATGTCGTGGAATCTAGAGGATATGGTGAAGAAGAAAACAATAGAATTGATGAAAAACTTTGATATTTGGCAAACTAATTGGGGGGGGGGGGTTTCCTAGACTTTCAAATGCAAGGTGGTAACCAAGGATGGTCCGATCGTGATCGAGAAAAAGAGTAGTGAGATAGGGATAGAGATCATTAATAGAGGTAGAATAAAATGGAGCATGATAGATATGTGCCCCCCTTCAATGATTGAGTGAAGAGCAAGGAGTCAAATATCATGAATCACAAAAAGTTCAAAGCCGATGATGTGCTTTCTAGAATCTTGATGAGTATAAAAGGAATGGAAAAGATGGTTCAAGAATTAAAAGGAAACTTTTCTAAAATAAACCAAATGGAGGTGTCACACTTCTCTTCAATCAAGAAATTAAAGACCCAAATTGGCCAAATCTCAACCACACTCAATGCTAGGCCCAAGGGTGGCCTTCCTAGTGATATGGTGGCAAATCTAAAAAATAATACTCAAGTTTTAGCAATTGTCACCGGAGTGGTAAAGAACTTGGTGCACAAGATGTTGAGTTCAAGGAAAGGTCTCTTGATGATCTAGTGAACACAAATAAAAAGCATATGGGTGAGTCGAATAATGAGGCTCCAAAGTCTCAAGAAGGGGATAATGAAGAGCCAATGATAAATGAAGAGATGGTTGATAAGGAGGGAACTTCTAAGGTAGTTGACGATGATGAAATGCAATGTAACCCATTCTCCCAAATTAAAATTCCTCCTCCTTTCCCTCAAAGAGTCAAGAAAAATAAGGAAAATTTTAAATTTAAGAAGTTCCTCTCCAAGCTTAGAAACCTTTCAATCAATATCCTGTTGCTAGAAGCCATTCAAGAAATTCTGGGATACGCTAAGATAATGAAGAAATTGATGTCAAAAAATCACCTAGTGGATGGTGAAACCATTAAAGTTACCCATGGTTGTAGTTCTGTCATGACTAGTGCTATGGAGGAAAAGAAAGAGGATCCGGGATCCTTCGCAATACCTTGCACCATTGGGACACACAAATTTGATAATGCCTTGTGTGACCTTGGTGAAAGCATATATCATTCCCTATGTTATCTATTGAAGACTTGGTTTGGGTACTCCTACTCCAACTACAATGAGACTCTTGATGGCCGATTGCTCCATAAGGAAACCGTTTGGAGTTTTGTACGATGTCTTGGTCAAGGTTGATCGTTTTATTTTGCTGACAAAAATTGTGGTCCTAGATTGTGAAAATGATAAATAAATACCCATTATTCTTTGAAGACACTTTCTAGAAACCATGAGGGAAATCTTTTATATGGAGCAAGGATAAATGAAATTTCAGGTTCAAAATGATGAAGTGTCTTTCCGCATTTGTAAACTGAAAAACAACTAATTGAACTTTAAGTGTTGTACATCATTGGTGTGGTGGACAAGGGTGTATATTATGGATCCCTTAAGGATCCAACATTAAAGTTGAAGCGCGTTGTGCCATTATGATAAATTAGGGGCTATATGGGAAGCAACCCACCAATGTCAATAAACTGACCCATATCCTTTGAATTTTTATTAGTAGATTAAGTTTCATTTTTTTTATTAATCCATTAAATTATGGTACTATAGGTGTTTTGAATGAGGTTGAGAAAGGTTAAGTGTTGTGCATCTGAGTAGTGGCTGAACAGGGAAAAATAGAGGACCAAAAATTAGCCTCAATTATCATAATAGCGGTATGTGTGCTATCGCAATCGCAATCACCGTGTACCCGTGATCATGGAACTGAGACCGCGATTTAGGAATGAATCAGTACCCCATATTCCCCCACACCCCTTTCAAATTTCCCTATAATTATAACTGATTATGAGCATATTTGTGCATCCAATAGTGCATAAACATTGCTTAAAGATCTCTTAATCTGGTATATAATTCACATTCTCTCTTTTATTCTTACGTGTAGGACTTATAACTCATGTCTTAGGAATGACCTAAAACATGGATTTGCATGCTAAATCTTTATTTAAATGGTGCTTGTTTGGTGTGGTTCTCTGTTGTTATTGGTGTGCACACACATGGGGAAGTCTTGAGGACCCAAAGTTTTTCAAAAAGATAGAAATAGAATGTGCACACAAAGTATTCAATTAAATGCCCAAACGAATTCCTTAACCATTTTCACATGTTCTAAGGGTATGATAAAATATCTAGGGACTACGTTTTATGTTTATAATGTAAATTGTTGATTTGCAACAAAAATAGGCATTGAAACTACATGTTTTGAACTTTGAAAATTTTGATCCGATAATGCCTCAGTTACAGTGATCACGGTCACAAGATTGCCATCGCGGTCACAACATTATGCTTGTGCTAGTGCGAACATGGCTCAGTGGTTTACGATTGCAATATTTGAGACTGTTTTTCAGCCTAGAAAAAAATCCGTCAAGTCCATTTCTTCCCCATAAATTGCCAACATACCATCCCTTAGCTTAATTATTTAACATAACATAGTTTTTGCACGAAAAATATTGATAATTAATGCTATTGTTTTATTCTTAGTTTTTCTTAGGATAAAGATATGGGACTACTACCAAACTTATTTAATAGATGCTGAGTGCCAAAATTTGTACTATGCCAACTTTCCCAGAACCAAGTTACTCCTAAAGAGAGGCATCTACTTTGATAGGGTACCCGAGAAGCTCCCAACCTTTCAAGACTACTTGGTGGCAAATGGGTAGAGATGCTTTGATTTGGATGACTATCGGTCAAATAAGCATTGGGTGAGGGAGTTCTATACAAACCTCTACGCAGTCTCTAACTTAGACCCAGTTATGAGGATATAAGGGAAGGAAGTTCAATTAGGAGCTGAGAAAATAAATGACATGTATGAGTTATCGGATGCTGACATAAAACCATATGAAGATAAAGGTTATGATCCTAGGATTTGGCTGTATGATAAGATATACCCTAGAAGAGAGGTTATGTGGGACACCACAAGGATGGGAATATCATTGCATGATTTCACAGCTGAGGCTTGGATTTGGTCGGCTATTATTTCTAGCAAGATTTCTATATGCACCAATATGACATATGTCCCTGAGATGAGAGCTTAGATGATTTCATAAATTTTGGATAACATTCCTATGAATGTTGGGTGTCTTATTCTACAAGACATGCAATATTTCAAGATCGAAGGTGGCTCTTTGCTTTTATTTTCTTTCTTGATTACTGAGTTGTGCAGGATAGATGGGGTTGAAGCGTACCCCAGAGATACTTGGCTGCACCCAATAACCTTCATTTACCCTCTTAAAATTTGGGGTGAACGTTCAACTAGCAAGAGTAAGAAGAGGAAGATCGACTTAGGAATGTCAATAAATGAGGACACAAACTGTTATAGACCAACCATAACAGGGAAATTTAAGGAGATCTTGGTCAAAATGAGGGTGATCAAGGAGCTTATAGCTGTATTATCTATGAGTCTAGGAGATCTTTCCACCATCTATCACTCTTATGTTGCTCATTCCTATTATGAGAAATACTTGGAGGGACAAAAGAAGTAGTGAACCACTATTTCGAGGCTTGAGAGGGCCTACTCATCTTTTGCACAGTCACAAAGGGAACTCAAGAATTATGATGAGAAGATGATGAAAAGGGAGAAAAAAAAGATAAATTCTTCATAAAGATGTGAAATGGGGGTAAGGGCCTTGAAAGGTCCTGAAATCAAAACAAGGACTTTCTTCTTCTAGAGCTAAGAGTAATGATGAGCCCCCAGCTATATGGTCAAATTCAGATGATGTTAGAGGTGATGTGAAGACCGAGGGCGATGACAATCCTTGATACAGTTACAGGGAGTACCCTTTACTCTTTTAATTCTTTCTTGATTATGTAGTGATGTAACTATAAGCTTTTAGCTGAGGGGTGCTCATCTTTGTATTCAGTTATTTTACCTTGGTCTATATTACTAAGATATTTGTTGGATGTTTTTATGTTGATTAGGATGATTTTTATTTTTGGATATAATTATAGAGCACCCTGATGGTGCCTACATTTAATGTATTAGTTGTTTGTTTCATTCTTAGATTTTTTTTTATTTGTGATGATGTCAGATGATCCTTTCCTTATGATAGATCGAGTGAGAAAATTGTTAAGGGAAAATCGTCGTGATTTTGTTTGGAGCCATAAATGCAGGGGAAGTCTAAGTACACATAGCGTTGGAGTTTTGAGATCACTCGTATATATATGGTGAAGTCGGATTAGCCATATGGTTTGCCCTCATGAGAGCTAAAATGTGAGACAATTGATTGGTTTGGTGCCATCAATAGCAAATTTTGTGTGGTGTATATACAAAGAAAACACCCTCCCCCCATCCAAAAATTTTGAAAACCAAGCCCATAAACGTGAATAATCTTGTTACAATTCTTTACCTCTTTCTGTGACTCCAAAGTCCTTAGTTTGTAGTACAGGGAAAATACCGCCTTTTGTCTCTACTAGAAAATGCAATTGAGCCTCCTTAAAAAGTTTGTATGTCATATGTTGTGAGCATAGTGGTTTAATATTCATGTTTAATTGTATTATCGAGAACTAGACCATTAGTTTGTTAAGGCTAATTGTGATTATATTTCATCGGTGAAATGATCTTAGGACTGTTTTGCAAACGTAGGAACCCACTTTAGCCTATATATCCTACCCGTACATGGAATAGTATCCCTATACACCCATTTTGATCATTTAAGACTTTCTTTGGAGACCACATTACAAGCCTTTAACCATTTGAAGTTTACCCCTCTTTTGAGACCTACCCTCCTTGAACTTGAAAATAACACTTGAGGCCAAAATCCTAAGTTGGGTATGATAACTTTTGGAAGATGTGTCCTTGGGCCATGGTAGTGTAAGTGGAAACCTAAAATATAAGCAAAAAGAGTAAGAGAAAAAATAAAAAAGATAGGAATCACCAATAAAAGGAAAAGCATAGATTGGACAAAAGAAATAATTTAGATGAAAATAGTTTCAAAGAAATGGGTGAATCAAGGTAGTGAAAGTAGGAATGTGTTAAGATTGGAAACAAATGAAGTGGCCCATGGTCAAAAGTTTGATTGAATATTATGATATACATGCTCAAAAAGGGTGCAATCACTTTGTTCCCAAACAATATCATACCCTTTCCCTAAACCTATATTACAATCTTGATAAAGTCCTTCCAGATCTTCAATCAAGTGTATTCATAGTTGTGGAGATTAAAAATAAGGGCAAGCATATGGCCTGATACTCGTTTACATTGAAAGATTCTTTGTGAGAGTGAATGTTTGCACTTAAATCACTTGTTGCATGATAAATAATTTGGCCTGTGGTATTTCCTTTATATGGGGAGGCATGTAGACTAATTGAGGTAGGTGAAATTGTCATCTTCTATAAATGAGGCAAAAAAGTATAGTTGAATGGTATCAGTGCAGAGTAACTTCTAAAGAATTAGTGATTGTTGCATTATAGTTCTTTAAAGTCTTTTGTATTCTTGAGATTGTAATTTATGTTGAGGGAAGTTGTGAGACTAGTTTTACCTATTCTTGATAGCTAATTGTTGGTTAAAATCAAGACTGAAGTCATTGTGATCATTTGGTCGTATAAATGGGCTTGAAATCATATAGTCTCATTGAGTGAGAAGTAGTGTTGCTTGAGGACAAACAAAGGTTTAAATTAGGGGTGTTGATAAGTGGTACATTTACCACTCATATAATTCAAATTTTGTGCACACTACTATGATTAAATCTTATAAATTAGGCAAATTTGCCATTTGAATGCACTAATTCCAATAGATTGCAGGTTTACACGTTATTGAAGAAAAACAAGTGAAATTAGCTAAAAAGAGAACAAAAAGGAAACAGTAGTGTAAAAGCTAGAAAATATGGAGCAGGAACTGACCCTCAGTTACCACGATCACGGCTAGAGAGTCACAATCGTGACTCACCCAAATCAGTTAAATCTAGAGATCGTGATGGGTTCACTGTGATCATAAGAGCCGCTATCATGAACAAGCATTGCCTATCGTAATGGAGTGGAATTCAGCCTCGGTGTCGATTCATAATTTCCCACAGCTGTTTCTAATCCTTCTAAGGGTAAAAACCATTTCACTTTAAGGATATCTTAACTAGAATTCAAGTTTTGGCATTATAAAAACACTACTAAATTGGGAAACACTAATGTAGTTAATTGGTGAAGAATTTTTGTTATAATTGAAGTTTAATTGGATAATACTCTTTGTTTACCTCTTCAATGAAAGCTTTGAATGTCAATTTCGGTATATTTCTTCTCTCAAACTTCATGAGTAGATAAATATCTATCTTGGGGTTATGTTGAAATAGGGTGAAAATATGTGTTGGTCTTGATTTTTTGTGTTTATTCTTGGTTAATGATGATTGTATTTATCTAATGCTTGATTGTTAAATTGAAATTTGTGGGTGAAAATCCCAAATTAACAAAATCCCACTTCATACTTGAATAGGGGATGTGGGTATTCTTTTAGATCCTATATTATCCTTTAAAGAGGAATATGGGAGACAAGTATTTGAGAACAACAGTTAGATATTATCTTATTCCTTTGCATTGTCTTAGAAATAAAGATGGATTGTGCATTTTCTATGTCATGGGCATCTTCCTAGAAATAGGGATGCCCAATTAAGGTTTTTGGTTGATTTTCTTGCTACACCCATGAGATATTCGAAAGGATCCATGGGTGGTATTTTTGTGTTTGGATGAAATACTAGCATAAAAACCCCTAACTTAGCCTACCCATATAATCATTAACTAGAATTTGCATTTGATTTTCATGTACCCATGCACTATTTTCCCCTAGGAAGATATAATCCTAAGACTATTCTACTATTTGAAACTTATCTATAATTGGTAGTTTCATTAGAATCCGTTCAAACCACCTTTTAAACCATACCCCTAAAATTTTAATTTATATCCTATTTCATATTTACATTGTGGGTTATTTGCTTAAATTATTTCAACAATACATAGGAATCGAATACTAGTTACACTTCTCATGGATTTGACTCCAACTAAAGTTAGGTTATTATATTGACAACGATCATCCTTCACCAAACCAATGGTATAGGTGAGAGTGATCAACTATAAAATTGCATCTCTATGAAATAGGTAAAGCTCTTATTTCAATGGAAAGAGAAAGACCTTCTTTCCTATTTCTCTTGACTTTGATGTTTCAAATAAAAACCCTCATGCTTCTTCTGACTCCCCTCAATTAGTTCTAGGAATGTGTCCTTCTACTCTTGAGGTCTCTGGATGATCAAAGAAAAAGGTAAAATTTGACATTTCCAGTTCTCTCAATGTTAAAATTGATTTTTGTGACCTTCAAACGAAGCATTTTTCACTCTATGAATGAATTATCCATGGTTCAAGGTTGAGTTGTACATATAGTTCTTTTTGAGTCTCTTCATAGTCACATTAAACTCTTGTTTGAATTTGAAGAATGGACTAACTATTTTCTTCTACTCCCAAGCATGCCTATGAGTTTTTCATTAGACTATTTTATGCTAATCTTTGTTTTTTTTGTGCTGGTGAACTCGAAACCCTTGATAGTGGTAAAAGAATTTTTATTGACAAAGCTATGTTTATTTTTTTTTGTAGATTAATTTCTCAAGTTTTTCTACTTTCTCCAAAACCTTTGTCCCTCTAATTTTTATGTACCTTTTGAACAAGTCAAATAGTTTATTGCTCAAGATTACTATTATTCCTTATATTTTGATCTTTATCCTAATATGTTTTTTTTTAAATCAAATTATTCCTAACATTATTGCTACCACCTTTCTTCCTCATACTGGATCATTATATACCTTATCTCAGTGTGACACTCTTCTACTTAATTCATGTTTCTCCGCACAAAGTAAATCTATCTTCCTTCATTCTAAATCACATAATTGAATACTATCTTGATCCATCTAGTTTTCCCTATTGATTAATCACTACGCAAATTTTGGAAGACATTGACATCTCTCTTGAGGTTTTTTCTTCTATTATTGTGAAGCAATGTTACAATACAAATATTTTGGGTAGCATGGGGTAGGTTTTAGTTGATTATATTTAGATTCCTAAGTCTGAAGGTGGTTTTGGAAGCTCTTCCCCATCCTCAAAACCAAGGATCTCTACTTTTCCTACTCATAGTTCATCTTCTCTTGATATGCATGTTCATATGACTAAGATGGATTTGAATCTTGATGCAATAAATTATCTTCCCCTTGCCTAGAACTTTCAACTTTAGAAAATCATGGATGTTATAAATGAAACTTGTATTGATGATGCTTGTCCCAAGGTAACGTTGGACCAAGTAATCAATAAGGCTAGAAAGATTGGCGCAAAGATGCAAACATCTATGGATACTCTCTCAATTACCCTATCTAGTTATCTCACAAGATTTAAGGATGCCATTGCTCAAAAATTGGCATACCTTTATTATCATTTTGAAAATCCTCCTCCTACTCCTCAGGCTCCTTGAATATGTTTTTTTAAGACAATGTTTTGATGTATGTGGAATAAGTCAATAAATTCTTTTATTGTGTTCTAATATATTATACTAGGTGTTGTCTATTGCTTTGTTCTCGTTCTTTTTTATTGATGTCAAAGGGGGAGAAAGGTATACAAACTATTTTATGTTGACAATAGGATAATGCAATACTTCAAGGGAGCTATGTTCATAAAGTCAATCAATTCAGGGAGAGCCTAACAGGGAAGACGATTGAACTATTTCGACATATTTTGATTAATAAAAAGGGGGATATTGATAATTGTCTAATTTTAATTTATGATTTCATTGTAGAAACAAGGAAATATATAATACAAAATATTAGTTGTAAGAGCAAAAAGAAAAGGAATATGAGATTGTTGCCCAAACGGAAAAGAAATAATCCCCTCCTTCAAGAATTAATTACGGCATCATGTATCAAACAAAAGAAGAATCAAATCTTGAACCAAACCTATAAATGCATCGCGTCTCCCAAGAAATGTAGTTAAGGGTTATTATTTAGTCTACCTTTATTCTTTGAAAGAAGATATTCCATCCAACTTCTGAGAAGTAAATCTTTTGGGTTATTGTAGTTTGCATCTTCCAAAAGGCAAGTAGTAGTCCAATCACTAATATTTAGGAAATGGAAGTCTAAGAAAAAGATATACTTTTTTCTCAACCTTCTATAGCTTGTTGCTCTACTTTATTCAGGAATTGTTTTCTCTTGTGGTTTACTATGTATTTAAAAAAAAAAAAAAGAAACCCACAGTTGGTGAGGCATGGTATCAAAAAGTGAGAAAGAAAAAGACTGTGAGGTCTAACCAAAAACCTGAACTCAATCCTTGTAATGTTATTTGAAAAAGAGCTAGTAGAATCCCTTTCAACCCAATGGGAATGGAGTAGGACCAATTTGAGGTCCCAACTAGTATAAAATATTTGGTGTTATATTTTCTTTAAAGCTTCATATGTGAAGAAGATAAGGCCTTGAATCAGGATGAACTTTCTCTTAACACTAGGATAGTAGTTAATAATTAAAGGAGATCCAAAAATCGAAGAAGAGGAAATACAAATTACTCAAAAGGAAAGCATAGTGTTGAACACAATAGGAATGAAAGTAAGTGATATAATTATTTTAAATATTGTCATATTTCTTATGATTGTCAAGAAGATAGATGGTGACCCTCAGAGAAAATCAAAAACATTTTAGTTGTTGGGTTGATGAAGAACACTTCAACAATGAAAAAGATAGTATTAAAGATTGTTCTTTCATGGCTATTGAAGAATATAGTAAGGTAAGCACAAAGTTCCTCCAATGAATTATATAACTTAAAAGATTTATTGGATTGTGCAATAGCTTATTTGAATAAAGCTCGAGATGAAAAAAGATCTTTATTAATGGAAAGAATAGATTGGGAAACTAAACATAAAGGTTGGAAAATTGAAAAATATTTTCTAAAAGAAGAAATTGATTAATCAAAGGTCAAAATCAACAGTGTTGAAAAATCTTCCAGTCATAGTATTATCATATCTAATCATCCAATTAGCTCTTCTAAGTCAGCTAACAAAAAATTTGGTAGTGGTAGATTTATGTATGAAAATAGATATTATTGTTGCGAAGGATCTTGATGGTTAACTAACTGCAGTAAGTTTCCCAAAGAAACAAGTCATAATACCCATCATAATAAATATAGTAGTTGTGAAGGATCTTAACTATCAACTAAATCTAGTACGTTAACTAAAGAAACTAGTCATAGTCATAATACTTATCATACATGTTCAAATCGTGAAACATACTCTCATTCCTCTTGTTATTACTATGGAAAACTAGTAAATAAATATTTCAATTACAGATATCATTCATGAAATTTTTGTAAATGGATTTGGAGACCCAAAACAGAGTGTACCAATCCATGTACTAACCCAATAGGACCCAAGAATTCATGGGTACCAAGTTAGATATCTATTTTGAAGGTACACCGCTCAAAGTATAAAAGGAAATGGTATCTTAACATTGGAAGTTCAAATTACATAATGGGAAACAAACACTTATTTAAAAAAGTAGCTAAGCATGATGAAAGTGATATATGTTTTTGAGATAACTTCAAAGGCAAAGTAATTGGTATTGATACTACCTCCTTTAATGAATCATGTGATATGGATAACCTTTATTTAGTTATAATCTTAAAGTACATTTTGTTGATTATAAGTTAGCTAATGTGATGCTTACCGGGGAAGTAAGATTCAAAAAGGAAGAGCGAATAATTCAAATGCATGGAAAGCAACTTCTTCTAGGAAAGAGAATTAGCAATGTATATGTCTCAGACTCTATCAAAAGGATAGAAGGATACATTTGGCTTTCTTCCATATCTGAAGATCCTTAGGTATATCATAAAAAGCTTGGTCATGCATGTATTAGACAAATTGAAAAGCTAACCAAACATGAGCTTGTTAATGGTCTTCAATAGAATGATTACCAAATATTCGCATCTGTGATGCTTTTCAAATTGGTAAGAAAACTATAAATTCTTTTCATTTAAATAATATCGTCTCTACTACCAAATACATTGTAGCTACTTCATATAGACCTATTGGTCCTACTTGAACTACTATCATTTGTTGTAAAAGGTGAACCTTTGTGATTATTGATAACTATTCTTGATTTAATTAGGGTATGTTTCTTTATAACAAGGATGATACTCTAAAAGAATTGTGAAATCTTCTGTGAAAAGGTCTGAAGAGACAAAGATTACTATATCTATAATATTAGAAGTGATCAATGAGGAGAAGAAAAAATTCTCTAAAACTTTTTGTAACAATCTAGGTTACAACTTTTCTGCTCCTAAATATCCTCTATAAAATATAGTTGTTGTATGCAAGAATCGAACTCTACAAGACATGGCAAGAACAATGCTATCTGAACACTCCTTGCCTCATAAGTTTTGGGTAGAAGTTTTAAGTATTGCTTGTCACATTCTTAACAGATGTTTCATCAAACCTATTCTAAAGAAAAATCCTTATGAATTATGGAATAATGAGAAACGCACAATTGTTACCTTCACAGTTTTGGATTCAAATTCTTTGTTCACAAAAATGGTAAGGATACATTGGCAAGTTTAATCCTCACTGTGATGATGGAATATTCCTGGGATACTCTAATTTTAGTAGGTCCTATAGAATTTTCATAACACACTATTTGCATTAAAGAATCTATTCATGTTGTTTTTTATGGTACTAACCATATTATTTAAAATACTAGCACTATAGATGATGAAATTTAAAATGTAAAGGGAAGTAAAACAAATCTCACTACTACTGACTCACCTTCAAATTCAACTAACATAGAGACTGTTCAACCAACTGTGTCTTCAAATGATTAATTTGCAATAGAAATAGATCCTAATGAATTAAAAAATAAACTAAATTATGAAAAAAAATTAACCATTAGTGATCCAAAATAAGGTATAAATACAAGGTATTTCATCAAAAGAATTGCAAAGTAGATGTCACATCTAAACTTTAACCAAAGAAATTCAATGAGTCTCTAGAAGACGATAGCTAGGACAAAGCAATGAAAGAAGAACTTGAGCAATTTAATAAAAATAATGTGTGGAATCTTGTTCCAAAACTAGAGAATGCCTTCATCATTATAACCAAGTGGGGTTTCAAAAATAAAATGAATAAATCAGGAAAGGTTGTACCAAATGAAGATTATTTAGTCTCTCAAGGCTACTCAAAATAATAGGGAGACAACTTTGTTGAAACTTTTGCATATGTTTCAAGGTTGGAATCAATTTGAATTTTACTTGTCTATGCTTCTTATAAAGGTTTAGAAAATTTTCAAATGGACAGAAAAAGTGCCTTTTTAATGGGTAATTGATGAACAAATTTTTTTAAAACAACCATCGGAATTTGAAAATACAAATTTTCCGTATCATGTTTTTAAACTGTCAGAAGCACTCTATGGTCTACAACAAGCTCCTTGTGCTTGGTATGATATATTGTGAAATTACTTAAATAATCATGGCTTTATTAAAGAAAAAAAATTGTACAACTATTTTTATCAAAAGAACCTCCTTTAGAAATCTAATTATTCAAATTTATGTTGGTACATTATTTTTGTAAGTAGTAATCCTGATCAGTGAAATGAATTTTTTAAGTTAACGCAAAGTGAATTTTAAAATATTATGGTGGGTGAGTTGAAATTTTTTTGGGGATACAAATGTACCTATCAACGAAAGAAACTTTCACTTGTCAAAGTAAGTTCACCAAAGAACTCATAGAGAAATTTGGACAGAAGGATGCTAAATCTATTAGCACTCCTTTGAACTCTACTGTTAATCTTGGACCTGATGATGATGGTAAGACTGTTGATGAAACTAAATATCATGGTAAGATTGGAACACTACCCTATAGTATCGCTCATCAACCTGATATTTTATTTATTGTCTACAAATATGCTAGATTTCAGTCATCTCACATGGAATCTCATATGACTTTTGTTAAATCAATCATTAGATATTTGATTGGAACTGTGTCACACAGACATTGGTATCATAAATTAAAAAAAATAGCTAAAAGGTTTTCCAGATGTAGATTATGCAGGTGAAAAGAACAATAGGAAAATCACTAGTGGCTCCAGTCAACTTATTGGAAATTTTCTCACATCTTGAAAGAGTAAAAAATAGAACTGAGTTTTTATTTCCACTACTGAGTCTGAATATATTTCCATTGGATTATGTTTCGATCAAATTGTTTGGAATATTCATCAGCTTGGTGACTATAATATTTCTATTAAACCTAAACCTGTGAAAATCTTATGTGATAACTATAATGCCCCAAATTTGGTACCCAAAATGTTACACACTATTCATAACCATGAAGGACCATAATCTAACCCATGATTGATATCTATAACTGAGCACTGAATAATATACTATAAATATATGGAATATAAGATGTAAGGACATAAGGTTTAAAACTGAACTAATACTGAATATAAAACAATGTCTATAATGGGGTATAACAATACCCAAAACTAAAATAGTCTGTCTAAAATATGCTGTAGTCTAAAAGCCTCTTAACTGTCTGAAATCTGTGGAGTTGATGGGACATGTCCCTAATTAACTCCAAACTACTGAAATAATAAAGTAATAAAATAACAAAGCTATCCTCGAATGATAAGGACTCACTGTTAGTCTGGATGCTGAACTTCTGATCTACTAAAGATGCTTGGAAGCTCATACTTCTAAACCTATGGTATAAAACACCATAGTTTAAATATGTCAGTATGTTGAATGTACTGGTATGTAAGTGAGGTGGCTGAATCCAATGGTTCATATGCATGAACAATACTAACTGACTGAATAACATGAATATGAGAATACATCCATGAATACGTAAATGTAACTGAGATCATGATAACACTGACTCATAAATTCTGATAACGTGGTTTTTTTGATATATGAGTACTAATACTGGGATACTGAATAACTAAGTGTATTGAGTGATGAGGAAATGATATCATATTACTTATAAAGGAATGACTATTTCTGACAGTTCTGATTATTAAGAACTGGTTTGATTGACTGTATCTGACAGTCCTGAAATCTGAATACTGGTAACATGAATTTAGTATAATTAATATACTATTAACTGGGTGACTATGTCTGATAGTCCTAAAATCTGATTGAATTAGCTGAGTTCCATACTATACTGAGTGGCTATATCTGACAGTCCAAATTCTGTAACTAAAACTATGTGAAGTAGTCATCTAACCGATATGCCCCTGGTAAGATATTATAGGTGGGTTGGGGTCTAATCTGTAACCCCAATTTGAAGGGTACCAATACCGCACCACTGGTAAGGACAAGATGTGAGTGACCCTCATCTGGCAGTGTCCCTAAAAGAGAATGGTGGGACCCTTATCTAACAGTGTTTATCCACCTCATCAACCCTCATTTGATAGTGTTGATGTCTCAACCTATGCTGGCTACATAGTTTTGGAACGCAAGGATTACTTATAAGGATCACACCCTCAACTGTTAGTGTGTGTGTCATTATCCTTGGGTTCACTCGGTGCTATATCCTACTCTCATATGAATAGACACAGAACATGATTAACAAAGATGAACTGGACTGAGTTCATGGAGTTCCATTAACTGAAAAAATACTATAGAGATTATTGAATTAACGAGATTTATGAGATTATTAGTATTACTGAGTTTACTGAGTTTTACTGAGATTACAGAGTTCTGGAGTGATACTGAATTTACAGAGTTTTCCTGAGCCATGTGACTGACTGAATTCTACTAATTATGGCTTGAATGAGAGTATCATAAAAACTAACACTGGCTCTAGGCACACAACTAAATTATTGGGTACAAGTACCCTCATGACCCGATAGCATGAAACTGATAGGACTTGAAACTTCTTGAACACATGACCAATATCAATAATTTATAATACAATAAGTTGGGAATTTCATGAAGTGCGTAGTTATCATAATCTTGTACATGGAAGGAATGCATATAATCAATGTCATAATTCCATATTCTAGCATCATGAGCATTTCAATAAACATCTACATTGCACATAAATAGCATGGGAGTAATTTGAACATAAGGGCAAAACATGAATCCATCACTTAAGTCAAAATTGAGCTATATTACATAATTTATAGTCTCTTAGGCATTTTGTCAAACACTTAGGGTGCATGACGTATGGAATGGCATAATCATCAAATTAACATCTCATAAGCAACTAAAATTTATGGTTTTTAACTCACATGCTAACATATTCTCATAAAAACACATAAAGATTCCAACTTGACAATCATATAACAAAAATCACATAAACATAATCAACCCACAACATAATATTCATAATACATGATTTAAAACTTGATTCTTGGGCTTCATGGATGAAAGGAATCAATGAATGAACACTATGCATACCTGAGTTAATGAATTTGGAAAGATTGATGGAGAGTTCTTGTGATTTGGCCCTTGAATTTGAGAGCTAGGATTCTTTTTCTTGAGTAGAGTTGAATTTAATTTGAAAGGCTAATGAAAAAGTGAGCAAATAATGCACTCTTAGGGTTAAATCCCGTGATAGGGCGGAATTGAAGTCATGGGAAAAGACCAAATGGCCTCTGGAATTTAATATCACAAAAACTGGAAAATTCTCAATTTTTATCCTTGGCGCGATGCACCACTATCGTGCCAAGCCATAGGAACTAGACAATTAGGAATCTGCAAGGTGCCGTGACGCGGAGCTATTAGATTTTCACTTTGTTTGCGACCTGAAAGGTTGGAGCGATGCGGAGAAATCGCAGAGATTCCCTGGAAAAGTACAATTATGAACTGGGCCATTGGCATGACGTGCCACTATCACAGAGCAACACTGGAAATTGATATTTTCCATTTAAGTTGGCTCTGCGACGCGTTGATGGCTTAGGTGATACACTCTCTCACTAAAAAGGCTCTAACTCTTCGCCCGAGTGTCAAATTTGGGCAAATTTAATATTGATGGGTAGCTTATTCAATTTCCCACACAACAAACAGTAAAAATTTTGAAAATTCCACATGTATAAAAGTGGATTCATCTTTTAAATCAAGTTTTTAACATTTTTGGGACAATTTTAAGCTATGTAGAAGTACAGAGTATTACAATATCTCCCCCTTGGGAACATTCATCCTCGAATGAGACTTACTGAAATAGGAGAAACGATAATCTAAAGTACATAACTGAAATGAATAACTGGAACATAACTACATTACTGACATTGCTGAGATTCATACTGAGCATGCATATATGATGCATGATTTCATGATTGTACTGACTCATGAATACATGACTGAGATTTTTGATAACTGAGTTTCTCACAAGGAGAAAGCATTTCTGATGTATGAACACATGATTGAATAGGCAATGGTAGATGGATACCAAGTTTATGACAGGAATCTGAGCATGAAACTAGGTTGTAACTGAAATTTGAACATGAAACTATATAAGCTTTAAGGAAAGTTATCACCTTGGGCTGAGTCTGACTTTTACGGAGAAGAGGTGAGGGTAATTGGATTGCATGTCTTCTTCTTCTTTTCAAGTAGCTCCCTCAACGAACTAATTCCGCGAAAGAACTTTAAATAGAGGGACTTCTTTGTTCCTTTGTCTACGAGTCTGGAAGTCAAGGATTTTGACTGGAATCTCTTCATAAGAGAAGTTGTTCTGAATGTCTGTGCCCTTAACAGGGACTATGACTACTGGGTCACTTATGCATTTCTTAAGCAAGGAGACATGAAAGACCATATGCTCTAACTCTTCCCCCGGGTGTCAGATTTGGGAAAATTTGATATCGATGGGAAGCTTATTCAATTTCCCACATAACAAAAAGTAAAAATATTTAAAATTCCACATGTATAAAAGTGGATTCATATTTTAAAGAAAGTCTTGAACATTTTTGGTATGATTTTAAGCTAGGTAGAAGCACGTGGTATTACAATAACTCTAGTGCTATTTGTTTATCTAGAAATCCTATGCCTTATTATAGAAAAATCAAACTTATGTTGAACATTGTTTATTGGAGATTATGTTCTAAAAGATGATATTTATATATCCTTTGTTAGTATTGAATTTTAGTTTGTAGATATTTTCCCAAAACATATATTAGAGGAAATATTTTGTTTTTTAAGAAAATCTCGTGATATTATTGCAAACCCTTTTTAATATGACTTTTTTGCCTTACTTGATTGTGTGTAAGGTTTTCTTTAATTAATTTTTTATTCTGTAAATGTGCTTGTCTTATTTTCTTCCTTGTTATTATCGTCTGACACAGATTCTGTGTATAAGAAGTAATTATGGAAACTCTTCATCTTTTAGACACCAATTCTTTTCCTTCTTTTCAATTTTAGTCCTTTAAATTCTTCTTGAGTTTTAAATTCTCCTCACTATAATGACCCTAGACTACCCCCTAGTTGTCACACGGTGCTTAGGACCATAAGTGATACCAAGCTAACCCTATCTACTGGCATAACTCATGTGCAACTGAAATAAATACATAAGTCTGAAAGAATAATGAGGAAGATAAATTTTTTCTTAATGTGATCAATACACAACTATATTAAAGTGATACATCTCTGATTATACAAAGAAAAACTTGAATCAACTATATCAACTCTACTGACTGTCTATGAAGCCTCTACTATACTGACTATAAAAAGCTGGGATGCTACTCCAAATACCACTAATAAATACATATGAGTAATAAATTAAAGTAGATAAATAACGTCTAATTGAAATCCCCGAAGTAGGAGTACTCATCCCTTGCTGGCTGGAATCTGCAACTATCTGATTATTATGTACACGCTACAACTGGTACCTACATTACTAAACAATGTAGTACATAGATGTATATGTTGATCAGTACTTTGGAATGCACTAAGAATGTGGGGATGAATGCATAAGTAAAACCAAATGCACTGTTATACAACTATCAAAACCTGCATGCTAAGTGTAAGTGACTCACCTTTGCTTGAGTAATCAAAATTGTAAAATCATAAATCATGAAAAGGAAAGCGTAAAGGTAATTTTGTGAGCCACCACACTTAGTTCTAAAAAGTTGTAGTCTTATTCTATTTTTAAATCACGTTGGCTAAGTGTAAAATGGACTGACTTTTATCAAATAAAAACTAAAAGCTAAAACCTGATAACTAAAGTCTTACTTAAGATAATATCTGAGAAAATTTATGAGCCTTTACTCTTAGTTTCTAAAATTTGTTATGTTATTCTTTTTATGTTACAGAGGTTCTTCTAATCGGCATAAACCATGTGAGCTATCATAGAGTCCAACATTTTTTTCCCCTAAGGGGAAAACCTCACGTTGGGGAGAGGTGTCATACTCTTGCCAAGGAGTATAACCTAAACTTTGTAATTACAATCTGTATCTGCATCCCTATAAATGGGAATAATCTAAATTTGTACCTACGTTGGCTCATAGTTCTGGAAAAATAAAATGCGCTAAACCAACACTTCCCGCTAGGTGCAAAATACTACTCACATACTTATATGCTCATTCTGTAAGAAATCCACTTTAAAATAGCATAAGGGTTTCTAATGAAAACCAATTATGTACCAATCTGTTTTAAACTGTAATCAAAACTAATCTGTGTAGATTTTATATCTTAGATGAGGGTCAAAAGATCAAATCTTGCTTAAAATCTGAATACATGCCAATCAAGGAATACTTAAACATCATATTTCTTGAAATATGAAGGCTTAAATTTAGGGATTATAACCCATGCTTGAAAATCATATCAAATCACAAAAAAATTCATGCTCAATAATGATAATCTTGAAATACTTTAACACTTCTAGTCAAGATAATGAAATTCAATTCTCTATTTACAAAATCAAGTCTTATACATAATCATGTGAAAGTAGATATGCAATTAAACACTTAATCAATTGTAACTTCATAAACTTCAAGTAACGATAATTGGGTATGAACCCTAATCGAATTTCATGTAAATTAAACTTTTAAAACTAGTTTTAGGCACAAGGATGAAAAAATATCCTTGTTCAAACCCTGCATACCTTAATTGAATGGATTCTTGAAGAAATCATGAAATTGAAGCTTGAATACTTGTGTTCTTGAGAGGAAAATCTTGAATTATTGTTCTTTGGAAAAGGAGAGTGTTTATACATGAGTTGATTTGAAGAAGATGGGCAAATAATGCCCTTTTTGGTGATATAAATCGTCCCTTGGACGTTTAGGGTTGAGGAGAAAGGACCAAAGTGCCCCTTGACCCTTAAGAAGATAAATCTATGGGGGGAATAACCCCTGCGTCATGACCCCTACATGGGTCAAGAAGCCCTAGCGATGCGACCCCTAGTTGGGTCAAGCAGACCTTGCATCGTGGGGCTATCGTGACCCCTTACTGCCTCATATGAAAAATGGCATACCTTTTCACTCGGGTATCGGATTTAGGCGAAATTGGTATCGTTGGAAAGTTAATTCAATTATATACAATTTGGTGGGTCTTGTGATGAAAAATTCTATTTATATCAAAAGTTATATATGTTCAAAGTAGACCATTGAAGAATCGAATACCAAACTTTGGATTAATCGAAGGTTCTTAGCTCAACTTTGTTCTATGTGATTTCTATGAAAATTTTTTACCTCAAAATCACTTCACACACTAGTATAGAGATCATAAAACTTATATTCACATGGGAATCATTTTATTAGGTCTTATATGTATAAGTACAATGGTTAGAATTCTAGCACAAAAATATGGGGTGTTACATTGTCTCCCCCTTGAAATCATTCATCCTCGAATGATGGGTAGGAACTTATTGAAACATTAAAAGTATCAAATAATGTAGACATGACATGTCTTCTAATAAAGGATATAGCTGAGCTAAAACTTTAAAAGTTCTATAATAAAGCTGAATTCTAAGCTGATTTGACTTTATTAACTATCAGGAACTGATTCACGCTTGGAGTTTAGAACTAACTTAAAATTTCCATGATACAATCATTAATATAGAATTACAAAGTGCTAACTGATGCATTAAAAATTCCAAGAGTCACGAAGGATGGAATAAAGTATGCAATTTCTCATTTAGGGATTATCCCTCAACAAGACACGTATAAGAATAAAATGAAAAGGAGGCTTCAAGGCATCACCAAGTACATTTTGTAAGCACAAATCATGAGGTAATGACAAAAAGGTTGTACAAAGGTACAACAATGTCTGAGATGAAATACTTGGAAAACTGAGATCATTCACTAAACACTTATAAACTGAATCATGACTAAATATCTGAATTTGAAATTGATGCCTGGTGCATGGACTAAGTTGAATTCATAATTTGCACGAATGCGAACACTTACCTTATGAAATAGCCTTACTTGTTAAACTTTGGGTATTACGACTAGATGGAAAGTTAGAAATCTAGATGAGCTTACCTGTTTGATTGCTAGACTAGATTGCAGGCTATATGGACTGGATCATATTGAATACTCATACCCAAATGGAGTATTTCTTCATCACTCTTATATGAAATTCTAATAAAATTTAGGTATCATAGAATATTAGGCATGATTTGAACATGATATCTGAATAAGGAATCGAAACATTGATACAACTCTATAATATGGACCATATCTATATAACTCATAAGATAGGATAGAATTACTAGGCCTTAGGCATTGCAACTTACTTTCAATCTTAGAAACATTTCTCAAATACTCCCTAAACTATACTATTCCCCTTAAATAGCATACTCATTTTATTCAACTTATAATTCTCACATGGGAATTGTTAAATCAATCTACTAAAGTATAAATTGAACTAAATCCTCATACCATGATCAAGCCTAACTCGAAATCACAATGGTACAACATACCACACCCTACTACTAGTATAAACCATATGATTCAATCTTCTATATCATTTTATAGATTACACCTAAGCATAAAACACCTCACCACTTTAATGACTAACTCTGTACTCTTACAATAGATTCACTAGCGCATATTGCATTCCTCTTCTTGCATCCCGACATGACATTCAAATCTATCATTACAACCATATATGAACTTCAAGGAAAACACCCATAAGGTATACTTCTAATATTCTCTATACCTCTATTAACAACAACTTTCTTGCACCACGCTTAAGAAGACATACCAAAAATTCTCAACTAACTATAACATATACTAAAGATTTACTTCAATATTCCTTCATCCTCTAGCCTTAGATAGAAAATCATAAATAATATTCCTTAATGATGGCCATAAACTCCCTCTCATCTAAACCATTGTTTATACATTATCATCACCACTATATTAACGTAGGAAGAGGTCACTGAAGGGATAATATGTAAGGACCTATAGCACAAAGGAATACTATACATAACTCTAACACTTAACCAAGGCCTGAAGAATAGAATGCCAAAGGCATAGATCCATTAAAGAGATCTAAACTGAGGGCATACATAGTATAAACTGGATTTCACTAGGATCATGAGTTTCTGAGAATTGATCATACATTGAAACATGAATTCATACTTATCATAATCTATTCAACATAAGACTGTAGTTTATAGCTTTCTAAGAAATGACTGGAATCATAGAGTGAAGCTATTCTTACTTATTAGAAGCTGAGAACGAACATGAATACGCATAAAGTGTATAAGCATTGGCCTTTGGCATGGTTCTATTATGAAAACATGGATTTACTGTTATAATAACTGAAATCCAAGGAATACTCTAGAGTAAGAAGGGATCACTACTTCATCATAACTCTCATTGGCATGTATCATAATCTAATCCTTAAAAATTTATTTAGTTCTTCACTCAACCATCTCCCCTTAGATCAAAGTTAACTTTCTAAGATTATAGGTATACTCCATATCCTCGAGAATGAGCTAAATTTCTTTGCTCTAATGGTCTACACATAAATGCTAAACTCACATGAATAAACAATGATTTGAACTTACTGACTTCATTCTAGAACAACCCCTTTTAGATACTATCATTAACTTTATAAATTCAATTGCCATCATTATAGACTTATAATCTATCAACTCAACAAACATACCCTTCTCACTAAACACATAATCATAGTATACTAATATCATACTTCTATACTTATATTCTCCTTAAACCATAAGAATCAAATTCAAACTTAAAATCCTCAACACCATCTATCCAGAACTCCTCAACTTAGCTATTAAGAATACTATGTACTATATAACTAGCCTTCTTACACTTAGTAACTCAAGGTTACTACTAACCACGCACAAAACTTAATAAACTTAAAAAAAATAATGCAACCCCATATCACCTTGGGCACACCTCTACATTATACTTAATTTCAAATCAATAAACTTAAATTCTTGCATTCACTATTTCAAGCCTATTGGTTCACCTCCATATAACAAGTATCACTAACAAAGAAATTATTACATCTACCTTGATGACTATCCAATGTTCAAACTTAGTGTCTGGTGCTAGCCAAGATTAATAACACAACCTCACATACTATTCTTGCTCATAAGCAATATTATCAAGAAACACTAGTCCACTAGAACTTCATGACAATAATAATTGGTCATAATCATGTAATATACCTTATTAAAATATGTTAGAACATCCTCCTTCTACACATTATGACAATTTACCCATCTATACACTTAAATTACTGTCATAGCTCTAATAGTTTAAACTTCATGACAATAATAATCGGTCATAATCATGTAATATACCTTATTAAAATATGTTAGCACATCCTCCTTCTACACATTATGACAATTTACCCATCTATACACTTAAATTACTTTCATAGCTCTAATAGTTTCAACTAAACTCTTTTTTGCAACCTTAGGGAAAGCCTAAATTAACAATACTCAACTACAAAATACTTTCATGAATAACCAATACTTTTTTAACTAAATAAATACCATCCAAAACTCCTTTGATAATTCAAGCAAACAATAATTAACCTTAACTAGTTACTCCTTCTCTACTTTTCACTAAACTAACACATAAGGACATATCACTTTACTACTAAATCAATCGTATGCAAAATTTTATCTATATACATTCAACCAATCGCCCTTACCACATTTCTTATCACTACCGTTCTAATCCCATACTTCCAACTATAAGAAGGCTCTACTTCTTATAAATCATAACACTCTAGGTTTTCAAAATCTCTTGAATGCAAACTCTATTTAACAATCTAGGTTCATACTATCTCCTCTTATGAGCACTATCTGTATTGAAGGGTTAATGATGAATCTGAATTCATATCCTACTCTGTCTTAACTGAAGGAATCAAGGGGATGAGAAAATAACTTTTAACTCGAGGAACTTATAACACACTAGTGAGCTCCTCTCAATCCCCTTGTGTGATTTCTGAAGTTACTGATAGTAAATCTGAGAGCATGATCTATGGAGGAATTGGAACTTGCTAATCAGGTTATCTCAAGAATATAGTATAGATAGAGAAGTATGTATTAACGCATGAATTGATAGAATTTTCTAAAGGAACAACTTTAAACCACGATCTAGTGTATGAAAGAAAGATAATTTTTATTAAATGCCTTGTAGCCTCTCGAAGAAAATTACAGATGTCTCTGTACCATTCCTTAAGAAACTACTACATAGGTTCATAGACACTGTAGGACATTGAACTATGTGCTATGATACCAAGTTTGTAACGACCGGAGACTACCCCTTAGTTGTCACATGGTGCTTAGGACCACAAATGATCCCAATATAACCCTTTCTACTTGCATAACTCATGAGAAACTAAAATAAATACATAAGTATGAAAGAATAATATGGAAGATACATCTATTATGAATATTATCAATACAAATCTATATTAAACAGATAAATCTCTGATTATAGAAACAAAAACATGAATCAACTACATCAACTATACTGACTATCTATGAAGCCTCTACTATACTGACTATAGATAGCTTAGATGCGACTCCAACTACCACTAATCAATACATATGAGCTAGAAAGTAAAGTATATAAATAATGTTTAACTAAAATCACCGAAGTAGTAGGACTCATCCCCTATTGGCTAGAATCTACAACTGTCTATATATGATGTACACGCTACAACTTGCACCTATATTATTAAATAATATAGCACATAGACGTATATGTGGATCAGTACTTTTGGAATATACTGAGAATATGGGGGTGAATGCATAAGTAAAACAAAATGCACTATTCATATAACGTCTTATTAGAGAGGTTCTCCGAACTGACATAAGCCATGTGAGCTATCATAGAGTCCAACGTCTTGTTCCCTTAAGGGGAAAATCTCACATTGGGGAGAGGTGCCATACTCTTTCCAAGGAGTATAACCTAAACTATGTAATCACAATTTGTATCTACATCACTATAAATGGAAATAATCTGAATTTGTACCTACGTTGGCTTGTAGTTCTGGGAAAATAGGATGCGCTAAACCCACACTTCCTACTCGGTGCTAAATACTACTCCCTTACTTATATGCTCATTCTATAGGAAATCCACTTTAAAATAGCATAAGGGTTTATAATGAAAACGAAATATGCATCAATCTATTATCAATTATAATCAAAACTAATTTGTGTAGATTTTATATCTTAGCTGAGGATCCAAAGATCAAATCTTTCTTAAAATCTAAATACATGCTTATCAATGAATATTTAAACATCATCTTTCTTGAAATATCAAGGCTTAAACTTAGGGCTTATAACCCATGCTTGAAAATCATATCAAATCACAACAAAATTCATGCTCAATAATGATAATCTTGAAATACTTTAACACCACAAGTCAAGATAATGAAATTCAATTCTCTATATGTGAAATCAAGTCTTATACATAATCATGTGAAAGTAGATATGAAAAAATTACACACTTAATCAGTTGTAACTTCATAAACTTCAAGTAATGATAATTGGGTATGAACACTAAATTGAATTTCATGTAAATTAAACTTTTAAAACTACTTTTGGGCTCAAGGATGAAAGAATACCCTTATTATAACCCTATATACCTTAATTGAATGATTCTTGAAGAAATCTTAAAATTGAAGCTTGAATCCTTGTATTCTTCAGAGAAAAATCTTGAATTATTGTTCTTGGGAAAAGGAGAGGGTTTCTAAGTGAGTTGATTTGAACAACATGGGCAAATAATGCCATTTTGGGTTCTATAAATAGTCCCTTGGACGTTTGAGGTTGAGGGGAGAGTTCATCTTGATTCCATGTAGGTTGGATCTTTTCCTTTTATATGGGCTTAATTCATTGAGATCTTCAACAAGAAGTACATGTTTTGTGGCCTTAGGGATCCTTTAAGAGACCAGTTCTTGAGGTTGGAGCAGTGCTCCATGATCATTGTAAAGTATGAGGCATGAGTTTGTCAGTTTTATGGGAATGCTACTTCTATTTTGACTATTGAGTATGAGAGGGTTCATTACTTTGTTTGATGATTGATACTTCCCCTTTGCATGTCTACACAAAGTTTGGTTGGTGCAGGTAGGTCTTCTGGTGAGGTTTTTGAGCATGCTTAACTTATGGAGTAGCTTCATCGCTGTCGCAACACCCAAGGGGGAAGCGATAAGAGATCATGATACAAGGGTAGGTTTAGTGGGGGACATAAAAGCTCTTGATTCAGAGATAGTGTTTTTTAGGGTAGGTACACTCCATGTTAGTCATTTTAGCATCTGGGTTAGTTTAATAGACCCATTCAGGTCGTACTTTAGATTATCGATGAAGGCCAGTCCAGCTGTAGTGATCATCCTTAATAGGGTTATGGTCAGTCTTTAAGGGGTTTTTCTTTAGGCTATTCTAGTCATGGTTCTTATTCTAGGTCAGCTGAATCTTCTGATTTAAGTCCATCGCCTGGGGCATATTATGGTTGATGAGCTTTTGGTCACTTCTCGAGAGCGACCAGAGGTTGAGACTTTATATATCATTATCATAGGTACGTTCTTTGTGTTCTTTCACCCAACCTTTGTTATTTTAAATTTGGGATCCACTTATTATGTGTCTGTTTATTTTGCTCCATGGTTAGAGTCTTCTTTGGATTCATTAATTGTGCCTTTATGTGTATCTATTCTTGTGGGTGATTCTTTGGTAGTGGATTGGGGTTGTTAAATCATGTGTTATGACTATTTAAAATATTTATACTCATACTAATCTTATTATATTAGATATGGTGAATTTTAATTTAATTCTGGGCATGGACTAGTTATCCCATGATCATGCGGTCATAGATTATTTTTCCAAGACTGTTACCTTAGCCATGCTTGTCATGCCCCCAATCTAGTGGAAGGGATTTATTAGTCATGAGTATACGGGGATAATTTCTTATATGTGTGCTAAGAGGCTTATTTTGAGGGGTTTGGAGTCTTATCTCGCTATATTTGTGATACTAGTACGAAGAGTTCGTCGCTTGACTTTGTTCCTATTGTTTATGAGTTCCCTAATGCTTTCCCTACTGATCTACCTAGTATTCCTCCTGCCTGTGATATTGAGTTTGTTATTGATCTTGATCCTTGTATCCGACCAATTCTATTGCACCTTATATATGGATCCTACCGAGTTTAAGGATCCAAATTCTCAGCTTCAGAATCTTCTTGGTAAAGGTTTTATTAGATTGAGTGTGTCTTCTTTGGCAGCACCTATTTTGTTTATAAAGAAGAAAGACAATGATATTCATATGTGTAGTAATTATAGGCATCTTAATAAGGTGACAGTGAAGAACCATTATTCTATGCTTCGTATTGATTACTTGTTTAACCAACTTTAAGGAACCGTCGTGTTCGCTAAGATTTATTTGTAGTCTAGTTAGCATTATTTGATGATTTTGGCTAAGGATTTCCCAAAGACAGCCTTTAAAACCCATTATGGTCATTATGAGTTCCTAGTAATGTCTTTTAGGTTGACTAATGTCCTAGCCACATATATGGATTTGATGAATTAAGTTTTCAGACCTTCTATGATTTTCTTTATGATTGTGTTTATCAATGACATCCTTGTGTATTCAAGGAGTAGAGAGGAGCATGCATAATATTTAAGTATTGTGCTCTAAACTTTAAGATATCATATGCTTTTTGCCAAATTCTCTAAGTGTGAGTTTTGGCATGAGTCAGTCATATTCCTTTGGCATTTGGTGTCTAAGGATGGGATTATGGAAGATCCAGCTAAGATTGAGGCAATTCACGATTAGGAAAGGCCAACATCACCAACTGAGGTTCATAGCCTCATAAGCTTTGCCGGTTACTACAGATACCTATTACTAGATTAACTCATAAGGAGATTACTTTTTTATGGTCTGAGGAGTGAGAGCCAAGATTTTGAAAGCTTAAGAAGTTTCTTACTTTGGCTTCTATTTTGTCTCTTTCTTTCAAGGGTAAGGGATTCACCATGTATTGTGATGCTTCTGGTGTTGGTTTGGTTTGTATGTTGATGCATGAGGATAATGTTATTACTTATGTTTTGAGGAAGCTGAAGGTGTATGAGAAAGTGCCCCACTCACTATTTGGAGTTGACGATGATAGTCTTTACACTTAGGATTTAGAGGCATTATCTTTATGATGTTCATTGTGAGATCTTTATGGATCATCATAGTCTTCAACATCTTATGAACTAGGGGGATCTTCATTCTAAGTTGTGTAGATAGACGGAGTTGCTTAAGGATTATGACATCTCTATCTTATATTATCTGAGTAAGGCAAACATAATAGCGAAGGCCTTTAGTCAAAAGGTAGTGAGCATGGGTATCTTGTCTTGTATTTTAGTTTCTTATAGTTTTTTGGCACAAAACATTCAATCCATAGCCAACTTGATTGTATGAATTGATATTTTAGGTCCTAGGAGGATTCTTTCTAGTATTAAGGCGAGTTGCTCGCTATTTAAGCAGACTGAAGATCGTCAGTTTGAGGATAAGAGACTTTGCATCATCCTTGATCAGGTGTTGAATGGTGATTCTAATAGGACTACCATAGATCATGAGGATGTCTTGAGATGTAATAGTCATATTTGTGTTCCGTAGATTGATACTTGATTGAGCCGATTTGGCATGAGACTCACAGTTCTAAATATTCAATTGACCCGGGTACCACTAATATGTATAGAGATTTGAGACAACATAATTGGTGGAGAGGTAGAAAGAGATATTGGCAAATTTTATAGCTTGTTGCCTTTGTTGCCAGCATATGAAGGTAGAGCATCAATGAGCTGGTTGTTTTATTCAGAGGTTTCCCATTCCTGAGTGGAAGTGGGAGCAGATTATATGGACTTTGTAAGTGTGTTGGCTCGTACTTCTCATGGTTGTGATGGTATTTGGGTCATTGTGAATCAGTTGACCAAGTCAACCCATTTTATTCCTATTTAGATGTCCTTAGTGTCGAAAGGTCAGTCCATATCAATATGTTGTGAGATACTCAATTTGAATGGTGTACCTTAAACTATCATTTCAGAATGGGTTCTATATTAACTTCTAGCTTTTGGAGAGCTTTTCAGGAGGTTGGGTACTCAGATGGATCTTCGTACAACCTTTCATGCTCAAATTGATGGACAAGCACACTGAACTATTTAAGTTCTCGAGGATATGCTCCGAACATGTATTATGGATTTTAGAGGTAAATGGGTATAGCACTTATCTTTGGAAGAGTTCACATATAGTAACAGTTACTATTAAAGTATTGAGATGGCATCTTTTGAGACATTATAAGGTAGGAAATGTCGTTCCCCAATTGGATGGTTTAAGACTTCCAAGATTAGACCCTGTGGTACTGATTTTCTTTAGGAGTTATTGGATAGAGTCAGGGTGATTCAAGATAGGTTGAGGGAAGTTCAAAGTAGGAAGAACGCTTATGCAGATCGTAGACTTCTGAATGACCCCTAAGAATTTCAAAATTTTTATTTTTGACCCTTTCGTGTGCGTAATGTACACTTTTTTACTTGAATTATGTTTAGGGATGTTAAAAGGGTGTTTTGGAAATGTTTTGTAAATTTTTAAAGGGGTTTGAGAATATTTATAAACTCTGAGGAAGTGAGCCTTTGCGATATTTGCGTGCCACGGAAGTGAGCCTCCGTGATAAGGGCATGGCACGCAGGCTACCCTTCACGATAGTGGCATGCCATGCCGCTATTTTAATTTCACCCATTTTTTGTTTCATTCACGTGGGATGAGAGGCTTTTGGTGTTCTTACCCCTTGCATGACCTTAAAACATAAAGTAACCCTTCACTTTTTGTTTTAAAAAGTCAAATCACAATTCATTTCGCTTAAACTAAAAACTTAAGAAAACATAAGGGTTTTTAAAGAAATCACTACTCCAGGATCCAAATTTCGAATTGTCTTCAATTCCTTGGGTATTTTTGGCATGTTGCTTATTCCTAACTTGTAATTTTACTTTGTGGCATTAATTTATTGAATATTCATGAGATTTAAATAATGGATTTGGAATTGGGGTTGAGGTTTTCTTATTTTTACTATTTGAATTACTTGTCCCATGATTTAAATTTATTATTTATACTTTAAATTGATGTTTTTAGGAAAAAATTGGTGTAATATTTAAATGGTTGGAATGGGGAACATGGGTTTCTCCAAATTGATGGAATTTAGCTTGATAATGGTATATACCACAACCCACTTCATAAACTTGGTTTAGAATATGGATAATTGCATGATTTAACTTATCTTTTGAAACCATTTCATTATATTAAAGGAGTAATGTAAAATAATGGATTTTGGATGTCCTTAGTGGTCATGGATTGGATTTGAAAATTTGAAATTTGGGAGTTAATTTTGTTATATAGATTGGTTTTGCATGAGTATATTAGATTGGAAGCATAATTGGTATGGTGATACCAAGTGGTTAATGTCTTAATGAATTACTTATGGGTTAATGGTTGATTATTTGCAGATTGTTTTAATTTAGGCTTAAATGAAATTGTGCAACTCGTGAAGGTGTAGATCCCGGGGGGATCGACACTAGAAACCATGTTTGTAGTCGTTGGGGGTCCTTGTGACTATGTTCCTTGTGCACACTATATATATATTTTTGGAGGGTTGTGATCTTGATGTCTTTGGACTTTCTGTAGTTTTTCCACCGTTCAGGCGGCTAACACGCACTGGACCCTTCCAGCTGTGGGAGCTAAACACATATAGCCCATGGGTCCTTTTAGGACGAATCGAGCTATATAGCTCAGGCTAAATCTTTAAACTCTCATGTTCATGACCCTTGTCCTAATCCCGACATTATACATATATATATGTGGTTTTTGACTGGTTTCTAGAAATGGCATTATTTTATTACTTTTCCAGAGTTACATGGCAGTACTCGCCCTACTGATCATCCCTAGACGCTCCATCATTTCATGATGTAGAGTCCTAGGGATTTTATGTTTCTCCTATGCAGTATTAGGTGGTGTGGTCCATCTGTTGAGGTATTTTGAAGTGGTGAGCTTCCATCAATTGGAAGGCCATGTCATTAGTACTTTGGATTTCTTTCTATCATAGTCGGGTGAATGTCCTTACGTAGTTAGTATTCTTGTTTAGAAGATTTTAGGAACAAGTGTGGGTTGGATTGTTGATTTTGACTCTTAGAACATTTATTTAACTTTCGAAATCTTTTTATCACTATTTTTATTGGCTTCGGCTTTATTATTATTATTGTGCTCATGAGATAAGACTAAGGGTTTTTTTTTCTATCCATAGTGGGCTTGAGATTACACATCATCGCTAGGCTTAGGTTCAGGTCATGATAAGCTCTGTATTAGAGCATGGTTCAAGGTCTTTAGGTGTCCACAAAGCCGTGTCGTGTAAAGTCCCATTTATAGAGGTGTAGCGTTCCATACTTATAAGGGGGAGGCTACAAGGAATTTATGAATGTTTCCCTTTCTTGTGTTCTATTTCAGGCGATAGAGTCTATTTGTCTTGAAACTTTTCTAACTCTTAGCTTACTTCATTTCAGATCATGCCTTCCTAAAGATTTGATGGTTGTAGAATCTCTACTAGAAACTTTGTCCTACCTGACGAAAATGTGGAGGGGACTTGTTGTGCTTATGGAGTGTAGATCTGGTCTAGGGACCTTGCTCCTCACTGTACCGCTCCATATGGGGTTTCATCTCTCCATCTAGTCCTTTTCAGGCTTTCTTGGCCGGTGATACTTATGATCAGTGACCTCAAGAAGAAATCTCTAATGCGGAGTTCCATCAGTCGATTCATATGCTCACTCAGTTAGTGGTATCAGTGTCTCATCATTCTAATCGTGTTGGTTTTGTTTCTCATTCATATGAGGTCAATCTAGTTGGCCAATTTATGAGGTTGAATCCTCCCAACTATCACTGGATCTAAGGTTGAGAATGATCCTCAGTGGTTTATTATTGAGATGGAGAAAATCTTTAGGGTGATCCATGCTACTAATTTAGAGGGGAGTTCCTTAGTACCCTAAAGGGATGTTTATATCTTAACTTAGAGCTCAGAAGTTAATTCCTAGAGAGTGTCTGTATCATCTAGTTTGATTTAAGGATTCAAACTCTTAAAGTCCTTCTTTGCAATTTGTCCCTGTGGTTAATGAGTTTCTTGAATTTATTTTTCGATGATCTTCCTTGTATCCCTCCCAATAAGGAAATAAATTTTGCAATTGATCTTCTATAGGATACTCATTCTATCTTCATTCCTCCTTATAGAATGGTTCCATCTAAACTAAAGGAGATATATGAGCAGTTAAAGGAACTCCCTGGTAAGGGATTTATTTTTCCTAGTATGGATATTCAATAATATCCTCATAAATATCATCATAATTATTTTTCGGTCTTGCCAGTCATATAAATATCATCAAAGTCATCCACCGCTCTTACAGGGTATATGTAACGACCCGATTTTTTGTAAACTGAACGTCACACGGTGCTCATGATCCCGAAGGACCACAAGATAACCCTATACTTATATGTATACCTGGACACTGCATAATATAGATAATAAATGCGAAAACTGGCCATAAGGTTCAAAACATCTAAAAATACTCAAATTGAAAATTGAATACTGATACATCTGTCCGGAAAGCCTTTAAACTATCTGAACTATGGAGTTGATGGGATATGTCTCCAACTAACTCCGTCTACTAAAATTAAACCAAATCTGATACGATAATAATAAAAATAAGGATCATCCTCGACTGAAGAGGACTCACTGCTATGTCTACTGCTGCTGACTGGGAGTGAGCTGCTAAGGCCACTCTGAATCTCGTACCTCTGAACCTATGGTGTAAAATAAAACACCATAGTGAAAATCCGTTAGTACGGGAATATACCAAGTATGCAGACGAGGTAAGGCTAAATGCAAGAGCTTATGTATGAACAATTACTTAACTGAATAATCGTAAGAGTATTGAATGAGAACACATGCATAAATGAATAAACCATAACTACAACCATCACGACTCTGAATACTGAAACTTGGATACTGCATTACTGTCATCTGAACTCACTACAAATATTGAGATACTGAACAACTTAATCATCTGATACCAATAACTGAGTACTGGAGTTGAGATCAGTCTTATCTAGCGAGTGATCTCGGAATATGAGGATACTGAAGCTGATTGACTAAATATACTCACATCATTGATTGAATTTTAATATTTCTACTCTCCACTGACTGCATCGGAGATCAATCCTCTCTAACTGATGATTCCAAATATACAATGATAAGAAAAGATCAAGTCCGAATCTGACAATAAGAATACTAAACTGAATCTGAGATTGAGATCAAGCCTATCTAATGGGTGATCTCTAGATTTGATAACAAGAATACTCAACGGTATTTGAGATTAAGATCAAGCCTATTTGACGGGTGATCTCTAGATCTGATAACAAGAATACTCAACTGAGATCTGAGACTGAGATCAAGCCTATCTAACGGGTGATCTCTAGATCTGATAACAAGAATACTCAACTGAATTTGAGCATCGGATCAAGTCTATCTGACGGGTGATCTCTAGATCTGATAATAAGAATACTCAACGGAATCTGAGACTGAGATCAAGCCTATCTGACGGGTGATCTCTAGATCTAATAACAAGAATACTCAACTAAATTTGAGACTGAGATCAAACCTATGTGACGGATGATCTCTAGGTTTGATAACAAGGATACTCAATTGAATCTGAGACAAAGATCAAACCTATCTGACGGGTGATCTCTAAATCTAATAACAAGAATACTCAACTGAATCTGAGACTGAGATCAAGCCTTTCTGATGGGTGATCTGATAACAAGAATACTCAATTGAATTTGAGACTAAGATCAAGTCTATCTGACAGGTGATCTCTAGATCTGATAATAAGAATACTCAACGGAATCTAAGACTTAGATCAAGCCTATCAAATGGGTTATCTCTAGATCTAATAACAAGAATACTCAACTGAATCTGAGACTGAGATCAAGCCTATCTAATGGGTGATCTCTAGATCTGATAACAAGAATACTCAACGGAGTCAAAGACTGATATCAAGCCTATCTGACGGGTGATCTCTAGATCTAATAAAAAGAATACACAACTGAATCTGGTATTAAGATCAAGCCTATCTAATAGGTGATCTTTAGATCTGATACTGAATAACTTTATATGAGACCAAGCCTATCTGACGGGTGGTCCATGAATCAATAGAACTATTTGAGTTCCTCACTGAGATAGTTGAATGTATCTAACATTCCTAATAGCTAAAGATTGATACTAAAACTGTAACTGTGGGAAGTAGTCACTTAACCGACATGCCCCAAATCTTTACTGGTGGGGTCCAACCTGTAACCCCAGCTGGAAGGGCATCAATGCCTTGCCATGGGTAAAGACCTATCTATTCAACCCTATCTGACGGGTGACCCTCGCAGAAAGTCAAGCCTAAGGTAATATAATAGTCAAGACTATCTGACGGGTGACCAGCCTTTCTTGATGGGTGTCTCCTATATCCTGCACCAGCTATGCAGTTTTGGAGTTCAGGGATGGCTCCTAACAACTCTTCCTCTCTGATGGGGATCTGTCATCCCTACCCTCGCTCCATTCTATCTCCTACTTCCAACAAAAAGACTCTGAACTAATTCTTAACTGAACACAAACTAAACTGAATTTGATACTGATCATGTTTCTCAAATGGTCTGACTGAGTTAAGCTGAATTCACTTGGTTTTGTATCGGATGGAATACTACTGAATCTCATTATCTGACTGAACGACGCTGAGCTTTGAATAGAGTAACCGATTACTACAGAGATCAGAACTGAACACTTGAATACTACTAGATCTGAGATGGGTACAGATCTGAGGCTAGATTACTAGTGATACTGAGGTTACGCCGATTATAGAGATTATTGAGATTTCTTAAGTTCTATATCTATCTAAGAATACAGAGTTCTATAACTCACTGAGTTCTGAGAATCATGGCTTGACTGGAATTATTGTGAAAACTGACACAGGCTCTAGAAAGTAGCTAAATTATCGGGTATAAATACCCCCAGGACTCGATAACATAAAAGTAAAACATAACCATTCTTGAATAATCAAGACCATGGACAATCATTCACCATCACAATCACTAAGGCATCACTTCAAGTATTTAGGAATCCTAAACATGTAATAACATAAGGGGACATGTTATTGGATCATACTCCATTCAACAAAGTCTTGAATCAAACACTTAGCATATATTAAAGTCTTATCATGTATCAAAGAGCACATAATTGGGTAATTTCATGCTATCATGTCACAATTCATTCACTAAGGCTTTTCAACAAACACTTGACATATATGGGCTTGCACACAATTGGGGATTTCTAGTCAACATGCTATAATGGCTCTAATTACTTCACATAAGTATTTTATCAAACATATGGGGAGCATGCTTTGCTTATTCAACAATTTTCTTCACTTAATTGACATGAACACATCACTTAACAAGCAACTTGAAGAGGGTTTATCATGAATATCACATAATAGGGTCAAATCTTAAAAACCTTGCAAACGAACATGAATCAAAACTCAATAATAGCATGAACATAAATTTCAACTCACATGAATCATGAAAACCCACAAACATAAGATCTTTGAATTTTAGAAAAGGGTTCTTGAGCTTCTTGAATGAAAGGGACCCAAGAATCAGCATCTACATAGCTTAGAAAAACTCTTTCTTGAAAACTCTTGGAGAGATTCTTGATTTCTTGATTTCTCTTGATCTTTCCTAAAGAAGAAGGAAGGGTTTTGATTTTGTAAAAACCCTAGTTTTTGATGTTGAAGATGAGAAATAAAGTTATGAGCCTTGATCGGATATAAATAGTGGCTGAAACAAGTGGGAAAAGACCAAAAAAACCTTTTAAAAATTTGTTCAAAATGCTGAACGGGGTCTGCGACGGTCGAAGTGATGGTCCATCACTCAGTCTGACGGCCCATCGGATCGTCCGTCGCACATCGGTTGGAAAGAGAACACACTGCCTCGATGCGATGGTCTCAGTGATGGTTTATCGCAAATCCAATGGTCCATCGGATCATCCGTCGTACGTTGGCCAGGATGAGGCCACACTGCCTCAGTGCGACACCCAAAGCACCCCACACCCAAAGCACACATCACTACCAGCTCTACACACACCTAGGTGGATCTTGCCACACTCTTCACAAAGAGGATTGGTATGAACACCACTAGCACTACTCAGGGCTTCAGAGCCTGGCGACCCATCATAACTGACATCTCCAAACATCGGTATGGGTACACTAGCTGAGGATGGAGCTGGTACTGAAAATCTATGACTATGTTGAGAACGACTACCACCCTGGGACCCTACCTGAGAGAAACCATGACTACCTGTCCTATATCTCTTACTTACTTTCTTTCTTTCATCTTATCTTCCTTAATGTGTTGTGCATGCATCATCAGCCTAGTAAGGTCCATATCTTTGTGAATCATAGCAGTTCTACACTCTTTTAACACTAACCCAGACACACCAGTTACAAACTTACTCATACTCTCTCTAAGGTCAGCTATCAAGTCAGGAGCATACTTAGCTAACTGGTTAAACTTAATACTCTTTCACTATCATTGATACTTGCCTTAGGTTCATGAACTCCTAAACCTAAGACTCTCTCATCTCTAGTGGTAAAAACTTATCTAAGAAGGCACCCTAAAACTCTTGCTAAGTCACGGGAGTTGCATCCTTCCCTCTACCCTTCTTCCACATCACTACCAAATCTTGAGCAATATCCTTCAGCCTATAGGACGCTAACTATACACTCTCTTCCTCAGAAATATGCATAATCTTGTTAATATTCCCCACCTCCTCTAGATTAAGTTGTGGGTCCTCACCTACTACTGACCCAATGAATTCTGGCGGGCTCATTCTCATGAAATCCCTAATTTTGGCTATGGCTGAACCCCCTTCTTGCTGAGGTGGGTCCACAGCCTGACGATTACCCTGAACATTAGTAACAGCTTGGGCTAGCACCTAAAATACTACCTGAAACTCTGCATGTAACACATTCTCATTCTCAGGATCTACTGGCTGAGGGGGTTGATCATCAACTCTATAGGCACTATCTCTGCGAGGAGGCATACTCTATAAATGGAAGAAAAAGGTGTATTAGACTAAGGATCAACTTGAGATCATGCTCACTCGCATGACATGAATACTTAAAGAAGGAAACTGCTCCTTAAAATATCCTATAGCCTCTTGTACATAAATGTGACGCGCAACACATCTATGCACAAGACTCTACTAGATACAACTTTTCAGACTCCCTAGGACACTATTGAATCTTAGGCTCTGATACCAAGTTTGTAATGACCCGATTTTTTGGAATCGGAATGTCACACGGTGCTCATGATCCCAAAGGACCACAAGCTAACCCTCTACTGATATCTGTACCTGGACAATTCATAATATAGATATTAAATGTAAAAACATACCATAAGGTTCAAAACATCTAAAAATACTCAAAATTGAAAACAGAATATTGATACATCTATCCAAAAAGCCTCTACTTTTTCTGAACTGTGGAGTTGAGAGGACATGTCCCTAACTAACGCCGTATACTAAAATTAAACCAAATTTGATATGATACTAATAAAAATAAGGACCATCCTCGACTGAAGAGGACTCACTGTTATGTCTACTGCTGCTGAGTAGGACTGAGCTGCTAAGGATACTCTGGATCTCATACCTCTGAACCTATGGTGTCAAATAAAACACCATAGCGCAAATGCATCAGTACGAGAATGTACTGAGTATGCAGATAAGGTAAAGCTAAATGCAAGGGCTTATGCATGAATAATTACTTAACTGAATAATCATGAGAGTACTGAATCGGAACATATGCATGAATGCACAAACCATAACTACAACAATCACAACTCTGAATACTGAAACTCGGATACTATATTACTGTCATCTAAACTCACTACAAATACTGAGATACTAAATAACCGAATCATCTGATACCGATAAATGAGTACTGGATTTGAGATTAGTCTTATCTAGAGAGTGATCTCGAAATCTAAGGATACTGAAGTTGATTGACTAAATATACTCACATCATTGACTGAATTTTGAGATTTCTACTCTCAATTAACTGCATTGAAGATCAAACTCACTACCTCAATGTGACGGTATCAGTGATGGTCCATCATAAATTCGATGGTCCATCGGATCATTCATTGCACATTGGCCAGGATGAGGCCACACTGCCTCAGCGCAACAGTCCCAGCGATGGTTCATCTTAGCCTCGACGGTCCATCATCCTGGCCATCGAACTTGGGCCATAAAAGGGAATCACTTCCTTGGTTTCACATTCTGGGCGACGGTCGATTTCAATCTCGACGGTCCGTCAACCCGACCATCGCACTTGGGCGATTCCGACTACTTTCAGTAAAACAGTCATAACTTCCTCGTCCGATGTCGGATTTTGATGAAACTAGTATCGATGGAAATCTTATTCAATGTTGTACATGAAAAAAAGTTGATATTAGGGAAATTCTACATGGTTCAAAATATTTCTCACTTGGGAAGACACTTCTTACCCTTTTTGGATTGTATTTGCGTTTTACTTTACATGCTCTAAGGCTTAGACTACGAGAGAAATTTGTGGTGTTTTACAATAGATATTTATCATCATAATCATCTACCAATATTTCATACATATATATATATGTATGTATATATATCATCCTGCGGCCTTCCCGAGCATATATATATCTTCGTAATCATCCACCGGCCTTGTTGAGTATATATATATCATCATGATCATCTTCTGGTCTTATAGGGAATATATATCATCATAATCATCCTCCGACCTTGTCAAACATATATATATCATCATTAATATGGCCAATAGTAGAATCAATAGAGTACTTAATAGCATAATCATGAACATAATATATTAACATGATCAATAATCATAATCAAAATTATGGGTTCTATCATAAACCATAGCATGATTTCCGAAATAGATAGTAAGCACGACCTTTGGAATAATCAGTAACATAATTGTAATATAATCAATAAGCATACTTTTAGATAATTTATAATGTATTCGCTAATACAGTCATCTAACATAACCTCTAACATAATCAATATGTACTATCAAGCATAGGCAATAACTTATAAATAGCCTAATTAATGACTTATCATTACCATAATAGATTGATTAGACAATATAACAATCAAGGTCTTATTCAATAGTATATTTAGAAGCCCGATCAATAGCATATTCAATAGCCCATCAATAAAGAAGCTTAATCAATAACTCACTCATAGAATACTCATTAAGCATTACTTTCAGTGTCATCCATCATAACAAATAATACCAAGTCATATAAATATCACTAGAATAACCATCTCCCTAAATATACACAAGTGTATCAAAAAGGTCTTCAATAATTATTATAACTCTTGGACTAAGGTGGGTCAAAGAGCCCACTTTTAATCCTCGAAATCATTTACCAAGAATTGTCTACAGCGGTCTAGGCTAAGATATGTAAATCCATAATTAGATGTTGATTAAGCCACAACTAGCCCTAGGATAGCAATTTCTCCTAATATGGAGCAACTAAGTCCATTCCACCTAAGGTATTGGAAATTTGGGTAAGTTTCATCCTACACTCAAGTGACTAAGGAAATCTTCTCGTTATTTTAGTAACTAAAGAATTTCAAACATAAGCATAAGCCTACAAGGTCATCTTCACCATAATGTAAGATTTACTAGTCTAATCATGCCCAAAATGATATCCAAAATAGCTTAAATGATCCAACTAATCCCAAGTGTTTCAATTTTTCACACAAACACCTAAAACCCATCACAGATCTAACAAAATATCATAAACAAACTATGAATTAACTTAATCTAATAAAAAGTAAGACCTAGCCTACCTAGTTGCATAAGAAAACCCACCTGATCCATTAAATCACCACTTTTCCCTTCTGAGAAACTTCTATAATATTCCAAGCTTCAAAATCATATTTTACTCATCAATATGATAATAATAATGCCCATATTACACTATTGTGCTTCAGGTCCAAAAATCACATAAAAATCCAATGTGTCCTATTTATAGAAAATCATATTTTTGGAAAAGCCCAACATTCTCACATGCTCAAGGAATCATTAAACTTAAATAGGTAAACTTTGAGGTAATTTTGAGCTAAAATCAAGCCTCCAAGGTTTTGGGATTTTTAAATAAGAAATGGTAATTTGTACAAAGAAAATGGTGAAATCTTACCTTAAATTGGTAGATAATCACATATATAATTGTTAGACAAGCTCCCAAATCATCCACAAGCTCTAATTTTAAGCTATCACTATAACTAGGGTTTTATCTCTCTTTCAATGATGAAGAATGGGAAAAATCATGCAAAGAGGATCTATTTATACCCATACCAGGTGATTGGGTCTTGCTATCTTGACCTGATGTTCATAATCGCCATATCTTGTAGCTACTAAAGTTAGTCATAACCATGGAACTTCTCCTTGTGTTTGCGACACCATGATCTAATATAATGAGTCTCGATCACGGCCCAAACCATTGCGATCGTGATTATCCAGATACAGTTAAGACTTGGAAATCCAAGTCTCCACCATGCCCTCTAGATTAATCCAAAATCTTGTATAAAAAGACAAACTATGTAACCACAACAAATTATACCTTCTAAGCACAATGACATTGTTGAAATTTCCATTAGAGGTAGTTTAGATAAAATGTGGATCCCACACCCAACTTTTAATTTCTTAAATTATAGACCATATGTTGAAATAAGCCTAAGTGCCTCGGGACCAAAACCAAAGATTCACCTAGAAAAAAATTAACAATCTAGAGTTGCTGAGATATTTATAATTTTTATTCAAGGTTGTTTGACTGAAGTTTTCACCCACTGGCTAATTAAACTAGCGAAGACTTCAAAATAAAGAATTGACTCTAAAAACAAATGAATTGATTGGTAACTATACACTCAATTCAAGAAAGTCATAAATAACTTTGGGCAGCTATAGAGAATCTCTAACAGCAAAAATAAATAAAAATATGGAAAATTACCAGAATGGTCATTACATAAAGACTTCTTCATCAGTGGGTTATCGTCCCAGGAGAAGAGAGGTTGCCGTAGGTTCTTTCTTTGTGAGACGTAGAGCTGGAGGAGGTATATACAATTTTTACTTTATGATACTTATATTGGTTATTATACATAATCATGGATTCTTCTTGCTTTCATCCTTGCATATGCATTTCCTATCACTAGTATATGCCTATATCTACAAACCTTATAGGGGTTGCATTGGTATAAGTGAAAAGTATGGCTTGTGATGTATTTTATATTTACTAAACCTTCTAAACATATGATTATGGGGGTTTATGAAAGTCCCAGTCAGGTATTATTTGTCTAGACTAATAGGTTATATATTATATCTATTATGATTGGTTCTTGGCAGCTAGATTATCAAATTTGTATTGAGATTTGATGTATTATTCTGATTTTCTTACATTATGGGTCTATTGTTATACATGATTATTACAATGTTAGGCATTATGGCTTTAGACCTGATATTCCAGTTCCTTTCTTTACGGTTGCTTTATTATGGTAATTATCCCATGTACAGACGTGTGGATTAGAGACCTTGATTATATTATCATTATTTCTTACTATAATTAGGAGGCTTGGAGATGCTAGTGTTATTACTTATCTTGTACCATTGAATTAGCCTTATTATGTATATGTACCTATCTATAATAGTTATGATACTACCATATACCCATTCCGTTATTTACTTCTGTTGTATATTAATTCCATACCCTTGTGTACTACTATTCATATCCTCCTTCTGCTCTTTATTTATATATTTGTTAGTGATGTATGGTATAGTACTAGGGTCAGAGATGGTTGGAATAGGGTAACTTATATGTATTGTTCCATTTGCTTATTATGTTAGATTCTTGGATATGAATAGAATAGTTATCCTTATGGACTCCTTAGCTTTATTTTATAGTTTTCTAGATATTTAGGTGTAGTTGACATCTCTAATACATGCTATTATATTTGCATTATCTTTAGAGCTCAATCGGTAGTTGCCTATTGAGTACTATGTGTTTGGTACTCATACTATACTTTTACATCCTATAGATAATAGTTGGGTTTTCATCGTTATTGTGTGTATATTGTAGAAAAGATATGGTTAGGAGACATAGATCGAGCTCCTGGGGTTCAACTATGTCTACCCCTTTCTTATGTAGTAGACTAGTCTCTATGTTGTATCCTTAAATGAGTTGTATTAGTATATTCATTTTGTACTTTATTTTTCCATTCTTATTAGATTAAAATATCTTGTACTAATTCCACCAACTTTTTGGACTATTTTATATATTTCATCCTTTTTCTATTGTTATTCTGCATTCTTTCTTTTTTTCTTTTGATACTCTGCTACTAGTAGTTTTGGACTACAAGTTGCCTTACCTATAATTTAGACAAAAAAGGTGTTGTTATGAATTGAGAAATTGGGTTGTGACAAATTAGTAGCAAAGCCTAGGTTTACTGATGCATTTGTAGATGACCTTAGTGCCTATTAAAGTCCTACAGATTGGTGAAGAAATGTCTGTAACCTATCTTTTTTAGGCTACATGGAATGCTTATAAAATTTCATTCTTGGTTCCTTTTTGTGTGTCCATATTTCTATGAACCTCAAGTATGTTCCTTAACTCAATTATGTCCCAGATGGATGATACAAGGTTGTCGATAGATGCAGATGGGACTTCAGCACGTGTTTTAAAAGCATTAGTAAAGCATTAGACCAGGGATTTAGGGATGGATGTTGAAGATCTTCTACGTCAGTCAAAAGATTTAGGGCTTTCTCAGGCTTCGAGATTTTGTTACTGCTTCAACCTTTCAAAATTGAGAATTAAGGATCCCTATTTTTATGGATAACTCACAACTAGGGATGGAATTTGGTTCAGCGTGTAGTTAGCAGGATATAGTTGGGTTTGTTAGTATATAAAAAGGTTCCTTATTGGTTTTAGAGTATGAGATTATCTTTCTTAAGTGGGATAGGCATATTCCTAGGTTATATCCTTCAGAGCAAGACATAGTGAATGGATATATTAGAGCATTATCATTTCCATTCCATTTGGCATCAAAGCATTTGATAGTAGCTGGGTCTTCCTTATCTCAGGTTGTTGATCATGTGAGGCCATAGAGAGAGCATGTATTAACACTTATGAATGGTGTGGTAAGAGGCCATGTCATCAGTACAATGCTATTGGTATTTTATCTAGTAATAGGGTTTCTTGTAGTGGAGGCCAGCTTCACTTGTAGCCTTTAAGTTTTACATAGGTAGCATCTCAGGATATAGGTGTCACTCTAATTATCGTGGTGATCATAGAAGGCAGATTTCTCATTAGACCTTGTAGATTTTTTGGTATTGGTCTGCAGGATATGGAGACCATTCTAGTTTATGAGGGATAGTATCTTATAGTTATCCATGATCTTATTATGGTTGTAGTGAGATAGGACATTGGTTTAGAGAGTGCCCTAGATGCGAGTCGATTTTTCATATAGAGTTAATATATATTCCTCACCGGCCTAGAGTTACTGAGGTATGTTATAATTGTAGGGAGGATGGTCATTTTTGTAGTGAGATCCCTTGATGTTAGTTGATCAGCTAGTTGGGGTTCGCTCAGGTTTCTTGCCAGGTTAGGGATTTCGGGGTTTGTTATTTTTGTAAAGAGATCAGTCACTAGTTTTGAGAGTATCCCTGGCATAGGATTATTTGTCATTAAAATTATTTAAATTAGTCTCTTAGGGTTGTGGCACCATAAATTAGAGGCAGTATGCTTAGAGCCTTAGTTGATGATTTAGTAGGTCAGTCCGAGTTTAGACCGATTTAGATTTGTTCTCCCTTGAAATAGTCAGTCATGTGTCTTTGGATTTCACGATGATTGGTGAATTTTTCCTTCCTTCCCTTACCTATTTATTTGTGTGTATTGGGGTTATCGTATTCATTAATTATTTGTATGCCTTGGTAGGTTTATATCAATTTTTGTGTGCCTTGAGATAGATTTTATGATTATATGCCTTCCCCCATAGATTATTTTTGTTAGTAGTGGATGGAGTGGATCAATATTTATGTTTTCCCTGTAGGTGTAGCTTTTGGGTTCAAGTCCCATTTACCTAGGTAGACTGTCTTTCTTATGGACCTTAGTGGTACTTTCTATTGATTTTATTTTGGTACCACTTATTTCTCATATTAATGTTATATTGTTGTTGCTATTATTGTCATTCTTTGTTGTTGATTGATCCTCGCTTGGTGGATAGCTATACTGCTAGTATCTAGTTAGAATTCTCTTTCTCGGAATTCTTATGAGTTTCCTTGGGAACCTAGCTTGGATGTAATTTACCTCATGTATCGAGGTGAGATTGGTTAATTTACATTTTTGTTGGCTATGTTAGAATGGTTGTGTAGTGGATTATGGTAGTGAAGGTAAATTGACATTTCCTGGTTTTGACATATACCTAGAGATGGAAATTAGCTATGTTTCCTGTTGCTAGGTTTCAGAGTTTTTGACTTAACATCTGGTTTGCTAAGATTTTGGCTTTGGAAATCCCTTTTTATGTAAACTATTTCTGAGGTTGAATAGTTTGGGGTCCATTCTTTGAATGTGGCTAGTTCATCACCTAATAGTGGTTTGGATATTGATGTCGAAAATTCTTGAATTTCTCTTTCAAAATTATTGGGTTTATCTCCTGGTGATGGTTTGCTCTTGGTATTGGTGTGGAGTTGGTTACTACGTTTTTGTCATGATGTATTTCATTTCTAAGTCATGTTATAGAGTTGGAGATAGGTAATCTTTACAATGACCACTTCTTAGTTGGAAAATTAGAATTTTGTTATCTTGAATTGCATGATTCATTTTATGATAGTGCTCTTAACCTTGTCTTTGGGGTCGAGATTAGGTGCTTTTGTCTTCGACGATGTTATTCATGAGTTGTTCGGATTAGAGTTTCCCTACTTGGGTGGATTCAGGAAATACTTATTTTAGAATTTTTTTAAACTTGAATAAGACTTGGTAAATCACTTTTCCTTGGAGATATGGGTCTATGAGAATTCATTATCAAGCTGGAGTATTGGATTCATTAGATCCAAGATGAAATTGCATTTCTCTACGTACTAAAGTTTTCATTATCTCTAGTATGAAATTGTCTTTCTCCAAGTGATAAAGTTTGGTTATCTCTAGTAAGGTTTGGAGCCTTGATGAGTAGTTGAGTATGCCCTGGTGGTTCGTGGCCTCTAATGGATATAAAGTAGGTTGTTTGTGTTTCTATCGGTGATTATCCCCTGTTGTATTGTAGCTATGTTTCGGGTCCTTTAGTGGATATAGAGTGGTTTTCTTGTGCTTTTAGTTAGTGATTTATCCGTTGTTGTGATTTTTGTTCTTCAGTTCTAGTTCATTTTTTGACTGGCATGATTCGGTAAGGATACATTGAATTCAGATAGTAAGGTCATATGAGTATTTTGCCTTAGCACAAGTTTGTTTTCTTGGTTATGTATTGCGGCATTGGAATGGCAATTTAGGGGATGATGGATTCGGACTGTGAATGCTTACCCATAATCAGTTTTTTCTTGAGTAGCGATGGTCAAACGATTCAGCCTTGGTGTCGATAATTTTGTTTGGAATCATAGAGCTTAGATGTAGACTCTTGTGTTCAGATTTTTCTTATTTATTGTTTCATCTATAGATTGGTTAAGCCTACTCTGTGGGTACCTATTTGATCTTCTTTAGTTCACACGGATTAAGGTTGATATGTGTTCGGATCATAGTTCGCATAGCATGGTATTGGTCTGATTTTCTTTGACCGTATGTTTTCAGTCTTTGTTGGGATTTTTTGATGATTTATTCAATAGGAATAATATGCTTGGGTTGGATTCTTCATGGTTTCAGTATCGATCGATGGGACATCAAGGAGTGGATCATTTAGTAGTTAGTAGTTGTGCTTCAGACTGTTGATTTCTAGATTGGATGGTCATTTGGACCAGTTGTTGCATTGCCATAGATTGCAGACTAGAACTATATATACACTTATATCTAATTTCTATTGAGCTCGTGTATCATGTGTAGTTACCTTCAGCCTTACATACTCAATACATACTTTTTTAATAACATCCCTCATAGGGGACCTATATTTAATGTTGTAGGCATAGGTGTTTTAGCTAATATACCTCCCCAGTAGGAGCACAGGATATCCAGTGAATAATGGTGAGCTCTAGGTTGATTTGGGGATTTCTGAGTCTATTTTATATATTTTGGTATTATACAATATTTATGAGTATGGTGGGGGTTTGTATAGACCTTAACTGAGTGTATATGTATCTCTTATAGGATTTAAGAACCAATGTAAATTTAAGCATGATAGTGTCTTATCTTTTAGATATTATGGCCCCAACGGCCAAGTCTTGTATGTATAGTTTTAGTCTTGTTGTTTATTCTCATATATGCATTATATCCATGTATGGCCTAACCTTTGGTTATTGTAGTTATATTCATAAGAAGTACAAGGTTATGGATTATGCTATCGGGGCTTTACGCCTATAGGTGTTTGTCCACCTCAATAGGATTTCAGGCATGACAAAAGTAGTATTAGAGCATGTCATCCTAGGGAGTCTACCAAGCCGTGTATACGTAGAATCTTGGTTATGGGTGTGTTGTGAACCACATCTATAAAAAGGAGGCTATAGGACATTTAGAGGTTTTCTTTTTTTATTAATATCTTAGATCGTTCGATATAGCCCAAGTTGTAGATGAAGTTATATTTAACCATTGAATCTATATTTTTATTATAGTAAAGATATCAATTATGAGAAGGAGTAGAATGCAGGTTAGTGAGTAGATTTATCTATCGAATAAGGGACCAACAAGTCACCACATAGAAAAGCTAATCAAAGTGATTCTTAAGGTGAGTTTGTATCTTCTACCCCTCTTTCTCCAGAAGATCTAAGAGAAAGAGAAGCAACCTCAGAATCATATATTAATGCTACCGAGAAATATTTAAGGAATATGGTGCAATTTTTGACTCATATAGTTGTTGGACAAGCTCAAGGACAAGCTATTCCAACCATAGGTTCTAATGGTGCAGATATGGCCGCTAGCCTATGAACACAGGATTTTCTTAGATTGGATCCTCCCATATTCACCAAATCAGATGTTAATGAAGACCCACATAACTTTATTTATCAAATCCATAGGGCTCTATATGTCATGCAAGTATTGAGTAAAAAGACAATTGAGCTAGCAGCATATAGATTAAAAGGGGAGCTATATTATGGTAAGAAGACTGGTAATGATCTAGGGGTATCGATATTCCATTATCTAAAAGGAAAGAGTTCAAAGAGTAATTTCTTTATATTACCTTTCGTTTGAAATCCAAGAGGCCCGTACGGATCATTTTTAAAATCTTTTCCAAGGGAATATAAGCTTTAGGGAGTACAACCTTTGATTTAACTCTTTTTCTAGGTATTCTCCTAATGTAGTAGCTACTACGGATGTAGAGTTCATCGATATGTGGATAGATTGGATCTCTATAAAGTTAGAGATTGTACTATTGTAGATTTGAAAATATACATGGATATAGAAAGGATACAAGATTTTGCACAAAAAAATGGAGGATCAGAGAGAAAGAAGAAGAACATAAGAATAAGAAAAAAGGTATTCAAAGAGGGCCAAATATTTAGGGTAGTTTATGGCATTCTAAGGAGAATTTAGGCCTTGGTTATTTGCTAGAACACCTAGACCATCATTTTCTTACTCTGCAGCTAGTGCTTCACCATAATTTCAAGGGTCCAAGGGCAATCAGTTTGGGTACAGAACTAAGAGTCAGAGTTCATGAGCAGCAGGGTATAAAGAGCAATGGAGTATGAGTTAATTAAGACCTCCTCGTTGTCCATGTAAATAATGTGGAAATATTCATTTAGTTTCATATCTATTTGGAACAAATGCTTTCTTTTGGTGTGTTATGTCTGGGCATATAATGAGAGAATGGCCACAAAAGGGCATAGGTGGTATGGAATGACCTACAATATTAGCTATTGCATCATTATAATCAGTGCATTTTTGAGGTAGAGGGGAAGAATATACATATCGTTGTAGAGGTATTAATGGATCATCTAGTTCTAGTGAAGTTCAGAATCATACATATTCTTTTGCAGATCAAAAAATTTTAGAGTGTTCTCCAGATGTAGTTACAGGTACATTGTCCATCTTATCGCATAATCTATATGTATTAATTGATCTGGGTTCTGCAGTATCATATGTCACTCCACTAGATTTTGGAAAGTTCAAAAGAACATCGAAATTACTAGTTAAGATATTTAAATTTTCTACAAAAGTTAGTGAATCTATTATAGCTAGGAGAGTATATTGAAACTGTATAATAACTATTTATGGTCGTGATATGATTGATGACCTTGGTGAGTTAGAATTGGTAGATTTTGATGTTATAATTGGTATGGATTGGTTGGCTTATTGTTATGCCATAGTAGATCGCTAAACTAAAAGGGTGTATTTCCATTTTCCAAGAGAGGCAGTCCTTAAATAGAGGGGTAATATTGGTGCGCCAAGAGGTAAATTTAATTTTTTATTTTAATGCAAAAAGGATGATTTCCAAAGGTTACATATATCATCTAGTTAGAGAGAAGGAAACAGATTCGAGCCACCAACTCTTCAAACTATTCCAGTGTTAAATGAACTACTCGATGTATTTCCTGAAGATCTTCTACTTATTCCTCCAAAATGAGAAGTAAATTTTGGTATTGATGTGATTCTATATACTTAAAAAATCTAAATTACTCCATATAGAATGGCTCCAACAGAGTTACGAGAGTTGAAAAAGTAATTAAAAGACATTCAATAAAGGATTCATAAGACTGAAACACCCTAGGTTTTGATCCTAAGAAATTTCCTGTGTTTTGAACTCACTAGACATCATACGACTAGAGGTACTATTTGTATGTTATAATAGGTATATGAGGTTCTTAGCCATACATTAAAGAGTATAGTAAGGATAGGTTTTTTTCCAAGGTATGAGTGGATAACATACAAGTTGTATGTTCGGGTACGAGTTGTATGTAGCTAACTTATATGTTAATTAGTGTGTCCTTGATCACATTCTTTCTAGGGCATGAGTTATAGGGTGATTTTTATACCTTAGGGTACGATTTGGTATTGAATGGTCATATGTTGTCTAGTGTAGGGGTCTAAGGTGAGGTTTAGGGTACGAGTAAGGGTACCACTTGTACACTAGGGTATGGAAGGAAGGGGTGGTCATATCCTCCTTCGGGCATTTAATACATATTATGTTGGGGGTAATTTTGATATTTCCCCTTATAACTCCTTAGGACCCTATGACCTAAAACACCTTTTGGGGCTTCGTTTACCTATTTGAAATCATTTAAACAATTAGAAACTCTCTCAAAATTGTCTCAAAGGCTCTTAGGTCAAGGAAGGCTAGTGTTTCAACAATTGGATAAATTTTTGACATGCAATGGTGTTTTCTCATAATCTTCTTCGTAATCTAAGACAATATACTTATCCCTTATTGTTAGTTCCAACTAAAGGCATATTTTATGAATTGTTTTCATGGAATAATTGTTGTATGGTTTGGGGTTTCAAACATGTGTTAGGTCTTTTGGTTATGGTTTTCCCATGTCCTATACTTATAGTTTTCATGTTATTATGGTGGTTAGAAAATTTGGTTGCATGGGAATGGTTAATTGGTAAATGGTTTTGGCTTTGGAAATACTATGCCACCAACTTGTTTGATAAAATGCCTATGAGAATATTTTTGGTTAAATTGTTGAACTTTCAATGTACTATGCATGGTATAACTTAAAAATGGACCCTAAATAGTATAAATGATTTAAATGGATTAAAATGGTTTATAGTATGGTCTTGATGGTTACGGTTGGTCTAATTGAAAGTCTTGTGGGGTAAAGGGAATACCCCAAGCAAACATAATAGTGATCACTTGTGGGGTATATGGGATTTGCCTAAGTAAAGTTAATAATTTAATCTATGTGTACATAGGAATTCCTTCTTCTTATAAAAGATGGCTAAGGCTATTTCTTGCAAGCTATAATCTGTATGACAATACCACTACTCACAGCATTGGTTAAAAATAAATAAAATGGCAGTTGGTTGTGAGATAATGGTTTTAATTGGGCAATAATGGCAGCGTGTGATAGCTAACAGTGAAGGTGTGATTCTAATGGATGGTCACTGGAAACTTATGTTTGCCAACATGAGGATTTTTCATAAAGACCATATATGATACTTACGGGGTACATAAAAATCCCATACGTACACTTATACGTATGCATCATGGAGAGAAAATGGTACTTGGGAATCCCCTACTCCGCTGTGATCCCCGGTTTGTGCGGCTACACTTATTGAGGCCCTTTAAGGATTAAACTTGACCCATAAAGCCTGTGGGTAGTTTTAAGATAGTTAAGCTACACATACCTAGGTTAATGATTTTGAAGGCATGCAAAATCCGATTCCCTATCCCATCATGATTAAATAATAATATGTATGGTTATGAATGCATATGGTTGGTTTACTTGAATTTCAAGGTTTGCATTATTTCATTCTTATCTTGAGTACTTTCTATCATTCACCTCCTAACCCATCTTCGGGCATTTGTATCACCATGCGATGTAGGAACCAGCCATTCTACTCATCTTACTTTGTAATCAGACTCAAGATCAGCTATAAGATTGAAGCAGTGAGCTTCCATACTTCAGAAGGCTCTTTTTGATATCTTAGACATTTTTTCATGCTTAGATTATTTAATAGTTATTGGTTTTGGCTATGGTTGGAGCATGTCCCAACAAGATATTAATTTTCTTTTAGTTAGATAATTTATGAAACTACTATAGGTTTGAATGAGAGGTGTCAGTAGTGGTGTCAACCTCCATATGGGCATTGGTATTGGGGATGATATCATTTGACTGAATTTATGATTGTTCCATCCAATTTATGATTGGTTATTGTTTAGGTTTTGGTATGTTTCTTGGTTGGGTACTGGATGGGTGAATTTTCTTGGTTTTGTCATGATTATGGACCTATCCTAGATTTTTGATTTGTATATTTATGTTATTCTATTAGATGGTCAAAATTTATCAGACTCACGGTATGCATTTGGAAGTTGGGTTGGGTAACAGAGATGTTCCTTGGTCCTGGTTGGATTTGGGATGCCTATTACGACAAGCACTTTGTTCAGGTCATGTCTAGTTGGTATCATAGCCTTAGGTTCATAGTCAATTATGAGTCCACTAAGCCGTGTCTAGTAGAGTTTCTTTTAAGAGTGTGTAGCATGCCACATTTATAAGAGAGAGGCTACAAACATTTAGTAATATATCTCTTCTTTGTATTTTATTTTCAAGCTTGGAGTCTAAGTTCCGGAATCTTCCCTAATTCTTGTTTGTTCTTCTTTTAGATCATGCCTCGATGATATAAGGTTCAAGAAAACTTCTTTTTCCAAACTAGGGATAATATTGATAGGACATATTTTACTCAAGGGATACAGACTTAATCCAGGGGTATAGTCACTGATATTTTTTAAGTTCCACTAGTTTTTTCTAGTCCTTCTTAGGTAGACGTGATGAATGCAGAGTTTTGTCAGTCGATTCAAATGATTGTTAAGTTAGTGGCTTCTCAGGTTGAGCGCAATATATCTGGTATTCCATCCTCTGAGGCCACAAGAGTTGGGAAATTTATTAAATTGTATTCTCCAACCTTTACTGGTGTTAAGATAGAGAAGGATCTCAGGGTTTTCTGGACAAGATAGAAAGGATATTTATGATTATGTATGTCGCTAATATGGAAGGGGTGGAGTTTGCATCTTATCATCTCAAGGATATGGCGTACTAATGGTACGAGGAATGGGATAGGACAAGTGGTAATGTTAAAGATTCATCTTTGTGGGTGGCTTTCTCTAATGCTTTTCTAGACTGCTTCTTTTCTCAGGAGTTAAGGGAAGTTAAGGTGGAGGAATTTGTTAATCTGAAATAGGGGAGGATGTTTGTCAAGGAGTATTCCATGAAATTTCACTAGTCGTCTAGGTATGCTCCAGAAAAAGAGTCTGAAATGAGGTCCAAGATGAGAAATTTTGCTTTAGGACTATATCATGAGTTGATCCTTAAAAGTAAGATTTCATTGCTGATTAAGGACATGGATATCTCTAGGTTGGTTATTCATATGAAATAATAGGAAGAGAAAAAGAGAAAGTAGGTTGAGGTAGGGGAAGGCGGGGTAAAAGTTTTAGGTTCTCTGAGAAGGGTGGTCAATAGCAAAGTGGTTGGGATAGTGGTTAGTAGCCATAGAAAAAGTGGGGGAGTTCTGGTTCTTTCTCTATAACTAGTGCTCTTTACCCAAAGCAGTTAGGTGATAGGTGCTAGTAGAGTGGCGACAACTTCAGGGAACAGGGTGCATAATCTCAGGCTAGTGGGGAAAAATCTTTTTAATCGTGTCCTCCTTGTAGATTGTGTGGTTGGTTGCATTGGAGTTTTTGTGATGAAGGAAAGGACAATTGCTTTAAAAATGGTCAGTAAGGCTATTTGCTTAGAAACTGTATGGTTGGAAAGGGTGCTTCGAGAGCGAATAAGGTTGTGGTTGCCTTTTTATCTTCTTCTTCTTTGAAAGGTGTTGCCTCTGTGTCTGTTCTTTCTACTGGTACCAGCGCTGGTCGGAATAGGTTATATACTCTCACTACCCGATAAAAGTCTGAGGCATCACCTAATGTCATGACTGGTATATTTCATGTCTTTTCTCGTGGCATGCATTACTTACTTTATCTAGGGTCTACTCTTTCTTATGTGACCCTATATGTGGCTGTGTATTTTTGTTTTGATCTATAGGTTATTTTAGATCCTTTTTGTGTTTCTACCCTAATAGTTGACTCTATTTCTACAAGAACCAATAGGGGGTGTATGGTATCTATTGGTAGTAGGGAGACTTTGGTGGATTTTTTTGAATTATATATGGTGGATTTTGATATTATTATGGGTCTGGATAGGTTACCTTCGTGCTACGCATCCTTAGATAATCAGACCCATATGGTTGAGTTTAGGTTCCCTAGTGAGCCCGTGATTGAATAGGAAGGTGGTTCCTTAGCTCCCAAGGGGAATTTTATGTCATATATTAAGTCTCAGATATTAATCTCTAAACAGTGTCACTATCATTTGGTTTGAGTTAAAACTCTAACTCAGAAGGTCTTCCTTTACATTCAGTTCCGGTGGTGAATGGGTTTTCCAGAGGTCTTTTTAGATGATCTTCCTAGTGTTCCTCCAAAAAGGGAGATTGAGTTTTGGATTGATTTGGTTTTGAGAACACGTCCAATATCTATTACTCTTTATAGAATAGCTCTGACGGAGTTGAGGGAACCCATGGAGCAACTTAAGTATCTTTAGGATAAGAGTTTTATCCATCCTAGTGTGTCCCCATGGGGTGCACTAGTGTTATTCATACATGAAAAGGATGTTTCCCTTTGGATGTGTATTGACTATAGGCAGTGGTATAAGGTAACTGTTAACAGAAAGTATCCTTTTCAAATAATAGATGGCTTGTTTGATCAGCTGCAAGGAGCCAAATTCTTTTTTAAGATAGATCTTCGATCTCGGTATCATCAACTTAAGATTAGGGAGGTGGATATCTTAAGACTACCTTCCGTACTCAGTATAGGCACTTTAAATATTTGGTTATGTCAGTAAGTTTGACCAATGTCCCGACAATATTCATGGATTTGATGAAAAAGGTATTCCTTAAGTTTTTGGATCTTTTTGTCATTGTGCTCATTGATGACATCCTGGTATACTATAAGAGTGAGGTGGATCATGTCAATCACCTCCGTGTGGTGTTTTACACCTCAAAGAAGTAGTAGTTGTATGCCAAATTCTCAAAATGTGAATTTTGGTTTAATGCGGTCACTTTCTTGGGTCATATTTTTTCTAGAGAGGGGATCATGGTGGATCCAAAAAAGGTGGAGTGGTTAAGAAGTGGCCTAGACCCATGACTCTAACTAATATTTAGAGTTTCTTGGGTTTGGCCGAGTGCTATAGGAGGTTTGTGGAGAGTTTTTTTACGATAGCTGCCCCATTGACTATGTCGACACAGAAAAAAGTAAAGTTCTCTTGGTCGGATGCTTATGAGGGTAGTTTCGAAAAGCTAAAGGATAAGCTAACTTCAGCTCCGATTTTCACTATACCAGAAAGAAATGAGAAGTTTGTGGTTTACTGTGATGCGTCTCGGGTGGGACTCGCTTTCGTTGAGATACAACATAGTAAGGTGATTGCCAATGCTTCTAGGTAGTTGAATGTACTTGAGAGTATCTATCCTAACAATGAGTTGGAGATTTTAGCGGTGGTGTTTGATTTGATGATCTGGTGGCACTATTTGTATAGAGTGCACGTGGACATATTTTTTTATCATAAGAGTCTACAATATATGTTTACTCAGAAAGAGATTAATCTCAAGCAGAGAAGATAGCTTGTACTTCTCAAGTACTATGATATGAGTCTTCACTACCATCCAGGTAAGGCTACCGTTGATATTGATGCTCTTATCAAGTTGTCCATAGAATGTTTAGCTAATGTGGATAAGTAGAGGCGGGAGTTACTGAAGGTTATTCATCGCTTGGCTAATCTTAGAGTACACCTTTTGGACTCCGTAAATGGTGGTGTGTTGGTACAGAAAGTTTTCGATCGTCTCTTATTGGAGAGATCAAGGAGAAATAAATGCTAGATCCTATCTTAATGAGTATTAAGGGTGACATTGGTGGACAAATGGTGATGGTATTCGAAACTAGTGGCGATGGTACTTGAGGTTCCAGGGGAGGTTATGTATTTATGACGTTGATAGTTTGTGAGAAAGAGTAGTGGATGAGGCGCATGAATTACGCTACGTTGTTCATCTTGGTTTGACAAAAATGTATCATGATCTCAAGGAGATGTATTAGTGGAATGGAATGAAGAAAGATGTGGTTGATTTTGTGGCCAAGTGCATGGTGTGCCAACAAGTCAAAGTTGTGCACATTAGGCTTAGGGGTTTGTATTAGGATATTAAATTTCCTGAATGGAAATGGGAAGTGATCAACATGGATTTTTTTTATCGGTCTTCTCCGATCTCAGAACCAATTTGATTCAGTTTGGCTCATCATTGATCGGATGACAAAGTCAACTCACTTTTTACCAGTGAGGAGTAACTTTATGATGGTGGATTATGAGAGGTTGTATTTCTTGATATTGTGAAGATGCTTAGGGTACCTATTTTGATTATCTCTAATCGTGGTACACAATTTACATCTATCTTTTGGTGGTCGTTTCAGAAGGGGTTCGGTACTAAGGTTAATCTAAGTACTGCTTTTGACCCGCAAATGAATGACCAAGTAGAAAAAACTATTCAGACATTGGAGGATATGTTTTGTGCATATGTTATTGATTATGGTAGTAGTTGGGCTAAGAATCTACATCTTGTAGAGTTTTCTTATAACATTAGCTATTATTCTAGCATTGCAATGGCCCCTTTTTAGGCACTATATGGAAGGAGGTTTAGATATCCTATTGGATGGTTTGATCTTTTTGATTTGGATATGTTTGGTATAGATTTGGTCTATCAGGATATGTAGAAGGTAAATGTGATTCGGGTTAGGCTTAAGGCTTCCCAAAGTCACCACAAGTCCTGTATGGATATAAGGCGTAGGGACTTGAAGTTTGAGGTTAGGGATAGGGTATTCCTAAAGGTGTCACCCATTAAGAGAGTAATGCATTTTGGGAAAAAGAGGAAGATCAGTCCCTGGAATATTGGTCTTTATGTTATTTTTATGAGGGTTGGTAATATTGTATATGAATTGGAGTTGCCTTCTAGTTTGAACTCCATTTTTCCGGTGTTCCATATCTCTATGTTGAGAAAGTGTATAGGTGATCCTTCATCGGTTGTTCCTTTTGAAAGATTAGTTATCTCTGATTCTTTGTCTTATACAGAGGTCCCAATTAAGATCTTGGATCAGCATGTTCATCAGTTGCAGACCAAGGATGTATCTTGGGTTAAGGTTCTATGACAGAACCACAAGGTGGAGAGGCTACATGGAAAGCGGAAGAGTACATGAAGTCCAAGTAATCGAACTTGTTTTCCAATCCAAATATTTGTGCTTAAGGTATGTGTTCTTCATAACATCTTTATTTTTTGGTTTTGGTTAAATGAAAGATTTATTTCTCTGCTTCTTTGTTAAAGGTAGGAGTAGAGGCATTTACAAGATGGTTTAGGAGGATCTTAGTCATACCTTAAACAGTATGGTGGGAATTGGTTTTTGTCCAAGGTATGAGTGGATAATATACAAGTTGTACATTAGGGTAAGGGTCATATGGATCTAAGCCGTACGTTAATCAGTGTGTCCTGGATCATATTCTGTCTAGGGTATGAGTTGTAGGGTACTTCTCGTACCATAGGTTACGATATGGTATTGCATGGTCATATGTTGACCAGTGTGGGGTTCTAAGGTGAGGCCTAAGGTATGAGTAAGGGTACCACTTGTACCTTAGGGTACGAATGGAGAGGCTGGTCGTACCCTCTTTGGGAATTTAATACAGTTTAAGTTAGGCGTACTCTGGACATTTCCCCTTATTACTCCTTGGAACCCCACAACCTAAAACACCTTTTGGGCTTTCATTTAGTCTATTCACAATCACATAAGCTCTTAGAAACTCTCTTAAAATTCTCTCGAAGGGTCTTGGGTCAAGAAAGGCTAGGGTTTCAACAATAGGATCAATTTGGGACTTGCAAGGGTGGTTTCTCTTCATTTTCTTCGTAATCTAAGGTAAGATAATTCTCCCTCATTGTTAGTTCCAACTAAAGGCATGTTTTATGAATTGTTTTCATGAAATAATTGTTGTATGGTTTGGATTTTCAAATATATATTGGGGGCTTTGTCTATAAATGTTTGGTTATGGTTTCCCATGTCTTTTACTTATGGTTTTCATAATATTATGGTGGTTTGAACATTTGGTTGCATGGGAATAGTTAATTGGTACATGGTTTTGGCTTAAGAAATACTATGCTCCCAACTTGTTTGATAAAATGCCTATTAGAATGTTTTTTGCTAAATTGTCTATCTTTCTTTGAACTATGCATTGTATAACTTGGTAATGGAACCCTAAATGGTTTAAATGGAATAGAATGGTGAAATGGTACGGTCTTGGTGGTTACAGTTGGTCTAATTGAAAGTCTTGTGGTGTTCAAGGGAATCCCCTAAGCAATCATAATAATGATCTCTTGTGGGGTACGTGGGATTCCCCCAAGGCATCTTAATAATGTAATCTATTGGCACATGGGAATCCTTTTTTCTTAAAAAGGATGTCTATGGACATTGCCTGCAAGCTATATTCGGTATGACGATATCATGGCTCAAAGCCTTGGTTAATAATAAATGTAATAGCGGTTAGTTATGTGGTAATGGTTTTAATTAGGAAATAATGGCGGGGTGTCATAGCTAACTATGAAGGTGTGAGTTTAATGGACGGACACTGGAAACTTATGTTTGCCGACATGAGGATTAGTCATGACGACCATGTATAATACTTACAGGGTACACAAGAATACCCTAATTACACTTGTATATATGTATCATGCAGAAAAAAGGTATTCGGCAATTCCCTACTCCTATGGTATCTCTAATTCATGCGGCTACACGCATCGTAGCTCGATCAGGGGGTTGCACTGAACCCATATAGGCCGTGGGTGGTTTTAGGACGTTTATGCTACATATACCTAGGTTAATAATTTTAATGGGATGCTAAATCCGATTCCCTTTCCTAGAATAATTATATATATATATATATAAATGTATCGTTGTGAATGCATATGGTTGGTTTACTTGATTTTCAAGGTTTGTATTATTTTATCCTTATCCTAAGTACTTGCTAGCATTCACACTCTAACCCATCTTTCGACGGTTGTATCACAAAGTGATGTAGGAAATGACCATTTTACTCCTCTTACTTTGTGATCTGACTCGGGATCAATTATTGGATTAAAATAGCGAGTTTCCATAATTCGAAAAGCTCCATTTCATATCATGGGCATCTTCTATCCTTTGGTTATTTAATGGATATCATCTTTGGCTATTGTTAGGGGTGTGTCCCAATCGGATATTGTTTTTTTTGTTAGAGGCTTTGTGGAACTACTATGGGTTGGAATGGGCGATGTCAGTAGTGGTATTAGCCTTAGTATTGGCATTGGTATTGGGACTAATACCATTTGACTGAATATATGATTGTTCCATCCTTTTATGTTATGTTATGGACAAGAACTTGGTTATTATTTTCGTTTTGGTATGGTAATTGGTTGGGCACTGGATGGGTGGACTTGATCGGGTAGGTCACGTTTATGGACCTATCCCATAGTCTAGATAAGTACATTTACATAATCCCATTATATGGTCGGAATTCATCCGATTTAGGGTATGTATTTGGCGGTTGAGTTGGGTAAAAGGGGTAGTCCCCAATCCTGATTGGGCTTGGGTTTCCCATTACGACAAGGACCTAGTTCGGGTCGTGTCAAAGTCATAGTATGTCCCTTTGGGGCGCACTAGTGTTATTTGTGCATAATAAAGATGGCTTATTAAGAATGTGTATTGACTACCACTAACTGAATAAGGTGACTATTAAGAATAAATGTCCCTTTCTTAGAATTGATGACTTATTTGATCAGTAACAAGGTGCCAAGTGTTTCTCAAAGATTGATTTGAGGTCAGGCTACAACCAAGTAAGAGTAAAAGAGAAGGATATACCCAATAAAACTATTCAAACATGGTATGATCATTATGAGTTTCTAGTCATGTCCTTTGGGCTAACTAATGCACCCACAACTTTTTTAGATTTGATGAATACGGTGTTCAAGACATTCTTATATGTGTTCGTGCTAGTCTTTATAGATGATATTTTGGTTTATTCGAGTTCAAGGGAGAACCATGTTAGTCACTTACGATAGGAGTTACAGTTCTTCGTGATCGTAAGTTATATGCAAAGTTCTCTAAATGTGTGTTTTTATTAAAATCCTTAGCATTCTTAGGTCATATTATATCTACTAAAGGAATAAAGGTTGATAATCAAAATATAGAAGCTATGAAGAACTGGCCTAGACCTACATGCATATGGAGGTTTATAGATTCCTTGGGATTGCAGGTTATTATAGAAGGTTTGTGTCATCACTCAAACAAGGGCCTAGCCATGATGGGTATCTCAAGTCCATTGGGGACCGGAGATCACCCACTTTCACCTAAACAACCACTACAATATCACCCTTTTTGGATGAATTCTTAACATATAAAAAAATAACAAAAGGATAAACTTAAAGATATTTAAACCATGTCTATAATCCATCAAACGGAAACTGGCCAAATGAACTACAAACAGTACCCAAGCCCATACTAATCCAACAAATCCTTTTAAACAAGGGAAAAAAATTGAATACCAATAAACTATAGAAATATGCCCCCGACTATAGAAAAAACAAGTCTTAACAATCTTAGAAATAAGGGACTAAACATGAAATGCAAACTTCAGATATATGGAAGCTTACCACTTCAATGTCAACTCACGAATTTACCCTGAATCTGAATCACTGTAGAAGAGAAGGAGAAGTATGACCAATTCCTACATCTCATGGGGACACAACATCCGAAGACAGTTAGAAGAGTAAGCGCTAGCATATAACTAAGGGATAAGGATAACATAATTCCATGATCAAAATTCTCAAACCCATTCAAAATCCAACGTACATAATCAAATGCATATATGTAAACCAAACTATGTGACAAACGCCCTTTTTTATTGACAATTTCAAAAACATGTTGATGGCATACAATTTCCAAAATCATAATTAAGGCAAAATCATCAAATTGTGGTTTACCCATGACCCCTTAGTTTAATCACCATTCCCATGCAACCACAAGTTCAAAACCATTTTTAAAACATGTATGGACATATTTAAACCATGGGAAAACATTATTCAATAATAAGCATTCAAAATCCTCAACCCTTGTTATAAAACCAACATGAATATCTCATGAACAATACTTTAAAACATGTATTTTCAATAAATTGACAAAAAAGAAAGATTAACAAAACTGAAATATTCACAATAATGGAGAAGAAACCTTGAATTGACCCTTGGATGTTAAACCTTAATGAAACCCTATCTCACTTGGATTGAGAGAATTTGAGAGAGAAGAGGATATGTTTTTATTATGTATGGGTGCGAATAAAGTCTCAATAGGTTTTATAGGTCATGGTTTATGTTTAGGGTAATAGGGAGATATCTAAATACTCTTATTAAAAGTTGGAAATTAAATCATTAGTTGTTATGGGTGACCTCATGACTCGTAGGGTCACCCTATGACTCGGACCTTCCAGACATATCCAAACAAGAACCCCTTTGATTCTTTACTGTAAACCCAATGAATCACACACTAAGTTTTTTAATGAGACACTACGACTCATAGTGATACACCCCAAACTTTGGGCCATGTCGTATGGGCACCTCAAGCTTACATGAACTAGAGGTATCCCCGATAACCCAACCTAATCATCGATAACCATTCACAATAGTCAGGTGGATCCCGACCATATAATAAGAATAGTGAAAATAAAATACTAATAGTCAATGCTAGGAAATATCTACCATTTCATTAATAACAACATTACAACCATTATGCCAAAGTCCACAGTCATCCATAAAACCTCTAGCGAACCGAAGTTAACAATATATTGGGACATACCCCCAACAATAGCCAAGTACCAAACCTATGAAAGGTTATGACATTAAATGTGACTATGAGAGACAGATCTTCTAAAGTATGGAATCTCACAACATCAAGGTCAATGTACGAATCTACTCAAAAAAACTATTCACTGCATAGAAGAAGAAGAAGAAGAAGATGCTTTGGTGCCTAATTCCTAGGGGACGTAGCATTCGGAGATGATTAGCGTTTGTAGCGCTAGCATGTAACACAACGATAACGATAAAATAACATCACCATTCAAAGAAAGTAAATATATATCATATTCAATTAGAATCACACATTTATCCTTACACATAGATATTTCACATGCTAATCAATTTATCAAGACTTAATAACATTCTCAAATACTTACAATCATAGGACACAAAGTTGAGGACTCTGACATTACGCACTTAGGATCATACCATCCTCATTAGGCATAAGACTTTAACAATATTCACATATCATTAGGCAAGGTGTTTCATCCATGGTTACACTTCATTAAGAAAAGGGGCTACAACCATATAGTTATTTATTAAAACAAGGGCTCTACCAATATACCACAATCACTTAGTCGTTGAGCTCTAATCACATGATCACACAGTCAACTAGGCATTGGACTCTAATAACATGCTCAGGAATTCACTTATGTATGGAACTCTAATCACATGATCACACATTCAAGTGGGCATTAAAATCTAGTCACAGGCTGTAAGATCCCGCAAAATTCTAAGCTTAATTATGTCCATTTATGCTTGTTAGGGGGGTCCTATACTTAGAAGGTTCTAACTAAGTTCTCAAACATAGCCTATTATGGGCCTTCAAAAGTTGGCAATCTTATTTCGCCACCTTAACATCCTTTAATGGTTCGTATTTTTGTTAATTCATGATCAGAGAGGTCCATAGGTGGTCCCAGACAAGTTTTGGATTTTTTGGACCACGTTTAGACCATATTTGGAAGCCCAAAATAGTGGACCAATGTGATCTTGGCGCACCGCATCGCCAATCGCGTTGGTTGATATTGTTGCAGGTTGCTAGGGTCAAAGTACTGAGAATCAATGCGATGATGGCGCGATGCATCGACTATTGTATCGATGCCATCGATACACTGCATTGATAATTGTGTCGACGCTCTGTTTCAGTCATTAAATGTCCATATATTTAGAGGGGAGAAGGGTCAATTTCCCACCCCTATATAATTCTAAAACACAGGATTTAGCCCCAATTCAACAAAAATATAGTGTCTCTCTCAAGTTTATCTCAAGAACAAGTTACAATTTTTAATTATGGATTTAAATTCAATACTCAAATTCAAGAATCTCTATCAATCTTCGTAAAATCAAGAACTTAGGTATGTCAACTGTTGATTTATGGATTCCTTTCATCCATGAATTCCAAGAACCCTCTTTAAAATTATAAAATATGATATTTATGTTGTGGGTTGTTTGTAACCATGTTTATCTTTTTGTATGATTCCCAAGTTGGAATCTTTATGTATTTTTTATGAAACTATGTTAGCATGCAAGTTGAAATCCATGAATTGAGTTGTTTATGATGTGTAAGTTGATGATTAAACCTATTCCCTAAGTTGTGCATGTAAGGTGTTTGACCAAATCCCTAAGAGGATAGAAATTGTGTCTTATAGCTCAATTGTGACTCAAATAATAAATTCATACTTTACCCTTATGACCAAGAATGACTTCCATGATATTGTGTGCATTATGAGTATTTGATGGAATGTTCATGAGATTAGGTTGATGAAAGTATGACATGTCTATCGATGTACAACATTATCATAGCCATGTGCTTCATCAAATCCCCAACTTATTGTATTATGAATTATTGATATGGGTCACGTGTTCAAGAAGTTTCAAGTCTTGTCAGTTTCATGCTATCGAGTCCTAGGGGTACTTTTACCCGACAATATAGTTGTGTGCCTAGAGCCAGTGTCAGTTTTCACGATAGTCCCAGTCAAACCATGATCAATAAAACTCAGTCAATTACATGACTCCGGAAAACTCAGTAATCTTAGTACCTTCGGTAATCTTAGTAACCTCAGTAATCTCAGTTAGTTATCAGATCATAGTAGTATTCCGTCAGTCAATGGAAATTTAGTGAACTGTGTTCAAATCAACTAAACAATACTATCATTAATAGTTCATTTCAGTTTAAATCAGTTCAGTGTCTCTTTAGTTGGGAGTAGGATTCAGCACCTAGTGAACCCATGGATGGGGACTCACCTGTTAGCCATTAGAGGTTGTGATCCTTAGAAGCAATCCTTGCATTAAAGAACTGCGTATCCAGCGTATCTTGAGATGTACCCTACGAGTTTATGGATTATACACCTTATCCGAGTTTTCCTAATAGAAGGGATTGACGGAAGAGCTCCCTGTCAGAGAGGGTTTACTTACATCTTATCTTTACCTTTGGCACGGTACTGACACCCTTCTAGATGGGGTTACAGGTTGGACCCCACCAATTCAGTTTCGGGGAATGTCGGTTAGATGATTACCTCTCATAGTCTCAGTTTCGGATCCAGTCTCAGTAATAAAGCTAAGTTCAGTTCTACAGTTTTAGTACTGTCAGATACAGTCACTTAGCTTACTACAGAACTCAGCTAGTTCTATCAGAATCAGTACTTTCAGACACAGTCATTCAGTTAATAGTATATTAATTATACGAAATTCATGTTACTAGTATTTATATTTCAGGACTGTCAAATACAGTCAATCAGACCAGTTCTTCATAATCAGAACTGTCAGAAACAGTCATTCCTTTATCAGTAATATGACATCAGTCCCTCAGTACACAATAGACTTGGTCATTCAGTATCCCAGTATTAGTACTCAGATATCAGTAAATCCACGTTATCTGAATTCATGAGTCAGTGTTATCACGATCTCAGTTACAGTTATGTATTCATACATGTATTCTCACATTTATGTTATTCAGTTGGTTAGTATTGTTCCTGCATATGAACCCTTACATTCATCCTGCCTCACTTGCATACCAGTACATTCAATAGTACTGACGTATTTATGCTATGGTGTTTTATAGCATAGGTTTAAAAGCATGAGCTCTCGAGCATTCTTAGTAAATCAAACGTTTTTGTAGTGAGTCCTCATTATTTGAGGATAGCATGATTATTTTATTACGTTATTATTTTAGTAGTTCAGAGTTAGTTGGGGATATGTCCCATCAACTCCACAGATTTCAGATAGTTTAGAGGCTTTCAGACTGCAGCACATTTCAGATAGTTTATTTCAGTATTGGGGTATTGTTATACCCCATTACAGATATTGTTTTATATTCAGGGTTAGTTCAGTTTTGAACCTTATGTCCTTACAACTTATATTTCGCATATTTATAGTATATTATGTAGTGCTCAGTTATAGATATTAGTCAAGGGTTAGCTTGTTGTCCTTCGGGGTCATGAGCACCGTTTAATCTTCCGAGTACCAGATTCGGGGCATTACACATGGTTACACATTCAAGTAGGTACGGAACTCGACTTATATGTTTTCGCATTCAAGTGGGCATGGATCTCTAATCGCACTCTTACACATTCAAGTGGGCATGGAAGTCTAATCATATTCATACACTTTTGTCGAGGTATTTTAACCTCAAGAGATCTCTTTAAGCAAGGGAATCCAACCACCAGCTATTAGACGAGGGACTTTGACCACAAGCCCTTAGACGAGGGAATTTGACCACATGTCATTTTGTAAGGCAAGGGAATCTATCCACAAGATATCACATTGCCATCATAGACGACATTTGAACTCTTAACCCACTAGCTCATGCATTGTCATCCATATCATTCTTTTCACATATTAGAGTCACACAACACATTCAAGAGATTTAGCTCATTTATCCATTTCAATACCATACAGGACCACGTGGTCCTTATGGGAGCCTTTATTGCTCAACCATCTCAATAGGCCAATGCCTCCATTCAGTACATCATGCAATTCAATTTGTGGTCCTCAAGACCGACACAAATGATTTACAATTTGAGTTCAAGTTTAGGGAAATGAACCTCTCTTCTTAACCATCAAACCAACATGGTTAAATATTAACAAATTATATGGCTAACCGCACCAACATAATACTAATTAATAAACTTTCATAGAAAACTTCCACTACCCCATTTAAGCCACAAGTTAATGTGTTACATGCTTAACAAGGTTCTTATCAGCCATTTCCATGTAGTCATGATCATTATAACTCAATAAATGGACAAAAAGCCTTAACCACCATCTACAAGTATTCATATTAATCTATACATCATCATGACTCATTTATGTTCACTAGACCTTTTACCTAGATACACATTTGGCCTTTACAAGCCCAAATGCATTGATACAATACATAATTAATTACATTTACGGTCATCAAGACCTACATAATCATTCACATTACATTATCAATCTTATACAACATTCTCACCATATTTGGGTTCAACACCCAAAACAAGTTCATTTTCATATTTAGGGCCTTAACCCCTTATTAGCCATGATCCCAAAATATCATAAACTAAACAATACATGACTGTCAATACCTTTTACAATACCATTCATCAACCATTTATACTATTTATTCCATTCTCTAGCTCAACAGATCACCAAAGTTTACTAGACAACCCACTTAGTAATTTTCATAAACACTTTGTCTTTCTGACTTCAAAAAGTCCATTTCATGGTAGAAATCATCAATATTGGGTTACTTAAGACACCTATGTTAAAAAACATACAACAAGCACCCAAATATACAATCTACAATCAATAACATACATCAACACAGGTATAAGAAAGAATCACCATTATTCATTGATAGGTATCAAAAACCCTTTTCATTTGATTCAATACCACCATGTACACTTACTAATCCAAGTGTGAAATACATGGGTTTGTAGTTATTTTAAGAGGGGAAGAGATACATTACTTAAAAAAGATGACATACAAATAATCTTGTCTCTCCTTTGCCTCTTGAAGACCACTTTTAAAACCCTAGCCTTCAATCTTCTAAAGATGAGCTAGAGAGAGTGCTTAGAGTGTTTGAGTCTTGTAATTGAAGACCTAGAAGGCTACAAGTCCTTATATAGTGAAAGGAATTAGGGTTTAGGCAAGGTAACTGACCAAAATGTCCTTAAAAAAAAGAAGAAAAGACCACATATGCAAGGGTACGACTCCCCATATGGTTCATGTGGCAATCGTGACCTAGGGTATGGGTGGCACCATAACTCATAGCCTTGGATTATACTAGGTCAATCACAATGGTAAGGGTATGACTAAACACCCTTGAGTTATACCCAAAGGGTACAACTAGTTACCTAACTCGTATAGACCACCAATAACCAAAATAGTCCACTTAGTTTGAGGCCTCTCTCTTAATGGCTGAGTTGCTTATGAATCTTATGCATTGGTTATGATTGAGGAAAGGTCAAATCATTTAGAAACCAGTATACTACCTTAGTATTCTGCGTAGATGCGATAGGGGAGGAGGATAAGGGTATGAGTCATGACAAAGGTTACGACTCAAGCCCTTCAACACATGTCATGATTATCACCAACCAACAAAAAATTTTTGCTAGGCCACATTCTTGGGTGTTTCAATCTCCCTTACATTGGATCATTCGTTTACGAATTATGGTGAAGACAATATCATTCCCAAGTTAGCACGGTAGTACTTATTAAAACAATCTTCACAATATTAAGGAGAAGGCACACGACAAGGGTACAATTCAGCGTATATCATTGTCATTATTAATCAACCATTTCATTTCAGTCTCCTTAGGATTCCATCCCACCTTTTATCAAAAACACCTAATCAATTTAAATATTATGGTCTTGTTCTATTCGCCTATCAAAGATATAAAGAAACTCAAATGTTTGGGAACAATAATCCCTTTTTCATCAAAGACATCAACCAATCATAAACATCGGAGATTTCAACCCATTCTCTATCAAAGACATAAACCAAGTTAGGAATACCAATGCATATCTTAAACATAAGTTTCCAGGATAGGACATAATTGCGGATACTTGGGCTTCATGCCCTCTTCATCTACCCTAGTATATTCCTCGGGCTATTTATTCTTCCATAGAACCCTCACCAAAGCTACTCCTATCATTCGCAACCGGCGAACTTACCAATCAAAGATCCTCACTGGGATCACTTAACAAGTCAAGGAACCCTAAACACTCACGTTCTCTAAGGTAATGACCATCAAAGAATAACGTAGACATCCTCACACATAAAGGCATGAACAATTGGGGGGAATGGAGTTCAATCTATAATGCAACTCCAACTCATACGTAACATTGCCAATCACTTATTGAGACTAGATAGGGACCAACATAGCGGGGACTAAGCTTTCCCTTTACTTATTCTCAATACTCTCTCCATGGGAGACACGACACCATAGGTACAGAGTGCTTCATAGTAACTACCTAGGTCACAAACGAGACCCATCCTAACACAACAAACAAAAATGGGAGTCCATCAATACAAAAACCAAAATACACACCACCTCATACCTTATGGGGAATCCATCATGATCCCTTTACTAGGGATGAATAACATGAACAAGAAAAGCCATGACTTCTAACAACAACTCACCCTCGGTGAACTTGGCATATTGATGATAATTCCTCCAAGTTCACAACATGGCAGGGAGGTGATCTATATAATCTACCTCCCTCTTTGCATATTATAAGATATCATCAATGGAGACAAAGACAAACATGTCCCAGAATGGGCCGAAGACCTTATTCATCAAGCCTATGAATGACATTGAGGCATTGGTCAACCCAAAGGACATGGAAAGAAACTCATTAAACCCAGGAACGTGTCCTAGAGGAGGACCTTCCGAGTTAGAATCTTTAACTTAGACCAAATGATACAAACACCCCCTTTGGAATCCCCTTTCAAGATTTGAGATAAGAAATGAATCCTCCCTTACGTACTAAAGGACAAAAGAACTATCTTCCCATAAAATGACTGTCTCATTAGGGAAATTAAACATGACCCTACAGGTCTGACACTCTAAGGAAACATAGCAAGAGTTCAACCGATCCATTTCTAGGATGATATCTAATTCGACCATATCCCATCCCACCAAGTCTACAAGAGTATCTCTACTACCAACAAACATCACACACTCCTTATAGACTTTTGTAACAACCACAGAGTCTTCTATCGGGGTAAAAATAAAAAAAGAGCCAAAAAAATCTCGTGACCACATTCAAGATGCACAACCACATACAGGGTCAAATAAGAAAGAGTAGACCATAGGTCAAGCAAATAATAAACATCAGGGGGAAAGTCTCAACATACCTGCATCATCATTTGAAGATGCCTCAAGATTACAAGGGATAGTAAGAACATTGAGACAGTCCCGATCATTATCAGAGCTAGAAGTTGCACCTCTAGATGCAGAAGCTAGAGAAGTTGTAACCGACATCCTTTGTCTTGCCAAAGTGGTAGCCACTATAGGACACTCCTATTGTATGTGGCCTAATTGACGGTATTTGAAACACCAATTCTTCCCTTTCTCGCAACAACCATAATATCTTTGACCATAAAACTAACTAGGAGGGTATGTGACTATGAATTGGGCTCCACCAGCCTGATATTGGGCATCTTGTTCCCTATAAGCATCACCAATATAAAGATTCCTATCTCCCAATAGATTTAAGTAGGGAATACTAGTTGCGGAGTGAAAAGTAGGACCCGCCCAATACTTCCTCCTAAACCACTTTCCATAAACCATAAACAGCTCCACAAAGGAGAGATGAAACCCAACATTTTAAGGTAATTAAGAAGAAGTGCCACCTCTTATAGTGGGGTTAGTGGGAATAAGTGGAAAATCATGAGAATAGTCAGATGAAAAGATCTATATCGGGTCTGAATCCCTAAAGTAGGACAAGTTTCGTACATATTGCCCCAGTTAGGACAAAAGAGCTTGCTTTAATGTCAATTCCTCTTAGATACAGGATTTGAAATATGATCAAGCAGAAATCAGAGGAATCCAAGACCTTAGAATCTACATAGCTTGATATTGAAACACAAGAAAGGGAAACATTCCTAAATGCCTCATAGCCTCTCTCTTATAAGTGTAGCACACTTCACATCCGCAAAAGAGACTATACTCGACATAATTTTATGGACTCCCAACTAATCATGAACCTAGGTTCTGATACCAACTTGTCATGCCCTAAACTTTTTCCTTGTCATATGGGCACCTCAAGCTCACATGAACCATATGTCGCCACGATAACCCAACCTAATTATCGATAATCATTCATAAGGGTTGGGTAGATACCAACCATATAATAAAAATAGTGGAAATAAAAGACTAATAGAAAATTCTAAGCAATATCTACCAATCCATTAATAACAACAATCTAGCCATTATGCCCAAGTCCACAGTCATACACAAAACCTCTAACGAACCAAAGTTGGCAATACGGCGGGATATGCCCCCTACAATAGCCAAGTATGAAACCTATACAAGTCTATGACATAAAATATGACTATGAGAGATAAGTCTTCCAGAGTATGGAGGTTCACCACTTCAAGATCAATGCACGAATACGCTCGAATACCTATTCACTACATAGAAGAAGAAGAAGATGCTTCGGCGCCTACATCGTGTCGAGACGTAGCATCTAAAGATGATTAGGAGTTAGAATGGTAGCATATATCTCAAGGATAAGGATAAAATAACATCACCATTCAGAAAAAGTCAATATCTATCATATTCAATCATATTTAAACATTTATCCTTACACATAGATATTTCACATTATAATCAAGTTATAAAGACTTAATAAAATTATCAAATACATCAATCATATGACACAAAGTAGAGGAATCCGACATTACACGCTTAGGTTCATACCATACTTATTAGGCATAAGACTTTAACAACATTCACATATCATTAGGCAAGGTACTTTATCCATGGTTACACTTCATTAAGGAAAGGGGCTACAACCACAGTTATATATTTAAATAAGGGAAATACCCATATAACACAATTACAGTGGTGTGGAACTCTTACCACATTATCACATATTAAATGAGTTCTTAATATGAGGCAGCTTCATTGTCTTGAGTTGTGTAAGGATTTTGACTTGACTATTCCCTATCATTCGGGCAAGGATAATATGGTTATAGATACTTAATCTGGAAGTTGACTATCATGGGTAGCTTGGAACATATTTTGACCCAAGAGAGGCCTTTGGCCTTAGAGTTTTAGTATTTAGCTAACCAGATGGTTAGTTTTGATATTTCGACACCTACGTGTGTTTTTGCATTTATGGAGGCTAGGTCTTTTTTATGCAACAAATTTGAGCTCATCGGTTTGATGATGCGGGATTAAGGTTAATTCGGGATAAGGTGTTGAGTGGTGAAGGTAAGGAATCCTCACTTGATTTTAATGGAAATCGGAATTGACTGCCATGGTCTTCATGGCTGGATTGCCTCACATTTCTCATAGTTCTAATAGTGCTTAGGTTATCATAGATTGATTGACCAAGTATGATTATTTAATTCTAGTAAAGGTCTCTTTTAGTGTTGAGAGGTTGGCCCGTATCTACTTTCGTGAGATTATGCTTCTTCATGGGGTGACAATGTCTATCATTTTAGATTGAGGTTTTGTATTTACATCTCACTTTTGGAAAACTTTTTAAGATGAGTTGGGTACTCGGGTTGATCTTAATATAACTTTTCCCCCTTAGACTTATGGTTAGTCAGAGAAAACTATCTAGGTTTTGGAGGATATGCTCTACGCTTGTTTGATGGATTTTGGTGGCTAGTGGGAGTAACATTTAGCCTTGGAGGATTTTGTGTATAAAAATAGCTACAATTCCAGTATCGATATGGCTCATTTTGAGGCTTTATATTGTAGACGTTGTCTCTCTTCAGTTGGTTGGTTTGAGGTTTTTAAAGTTAGGCCTCGAGGTACAAACTTGCTTCATGAGTCTTTGGATAGAGTACAAATCATTCAGGATAGGCTCGAGCGGCTCAAAGTCTACAGAAGTTCTATGCGGACCGTAGACATTAGGCCTTGAGATTTTATATTGGTGATCATGTTTTCCTTTGAGTTTCAACAATGAAGGGTGTGATGGTGTTTGGGATGAGGGGCAAGCTTAGCCCAAGGTATATTGACCTATTTAAGATTCTTTGAACTGTTGGTGATGTGGCTTATGAGTTAGGATTGCCCCTAATTTTGTCATTTGTTCATCTAGTTTTTTATGTTTCTATGCTTTTCCATTACATTCTGGATGAGTCTCATGTCATTCATTGGGAGGTAGTTCATTTAGATAAGAGGTTGTGTTTTGTTGAGGAGCGGGTCTGCATATTTTCTAGGGATGTTAGATAGTTGCACTCTAGAGTTATTCCTATGGTTAAGGTTCAGTGGAGGCATCAACCTATAGATAAGGCTACTTGGGAGGTCGAATCTGATATACATAGTTCTTATCCCCAACTTTTTCACAGATTAATTTATTTCTCTTGCCTTTAGTTTGAGGATGAACTAGATATCTTGTAGTGGATAATGTAATGACCTGAATTTTGATAAAATATGTGAAATATGTATTTCTATATGATTTGACCATTTTACCCTTCCCTGTGGCTACATTATGGTATTTCTGAAGTGTGGGGATGATTGGCATAGTTCTCTATGCATTTTAGTGTGGTTTATGTTATATTGTGGTTTTTGGTAGCATCGAGAGCCTTATAGTTGTCTTTAGTCAACAATTTTTGATATGTGCGATAGATAGAAAAATTGATTGTACCAGCAGATTTGGAACGTCAATTTTAGGGTTGTAATGTGGATGGTGTTGTTTTATGGCTTTTAAATCTCAATTCGACCCTTGTTTTGGAAAGTTGTGATTTTGGGTTTTAGGGGTCAACTTTGTGAAAATGACATCTTTTACAAATTCTAATATCACCGTTGAGTATGTAGCGTCGAATTTCATATGGTAGCCTAGTTCATTTGCAGTCACAAGATTCCAGATGAATTCCGAGTGGCTCGTAGAGACTTGGAATTCACTAAGTCCCCAGCTGGTTGTCATGACTCGAACCAGGGCCTTGCTGTGATGGGTATCTCAAGTTCACCACAGATCAGAGACCACCCCCTTTTTCTAGTAAATAGAGCACAATAAAAATAGCAGCGGATGAATTTCGAACATATAACAAGATAGAGTTGAGTTCCAAACTATCACAACCCAAAGCAGGGCCTGGTCATGATGGGTATCTCAAGTCCACCGGGGATCGGATATCACCACCTTGCACCTAACCAACCAGCATAACACCCCCAATGTCGGAAGAATTCCGAACATACAACAAGATAAGAGAATATCAATTTAAATACATTATGATAATTCTATAACTAAAACAAACCACACCCAACCAAACAACCAAGCAATACTGCCCATGTCCACAGTAGTCCAACAAGACTCCAATCAAAACCAAAGAATATCCAGTCAGGGAATGCCGCCGACAATAGAAAAAAACAAGACCAAAAAGAATAATAAAGACATAAAGAGATCTATATCATGAAATGGAGTCTTCCAAAGTATAGAAGCTCACCAAATCAATCTGACTCAACAGCCGTCCGCGAATCACCTAGACACTAAGGAGGAAGAGTGGAAGTATGGCCGGTTCTAGTATCGTGTGGGGATACAGCATCCGAAGAGGTTTAGTAGGGTGAATTCTAGCATTTACCTCAGGTATAAAGATAATTTAATTCCATCAATCCAAAACTAAGTCAAACCAATGCACATAACCATATGCAATTGCATACATACATGCATACATACATATATATACATACACATATATATATGTGTGTCTTTATGTGTGGGTATATATATATATACCGTGCCAGGATAGGGAACAAGTTTAGTATGCACTTTTAAACCTTAATCTGGGTGGTGTAACGTTACTGTCATAATCAACCCATAGGCTTTATTGGTCCAGTTTTATCCCCTGGACAGGTACCATTACGTGTTAGTCGCACAAACTGGAGATATCATAGGTGGTAGGAGATTCCCTTATACCTTTCACCCTCTATGATACATATGTGTGTGTATATACTTGGGTGATTCACTTGTTCCCACAAGCACATGGTCATCAAGACCATTCCTCATGTCAGCAAAAACATGAGTTTCCAGTGTCAACCTTTCAGACTTACACCTTCAAGACTAGCTATCACAACCCCCATCACATAATTAAAACATTTAACACATAACCAAATTACCAATCCCTAGAGGAAATTACCAAAGAATTATTAAGTAGTATCATCATACCGACTATAGCTATAAGCAATTTTATTAAGCCAACACTTATGGATTCCCGTGTACCCTGGAGACTCCAACATAAAAATCATGTGCGGGATTCACATGGACCCTGCAAAGTTTTCAAAACCATTATCATACCATTAACCAATTAAGTCATGCGTTAATGCATAGAAATAAATCAAACCAAGTGATAATGCATATTCTAACTCCAATTATTCAAGTTGGTTGAGGTTGTTACCAATTTCTATACCAAACCAATTAATTTGGGGATTCCTTTGTACCCTAATTTCAATGATTTACAAATTTAAGGATTCCATTGTACCGAAGTCCATCCACCATTCCCATGCAACCCAAGGCATTTACCAACCATCAATTTAAGCAAAGCAATTTCTTAAATATCATAGAAGAAGCATTTGAACAATTTACATTCAAAATCCTCAACCAATAGTTCAAGTCCCAACATAAAAAACGTGTAAACATTATCCAACCATTCCATTAAGAAAAATACAAGTATTGGGGAAGAGTAACATTCCACAAATAGAAAGAAATTTTGAGAAAAACGTACTCTTAGAACCCTAGATGACCACCTCTCTTGGAACCCTAGCTTTGACTTGAATGGTGAATTTTAGATAGTATTTAGGAGTATTTGATATAGAATAGAAGGATAATGAAGTCCCACGGATGGTTTTAAGTCATGGGATCTAAAGGGTTAAAGTTGGGAAAAGACCAAATTTCCCTCAACTTAAAAGCTGAAAAGTGTCTCCTTTGACTACGATTGTAACAAAAATAGTCAGAACCCCATCTATTGTTTTCCATATGACTCATCCAATCGACTTGTAACGTGACCCTATGACTCGTCAGGTCTAAGTTGTAATCAGATCAGAACCAAATTGGGTGAACACTGGACATCCCATGGTTTGATCATTATGACTCGTATTATGTCTTTATGACTTCTGAACTCAAGTAGTAAAGGAGACAATGTCGCAGGACAAACTTAATAGACACATTACGAATTGGTCCTTACAACCTATAACATGTCCTTACAGCTCATAGGGTGAGTCGTAATCAAGGCAGTGAGCTCAAAGCTCTAGAAATTTTCAAGTGACAAAATCTGGGGTGTTTCAATTATCGCCCACTTGGGACATTCGTTCTTGAATGACGGGAAAAGGCAATTGATAGCACAATTTGACTCCATATTCCTCTACTCTTACATTTGACAAACTCAGAACATAAATATGGCAAGTAAATAACTCTTTCCTTTAACAAAGTCAAAAACAAAGATGTATTAAAGAAATTACTTACTTTAAGCACAAACTTTTAGAACGGGAAATAGGACTGGATATTGGATCTCGTGACCTCCCCCCTCAAGTAAATCATGTAAGCACAAACCATGTGATAACGAGACATGATAGAAACATGATCTTGGGCATTTGTACTATGGGACATTGACACAATACGTAAACCAAAATTCTTGCGGGACATAAGAATAGCATAGAAGCATTCTACACTTCCCAATTAATACATCAAATAACCCTTAAATATAACCATGCTTCCCACTATGCCTTTAACTATGAACACAACACTCAACTATTTAAGTATCCCAACTTTTCCTGCTAAACACATAAATACAAAGCCTGGGTATAACTACATATTCCTCTAATGTTAAATCCTAACTTGAAGTTTAAGGGGCTGTTGTAAGCCATGGCAGCTTATACTTTACACCACTCCAATAGTACAACCCGATCTTATCACCATAATTAAGAAACCTCAGGTCTTGATTAAGGAGCTATAGTTGCATAACACAATGGTTTGGTATATCTTAATCTCCACGCTCTAGCCTATTTTTATACACCCATTTTATGGATCCCCCCACCAAAACTAGATCCCTCAATCACTATCACAAAGTTTTTCATAACAGTCAACATCTAAGATTTAAACTTGGTGTCTAACAACCATCATGTACCACTAAGAAAGTTCCCAGCGTAAATATATATATATAGTCCACCCCATGGGGACACACTGTGATGGATGAAACCCTTGTCTAAAAGATCTTTTAATTGCTCCTTAAGCTCCTTTAACTCTGCTGAAGCCATTCTATAAGGAGAGATAGAAATAGGCCGAGTGTTCCGAACAAGGTCAATCTTGAAACCAATCTCCCTATTAGGAGGAATACCAGGAAGATCATCAAAGAAGACCTCAGATAATACACAAACCACAGGTACAGTTTGCAAAGAGGGACCTCCGAATCTAGAATCCTTAATGTGCACTAAGTGATAGAGGCATCCCTTAGATACCAACTTTTGGGCCCTAAGATATGGCATAAACCATCCATTAGGCACTAGGGAACTACCTTCCCACTCAATAACCAAATCATTAGGAAAGTTGAAATGACGTTACGGGTCTGACAATCTAAGAAAGTATAGAATGAATTCAACTAATCCATCCCCAATATGACATCAAAATTGACCATGTCAATTCAAACCGATCCACCAATGTCTTTCCACCAACCTTTGATACCACCCAACCCATATAAACCCTTCTAACCAATATAGAGTCAGCAGGTAGAAATAGAAAAGGGTTTCAAAACACACTCTAGACCAAAACTAAAATGCACAGCCAGAAATGGTATCACATATAAATAATGGACCCCCATCAAGTAAACATTATACACCATGGGAGTTTTAACTTACTTGTAAAGACATCAGGGGATGACCCAGATTCCTAAAGGATAGTGAAAACATAGAGACGGTTTCAGCTATGCCTAAGCTAGAAGTATCATCCCTCGATGCAGGAGCTAGAGAAGTGACTACCGGGAAGCTATTGGCCCTAGTGGCAATCCTTTTGGGACACTCCTGCTGCATATAACCCAACTGACCATAACTAAAATGGTTATTACTCTCTTTAAAGCAATAATCGTAGTGCAACTGACCATAAAAATGGTAGAGAGGATGGGGTTGGGCAAGCTGTGATCCACCAACCCAAAATTGATATTCACTAGAAGAGTGAGGAAAAAGAAACACTGACACCCACATCGATACTAGTATTGGGACCTCTTGCTCTGCCAATTTCTTGCCTTTGCCTTATACCTTTTCACACCAGTAGGACCAAAATGGCATGACAACGTGGCCATTATATAAGTCAATAAATGAATAGAACATCTCTCTGAGGCGATTGAGTATGAGTATCACCTTTTAGAGTAGATTCAATAGAGACCAGTGGAAATCCATGGGGGGAATCAGAAGTAGTGACCCTTGACCGGTTCTATACCCCATAGGTTTGATGAGTTTCGCCCGCGTCATCCTCGAGTAGGGTAGATAAGTTTCCATGAGTTTCAGATAATCGGGAGGGCATGATTTAAAAGTCGATCAAAAGAAGATTTAGAGTAGAGTTTAATACCTTAGACATTAAAGATCGAAACAGATCAACAAGAAAGAGAAACATTCCTAAATGCCTCGTGCCTCTTCCTTAGAAGTAGGGCATGCTACACAACCATAAAAGAACTCTACTTGACACGGCTTAATTGGACACCCAATGACCCCAAACCTAGGATCTAATACCACTTTGTGATAACCCAAACTAGGGCCTAGTTGTGACAGGTATCTCAACACCATCGAGGACTGGAGATCACCCCCCTGAACCTAACAAACCAACACAACATCCCCACAGTCACATGAATTCCAAAAATATAATAAGAGAGGAGAATATCAATTTAAAGACATTATGATAAGTATATAACAAAGACCAAACAACAAACCACTACCGTCCATGTCCACAGTAGTCCAACAAATCTTTAATAAAAATAAAAAAATATCTAATCGGGACATACCCCCGACATACCCAAAAAAGGACCAAAAGGATTAGTAAGGACATAAAGAGATACATAGAATAAGATGGAGTCTTCAAAAGTATGGAAGACCACCACTTCAGTATGACTCAATATTTGTCCCTGAATCACCTAGTCACTAAGTAGGAAGTGTGAAAGTACATCTGATTCCTGCATCGTATTGGAATACAGCATCCAAAGATTATTAGCGGGGTGAACACTAACATGTAACTTAAGGATAAAGAAAAAGTAATTCCATCAATCCAAAACCAATTAAATCCAATGCACATAACCATATGCAATTACACACATACATATATACATATACCATGTCGAGATAGGGAAAAAGATTACCATGCACTTTTAAACCTTAACCTAGATTGGGTAGCGTTACAATCATAATCCACCCGCAGGATGTATAGGTCCAGTATTACCCCCAAGATAGGCCCCAATGTGTGTTAGTCGCACAAATTAGAGATATTATAGGTGGTAGGGGATTCACTTGTACCCTTCGCTCTCTACGATACATATGTATGTGTATATACTTTTGGGATTCCCTTGTACCCCACAAGCCCATGGTCATTGTAACGCCTCAAAAATTTATCCTGAGATTTCATATAGTGCTTAGGACCACAAGTAATCCCAAGATAACCCTTATGGTTGCATAACTTATGAGCAACTGATTGAGACACATAAATCTGAAGGAAAGTACAGAAAATAAATCTTTTTTGAACTTGGTCAACTCAAAACTACATTAAGATGAATACAGTATAACTCTACTTATACAAAACAAAACTGAAAATAGAAGTTTACATAACTGACTCTAACTGACATCTGTGACACCTCTACTATACTGACTATAGTTAGTTAGGACGTGACCCCAACTATCACTAATCAATACATAAGAATAAGTAAGTAAAGAACAATAGTAAATCTAACTGAAGTACCCGAAATAGGAGTACTCATCATCTGCTGGCTGGAATCTACAACTGTCTGATTCTGACTGCACATACTACAACTTGTTCCAACATTATGAGACAGTGTAGCACATACACATATATGTGGATCAGTACTTTAAGGATGTACTGATTATATAAGGGTTCATGCAATAAGTAAACAATATCATCAATCTTTATAAAATCATGCATGCTAATGTAAATTACTCACATAGCTTGAGTAAATCAAAAATCTAAATCTCGTAAATCATGAAATAATAAAGCATGTAATATAAATTCCGTGAGTAATTATACTTAGTTCTAAATTCTGTATTCTCTTTTTTTTTCTCAAATCTTGTAAGCTAAATACAATCTAAATTCATTTTGCATAAAAATACTTTATCTTAAAACTTTAACTCAATAGGCTTGTTTCAAGAGTGGGGGACATTTTCAAAACTTTGGGAACTTGAGAAATCTTAAAAACAATAACTTTCAAAACATATACTTTTATCTTAAGGAGAATAGAGGACTTCTTTTGAATCTTAGGGATTTTAGAACTTTGGGAGACTATGGAACTTGGGAGTTTCTTCTAACCGACTTAAACCATGTGAAAAACATGGAGTCCAACATCTTGCCCACGTTGGGGAGAGTTGTTCTATCTTTGCCATTAGAATAAAAACTTAACTTTAGTGATCATTATCTTAATCCACTTAGGGTAAATCAAATCCTACGGTGGCTCGTAGTTTTGGGGCATGAAACCTTGGAATCAAGCCCAACTAGGTGCTAAATACTACTCCCATACTTAGGATCAGAACTTTTTAGGAAAATATAGTTTAAATAATACTATAATGTGTAATGGAAGCTAACTATGCTTTGCTTTGCTTTAAATCGTAGATAAAAGTGGATTCCTATCTTAGCTTAGGATCAAAGATCAACCTTCTTTATAATCAAAGTTTTGGCTTGTTTAAATCATGCTAATATATTATTTTAAAGAAACATCACAATTCATACTTGACTTAAAGCATATATACATACTCAAATAGTCATAATTTCATAATGAAGCTTAAATCTTGACTTCAACCTTAGGAACACTCAAAAACATCAATTTATGGTAGGGATGTGCAATTCATAGCATAATTCCCAAAATTCAAAAATAAATAAGTGAAATAACATGCAATTTCAAGACTTGAACAATTTATAAATTCATAACCTCAAACAAAAGTAAATTGGGCAAAACCCACTTGCAAAAACATGAAATTCTTTAATAAAATCAAAGCTTTCGGCACAAGAATGGAAGAAGTGTTCTTGTTCAAACACCACATACCTTAGATTATTATATTTGAGAGATGGAACCCGGATATTGATCCATTCTTTTGAATTCTTGATCTTGAGGAAACCTAGCTTGATCTTGTTCTTGAGAGAAAAATTGAGTAAAGGAGAAATTTTATGCTTCTAGGGGCGGATATTATATGATATATATGGATTAGGGTGAGGGAAAATGAACGAAATTCCCCTAGACCCATAAAAAACATAATTAGCATGCAAAAATAGTGTCGTAACGTGATCTCGATGCATCGCGTCGCTATAGCATTGACTTACTGCCTCACACGGAAAACTACATAACTTTTCGCTAGGTTATTGGATTTTTACGAAATTGGTATCGTTGGAAAGATAATTCAATTATCTACAATTTATCTTGAGATGAAAAATTCCATGTATATAAAAAGTTATAAATGCTTAAAGGAGACCCTTGTAGAATCAAATACCAATCTTTGGATGAATCAAAGGATCTTAGTTCTACTTCGCTCTAAGTGACACCTATGAACATTTTTTACCTCAAGAGCACTTCAAACATGAGGGTAAAGATCATGAAACTTATATTCACAGGGGAATTACTTGGATTATAGATTATACATGTAAGAATGATGGTTCATAGACTAGCACAAAAATGTGGGGTATTACATTATCTCCCCCTTGGGAACATTCCTCCTCGAATGTGGCTAGTTAATCTGAAAATACTGAGGAATCTGAGTCTATAAACTATCATGCAGAACAGAAATAAATTGAATAGCTGAATCTTAAACATATTAAGCTACTGAACTGATATACGAGTATGAACTCTCATGAAAAATAGCTATATGGCTGAAATAGAATCGAGAGTTTCAAATTATGAGTAACTATTACTTTACGTTGGATCTAATCTCGTGAGAAAAAGTTGATAGGTTTATAACATGAAAACTCAGGGTATTATAATATCCACCTCTTAGGATGTTTCATCCCCGAATGATACTGATTTGGTTAAAATACTAGGAAAAGAATTAGATGATACACAGGATACTCATGAACTGAATCATGACTTAAATATTCAAAACTGAAACTGATACATGATGTGTGTGCTGAACTAACTTCATAATTTACATGGATGCAAACCAATGACCTCTTGGAATGGACATACTCAGGAAACTTAAAGTAGTAAGGCTAGACTAAATCGTTAAATTGGAAATCTATAGGAGCTTATTTGATTGACTGCTATACTGGATTGTAGGCTTTATGAAGTAGATCATACTGACTGCCCATACTCAAATGGAGTATTTCTCCAACACTCTTCTACAAAATTCAAATAACATTAGGGAGCTAAGAATTTTGAGCATGATCTGAACAAGATATCTGACTACGGAATCACAATATTTTATACAACTCTATATCTTGGAATATAGACTTATAGATTATAGGCTAGGATAGAATTTCTAGGCCTTAGGCAATTCAACTTCTTACTTTCAAGCATAGTAACTTTTCTCGAATACTCCCTCACTAAACTATTCCCCTTAAATACCATACTCACTTGATTCAACTTCTAATTCTCACATGGGCATTGATTAACCTATCTACTAAGGTATAAACTAAACTAAGTCCTCTCACCATGGTCAAGCCTAACTCAAAATCACGGGGTACTACATATAACACCATAACTAAATTGGACTATCGACGCGATATGCGACGCATTGAGTTACTCCCTATCAACGCAATACATGATGAGCCACACCCATATCGCATTGGCTCACTGTTTTTACCATCCAAATAGGTCTCAAACCTCGCCCGAAAAATCTGAAACTTACACGAGATGTGCTATTGAAAACCCCGATCATGAATTTACTTAAAGATTTACATTCCAAGGTTGGGAAGGTTGGAGACTAAAGCTCACCACATTTATCCACTTATACAACAACATAGCATTCAATCCTATTGTTATAACCACATATGAGCTTCTAAACAAACACCCATAATAGCATACTCCTCGTATTCTCTAAACCTCTTTCACAACAACTCTCACGCACTATCCCAAGAATATACACACACAAGTTTCAACTAACCATAATATGTATTAGAGACTTGGCCTCCATATTACTTCACTCGTATGGCCTTAGCTAAAACAAGCATACAATGATCTTTCATCAACAACAAACACTTACTCATAACCACTATCATTACATAAGGAGAAGTCACTAAAAGGTTAGAACATGAGACCTTGAAGTATGGAAGGATACTATATGAAAATTGACGCTTAACTGAGGCCTGAGGATAGAGAATCAACATCATAGATTCATCAAAGTGATCCAAATTGAGGGCATATATGGTTATAAGTTGAATCTCGCCAATCATTAGAAGCATAGCAGGAGTTATGAGAATTGATCATACTATAAAGCATGAGTAGATAAGTCATGATCTGCATGATCTGAGTTTAGAATCCGTGATGTCATGGAACATAATCTGTACTATTGAGTGAACTAAAACTGCTTATTCTAGGAATTGGAAGTATGTATGATTTTCTATAATATGCATGAACATGAACTTTGATCATGGAACTGACACATAAGGCATGAGTAGATATCGGAATAACTGAAGTAAACTTACCCTGAAGGACTACACCTTCACTTATAACATCCAAAGCTAATACGTCCTTCTGAGATTCAACTCTTATATTTTGGTAGCCCCAAAGTCATCATATAACAACAAAAACACTCACCAACTTAGACTTTAACACTTAACATGGATATCTCCAAACCTTTGCTACACCATACTAACTTCCTTCATACTCTATGAATATCACATCTCAAAACTTATATTTTTTTCTCTAAACCATGACAATCAAGATCATATAAAAAGGATCAACATTATCAATTAAAACTTCTTAACTTAGCTATTTATATCACCATATACCATATAACTAGCCTTCTTTCACATAGCAACTCATTAATACTACCAACCACACACAATATGTAATAATCTCCGAAAAACAAAGCAACCCCATATCACCTTGGACATACTGCTATACATTATACTTACAACACCATACTTTATGACGAATAACTAAACTCAAAACTCTTTCATACATGGTTCAATCCTACTAGATCACTTCCATACAACTAGCTGTATTAGCTAAGAAATCATTACACCCACCTAGATAATCATCCACTCTTCAAACTTAAGGTCCAGTGCTAAACATGATTTAGCAACCCACCTTACATACTATTCTTGCCCGAAAGCTATAAAATAAGACATCAAGAAACACTAGTCCACTAAAACCTTAAATGACAACAATAATCAATCATAATCATATGTTCTATCTTATTTACAATCCATTAACACATCCTCCTTTTACACATCATTACTATTCACCCATCTATACACCTAACTTCTTTCATAGCTCTATAAGTTTCAACTAAAACTCCTTTTTGCAACCCCAAGGGAAGCCTAAATTAATGATACTAAACCACCAAATACTTCATTAATACCCTTACCTTTGAAACACAATAAATACCATCAAAAACTCCTTCCGTACTTCAAGAAAACAAAAATTCACCTTAAATAATAATTCATTCTCTACCTTCCATTAAACGAACACACTAGGACATATTACCATAATATAGAAATCAATAGCATGCATAATCTTATCTCTATACTTTCTATCAATCATCATTCCCACTTTTCTTGTTACTACACTTCTATACTCATTCTTCCAACTATAAGAAGGTTCTACTACTTAGGAATCACAACAATCCAGGTTGCAATATCCCTCAATGCAAACTCTATTCAACAATCTAGATTCATACTATCTCCTCTTATAAGCACTATCTGTATTAAAGGAATAATGAGGAATCTAAATGTATATCTTATTCTGTCTTGAATATACAACTCCTATGGGTGAGAACGTAGACTTTCAACTTAAGGAACTTAACACACTAGGGATCTCCTCTCAATCCCTTTGTGTGACTTCTAAAATTTTTGCTAGTAAATCTAAGAGCATTATTTGGGGAGGAACTGGAACTTGATAATTATGTTATCTCCAGAAAAAGTCATAAATGGAGAAGTATAGATTAACATTATGAATTCTGAGAAGAGATCTAAAAACACATCTAACTTGGGATTAGTGCACTATTTTCATGAACATGAATTAAGTTCTTCAAAGTTCAAAACTTAAAAGTATTGATGAGATACTTTTGAGCCTGCGTACAATCCCATAACTATCTGTGGGAATTTTTTGGAGAAATCTATATCTATAAAGATTTAAGCTTGACTATTTATGTTACCTTGAAAATAAGGCAAAGGTGGTCTAAATAGATCAAGACGAGAATCTGTATAAGTTTCTTAGAGGACCTTTCTATAGCACAATCTGAAACTTGAAAGAAATGAAATATTTCCTAAATGCCCTATATCCTCTCGAAGAAAAGTACAGACATCTCCGTACCATTTTGCAAGACTCTACTAGACACGGCTTTACAGAGACCCTAGGATACTTGAACCTTGTGCTCTGATACCAAGTTTGTAACACTCTTAAAATCTTTTCGGAGACGTCAAACGGTGCTTAGGACCACAAGTAATCCCAAGCTAACCCTTATACTAGCATATCTCATGAGCAACTGATTAAAACACAAATCTGAATGAAAGTGCAGAAAATAAATCTTTTCTGAACTTGATCAACATACAACTACATTAAGATTAATACAATATAACTCTGCTTATACAAAACAAAACTAAAAATAGAAGTTTACATAACTGACTCTAACTGACATCTGCGAAGCCTCTACTATACTAACTGTAGTTAGTTAGAACGCGACCCCAACTATCACTAATAAATACATAAGAATAAGAAAGTAAAGAACAACATTAAATCTAACTGAAGTCACCGAAATAAGAGGACTCATCATCCGCTGGATGGAATCTGCAGATCTCTAATTCTGACAGCACATACTACAACTTGTACCTACATTATGAGACAATGTAGCACATAGACAAATATGTGGATCAGTACTTTGAGGATGAACTGAGTATATGGAGGTGCATGCAATAAGTAAACAATATCATCAATATTTATAAAATCATGCATGCTAATGTAAATGACTCGCATAGCTTGAGTAAATCGGAAATCTAAATATCATAAATCATGAAATAATAAAGCATGTAATATAAATTTCGTGAGTCATTACACTTAGTTTTAAATTCTATATTTTCTTCTTGTTCTCAAATCTTGTAAACTAAATGCAATCTAAAATTCATTCTGCATAGAAAATACTTTATCTCAAAACTTTAACTCAATAGGCTTGTTTCAAGAGATGGGGATATTTTTGAAACTTCTAGGAAAAGTTTGGGAACTCGGGAAATCTTAAAAACACTAGCTTTCCAAACATATACTTTTATCGTAAGGAGAATAGAGAACTTCTTTTGAATCTTAGTGATTTTAGAACTTTGGGAGACTTTGGAACTTGGGAGTTTCTTCTAACCGACATAAACCATGTGAGCAACATGGAGTCCAACATCTTTCCCACGTTCGGGAGATTTGTTCTATCCTTGCCATCAGAATAGAAACTTAACTTTAGTGATCACTATCTTAACCCACTTAGGGTAAATCAAATCCTATGATGGCTCGTAGTTCTGGGGCATGAAACCTTGGAATCAAGCCCAACTAGGTGCTAAATATTAATCTCATACTTAGGCTCAGAACTTTTTAGGAAAATCCACTTTAAATAATACTATAATTTGTAATGGAAGCTAACTATGCTTCGCTTTGCTTTAAATAGTAGATAAAAGTTGATTCCTCTATTAGCTTAGGATCAAAGATTAACCTTCTTTATAATCAAAGTTTTGGCTTGTTTAAATCATGCTAATACATTAATTTAAATAAACATCACAATTCATACTTGACTTCAAGAATATATACATACTCAAATAGTCATAATTTCATAATGAAGCTTAAATCTTGACTTCAACCTTGGGAACACTCAAAAACATCAATTCATGGTAGAGATGTGCAATTCATAGAATAATTCCCCAAATTCAAACATAAATAATTGAAATAACATGCAATTTCAAGACTTGAACAATTTATAAATTCATAACCTCAAAGTAAAGTAAATTGGGCAAAACCTACTTGCAAAAATATGAAATTCCTTAATAAAATCAAAGCTTTGGGCACAAGAACGGAAGAAGTAATCTTGTTAAAACCCCACATACCTTATATTATCATATCTAAGAGATGGAACCCGGATATTGATCCGTTGTTTGGAATTCTTGATCTTGAGAAAATCTAGTTTGATCTTGTTCTTGAGAGAAAAATTGAGTAAAGGAGCAATTTTATGCTTCTAGGGGCAGAAATTATATGTTATAAATTGATTAGGGTGAGGGGGAATGACCAAATTACCCCTAGACCTATAAAAAAACTGAATTAGCATGCAAAAATAGTGTCGTAATGCGATCTCGACGCGTCGCATCGCTATCGCATCGGCTTACTGCCTCACACGGAAAACTGCATAACTTTTAGCTCAGTTATCAATTTTTTGCGACATTGGTATCGTTGGAAAGATAATTCAATTATATACAATTTTATGGGTCTTAAGATTAAAAATTCCATGTATATAAAAAGTTATACATGTTTCAATTAGACCCTTGTATAATCGAATAACAATCTTTTGATGAATCAAAGGATCTTAGCTCTACTTAACTCCTATGAACAGTTTTAACCTCAAGAGCACTTAAAACATGAGGGTAAAGATCATGAAACTTAAATTCACATGGGAATCACTTGGATTATAGCTTATACACGTAAGAATGACGGTTCATAGACTAGCACAAAATGCGGGGTATTATAGTCATCTAGACCAATCGTTATGTTAGCAAACATGAGTTTCCAGTGTCAACCTTTTGGACTAACACCTTTAAGACGAGCTATCATAACCCCCTTTATTGCCTAATTAAAAAATTTAACACATAACCAAACCACTAATTTCAAGAATCAATTATTAAGATGATAATAAGTGGTATCATCATACAAACTATAACTTGCAAGCAATGTCATTCAGCTAACACTTAGGGATTCCTGCATACCTTGGAGACTCCATTATCAATATCACTTAGGGGATTCCTGTGTACCCCACAAGGTTTTCAAGTCCATTATCATATATTTAACCAATTAGTCCATTAATTAATGTCAAGAAATAAATCAAACCAAGTGATAGCGCATATTCTAAAACCAATTATGCAAAGGGGTTGAAGTTGTTACCAATTTTCATACCAAACTAATTAATTTGGGGATTCCTTTATACTCCGATTTCCATGATATACAAATTAAGGTATTTTGTTGTACCCAAGTCCATTAACCATTCCAATGCACCCCAAGGGATTTACAAACCATCGATTTAAGAAAAATAATTTCATAAATATCATAGAAGTGCATTTAAACAATTTACTTTGAAAACCCTCAAACCATGGTTTAAATCCAAACATTAAAACTATGTAAACATTATCCAACCATGCCATTAAGAAAAATACAAGTATATGGGAAGAGTAACATGCCACAAATACCAAGAAATTTTGAGAAGAAAGCACTCTTGGAACCTTAGATGACCACATATCTTAGAACCCTATCTTTGACTTCAATGGAGAATTTTAGAGAGTATTTAGGAGTATTTGATACAGAATAGTAGACTAATGAAGTCCCACTGATGATTTTAATTCATCGGGACTAAAGGGTTAAAGTGGAGAAATATCCAAAGTGCCCTCAACTTAAAAGCTAAAAAAGAGTCGCCTTTGACTACGACTCAACCAATGACTCGTAGCCACTCCTTACGACTCGTTACTTCCAGTCATAACCAAAATGGTCTCTAGGACCCCCACCTACTATTGTCCTGATGACTCGCCCAATTGACTTATCACGTAAACCTACGACTCATAGGATCCAAGTTGTAGTCAGAATAAAATCGAATTTGGCAAACACTGGACATCCTACAACTTGATCATTATGACCCGTATTGTGTCTTTAGGACTTGTGACGTCAAGTCAAAATAAAGACAATGTCTTGGGCAAAACATACTGGACACCTTACGACTTGGTCATTACGACCTGAAACATGTCCTTATGGCTCATGGGGTAAGTCATACTTGAGGATGTGAGCTCAAACCTCAAGTAATTTTCAAGGGACAACATCTGGGTTGCTTCACAAACTTATAACAAGGTAGGCAACTTAAAAAACTCATAAAGAAATCTAAGAACTTTAACGTTCATCCCAATACACAGTAATCCACAAAGCGTCTAAATATAAAAATATACCATATGTCAGGACATGCCTCCGAACATAGCCAAAATGAGGAAACCAAAGAAATAGTCTAAGATATAATCTAAACCAAGAAGTAACAGGCCTTCAGAAATAAGGAGGCTTATCACTACAAACTGACTCATGATTGATCAAAAAAACACCTAATCATTGAACAGAAAAAGAAGAAGTGTCTTCAGTTCCTGCGTCGCATGGGGATATAGCATTCGGAGATGGTTAGCGAGGTGAGTGTTAACATGTAACTCAAGGGAGGGATAAAATAATGCCAAGTCAAAACCACAGTAAAATTCACATACGCATAGTGTACATACATATATATAGCATGCTAGGATAGGGAGTAGGGTTTATCATGAAAGTAAAACATTAACCTGGACTGTGTAGCTTTACCTTCATAAGGCACCAATGGGCTATATGCATTTGGCTCCCACTACTGAAGGGCCTCAGTGTGTGTTGGTCACTCAAATCAAAGTTGTCAAAGAAGGATGGGGAATCCACGACCCTTCTAGGATCATTCTTCCCTAAATGATGACACAAGGTATCAATTATCATGATTATAACAGAGAATGCAACCATAATTTCCATTAATAAAGTCAAAAAAATAAAGATAATAAGGAAAACACATACCTTAAGCATGACTATCTAATCTGGGGAAAAAGAATGGATACTTTGACTTCATGTCGTCTTCAGCTTCCCAAGAAGTTTCTTCTACCTTAATGTTCCTCCAAATGACCTTTACCAAATATACATCATTAGTCCTCAAGCGACGGAGATGTCTATCTAAAATCTCCACAACGACTTCCTCATAAGATAAGGAATCTGAAATACCAATATCCTCAATAGGCGCAACCAAAAAAACATCACCCACTCACTTCTTCAACATCAAACATGGAAAATCGATTGAATGGAACCCAAACTCGAAGGTAAATTTAACTCATAAGCAACCTTCCTTACTCTCTTTAAGATCAAGTACGAACCCATATAACAGGGACTGAGTTTTCCCTTGTTTCCAAATCTCACCACTCCTTACATGGGAGACACCTTAAAAAGTACCCAATCACCAACCTCAAACTCTAACTTCTTTTGCCTCACATCAATATCGGACTTGTGGCTAATCTGAGCAGTCTTAAGTCTATCCCAAATCACCTTCACTTTTTCCATGGCTTGGTGAACCAAGTCTGAATCAAACAACCTAGTTTTACCAAATTTGAACCACCTAATAGGAGACCTATACTTCCTACCATACAAATCCTCAAACAAAGCCATCTAAATTCTCGGCGATAACTGTTATTATATGAAAACTCTATGAGAGGCAAATGGTCAACCCAACTACCACTAAAGTCAATCACACATGCCCTTAGCATATCTTGATAAGTTGAATGGTACTTTCTTCTTGTCCGTCCATTTGAGGGTGGAAAGTTGTACTAAGGTTCACTCGTGTGCCAAAACCTTACTGAAACGAATGCTAAAAGGGAGAAGAGAATCGTCTACCTCAATCCAAAATAAAAGAAATCGAAGACCCATGAATCTTAACTATCTCTTGAATAAACAACTTTTCATAATCCTCTCCAGTGTACGTAGTCCTCACAGTTAAGAAGTGAGAATACTTACTCATCATATCCACGATGCCCCAAATCAAATCAAATTGATGGTGAGACTGTCGAAGACCTGTAACAAAGTCCTAATGATAACTTCTCACTTCAACATGGACAACTCAATCTCTTGAGGCATACCATCAGGCCTCAATTTCTCCACTTTCACTTGTTGATAAACCATGCATTTAGCTACAAAATTGGCCACATCTCTCTTCAAGTTGTTCTACCAATAAATTTCCTTAAAATAATTATACATCTTCGTTAAACCTAGTTGAGTTGTATGATGAAACTCATGAGCCACAGTCAAAACCCTTTCCCACCGCCCATCAACATCGGGAACACATAATCTCCCTTGGTACCTCAAGATACCATCTCCACCAATCACAAATGCCATGACCTTCTGCTAACCCACATTAGCCTTAAGATGCATTAAGATAGCATCTAAAACCTGCTTCTCTTTTACCACTGCACCAAGAGATGACTTCACCACCCCCTGTACAATCACACTTCCACCTTCAAAATCTAAGAGACAAACTATAAGATTGACAAACCGGCGAATATCCTTCACCAATCCCCTTTTCTCCCCATTCACATAAGATAAGCTTCTCATGGACAACCTACTAAGGGCATACAAAACCACATTATCCTTACCTAAATGGTAATGAAGACTTATGTCATAGTCCTTGAGCAACTCAAGCCCTCTTCTCTGCCGGAGATTCAACTCCTTCTGAGTGAACAAATATTGTAAGCTTTTCTGGTATGAGAAGATATATACATGAACCCTATACAGATAATGGTGCCAAATATTCAAAGCAAAAAAATACAACGACCAATTCCAAATCTGAATTAAATAATTCCTTTCATGAACTTTCAAATACCTAAAAGCATCAACCATTACCTTACCATGTTGCATCAATACACAACCTTGTCCCAAGAGGGACGTATCATAGTACATAAAACAAAATTGCTACCCCCGGGAAGGTTCAAAACTAGCGCAGAAGCCAACTAGTACTTTAATTTCTCAAGACTATCCTCTAAGCATCAAACCACAGAAATTTTAGTTTTTTGGGGTCAGCTTAGTCAACGGAGCAGCAATCAAAGAAAATCACTCCATAAACCTCCTATAATACCCATCTAAACACAAGAAACTCCGAATGTTTGTTGGAGTAGTGGGTCTATTCTACTTCTTAACTGCCTCAACTTTCTGTGGATCTACTATTATCTCCTCACTAGATACAACATGACCAAGAAAGATCACAAAATTGAACCAAAACACACACTTTAAAAATTTGGCATACAATTGATGATCTTTTAAGTGTTTGCAACACTACTAGAAGTTGATTGGCATGATCCCCCACACTCTAAGAGCATACCAAGATGTCATTAATAAACACTATGATGAGAAAATCTAAAAACATCCTAAACACCCAATTCATATGATCTATGAACTTCATCAGAGCACTAGTCAACCTAAAAGACATGACTAAGAACTCGTAGTGACCATATGGGGTATGAAAAAACATCTTAGGTATATCCACCTCCCTAATCTTGAGTTAATGATAACTCAACTGGAGATCAATCTTAGAAAAGTACTTAGCTCCCTGAAATAGGTCAAAGATATCACCTATCCTGGAAAAAGGATACTTATTCTTCACCGTCACCTTATTCAACTGCCAATAATCTATACACATCCAAAGAGAATCATCATTCTTATGCACAAAGAGAATAAGGTCACCCCAAAGAGAAACACTTAGATGGATTAAAACCCTTAAAAAAAATCCTTTAGCTACTCCTTAAGTTCTTTCAACTTAGACAGCGCCATTCTTTAAGGAGGAATAGAGATATGATGGGTATCCGGTAAGAGATCAATCCCAATGTGTATATACCTATCAATAGGAAAACTAGGAAAATCATTAGGAAATACTTCACAAAATTTATTAGCAACAAGGACTGATTAAAAAGAGGAAACCTCAGAATTATAATCTTTAACCTGAACTAGAAGGTATAGAAACCCTTTGGAAATCAAATTTCGGGCTCTAAGATAAGAAATAAACCATCCCTTAGGTCCTATGGAACTCCATTCGCACTCAATTACAAGTTTATCAAGAATTAGAAACTGACCTAATGTGTTCAACAATCTAGAGAAGCATAGAATGAGTGAAGCCAATCCATCCCTAATATCATATTAAAATCTAACATATCAAGCTTTATCAGTTCCACTAATATCCCCCAAACACAAATAGATACCACACAACCCCTATAGACCCTTCAAGCCATAATAGAATCACTCACTAGGGTAGACATACAAAAGGGACCAGAAATGCACTCGAGGTCGAAACCAAAATGAAAATCCATATAATGGTTAATATAAGAGAGAGTAGACCCACAATCAAGATGAAAATATAGATCATGAGAGAAAATCTATAACATATCAGTAACGACATTAGGAGACTACTCATATTACTGATAGGTGGCAAGAGTGTAAAGATGGTTCTGATAAGTGTCGGTACTATAAGTAGAACCCTTTGGCGTAGGAGCTGAACAGGTAGGAATCAAAACCTTATTAGCTCCCAAAGAAACCTCAGTTGGGCAGTGTCACTGCAAATGACCCGACTAACCATAATTAAAGCACTTATTTATTCCATCATCACAAACTCCATGATACATCTCCATACAAAAATGACAAGATGGATAAGATGGCATTGATTGGAGTCCACTAGACTGTAAATGCGTACCTTGTGACTTAATCCCTCTGTTCGTCTAAAAATGATGATCATAGGACAACTTCAGAAAAGAGAACTAGTCGTAGAGTAAGTACTAGAATTTCCCCACTTCTTCTTAGACAAATGACTGCCATCTCTACCACTATTCCATTAGCCTTCACCCTGCTCAAAATAACTAAATTTCTTACTATGTCTTTCCCCAATATCAGCTTTTTTCTTGTTTTCCCTCTCTACTTGTTGCATGTACACTACAAGCCTAGAGATATCTATATCCTTAGTCAACAAGGTGGCCTTGCACTCCAACATCAAGTCCCAAGAAAATCTCAAATTAAACTTCCTCATCCTATCCCTCATAGAAGACACCAACATTGAAACATAATAGGACAGCAGATGAAACTTTAAGTCATTCTTTTTCACAGTTATCTTTCCCTATTTCAAACTCATAAACTCTTTGACCTTTGACTCCCACAACTCTTGAGAAAATAAATGATCAAGAAAAGCACCAAAAAATTCCTCCCATATAGCCTTCTCAACATCATCACCCTTCGACTTCTCCCACTCCTCATATGACTAATATGTCACATCCATCGATTGATATATGTCAAACACCAAACCCTCCACATCAGTAGCATACATTACCTTGAATATATTTTCTATCTCATAAAAAAAACCTTAATATTACTCCTCAACCTTAGATCCTTTAAAGGTTAAAGGATTTAACCTCATGAAATAGAAAACTCTGGTGACCTCAAAAGATAGAGCAACAGTGTCACACCCCAATACTGGATGAGACAGACAACAACTATCAGAACACATACTATAAAAATAACATAGATGAGAAAATGAATCACTATACTAATGGAATTACTAATAATAAGTTGTATATATAATACCAACCAGTTATCCAAATCGATACATATGACACGTGAATCTATGAATACATATGTCTGCTTTACAATTCCTACGAAGTCTCTAATGGAATCCATGACTGTAAAACCATTAAAATATATATGCTAAAGATTCAGAAACGTCCCTAATAAACTGGGAGCTTACCATCAGCCACTCAATATCCTGTGGTTTGATTATGGAGATCTACTAGATAAAAACCCATGCCTGTAACATGGATTTTTGGTCCCCTTTGTGGGACGTCGATTCAAAGTAATGTGTTGAATATGTAAGGCATGAGATAAATATATGTGTCATAAGAAATCAATGAAATCAGGGACAAATATATAAATTTGTCGATAAGGTTGAACAACTATCTTTACTTACACTTGTGGGAGACTGTACGTTATCTACTTTTCTTTAGTTTACTCTTCTTTTCTTTTCTTTACTTTACTCTTCTTTGCTTTATAATCTTTGTAAGTCATGTGATACATATGTCCAGCTTATCAGTGGTAAAAAAGAATGACCCATGCCAGGCATTATACCCATGGGATACGTTTCTCTTCAAAACATAAATCGGGATCAACCCATGCTAAGCTTTACTTTCATCCATGGGACACCACCCAATAATATGATCGACCTATACTAGATATTCCTTCCACCCCTGGGATACCACCCATAAATCCATAAATTAGGATCATCCCATGCTAGGCTTTTGGCCCAAAGCTACCACCCACATATATGTATACTTACTTTACATCACTTCATTAATCTTTGAGATTGTTATTTTGGTGGTCATAGTGTTAGCTTTGTGACAACCAACCAATAACGCCTCGAATTTGGTACCCAAAATACTATATGGTGCTCATGACCCTAAAGGACCACAAGTTAACCCATGACTAATATCTATAACTGAGCACTGCATAACATACTATATAAATGCAAAATAAAAGGCTAAAAGGCCATTGAAAATTTGATTAAATATAACATTTGGAGATACGGTATATTAATACTAAAACAAAATTGAAATAACTGTCTGAACATGCTATAGTCTGAACATGCTAGTCTGAAAGCCTCTAAACTGTCTAACAACTATAGATTTGATGGAACATGTCCCCAACTAACATTGGAATACTGAAATAATAAAGTAATAAATAATCATGCTATCCTCAAATGATGAGGACTCACTGCAAGTCTGGCTGCTGAATATCTAACCTACTAAGGATGCCCTAGAGCTCGTGCTTATGGACCTATGGTATAAAACACCATTGCACAAATATGTCAGTATGTTTGAATGTACTGGTATGCAAGTGATGTAGGTTGAATGCAAGGGGTTTATATGCATGAACAATATAAACTGACTGAATAACATGAGCATGAGAATACATGCATGAATACATGAACTATAACTGATATCATTACATCACTGAATCTAAATATTGATAACATAAGTTTTCATATAACTAATATACTATTATCTGAATGATTGTGCCTGACAATTTTGTTTCTGATGGAACTAGCTGAGTTCCGTACTGAGCTAGGTGAGTGTATCTGACAATCCTAAATTTTGTAGAACTATCTAAGTTCTATTACTAAGACTAAGACTGTAACCGTAATTGTGGGAAGTAGTGATTTAACCGATATACCCCTAATAAGCTATTATAGCTGATTTGGGGTCCAATCTATAACCCTAATTGGAAGGGTGTCAATACCGCGCCACTAGTAAGGACAACCTATGAGTAATCCCTCATCAAACAGGTACTCTAAAGAGAATGGTAGGACCCTCATATAACAAGTTAAGACACCTCATCTACCCTCATCTAGAAAGTTTGATGTCTCAACCTACACTGGCTACGTAGTTCTGGAGCATAAGGATTTCTTCTAAGAATCATACCCTCTTATAACAGGTGAGTTCCCATCCTTGGCCTCACTCGATGCTGAATCCTACTCCCATCTGAATAGATACTTAATTAATTATATTGAACTGATCAGACTAAGTTCATTGAGTTCCATTGACTGACGCAATATTACTGAGATCTAATAACTAACTAAGGTTACTAAGATTACTGAGATTATTGAGATTACTCAGTTTTCCTGAGTCATAAGACTGACTGAAATCTACTGAACATGGCTTGACTGAGAGTATCTTGAAAACTAACACTAGTGCTAGGTACACAACTAAGTTCTCAGGTACAAGTAACCCCAGGACTCGATATCATAAAACTAACAAGACATGACACTTCTTGACACATGACCATAGTCAACAATTCATAGGACAATCATTGGGGATTTTCATGAAGTATTCATATGCTATAAGTTTACACATGAATAGGAATGCATGTAAACATATTATAATTTCATATGCCTAATATCATGAACATTACGTCAATCCATTACAAAGCATAACAATAACGTGGGAGTCATATTAAACATAAAGGAGAAACATGGATTCATCAATTTTGGCCACAAATGAGTCATAAGGAATAATTCCTATTCTCATAGGCATTTTATCAAACACCTTGCATACATATCTTTAGACTTAGGCATGAATATTTAAATAATACTTCATGGAAACATTTTACACTTCTAATGCAAGAATTTCAACCACATACTAACATATTTTCATTATAGTCATTAAAGAATTCAACTTGGAAATCAAACAACAACATAAACATGGATATAATTCAATTCATACCATGGAATCCAAAGTTTATATTTCATATAGGATTTTTTGAGCTTCATGGGTGAAAAGAACCCATGAATCAATACTTGACATACTGGGTGGATGATTTCTTGAAAATTTATGAAGGAAAGCTTGAATTCTTAACCTGAAATTAAACACCTAGGTTTTCTTGTTCTTGGGGATTGATCTTTGAAGGAAACCCTAATTTTGTGTTATAGATGAATAATAAAGTTATGACCTATGGTCTGGTATAATTAGGGGTCAAAACAGGGGGGAAAAGACCAAATACCCTTTTAAAAATGGCTGAAAATGCTGATCGGAAGTGGTGGTGGTTTGGGCGACGGTCCGTCGTTGGCTCAACGGTCCATCAGTCCTGATCATCACACTTGGCCAGAACCTGAACTTTCTGCCTTGTCTTCGACGGTGTGGGCGATGTTCCATTGCTAGATCGACGGTCCATCAGTCTTAGCCATCACACTTTACCAGAAGTATGGTTCACTACCTTAGTCACGACGGCTTGGACGACGGTCCATCGCTAGCTCGACGGACCATCGTCCTAACCGTCACTTCTGAGCGATTCCAACAGTTCTCTGTAAAACATCCATAACCTTTTACTTTGATACTGTATTTGGATGAAATTGATATCGTTGGAAAGATAATTCAATTTCCCATATGATAAATGTTGAAATTGGGCAAATTCTATCCGATTTAAACATTAATTATTTAGGAAGTCATCACTAACTCTTCTGGAGACTAGATTTGACTTAAAGAAAGTTTGGGGTATTAAAATATCTTCTCCTTGGGAACATTCATCCTTAAATGGGACTGAATAGACTGGGAAAGCTGATAGACTAATCTTACTTAAGGGACGTGAACATTTGAACATGTCTATATGACTGGAACTCCTGATATACTGAAATCTCATTCTAATTATGCATGTTTGATGTTTGGATATATGATGGATAGTCTTCATGAATCCATGACTGAAATTACTAAAAAGCTAAGTTTCTCATGATAAGAATGCATATCTGATGCATAAATACATGACTGACATGATACATTAAGATATGACTGAATATACAAGGGTATTTGATACCAAGTTTATGACTAAAATCTGAATATGAATCTGAATAGGCTTAAGGAAAGATATTACCTTGGATGGAGTCTGAGTTTGAGGAGAAGAGGTGATGATACTTGGTCTGCATGTCTGCTTTTACTTCCCAAGTAGCTCCCTCAATGGAATGATTCCGCCAAAGAACTTTGACTAGAGGGACTTCTTTGTTCCTAAGTCTGCGAGTCTGGTAGTCAAGAATTTTGACAAGGATCTCTTTGAAAGAAACGTTGTTTTGAATGTCTAAGCCCTTTACCGAGACTACAACTGTTGGGTCACCTATGCACTTCTTTAGCAAGGAGACATGGAACACTGGATGAAATGAGGCTAGATCTGAAGGCAATTCGAGCTCATACACTACCTTGCCAAAATGATTGAGAATTTTTAAGGGATCGATATATCGGGGACTGAGCTTTCCCTACTTGCCGAAACGATGCACTCCCTTTATGGGAGAGATTTTCAAGTACACATAATCACCGATCTCAAACTTAAGATGTTTTCTACACACATCTGCGTACAATTTTTATCGGCTCTGACCTCTTGAGCCATTCTCTAATCAACTGAACTTTATCTAATGTGTCGAATACCAAGTCAGGCCCTACTACTACGGCCTCACCCACTTCGAACCAACCGATTGGAGATCTGCACCTTCTACCATAGAGAGCTTCAAATAGAGCCATCTGAATACTGGAGTGATAGCTATTATTGTATGCAAACTTAATCAAAGGAAAGTGGTCATCCCAACTCCCCTTGAAATCAATTGCACACACCCTTAGCATATCCTCCAAGGTTTGAATGGTCCTTTCTGCTTGACCATCTATCTGAGGATGAAAGGATGTACTGAGATAAACTTACGTACCAAGACTTTTTTTCGAATGCTTTCCAAAAGTGAGAGGTGAACTGGGTACCTCTATCTGAGACAATAGAAAAGGGAACACTGTGCAATCTGACCAACTCCCTAATATAGAGTATGGCATAATCCTCAGATGAATAAGAGAAATAGACTAGAACAAAATAAATTTATTTGGTCATCCTATCTACAATGACCTAAACTGAATTATACTGATGATGAGTACGTGGAAAACCCATCACAAAGTCTATGTTCACTTCTTCCCACTTCCAAGTAGGAATACTAAACTCCTGCATAGACCCATTAGGCTTCTGATGCTCTATCTTAACCTGCTGACATGTAGATTACTTAACTACAAACTCTTCAATATCTCTTTTCATCTAACTCCACCAATAGATCTCCCACAAGTTGCAGTACATCTTAGTGGCGACTGGATGAATAGAGTAGCGTGCACCATGCACTTCTACAATAATTCATTGCCTCAAGTCATCTACACCTGGAACACACAGATGACCCTAACAACAAAAAACACCATCTCCCCCTTGGGAGAAAACCTCAACCTTATGATCCTTGACTGACTCTTTTAACTTAACAAGACTGGGATCTCTATCTTCCTTCTCTTTCACCTCAGATACTAGAGATGATTCTGAACCCATATACTACTTTCTGCTGAATCGACTAAGCAGAAACCTAGTCTGGCAAGCTTATGGACTTCCTGAGCTAACTTTTTTTTACCATCCTCAACATGAGAAACACTACCCATAGACAGTCTACTAAGAGCATCGACAACTACATTGGTCTTGCCTTGATGTAAAAGACACTTATGTCATAATCTTTCTAGAGCTCTAATCACCTTTTCTAATAGAGGTTAAGATCTTTAAGAGAGAATACATACTAAAGGCTCTTGTGATATGTGAATACATCTACATGAACACCGTACAAGTAATGCCTCCAAATCTTCAAGGCAAAAACTACGGCTGCTAACTCAAGGTCATGAGTAGGATAATTCTTCTCATGGAGTTTAAGATGTCTGTAGGTGTAGGCTATGACCTTACTATGCTACATGAGGAAACAACCCAAACCTACTTTGGATGCATCATCGTACACTATGAATCCATCTGAACTATCTGGAAGAGCCAAAACTAGAGTTGAGGTGAGTCGAGTCTTCAACTCTTGAAAACTCTTCTCGCAAGGATCTGACCACTGAAACTTGACTTTCCTCTGAGTCAATATGGACATAGGGGATGTAATAAAAGAAAAACCCTCAACAAATCATCAATAATATCCAACCAAACTATAATACCCGTGTTTTTTCTTAGCTTAAAAATCATCTCAAGGATGTTAGAACTTGCTTTGAAATAAGAATTCATTCTTATAGATGAGGTATTTCCATAATTTTAACTACCTATCACGTGGGAAACTAAATAAGTTTCCATCGATATATAATTCGCCCAAATCCAACACCCGAGCAAAGATTTAGAGCCTTTTTAGTGAGACATTGTTTGACGTGAGCCTTCTGTGCGTCGCGGAGATAGTTAAATGGCAATTGTCAAATTCCAGTGTTGCTATGCAATACTGGCACATCGCGCCAAACTTCCAGGTCGTAGACAAGGTGGCAACGCAATAGCTACGCATCGCACCACCGTGTATTTTCCTAATTATCAATTTCCAGTGATACGGTGAGATAACTCCACGTCGCGCCAAGGTCCCAACTTGGGAAATTTTACTGAAAATTTAATGACGTGTTCAGGGTTAATAGGGTCAACTTCCTACCCCTATATAATCCCTTTAACGCGTGATTCATCCACTTTTCTCCCAAAACATATTAGTTTCTCTTAAGTTTATCTCAAGAACAAACTAGGATTTCTATTGGGGATTTAAATTCAGGAAGGTTTCACCATTAATCTTCAGGAAATCATGATCTAAGGTATGCATAGTGTTCATTCATGGACTCATTTTGTCCATGAAGTCCAAGAATCCTTTTTAACTATAAGTTATGGATTTTCTTCATGTTTTCATGGTTTCTATGTTCTCTTTCATGTTGATAAATGAGGAATTTATTTTTATTCCATGATTTGATGATAAATTCCATGTGGGTTGATTAGTATAGATAAAGATTTATGAAATCTCATGACTAAAACCTTGTATGATGGAATTGGAATTGAAGAATGATGTTTAATTGCTGTATAATATGTTTACATGTACTATGCCTGCCATATGTTTGATAAAATGCCTAGATGAAGGAAATTTGCCTAACTAGAATGATATCATGAAAATCCCCATAAATGTACAAGCTTATGCCTATTAGACGTTTGATGAAATGCTTCAATAAATGTATTGTGGTGATTATCATGCATTCAAGAATATCAAGTCATGTCAGTTTCCTTCCATCATGTCCTGGGGGTACTTGTACCCAAAATATTAGTTGTGTTCCAAGATCCATGTTATATTTTCACGATACTCTCAGTCAAATAAAGAATTCTTAGACTTAATTTAGTCTTATAACTCAGGAAAAATCTTCATGATCTCATGACTCATTCAGTTGTCAGATATCAGTAGTATTCCGTTAGCCATGGAAATTCAATAACTCAGTCCATGCTCAGTTCAGTTTTATAAATCATGTTCAATGTCCATTCAGATGGGAGTAGGAATTAGCACTGAGTGAACCCAAGGATGGGGACTCACCTATTATACGAGGGTGTGATTCCTAGAAGTAATCCTTGCGTTCCAGAACTATGTAGGAAAAATAGGTTGAGACATCGTAGCCTGCTATATGAGGGTAGATAAGGTGGCTTAACCTGTTATGTGAGATTTACCACCATTCTTGCTAGAGTTACCTGTTATATGAGGGTTACTCATATGTTGTCCTTACCAGTGGTGCGGTATTGACACCCTTCCAATCATGGCATAGATTGGACCCCATCTCAGCTATCATATCACCTTTGGGGTATGTCAGTTAGATACTACTTCCCATAATTTTATGTTATAGAATTAGGACTATCAGATACTGTCAATTAGTCTCAGTAATAGAACTCAGATAGTTCTTCAAATTTCAGGACTGTAATGCACAGTCAACTTAGATACAGTACGAAACTTAAGTAGTTCCATCAGATTCAGGACTGTCAGCTACAGTCACCCATGTTATCAGTTATACTCAGATACAGTCACCCATGTTATCAGTATTATTCAGATATAGTCCTTCATATTATCAGTCATATCAGTTACAAGCATATCACGTTTTCAGTTATGCATGTATTCTCATGTTCAAGTTAAATAGTCAGTTAGTATTATTGATGCACCAAACACTAGCATATATCCTACCTCACATGTACACTCGGTACAAATGTACTGATGAATTCACGCTATGGTGCTTTCTTTTTATGTTACACCATAGGTTCAGAGACACGAGTTCCAGATTAGCAGTAGATTCTAGATTTATTATTCAGAGTAGAAGTGAGTCCTCATCCTTTGAGGACATAATGATTTTCTAGTATCTCATTGATTATCTTATTAGTTGGAGTTAGTTGGGGACATATCCCATCAACTCCTTATTTGGATTCTTCAGACAGTAGAGAATTCTAGACGAGATGCATACTAGATACAGACTATGATGGTTGAGACTTTAGTTTTGTTTTGGGTATTCTATTACCATACACAGATGTTACATTATTTAGTTATGTTCATGTTCGAACCTTACGGCCTTTCAGTGCGTGTTTCCGTATTATTATGTTATCTTATGCAGTATATAGGTATAGATATCAGTCATGGGTTAGCTTGTGGTCCTTCGGGGTCATGAGCACCTTGTAGCATTTTGGTTCAGCAAATTGGGTCATTAAAAACATAGTATCAGAGACTAAGGTTCAATAGAGTCCTAGCAAGTCTGAAAGTTGTATCTAGTAGAGTCTTGTACATGGGTGTGTTGCGCGCCTTATTTATGTGATAGAGGCTATGAGATATTTTAAGAATAGTTTCCCTTCTTTCAGTATTCATGTCATGCCAGTGAGCATAATCACAAGTCAGTCTCTCAGTCTAATCCGCCTCTTCTCTTTATTTTAGAACATGCCTCCTAAGAGAAGAAATCAGTCAGCCCCTTAGCCCAAAGAACCTTTGCCGATCATGTTTCTCATGCGAAGTTCAGGACCACATTTACCACTCTTTATCAATCAGTCGTTGCTCATAATGAATGGCCAATAGTCATTCCAGCCAACCCAGTGTCCAACTCAGCCGCAGCTAGAATTCAGGACTTCACCCAAATGAATCCTCTAACTTTCCTCGAGTCTAAGGTAGATGAAGACCCTTAGGAATTCTTAGATCAAGTTGAAAAAGTGACAGATGCCATGGGGGTGACTACTGTTGAGAGTGCTAATCTAGATACATACCAGTTGCAGGATGTGGCTCATTCTTGGTTCAAACAGTGGAAGTCTGAAATATCAAATGATGCAAGTCCTATAGAGTGAGAGGAGTTTGTCACTGCATTCTTAGATAGATTCTATCCCCAAGATCTTAGAGAATCCAATGTGCTAGAGTTTATCAACCTCAGGCAGGGAAATATGACAGTGAAAGAGTATTCTTTTAAGTTTACTCAATTATCCAGGTATGCCACTCATGTGGTTACAGACAGTAGATCCAAGATGAGTAAATTTACTTCAGGGGTGAACAACAGCGTGGTTAATAAGTGCAAATCTGCCATGCTAAATAGTGACATAACCTTAGATAGACTTATGACCCATGCTCAACAGATAGAGGAGCAAAATATTAAGAAGAGGGAGAAATAGAATAAGAGAACGAAGACAGGTAGTTTCAACTTCGCTCAGCCTAAATCAGAAGGAGGCAACCATTCTCAGTTTTATCCTTAGTCATTAATTCCATCTCCCTTTACAACCAGTGCTCCAGTTCCTAAGTTTAGAGAGCGTAACAAAGATAGAGTGCCAGGCTCTAAGACCCAGGGTAGTGTTAGCAGTGCCCGCACCTATCCTCTTTTCCAGAATTACGGTAAGCACCATCAAGATGTGTGTAAAGAAGGTAGTGGCATTTGTTTTGGTTGTGGAAAGACAGTCCATAGTTATAGACTGTCCGCATCCAGGTCCTCAGGGACAATAAAATCGCTCCTCAACTCATTCTGGTCGCCCAAATCAGTAGGATGCCACTTCCAGTGCTACTAGAAGGCAACACCCAAATCATCTCTATACTCTTCAGACTCAATAAGATCAGGAAAGTTCTCCTGATGTAGTTTATCATATGTTACAGAACTTTCATGTGCAAGTTTACGCTTTGCTAGATCCAGGAGCTTTCTAATCTTTTATTACTCCTTATATAGCAGTTGATTTCGAAATTAGTCCCAAAATTCTAGCCGAGCCTTTCTCAATCTCTACCCCAGTGGGTAAAACCATCACAGCCCGATGGGTATACAGGAACTGTACAATTATGATATTTCAGAAAGTCACTTTAGCAGACTTAGTCGAATTAGAGATGACTGATTTTGATGTCATTCTCATCATGGATTAGCTTTATTCCTCCTATGCCACAGTCAAATGCAGAAATAGAATAGTTTAGTTTTCGTTCTCAAATGAACCCATCCTAGAGTGGAAGGGTTGCGTATCGGCTTTTAGAGGTCAACTTGTTTCCTACCTTCAGGCAAGGAAATTGATATCTAAGGGATGTGTTTATCATCTAGTTCATGTTAGAGATTTTAGTTCTGAGGCTCCCAGTCTCGAATTAGTCCCAGTAGTGAATGAATATTCAGATGTCTTTCTTGAAAATCTTCTAGGAATTTCTCCCGAAAGGGAAATAGACTTTGGTATTGATCTTCTTTTAAACACTCAGCCTATCTTTATTCCGCCATACAGAATGGCACCAGCAGAACTCAAGGAACTGAAGGAACAGTGGAAGGATCTCTTAGATAAGGGATTCATCATACCCAGCATTTCCTCGTAGGGCACACTAGTCTTATTAGTGCGCAAGAAAGACGGTTATCTCAGAATGTGCATTGATTACCATCAACTCAATAAGGTTACGGTCAAGAACAAGTATCCTCTTCCCAGAATCGATGACTTATTTGACCAACTTCTGGGTGACAGTTATTTCTCTAAGATAGACCTTAGATTTGGCTATCATTGACTCAGAGTTAGAGAATGTGACATCCCAAAGACAGCTATCCGTACGCAGTATGGTCACTTCAAATTTCTAGTCATGTCATTTGGTCTTACCAATGCCCCAGCCTCTTTCACGGACTTGATGAACCATGTGTTCGAGAAGTACTTGGACATGTTCGTCATAGTCTTCATAGATGATATTCTTTTTTATTCCCGCACTGAGTGAGATCATGCAGACCATCTCAGAATAGTACTCTAGACTCTCAGAAATCATCAGTTATTCACCAAATTTAGTAAGTGCAAATTTTGGCTAAGATCAGTAGCATTCCTTGGCCATATTATTTTTGGTGATGGAATTAGAGTAGATCCTCAAAATACCAAAGTAGTAAGAAACTGGCCTCGTCCTATTTCTCAATCAGATATCAGGAGTTTCTTAGGTTTGGCTGGCTATTACAGATGGTTTGTTAAAGGATTTTCTTCTATTGCATCTCTTATGTCCATATTAACTCAGAAGAAAGTCAAGTTCCAGTGGTCAGATCCTTGCGAGAAGAGTTTTTAGGAATTGAAGACTCGACTCACCTCAGCTCTAGTTCTAGCGCTTCCAGATAGTTCAAACAGTTTTGTAGTTTATTGTGATGCATCCAGAGTGGGTTTAGGTTGTGTCCTCATGCATCATGATAAGGTCATAGACTACACCTCCAGAGAGGTTAAACCCCATGAGAAGAATTATCCTACTCATGATCTTGAGTTAGAAGCCGTAGTATTTGCCTTAAAGATTTGGAGGCAATATGTCTACGGAGTTCATGGAGACATCTTCACAGATCATAGGATCCTTTAGTATGTATTTTCTCAAAAAGATCTCTATCTTCGTCAAAGAAAGTGGTTAGAGCTTTTAAAAGATTATGACATGAGTGTCCTCTATCATTCGGGCAAGGCCAACGTAGTGGCCGACGCTCTTAGTAGACTATCCTTGGGTAGTATTTCTTATGTTGATGATACTAAGAACAAGTTAGTCCAAGAAGTCCACCAGCTTTCCAGACTAGGCATTCGCTTAGTCGACTCTTTAGAGGGTGGTGTATGTGTTTAGAGTAGTTCAGAATCATCTCTAGTTTCCGAGGTGAAAGAAAAGCAAGATAAGGATCCTATCCTAGTCAAGCTAAAAGAGTAAGTTCAGAATCAGAAAATTAAAGTTTTCTCCCTAGGGGGAGATGGTGTTCTTTGTTATCAGGGTCGTCTTTGTATTCTAGACGTAGATGACATAAGGCCACGGATTCTTGCACAAGCGCATGGTGCGCCCTACTCTATTCATCTAGGGAACACAAAGATGTACCATGACTTACGGGAAATCTATTGGTGGAGTGGGATGAAAAGAGATGTTGCTGAGTTTGTGGATAAGTGTCAGCATATCAGCAAGTTAAGATAGAGCATCATAAGCCTAGTGGTCCTATGCAGGAGTTCAGTATTCCTACTTGGAAGTGGGAAGTTGTGAACATGAACTTCGTGATGGGTTTTCCTCAATCTCGTTATCAGCATGATTCAGTCTGGATCATTGTAGACAAAATGACCAAATCAGCTTTTTTCCTTCCAGTTCATACCTTTTATTCAGCCGAGGATTAGGCCAAGCTCTACATTAAAGAGTTGGTCAGATTGCATGGTGTTCCATTGACTATTATCTCAAACAGAGGTACCCAATTCACCTCTCATTTTTGAAAAGCATTCCAAAAGGGTCTTGGTACCCAAGTTCATCTCAGTACAACCTTTTATCCTCAGACAGATGGTCAAGCAGAAAGGACCATTCAAACTTTGGAAGATATGCTAAGGGCGTGTGTTATTGATTTCAAGGGTATTTGGGATGATCACTTGACTTTGATTGAATTTACATACAATAATAGCTATCATTCCAGTAATCAGATAGCTCCATTCGAAGCTTTCTATGGTAGGAGATGTAGATCTCCAATCGCTTGGATTGAAGTTAGTGAGGCCTCAGTCATAGGTCCTAACTTAGTATTCGATGCCTTAGAGAAAGTTCTGTTAATTAGAGAAAGACTCTGGGCTGCTGAGAGCCGACAAAAGTTCTATGTAGATGTTCATAGAAAGGATCTCGAGTTTGAGACTGGTGATCATGTCTACCTCAATATATCTCCTATAAAGGGAGTGAAGAGATTTGGCATGAAGGGAAAGCTCAGTCCCCGATATGTCTATCCCTTCAAGATTCTCAGTCATTTTGGCAAGGTAGCTTATGAGCTCGAATTGCCTTCATATCTAGCCTCAGTTCATCCAATCTTTCATGTCTCTTTGATCAAGAAGTGTATAGGTGACCCATCAGTCATAGTCCCTATTTAGAGCATAGATGTTCAGAACAACCTCTCTTATGAAAAGATTCCAGCTGAAATCCTAGACTATCAGACCCGTAGATTAAGGAATAAAGAAGTCTCTCTAGTTAAGGTTCGTTGGCGAAATTAGTCCGTAGAGGGAGCTACTTGGGAAGCATAAGAAGATATGCATACCAAGTATCTGTAATACCCCGGAAAATTTTCTTCATAAAGATTTCATGAGAAACGTATTGAGTTCTACGCTTTAGAGTGATCCATAAATTTTCTATGTAGTATTTCTAAGACGTTGACCTACCATTGCGTAGAGTATCGAATAATCTTTCCAACGATATGTAGATCATCGAAAACGAACACTCTAGAGATGAGTTATGACCATTCCGATCGAACTGTGAACAGTGGAATGGCAGGAAACAAAACTACTAAGGCCAGGCGATTTTTGGGTCAACTTTAAATGATCATAACTCCTTGTACACAATGATCTGGGTGAGCTACTATATATCAATGGAAATCTCTAAGAGTCCTCTTTCCAATGAAATTGGTTTCATCCAATTTAGATATCGGAGATAAAAATATGGTCGATCTACTACAGCCTATCAAAACAGTCCACCAAAGGACAGATTTGACATTATTTGAATTTTAAGGGTATTTTGGTCATTTCACATTCCCCTTATTGGACGAAAATTCTTGCATATAATCCATATTTGGACCATGAAATTTATATTTTCATCAAGTTTTGGAGGAGAGGAAAACCCTAGATCAAATTTTAGCTCCAAAAATCTTTAAATTGAACCGTAGAAATTTCAAATTGATTTAGGATTCGAGTTGATCATGTTAAGGGCTTCGAGAAGCACCCTTGATTTTCGTGAATAAATTTCTGGAGTCAAAAGTTCATATTCATCTTTCATCTTAAGGTATGTGGGGTTTTGAACAAGAGAAATCTTCCGTTCTTGTACCCAAATCCTTAATTTTATTATGGTTTTACATGATTTTGCAAGTGAGATTATGTCTAAATAATTCAATTATGAGATTATGATGATTGAATGAATAAACTTTGATTTATATGATTATTTTAATGTTTTCATGATATGATTTAATAATTATCATTGTGAATTACACACTTTTACCATGAGGTGGTATTTTGAATGATTTTGGGACGTATGTCGAGATGGTATTTTGGAATAATATTTTGAGATATGTGTCAAGATTTATGCTTCCCAATGATGATTTGAATTATTGAATATATATTTGAGACATGAGATGTCTTGATGTCTATAATTGTAAATTTCATATTTTTATTTTGATTGATTTCGAGATATATGTTGAAATGGTATTTTGGAATGATTTTGAGATTTATGATAAGCTTAAAGCTTCTTTATGACGAAATTGAATTATTGAGTATATTGAGATATAACATTTGAGATGTTACCATGAGTCTTGAAATTTTCTCAAAAATATTGATGTTGTCATGACTTGATAAATTGTTACATTTTGACATTTAAAAAGGTTGAGTTCTATTATTGAAATTTCATGATATTCGAAAATGGGTATACACTCAAATTACTTTATGAAGGATTTATAAGACATTGAATTTTTCCAATATGGATATACATGATTACTTCATTACTCTACTTCTTAAATTGAGAATTTATGCTACGAATTGCATACTACTACAATGAATTGATATTTCTAAAGGCTTTCGAGATAAAAGACGTGATTTGAGTTGTACTACGGGATATGTATTCTTATTATGAATTGAAGGTATCAAGTTCTTTTCAGAAGCTTTTGTCATGATTTAATTGTTGAATTGAAAGAATAATCATTTGAGTACATTGACCTTGAACTCGCAGAGTCAAGATGATTTTGACTATGACAAAGATTGATTTTAATATAGATGTTGAGATGAATTTAGGTTTTTTTTCGAATGATTTTGATGAGTTGAATTGTTGAAAATATTACGTATTGAGTCTTCATATCCTCATCCAAATGTCGAGTCGGTTATGGTTCAATGCATTGATACCTTGTTGATGTTGAAAAAGATTGAAATATTTTAAGTCGAAGTTGGGGTTAGAAATTCACAAATTGTTGATGAATTATAAATTGAGATATTTGATTTGGTCTTTATGATAGACCCTTGTGATGATGATGATGGATTTTCTAACGCGTTCTGAGCTTGTCGGGGAGTAGTACTTAGCACCGAGAGGGAAATTTGGTATTTTCCCAAACCTATGTACCACCGTAGGGTTAGGGTTGTTTGATGATGATATTATTAGCCAGAGAGCCCGATTATGATTATTGCAGTTTTAAGGTCGTACTCCCTGGCAAAGAGTTTGACGCTCCCACCAACGGGGGTTTCAAATATTTGTATTCCACGTAGCTCACTTGGGGTTGTCGATTATAGGAAACTCCCCTATCCATAAAAGTCATGTTTCTTGAATTACCGAGTCACTCTGAGATTTGAGTCAAAGAGTTGAGATGTTATGATGAATTATGATTACCTATGATGAATTTTGATGATATGATAATTTATGATGATTTATCATAATTTATGATTTTTGATGATTTACATGGATTATGATATTTAACCATTTGAACTATTTATTATGAAAGTATGAAGAATATGATTTGATATAACTCAAGCCAAGTGAGTCATCATTGTCTGTATGCATGTTTTTATGAAATTGATGATGTTATTTAAAGTGTTGCATGCACCCCCACATACTCAGTACATTCTCTTTGTGCTAACCCCCCCATTTACTATTCTATTCAGTTACAGTTTTCGTTCAACAGGTAAAGAGTCCTCACAATTCAGGGACTTGGGTCGGTTATTTCAGTTTAGAGCATTGTATCTTCTTTCGTCTGTCGTATTGAGTGTGGTAGTTGGGAGTCATGACCCGACTATGTACAGACAATACTAGTAGAGGCTTCATAGATAGTAGTAGTGGTTGATGTATTCATTCTCCTTCTTGTATATGTATATGTGTTAGTAGAATTGTCATCTTGTAATTCCAATATTGTACTGAACAGATTCTGTATTGAGACATTTTCAGCTTTATTCTCTCATAATTATGTTTTAATCAGTTGCTTTTGAGTTATACCAATAAAAAGGGTTATCTTGGGGTCACTTGTGACCCTAAGAACCGCGTGGCATCTCGAAACTTAATTTTCGGGGTGTTACAAACTTGGTATCAGAGCACAGAGTTCAAGTGTCCTAGGGTGTCTATGAAGCTATGTCTAGTAGAGTCTTGCGGAATGGTACAGAGATGTCTGTACTTTTCTTCGAGGGCTATAAGGTATTTAGGAAAGGTTGTTGTTCTTTCAGGTCTTGAATCGTGCAATAATTTTAAACCAGATAAGCTACCAAATTTCTTTTCAAGATCTATAAGTGACAGTTTGTACTTTTCTATCTATGTGCTATTCTTGAGATTGTATGAGCAGCAAGTCTCGGTTCTTTCCCTAATAAAGTTTTCAGACTGATTAGCAAAATATTTCAGAAGTCTCATAAAAGTGGCTTCAGAAGAGCCTCCTAGTGTGTTATAAGTTCCTGAAGTTTCATGTTATGTCCTCTTCTTTATGACTTGTTCAGCTAAGACTGAGTGGATGCGTACTCTTTGATCATCGAATATGGTATGCCAAGTTCCTATCTCCCATAATCTTGCTATCATCATGCTGTTGAAAAAAAAATGAAAGTCTAGTGAAGCCGTGTGGGGATCTTTCGATTCACTAGCATAGCTGTTTTCTTATTCACCTTAAACTTTTTTCCAAAACTCATATTCAAATCCTAGTGGATCCATGTGCGGCCTATTTCGATCCACTAGCAACTTGTAGTTCATCTTATTCCTTGTGCTGGCTGAAAATATGGGATTTGGAGGTGTAGTAGTCAGAAGGATGGTAAGTGTGATTTGTTGAGCATAAGTATAGCGGAATCCATTTTTGCATACATTTGGGGTTAATAGGGAGTGATATATCCTTGTGTGTCAATTTTGTGATGTAGTTTGTTCGAGGTATGAAATGGGTGTTGAAGGTATTTGTATGCCAGAGAGTATAGGTTAGTAATGGAAGTACTCGGTGGGTGAGTGTTGTTCAATTATGCCATTACCGGGTTGCAAGAGGAAGTTAAGTTAAGATGTAGAGAGCTATGAACTAAGTTAAGTTGTGTATGAAGGATAGATAGTAGTGACGGGTGAAAAAAGGATGTGTTAATGGATTGTGAATAAGATAATCTATATGATTATGACCAATTATTATTGTTATGAAGTTTAAATGGGCTAGCATTTGTTGAGGATTGTTTTATAGTTTCAAGTGGAAATTTCGTGCGAAAAGTTTTAAGTTATATTGTGTGCTAAAAGTTAAGTTTGAATGATTGGTGATCGTGAAGGTGACTGTGACGATTTCTTGATTAATGGTATTAGTTGTTAGGAAGTGATCTAGTAGGCTTGAATAGTGGATATAAGATCCTAAGTTTGGTTGATTCTTGATTAAGTTTGATGTTGTGTTTATTATGAGAAAGTTCACCCAAGATATTATGGGACTGCTTAATTTCGAGGATTAGTGTATGACTATAATGGTTGAGCTTCTTAGATGTGATTTTGATTCTTATGGTTTAGAAATATAAGTTTACAAATGTGATTTTAATAAGCGATGACAGAGGTAGTGTGGTTCGTTAAGGATGAGAAAAATTTGAGTTGAGCGTTAGACTCTAAGATTGAAATTCCGAAGTTGAGCTGAAAGCGTTGAAGCTCTAGATGGTGTATACCTCGACTATCGGGTTGCTTATTCAGATTTGAGATTAGAAAGTGTGCAAGTGTTGGGTGTTGATTATTGGGGTTATAGAAGGATAGGTTGTAATTCGAGAAGTTGTGTGAGGATGTGGTTATATGCTTTCTGAGGTAGTCATTTGGGTGAAGTTTTATGGTTTGTGTGTGTGATTATGTATCGGACTCTCGAGTGAAGTGACTTTAGTTTATATTAAAGTGTATAGTGTGTTACTGACCCAGAGTGATGGCTTAAGTCTAAGGGGGAGATGATAGATCAAGTAATCGAGTTAAGTGTTCGGCTTCCAATAGTGGTAAGAAAGGGGTTTTGCTCGACCCATTCCTATTTCAGTTCTTTCAGTTATTCCAGGGCCTACTCCTGCTTTACACTTTAGTTCCATGATCATAATTCGAGTTCGTGCATGTCATAAAGGACCATGTTCTCTCTCAGTTCCCAATACGTAGGGTTTCGGATTTTTTTTAGCGGTGGAATTACATTCCATAAGTTATGAATTCCAAATCTTAAGTTATGTGGCTCGTAATCGAGGTACTCTAGCCTTACCCTATGCTCTATTCAAGAAATAAAGCATTTCTGTTAATGATCAATGAAAGTTTGGATTCATATCGTGCATATTCCCAAATCAAATTTCTTTGTCGAGTTCATGATGTTAAATCTTCTATTCCTTACGCCTTGGTGAACGTCAAGTTATTCAGGGTATCTAGTCATATTTTAGACCAGCATGTTCTAGCCCTTTGATATCTTCTTTCGTAGGGTGAGAGAGTGATGATGAATGGTTAGTTATATGGAAAAAATACATATTTGTTGTGGATAAGGGTGTTGGTGAATAGTTATTTACATAGAAGAGAGAAAATGTTTCCTTATCTTGGTTAGAAAGGTGTATGCTTATTTTGAGCTAAGTGGTAATGTGAAGTAAGATTGAGATTAAGATTTCATGTATATTGTGGTTAGTTGAAGTTTTAACTAGTTATCTTGAGGGATTGTGGTGTACATGTTTCAGATTCTGGAAGCTAGTTATGCTTCAATTCGTAAACTTCTACTAAACGATCTTTGTTTTCCAAGTATTCCAGCTCAGTCAATCAGAATCGTATAGTATACCTTCTCATTTATCATTTCATCATGTTATCCAAGGATCTTAGGAATGAAATCATTTCCATATGGAGCATCTCAGTAGTTATGAGTATACCTCTGTTCGTGCGCCATACATATGAGCTAATTCATAGGTGCCCCGTGCACAGTCTTAGTGACCCTGTTAAATAAGTGTTGTAGAGGAACATAGAGTCCCAAGAGGGAGATACCCCATGACTTCTTAAAGCTTCCATCTTTTAAACACATCTAGTTCATGCTCAAGATCTCATTCCGAGCATTGAATTGTCTATTGTTTCATACGCATTCATACATTCCAGAGTCAGCTCAGCTAGATAATTATGCGTTAGATATGCAGATTCAGTATGGGGACTAGGAAACTATAATTCCAATCGTGCCGATATGTCTCAGATGTTCGCGTCCCTTAAGAAGGTTAGTTGATCAGTGCTTTTATCCTATGAAGCGACATTCGAGGATGAATGTTTCCAAGGGGACAATAATGTAATACCCCGTAAAATTTTCTTCGTAAAGATTTCGTGAGAAACGTATTGAGTTCTACGCTTTAGAGCGATCCATAAATATTCTGTGTCGTATTTCTAAGATGTTGACCTACCATTGCATAGAGTATCGAATAATCTTTCCAACGATATGTAGATCATCAAAAACAGACACTCGAGCGATGAGTTACGACCATTCCGATAGAACTACGACCATTCAGTTCAAACCGTGAACAGTGAAATGGCAGGAAACCAAACTACTGAGGCCAGGCGATTTTTGGGTCAACTTTAAACGATCATAACTCTTTGTACAAAATGATCTGGGTAAGCTACTATATATCAAAGGAAATCTCTAAGAGTCCTCTTTCCAATGAAATTGGTTTCATCCAATTTGGATATCGGAGATAAAAAATATGGTCGATTTACTACAGCCTATCAAAACAGTACACCAAAGAACAGATTTGACATTATTTGAATTTTAAGGGTATTTTGGTCATTTCATATTCCCCTTCTAGGACGAAAATTCTTGCATATAATCCATATTTGGACCATGAAATTTATATTTTCATCAAGTTTTGGAGGAGAGGAAAACCCTAGGTCAAATTTTAGCTCCAAAAATGTTTAAATTGAACCGTAGAAATTTCAAATTGATTTGGGATTCGAGTTGATCATGTTAAGGTCTTCGAGAAGCACACTTCATTTTCGTGAATAAAGTTCCGGGGTCGGAAGTTCATATTCATCTTCCATCGTAAGGTATGTGGGGTTTTGAACAAGAGCAATCTTCCATTCTTGTGCCCAAAGCTTTAATCTTATTATGGTTTTACATGATTTTGCAAGTGAGATTATGTCTAAATAATTCGATTATGAGATTATGATGATTGAATGAATAAACTTTGATTTATATGATTATCTCAATGTTTTCATGATATGATTTAATAATTATCATTGCGAATTACACACTTTTACCACGAGGTGATATTTTGAATGATTTTGGGACATATGTCGAGATGGTATTTTGGAATAATATTTTGAGATATGTGTCAAGCTTTATGCTTCCCAATGACGATTTGAATTATTCAATATATATTTGAGACATGAGATGTCTTGATATCTATAATTGTAAATTTTATATTTTATTTTGAATGATTTCGAGATATTTGTTGAAATGGTATTTTGGAATGATTTTGAGATTTATGATAAGCTTAAAGCTTCTTTATGACGAAATTGAAATATTGAGTATCTTGAGATATAACATTTGAGATGTTACCATGAGTCTTGAAATTTTCTCAAAAATATTGATGTTGTCATGACTTGATAAATTGTTACATTTTGACATTTAAAAAGGTTGAGTTCTATTATTCAAATTTCATGATATTCGAAAATGGGTATACACTCAAATTACTTTATGAAGGATTTATAATACTTTGAATTTTTCCAATATGGATATACATGATTACATCGTTACTCTACTTCTTAAATTGAGAATTTATGCTACGAATTGCATACTACTACAATGAATTGATATTTCTAAAGGCTTTCGAGATAAAAGTCGTGATTTGAGTTGTACTACGGGATATGCATTCTTATTATGAATTGAAGGTCTCAAGTGCTTTTCAAAAGTTGTCATGATTTAATTGTCGAATTGAAAGAATAATCATTTGAGTACATTGACCTTGAACTTGCAGAGTCGAGATGATTTTGACTATGAGAAAGATTGATTTTTATATAGATGTTGAGATGAATTTTGCTATTTTTTTCCGGATGATTTTGATGAGTTGAATTGTTGAAAATATTACGTATTGAGTCTTTAAATCCTTGTCCAAATGTCGAGTTGGTTATGGTTCAATGCATTGATACCTTGTTGATGTTGAAAAAGATTGAAATGTTTTAAGTCGAAATTGGGGTTAGGAATCCACAAATTGTTGATGAATTATAAATTGATATATTTGATTTGGTCTTTATGATAGACTCTTGTGATGATGATGGTGGATTTCCTAACGCGTTATGAGCTTGTCGGGGAGTAGTACTTAACACCGAGAGGAAAATTTGGTATTTTCCCAAATCTATGTGCCACCGTAGGGTTATTTTATGATGATATTATTGGCCAGAGAGTCGGATTGTGATTATTGTAGTTTTAAGGTTGTACTCCCTGGCAAAGAGTATGACTCTCCCACCAACGGGGGTTTCAAATGTTGGTATTCCACGTAGCTCACATGGGGTTGTCGGTTATAGGAAACTCCCCGTCCATAAAAGTCATGTTTCTTGAATTACCGAGTCACTCCGAGATTTGAGTCAAAGAGTTGAGATGTTATGATGAATTATGATTACCTATGATGAATTTTGACGATATGATAATTTATGATGATTTATGATAATTTATCATAATTTATGATTTTTGATGATTTACATGGATTATGAGATTTTACCATTTGAACTATTTATTATGAAAGTATGAAGAGTATGATTTGATGTAACTCAAGACAAGTGAGTCACCATTGTTTGTATGCATTTTTTTATGAAATTGATGATGTTATTTAAAGTGTTTCATGCACCCCCACATACTCAGTACATTCTCTTTGGGTTGACCCCCTATTTACTATTCTATTCAGTAGCAGTTTTCGGTCAGCAGGTAAAGAGTCCTCATAGTTCAGGGACTTGGGTCGGTTATTTCAGTTTGGAGCATTGTATCTTCTTTCGTCGGTCGTATTGATTATGGTAGTTGGGAGTCATGATCCGACTATGTACAGACAATACTATTAGAGGCTTCATAGACAGTAGTAGTGGTTGATGTTTTCAGTCTCCTTCTTGTATATGTATATGTGTTAGTAGAATTGTCATCTTGTAATTCCAATATTGTACTGAACAGATTTTGTATTGAGACATTTTCAGCTTCATTCTCTCAGAATTATGTTTTAATTAGTTGTTTTTGAGTTATACCGATGAAAAGGGTTAGCTTGGGGTCACTTGTGACCCTAAGCACCGTGTGGTATCTCGAAACTCGATTTTTGGGGCGTTACAGTATCCTCACCTCTTCCCTGCCAACTCAGATCAAGCTCAAGGTAATAGTTCTCCTTAATCTTACACAGTTTCATGATTAGTGTACATCACTAACTTAGTATTCAAACTCATGTTCATGTTTCCATGTTAATCTTTGTATCAAGTACCACTGCATATTCAGTTATGCATTCATGTATCAGATCAGTTATATAGTTATGCATCAAAACAGGCATTCTTATTTTGAGAAAATTTAGTTCTTTAGAACTTTTAGTTATGCATTTATGAATCAGTTACACATGAATCAGATATACATGTTCAGTATGTTATGTTCATCTTGTCAGTCATATCCGTCATGATATCATGTTCCAATTATTCATATTCAGCTCATTGTTTTCCCTCTCAGTCAGTTTCATTCGAGGACGAATGTACTCAAGGGGGAGATATTGTAATACCCGTGCTTTTTCTTAACTTGAAAATCATCTCAAGGATGTTAGAACTTTCTTTGAATTAATAATTCATTCTTATACATGAGTTATTTCCATAATTTTTACTTCCTATAACGTTGTAAATTGAATAAGCTTTCCATCGATATATAATTCGCCCAAATCTGACACCCGGACTAAGATTTAGAGCCTTTTTAGTGAGACAGTGTTTAAATTGAGCCTTCAGCGCATCGCGGAGATAGCTCAAATGGCAATTGTCAAATTCCAGTATTGATCCACGATACTGGCATGTCACGCCAAACTTCCAGGTCGTAGACAAGGTGGCAATGCGATAGCTCCACGTCGCGCCATCGTGTAGTTTCCCAATTGTCAATTTCCAGTGACACGGCGAGATAACGCCGTGTCACGCCAAGGGACCAACTCGGAAAATTTTATTGAAAATTTAATGACGTGTCCAGGGTTAAAAGGGTCAACTTCCTACCCCTATATAATCCCTTTAACACGTGATTCATCAACTTTTCACCCAAAACATATTAGTTTCTCTTAAGTTAATCTTAAGAACAAACTAGGGTTTCTATTGGGGATTCAAATTCAGGAAGGTTTCACCATTAATCTTCACTAAATCACTATCTAAGGTATGTATAGTGTTCATTCATGGACTCCTTTCATCCATGAAGTCCAAGAATCCTTTTTAACTATAAGTTATGGATTTTCTTCATGTTTTCATGCATAGTATGTTCTCTTTCATGTTGATAAATGAGGAATTGATTTCTATTCCATGATTTGATGATAAATTCCTTGTGGGTTGATTAGTATATATAAAGATTTATGAAATTTCATGACTAAAACCTTGTATGATGGAATTGGAATTGAAGCATGATGTTTAATTGTTGTATAACGTGTTTACATGTACTATGCCCACCATATGTTTGATAAAATCCCTAGATGAAGGAAATTTTCCTAACTAGAATGATATCATAAAAATCCCCATAAAATGTACAAGCTTATGCCTATTAGACATTTGATGATATGCTTCAATAAACGTATTGTGGTGATTATCATGTATTCAAGAATATCAAGTCATGTCAGTTTCCTTCCATCAAGTCCTGGGGGTACTTGTACCCTAAATATTAGTTGTGTTCCTAGATCCATGTCATGTTTTCATGATATTCTCAGTCAAGAGATGAATTCTTAGACTTCAGATAGTCTTATGAATCAGGAAATATCTTCATGATCTCATGACTCAGTCAGTTGTCAAATATCAGTAGTATTTCGTCTGCCACAGAAATTCAGTAACTCAGTCCATGCTCAGTTCAGTTTTGTAAATCATGTTTAGTGTCCATTCAGATGGGAGTAGGAATTAGCACCGAGTGAACCCAGGGATGGGGACTCACCTGTTATACAGGGGTGTGATTCCTAGAAGCAATCCTTGCATTCCAGAACTATGTAGCTAGCATAAGTTGCGACATCGTAGACTGCTATATGAGGGTAGATAAGGTGGATTAACCTATTATGTGAGGGTTCCCACCATTCTCGCTTGATTTACTTATTATATGAGGGTTACTCACATATTGTCCTTACCAGTGGCACGGTATTGACACCCTTCCAATTAGGGCATAGATTGGACCCCAGCTCAGCTATCATAGAACCTTTGGGGTATGTCAGTTAGATACTACTTACCATAGTTTCATGTTACAGAATCAGAACTGTCAAATACAGTCAATAAATCTCAGTAATAGAAATCAGATAGTTCTTTAGATTTCAGGACTGTTAGACACAGTCAACTCAGATACAGTACGGAACTCAGATAGTTCTATTAGATTCAGGACTGTCAACTACAGTCACCCATATTATCAGTTATACTCAGATACAGTTACCCATGTTATCAGTATTATTCAGATATTGTCCTTCATGTTATCAGTCATATCAGTTACTAGCATGTCACGTTATCGGTATATAGACTTAGAAATCACGAAATCACATTGTCAGTTATAGATACGTATTTATGCATGTATTCTTACATTCATGTTAGACAGTCCGTTAGCATTATTCATGCATGCAAACCCTTGCATATAGACTGCCTCACATTATACTGTGTACATATGTACTGACGCATTCACGCTATGGTGATTTCTTTTTATGTTACACCATAGGCTCAGAGACACGAGTTCCAGATCAACAATAGATTCCAGATTTAGCAGTCAGAGTAGAAGTGAGTCCTCATCCTTCGAGGACATAATGATTTTCTAGTATCTCTTGATTAGCTTATTAATTGGAGTTAGTTGGGGACGTGTCCCATTAACTCCTTATTCAGATTCTTCAGACCGTAGAGGCTTCCAGATGAGATGCAGACTAGATACAGACTATCATATTTGAGACTTCAGTTTTGTTTTGGGTATTCTATTGCCCTTTACAGATGTTACGTTATTCAGTTATGTTCATGATTGAACCTTATGGCCTTTTAGTGCATGTTTCTTCATTATTATCTTATCTTATGAAGTATACAGGTACAGATATCAGTCATGGGTTATCTTGTGGTCCTTCAGAGTTATGAGCACCATGTAGCATTCCGGTTCAGTAAATCGGGTCGTTACCCAAACTTGAGAAACTCTTAATATTTGATGGAGATACAGGACGAGGATAGTTTCTTACTGCTTCGATCTTTTGAGGATCAACTCTAATGCCATCACCAGAAATGATATGTCACAGGGAATGCTATTGACCTTATCCAAAACTCGCATTTACTGAATTTGGCGAACAACTGATGATTTTTGATAATCTGTAACACTATTGTGAGATGATCTGCATAATTATGCTTACTGCAAAAATATACAAGAATGTCATCTATGAAGACTATGATGAACGTACCCAAGTACTGCTTGAACACACGGTTCATCAAGTCCATGAAGGATGCTGGGGCATTGGTAACACAAAAGGACATGTTTTATAATTCGAAGTGACCATACCGAGTAAGAAAAGCTATTTTCGGAATATCACATTCTCTGACCCGGAGATGATGATAGCCTAATCTGAGGTCTAACTTAGAAAAATAGCTAGCACCCTAAAGTTGATCGAACAAGTCATCAATTCTGGGAAGTGGATACTTGTTCTTGATGGTGACTTTATTGAGCTGACGATAGTCTATTCATATTCTGAGAAAATCGTCTTTCTTGCTCATGAATAAGACTAGTGCGCCCCATGGGGACACACTTGGTCTGACGAATCCCTTATCTAGGAGATCATTTAACTATTCTTTCAACTCTCTAAGTTATGCTGGTGCCATTTTATATGGCAGAATAGATATGGGCTGAGTATCTGGAAGAAGATCAATACCGAAGTCTATTTCCCTTTTGAGAGGAATTCCTGGAAGATCTTTAGGAAAGACATCTGAATATTCATTCACTACTGGGAGTTCTGGAACTGGTGTCCTTAACTCGAACAAGATGATAAACACATCCCTTAGCTATCATTTTTTATGCCCGAAGGTAGGAAATAAATTGACCCCTGAAAGTTGAAGTACTACCCTTCTACTCTAGAATGAGTTCATTCAGAAATTAAAATTCAACAACTCTATTTCTGCAGTCGACTGTGGCATAGCAGGAATGAGCAAATCCATACCGAGAATGAGATCAAAATCAGTCATCTTTAATTTGACTAAGTCTACTGAAGTGACTTTCTGAGATACCATAATCTGACAGTTCCTGGATACCCATCAGGCTATGATAGTTTTACCCACTAGGGTAGAGACTGAGAAGGGCTCTGCTAGAATTTCGAGACTGACTCCGAAATCAACTGCTATATAGGGAGTAACAAAAGACAAAGAATCTCCTGGATATAGAAAGGCGTAAACATGTACATGAAAGATCTGTAATGTACCAGTAACCACATCAGGAGAATCTTCTTGATCTTGTCGGGACCGAAGAGCATAGAGTCTATTTGGATGTTGCCCACTGGTAGCACTGAAATAGGTACCTTGCTGATTCGGCCGACCGAACTGAGCTGGAGGGCGATTATGCTGACCCTAAGGACCTATCTAGGGACAATCTCTAACTTTCTGGCCTAGCTTGACGCATCCGAAGCAGACATCACTGCTAGCTCTTCAAGTACCCTGATGGCGCTTGCCATATGTCTGACAAAGAGGATAGGTTTGGGTACTACTAACACTGCCCTGAGAAGAGCTTGGTGCCCTATCTTTGTTACCTTCCCTGAACTTAGGAAATAAAGCACTGGCTGAGGAAGGAACTGGAATGGATGACTTTGGGAATATCTGAGAACGGCTTTTACCCTCTGACTTAGGCTGAGCAAAGTTGAAACTACCTATCCTTGTTTCTCTCTCATCTTAATCTTCTGCTCTTCTATCTATTGAGCATGGATCATAAGCCTGGCTATGTCCTTCTCACTAATCAACATTGCAAATCTGCACTTATTGACCATACTATCATTCACCCCAGAAACAAACTTACTCATCTTAGCCCTGCTGTCTACCACTACATGAGGAGAATATCTATCTAATTAAGTAAACTTAAGAGAATACTCTTTCACTGTCATGTTTCCCTATCTGAGGTTGATAAACTCTAACACCTTATCTTCCCTCAGTTCTAGGGGAAAGAATCTATCAAGAAAAGTAGTGGCAAACTCCTCCCACTCTAAAGGCCCTATGTCACTAGCCCTCTCTTCTTTCCACTATTTGAACCATATGTGAGCTACATCCTGCAACTAATATACAACTAGATAATCATTCTCAATGGCTGACACCCCCATGATATCTGATAACGCTCAAACTACAGCTCTCGTAAGAGTGTAAGAGGTCATCGTCAAATATAGAACCCAACTGGGTTGGGCGTCGAATCCCACAGGGAATACTTGGTCACTAAGTATTGCAACTATTATTAGACTGTTGGTCAAAAATTCTATGGAATAAAGGGGGGATTTTGTGCGTGCAAATAATGTAAACAAAATAGTAGAGTAAAAACGGAATACTTGGTAGGTTTTAATCAATGAGAATTGAGAGTTAGGGTTATGTCCACCTTATGAGTTCTACGTATCTATTGGCTATGAGTTATGCGGAATTCAGACATGCATGTGCTTATAGAGATTCGTATTCTATGGTAAATCCAGGCGTCTTTCGACCATCAAGAATTATTTCACTTTAACTCTTTCGAGCTTAAAGCGTATCTAATGGTACGAATTCTCCAAGAGGTTAATCCAGTTATGGCACTAACTTTTAAACAGGGTTTAGTAGACCTATTTCCTTGACATTCTCTCTTTTCCAGACATGTAACATTTCTTTCGAACAAGTTAATGTTATACTGGCGTTTCCTATATGTTTGCAACCACAAGAATTTAAATTAAGATGAAAAGAGTAATGATATAAGCAGCATACGTGTCGAGAATTCACAAACTCATAGTAATAGATAGTATCTCATAAGGCTTCCATAACCCTAACAGAGAAGTTTAGCTATTCATGAGTGCAACGGAAATCACAATAGACAATATCATTATACCAAAATCAGAGTCTAACGTGAAGTATGCTTTGGTAGTGCTTGTGGCGTGAATTCCTTGCAAATAGTGTTTCTCTTGTAATGAAAGTTAAAAAGTCGAATAGATGAAGAGAAGGGAAGAATAATTAAATGAAAGAGAATGAGTGAGTTGAATGAATTGTATGAATGGAGAGAGATAATAATAAAAACTTCAGCAACATAGGGTATTTATAACACCTATATCCTATTCCTACTAGACTACTGCGTACTTATCCTAATCCTACTAGGTTACTGCATCCTTATCCTAATCCTACTAAGTTACTGCTGATCCCCAAAGTCTTTAGAAATGTTGTTTTTGCCCGGGACAAGTTATCCATGCATCACTTTCAGTCCATAGGCGTCCAAACGCTGCTTTCCTTCTTTCGTGAAGCTTCCTTGGGCGTCAAGTTATCCATAAAGCGCTGGAATCTTCATCGTTTATACCTGAAAACTTGCTAATCACGTTTGTTAGCTCACTTACAGGAAAAAGGACTAAAAGTGCATGAATTATATATTTTGTTCTCAAAACTTAGATAAAATATGGGTAAATTAAGGTGCTTTAGGCGTGTAAATACGCCTATCATCAATATCTATAACCTTCTAAATGTGATCAAGGAATTCCTGAAGGTCCTCATCTGATATAGACCCGAAAAAAATGGAGGATTCATTCGGGTGAAGTCTCGAATCCTAGCTGCAGCTTAATTGGCCACCGGGTTGGCTGGAACGACAGCTAGTCGTTCATTATGGGTAGCAACTGAATTAGCAAAAGTAGTGAATGCAGCTCTGAACTCTGCATGAGAAACATGTTCGTCCAAGGGATCTGCTTGGACAGACTGAGGGGCTGACTTATTTCTATTTCATCTCTTAGGAAGAATGTTTTGTAGATGAAAGGGAGAAACTAATTAGACTGGGAGTCAAATTTTAGCTCATGCTAACTGGCATGACATGAATACTGAAAGAGGGGAAACTGTTCCTAAAACATTTTATAGCCTCCTGTACATAAATGTAGCGCAGAACACACCTATGCACAAGACTCTACTAGATGTGTCTTTCAGACTTCCTAGGATACTATTGAACCTTAGGCTCTGATACCAAATTTGTAATTCCCCGAATCTAGTACCTAGAATGCCACACAGTTCTCATAACCCTGAAGGACCATAAGCTAAACCATTACTGATATTTGTAACTGAGCACTACATAACATACTGTATAAATACGAAATAAGAGGATGAAAGGCCATAAGTTTCAAAAATATGATAAAACATAACATCTAGAGATATGGTATATCAATACCAAAATAAAACTGAAATAACTATCTAAACATGCTACAGTTTGAACATGCTAGTCTGAAAGCCTCGAAACTGTCTAAAAATTGTGGAGTTGATAAGATATGTCCCCAACTAACTTCGGACTACTAAAATAATAAAGTAATAAATTAATTATGCTATTCTCAAATAATAAGGACTCACTGCTAGGTTGGCTGCTGAAAGTATGACCTACTAAGGATGCTATAGAGCTCGTGCTTCTGAACCTATGGTGTAAAAAACTAAAGTGCAAATGTATCAGTACATTTGAATGTACTGGAATGCAAGTGTCGTAGGCTGAATGCAAGGGGTTTATATTCATGAATAATACTAACTGACTAAATAACATGAGCGTGAGAATACATGAATGAATACGTGAACTATAATTGAGATCATGACATCACTTAATCTGAATATTAATAACATAAGTTTTCGTATAACTGATATACTATTATCTAAATGACTGTTCTTGACAGTTCTATTTCTGATGGAACTAGCTGAGTTTCATACTAAGCTGGATGACTGTATCTGATAGTCCTGAATTTTGTAGACTATCTGAGTTTTTTTGCTGAGACAGAGAATGTAACAGTAACTTTAGGAAGTAGTCATTTAACCGGCATACCCCTAATAATCTATTATAGCTGAGTTGGGGTCCAATCTGTAACCCTAATTGGAAGGGTGTCAATACCGCGCCACTAGTAAGGACAAGCTGTGAGTGATCCCTCATCTAACATGTACTCTAAGGAGAATAGTGGGACCCTCATATAACAGGTTAAGCCACCTTATCTACCCTTATCTAGTAGGTTTGATGTCTCAACCAACGCTGGATACATAGTTCTAGAGTGCAAGGATTGCTTCTAAGAATCACACCCTCTAATAACAGGTGAGTTCCCATCCTTGGGCTGACTCGGTGCTGAATCCTTCTCCCATCTGAATTGATACTGAATTAATTATACTAAACTGACCAGACTGAGTTCAATGAGTTTCTTTGACTGACGGAATATTACTGATATCTGATAACTCACTGAGGTTACTGAGATTACTGAGATTACTGAGATTACTGAATTTTCCTAAGTCATGAGACTGACTGAATTCTACTGAACATGGCTTGACTGAGTGTATCTTGAAAACTGACACTGGCTTTAGGCACACCGCTAAGTTGTTGGGTACAAGTACACCCAGGACCTGATAGCATGAAACTGACAAGACATGACACTTCTTGACATATGACCATAGTCAACAATTCATAGTACAATCATTGGGGATTTTCATGAAGTATTCGCATATTATAAGTTTACAGATGAATAGGAATGCATGTAAACATATCATAATTTCATAAGCCTAATATCATCAACATTACGCCACCATTACAAAGCATAAAAATAACGTGAGAGTTATATCGAACATAAGAGAGAAACATGGATTCATCAATTTTGGTCACAAATGAGTCATAAGGCATAATTCCTATTCTCTTAGACATTTTATCAAACACCTTGCAAGCATATCTTTAGACTTAGGCATGAATATTGAAATAATACTACATGGCAATATTTTACACTTCTAATGCAAGAATTTTAACCACATAATAACATATTTTCATGATAGTCATTAAAGAATTCAACTTGGAAATTAAACTACAGCATAAACATGGATTTAATTCAATTTATACCATGAAATCCAAAGTTTATATTTCGAATATGGTTTCTTGAGCTTCATGGGTGAAAAGAACTGATGAATCAACACTTAACATACCTGGGTGGATGATTTCTTGAAGATTGGTGGAGGAAAGCTTGAATTCTTGACTTGAAATTAAACACCTAGGGTTTCATTTTCTTGGGGATTGATCTTTGAGAGAAACCCTAATTTGGTATTATAGATGAATAATGAAGTTATGAGCTCTGTTCTGGTATAATTAAGGGTCAAAATGGGTGGAAGAAGATACAAATACCTTTTTAAAAATGGCTTAAAATCGCTGATCGTAAGTGGTGAAGATTTGGACGACGGTCCATCGCTGGCTCGATGGTCCATCGGTCCTGACAATCGCACTTGGCCAAAACCTAAAGTTTCTTCCTTTCCTGCGATGGTTTGTGTGATGGTCCATTGCTAGCTCAATGGTCCGTCGGTCTTGGTCGTCGTACTTGACCAAAAGTCGGGTTTACTGCTTTAGTCGCGATGGCTTGGGCGATAGTCCATCGCTAGCTCGATGATCCGTCTGCCTGGCCGTTGCTTTTGGGCGGTTCCGACAGTTCTCTGAAAAACGTCCATAACTTTTTTCTCCAATACCATATTTGGACGAAATGGGTTTCGTTGGAAATCTAATTTAATTTCCCACATGATAATAGTCAAAATTGGGGAAATTCTATCTGATTTAAATATTAATCATTTAGGAATTCATCACTAACTCTTCTGGAGACTAGATTTGACTTAAAGAAATTTTAGGGTATTACACAATCATAGTAGGAGACATGTGATTAAGGACTTAAGGTAGTAACGTGACATGGAAATCAACTGTGACACCAACGTAATACTTTAAAGTTTATGTGACACAATCAGTGTTTGATAGCTCAAATTGAAACAAATTTCAAGTGGAGACATTTAACTTATCAAAACAAGAGATATCGACTTTATTCAATTATATAATGGTAACATACTTAGTAAATGATATCAAATGAAAGGGTTACATGAACATGGGAACTAATAAACTACATTGATAGATTTAACATACGAAAAATAAACATCCTATGTTAGGAAATCTAAACTATTCAATGGAACAATGAAGGTGTGTGTGCACTAAGATTGTAGAGAAAGACAATGGAAGTGATATGTAATTAAGGGAACATGTATAGATATGAGAAAATAAGGTGTATAATTAGATAGACCAATTGACGCAAGTTGGAAGAAAGAAGGGTGATTGTGTGCCAATAAATGAACAAAACAACCATGTGTATTCTATGACCATATTGACTCACGTAAGTTGAACATGTGAGTCTTTATTTTAATGATGATATAGTTTAATCCTTGAATGCTAATACTTTGTGGAGTAAGCACATATATTAATGTAAATAAAGTTAGGTTGAAGTACTTTAACATACTAAGGAGTAGGAACGAGAACATTAGATACACTAGTTAATCACATACTGTCACTATGCCTCATTTTCTACCAAGACCATTTAGAAAGCTTACTTTTTAACACAATGTGCTAGGTTCATGCCATGGAAACATAAAATCAAATTGCCTTACAAAACTTGCCACTCATTTGGATATTAAAATGAATTGACCTTCTTACTTTTAGATTACTCATCTACAATAAGGTAAGTTGTAAAACTAGTATTAGTAGCTAATTAACACTTTTTGGGAAACCTAGACTTACCAATATAGCATCTGCGTAGTAAGCCCCTAGTTAATAAATCAAGGGTATTTTTTCAGCATCTTCTCCTCTAATCTCATCTATACGCCATACAACCTTCTTATAAGGTTCTCCGACACTTCTTGGGCTTCATGACACATATAAAATAGTGTAAAAGAATGTGGGGCATTAAGCTCCTGAAATATCAAGTTGGGGGTGTACCATACAAACTTCAATGTTTTTATCCTTTAGAAGGATTACATGACTTCTCCACCATTACAGATATACCCCCTTGTCCAATTTATACAAAATAGTTCCTAAACATCACAATATAGTTTGTGATATGAACTCATGGATTACATAGTTATCGGCATGTAAGTTTCACCTACATCATATTTAAAAAGCTGATCTTACAATTAAGCTAATGGGGGTACTTTATGACTGTCCCAACATTACTAAATCACCGGACCATTCCCCAAAGATTACACCCTTCATTTCCACTTTAGCACAACCACTATAAAAGGTCATCCAACTATTTCCATGACAATACACACAAAAAAACCTAAAATAGTCCAAAAAATTCATTTTAGCAAAATAGAAGAATATTTTCAATCACCACCCTATAAGTTTTATACAATAACACATAAAAAATTCTTCACCAGAATATACATAAGGAGGGACAAAAATAGGGGCAAAAACTTACCTCAAAATTCTAAAATTTTTATCCTCCTAACTTAGATTTTTCAAAACTTTAAACTTCTATTCATGTTTGACTTAAAGAAGAAGATATTCTCTTAGAAGTAAGAAAAATGTGACTGACATTCTTTAAAAAGACTTGTCCTACACTATACACATAAAGAATATGATTTACATACTATCCCATAGTAAAATTAAGTTAAACACATGAACTATTCATCTATATTATTCACCTACCTTTAACTTGAAGGAGGGGAAATATAATACCCCAAAAATTTCAACTAATAGTAGAACCCTATTTCAAGCTCATTAGAAATAAAATGAGTGATTTGGTAGCTACATGATCTATCTTGATGAGTATTAGGGACTCAAAAGTGTCCTATATATTAGACAAATCAACACATTCCTTGCCGATTGAATTCTTGAGATGGATATTAGTATGGTCAACTTCAAATGACCATATCTCTCGTTATACTATTAATTTATGAGCTCATGACCCACTAAAAGATAGATAATTGAATTATCTTTTCAACTATACCAATTTCGCTAAAATACATTATTGGAGCAAAGAATTATGTCCATTTTACTCCAGCGTATCAGCCTAGAAATTTCGTGATGACATTTTGTGATGACTTATCACAAGCCTGACGGCTTGTCACAAAATGTCATCACCATAAGCAGAAAGTCTCAAAATCCAACATTTTTTTATGACATTTTGTGACGACTTGTCAAAAGTTTGACGGCTTGTCACAAAATGTCGTTAACCTTAAGTCGAAAATCATAAAATCCACCCTTTTGTGACGATATTTCGTGATGACTTGTCACAAGTCTGACAACTTGTCATGAATGTCGTCAGCTATTTTTTCAGTAATTTAATGACGTTTTTGCAAGAGTATTTTTGGTCTTTTTTCTGCACTTCCCACGACTTATAACCCTCAGAGAACGTATTTTATTCTATTTCTCTTTAGTTAAACATCTCAAAATTCTCTGCACACCTTCAACCATAAGGTTAAGGTTTCAATATAAAAACTCAATTATCTAGAGATTCAACCATGAGAATTCAATAATTCTTGCATAATTGAATTTCCCGTTAAGAGGGCTACGAGAGACACCCAATAGTTCTTGTATGTTTGTATTCCTTTCTAGTTCTTTTCTATGTTATATGTGGATATTATAAAATTATTAGTACAAGTTTTATGGGATATAGTTGTGGGGCATTTTTTGATTGCCGGTGATGTGCCCTTAGTGTGTATTTTGTATGCTTTATTTTCTACATTGTTCGATGACCTATGATACCTACCGATGAGTGGCAAATTTTTCACTCATCGGTATGTCATTTCTTACACACTATAGTGAGTTAATTGAATATATGAGACTAATTCTTTATAAAATACACTAATTTCTAGTGTTCTTGATCTTATAGGGAAATCCGATGATAAAGGAGCAAAGGCAAAGTTTGAAAGGAAGGAAAGTGATCAAAAAAGTACAAATGCCAAAGACATGCCCTAGGATATGACCCTCAAGTTCTGCTATCACACTCCGAGGGTCGCGATCACAATAGTTCCAAGTAGGTCGAAGTACTGTGATCACGAGCTAATGTCTCACGATCGCAACAAGGGGATGTGATCATGAACGTCGGGCTATTTTGTAAGGAAAGTGATGGAATTTCACAAGGTTCAATTCCAAAATTTCTACTTTTATTGGTTGACCTATGATACCAACTGAGTACAAGTGTACCATACTCACTCCTAATATGCCCTTTCGATAGAGGCCCTAGTTAAAGTGCGTCATACAATGATTGAACCGGGTGCCTTCAAAATTATCAAAGGAAGGGGTGAGTCCACTGCTATCTTTCTGTATAGACTATGTCTTTACTAGTATTCAGTGACAGGGTTGTTCCTGTCGGATTTCTTATGTATTTGATTCATAGATTGTATTAGTAGTTATTACACCGTGATACTAGGTTTTAGGAATTCGTATTATTAATTATGTTTCTTTTTGCAGTTGTTATAATTATATGGTTTGGATTTGTTCTAAAATCCTTTCCTTGGGGTCATTTTTATCTTTTCCCCTTGTGTATCAGTTTGAATAATAGGCTTACTTTATCGGTTCGCTGCGACATGTGCCATCATAACCCTTGGATTTTTTATCGTGACATCTTTTTAACTGTAAAAAAAATGATATTATCACTAGCATAGCCTAAATGTTTTATACTATCACTCTATTTAAGCTTTCAAAACAGTTAAATTCCTTATTTAAAAACAACTTATATAAGGATCTATAGGTACCTCAACAACAATAATGAAAAGAGTAGTGGATAAGACGCCACCTTGCATTAACTCTTTGGTTGAATAAAAAGTCATAAGCCTAACCAGTAAAGAGCATAGAGTACCAATTGTTAGCCACCAATCTCAAAATTTGATCCACCAAAAGATTATGAAAAACCATTTTTTCAAGAACATTCTTTAGGAACATCCAGTCTACCCTATCATAAGTGTTTTCCATATCTAATTTGATAACTACCTTTGCTAGTTTTAATTTTTTCCAGAAATCACAAATGATCTCTTCTACTAAGATTACATTCTCAGTAATACTTCTACCTATCACAAAACCTTATTTATTAGATGAAATAATTTTTGGAAGTAACATCCCCATCCCGTCATTAATCACCTTGAAAATCACTTAGCTCAAGAAATTACTCAGACAAATTGTTCTTAGATTAGAGAAAGTCGATACTTTGTCTCTTTTAGGAAATATGACCAAATTAAAGTGGGTAATTGACTTAGTTGGAGTACAACCTTCAATGAATTTAGTCACCACATTAACAATATCAATACTCTAGAAAACTGATAGAAATGTCATGTAAAACCATCAAGTCTACTGACACTCTCTCCATTTAGTTGAAACACCACCATTTTAATTTCCTCCTTTGTTGGCATAGAATTTAGCATAAATTATCATCAACATTAAAGAAAGAACAAATATTATTAAGTAGTTTCATTCCTCATTACCTGGTTCATAAGTAAACTAATATTGATAAAATTGAGTAGCTTCAACATCCACTTGATCCTAGACTCTATTATTTTTCCCAATTCTATTGATAATCAGTCTTTTCCTTATACCATTTACCAAGTTATGAGAAAGCATAGTATTCTTGTCACCTTTAGAGAAACACTGAATTCCTATTTTTTCTTTGTTGTATTCTTCCTTATTGTGTAAGAATCTCTTTAATTCAGCATATGAATGTTGTAGCACCATTCTATTTTCTGTAGAAAGGTTGTCATTAAATAAATCTTCTTTGATCCTTAATTTATCTTTCTGTATGTTAAATTGCAAGAATATATCCCTAAAATTTATCTTTTCTCCCCTTTGATAAAGTAAATTTTATATTTTCATCGTGTGCTTCAAACTAATGAAGACATCATCAATTTTATAAATTCTCCCTTACAATATCTTTGAAATCAATGATTCAGACTAGAATTTTAAAAACTTGAATGGTCTAGAAACATGAGTACCATGTACCCCTAAGTCAACAACAAATGTAAATGATCTGAATGTTCTGTGATGTAACCTAAATTATATCTCCTAAAAAATATAAAGATATTGTTGGATCCAGTGAAGAACCCAACAAAGTTGGTGTAATCCCATAGGGGATAGGTCAAATTTTTATCCTGTGTTTGTCTAAGTAATTAGTAAATAAGTAAAAGAGGGGGTTTTGTGAAACAAAAGAGAAATAGTAATAACTATTGATTTTTGGATTTATAATCAATAGGAGAAAAGCACTAGGAATATATTCCCTGATAAATTCATAAATTTATAGGTTCTCTGTAGTTTAGTGATCTCGCATGATATTCAGCATGCGTAATCAATAGCCCATATATCATCTAACCTACTATATTGTGTTCCTTGTAGATTACTATCCCAAAGCACAAAGGTTCATGTGTCATGGGTGTTACATTACTAACCCTATCTATGATCCCAATAGAGTCTTTTTCATTTACCATCTCAAGGCTAATTAAATAATGCTAACTCCAACTCTTGTTGTTGGTTTACTATTACTATCCAATTACCATGGATAATGTCCAAGGTAGAGATAGGAAAATTTATAACTCGTACACTCATTAGATGGTGGCCAAATCTAAAGAAACAACAATTCATGCCCAATGACCCTTTGAGATCACCTTGTACTACGAACACTATTTCATTAATCCATCATGGTTCCCAGAACCCTAGTTGGAGTGTTTAGCTACTCATAATTGCAAGAACACAATAATAATTCATAGAGTAATACATAATTTTGAACGTATAATAATAAAAACACTCTTAAATCTCAACTTGAATTAAGACCCTAAAAATGATGTTTGTGAAATCCCAAGAATATACCTTACAATCTCATAATATAATGTTGTAAAATATGGAAGAATGTAAAATCATACAAAAAAACCCTATAGGACTATTTATATACATAATAAAAACTATCCTAATACTAACAGGAACTTTAGGTCGATCATCTCATGCAAGTGAAAGATAAGATTATGGTCAGATGGCATGATCATCCTTTGTTGCTCGTAATTTAATCAAGGAAGTTATCATCTTTATGTTTTCAATGGTATGGATATTAGTACGGTTCTATCATACCAACATACAAATATATAATGTTGCCTTATAATCACTTCAACTTAATCTTCTTCACACTTCACTTCAGCCCTTTATTTCATGACCTCAAGGTACGATCATTACTTCTGAGCAAGGTCATTGGGAACTTTCATATAGTGATTCTCACACTTAGTTCTTGCAACTTTATTTACAAGTCTTCCATCCTACAACTAGTTGGTTTGATTGTACGAGCACGGTATTGTCATAGGATCTCTTTGTCTAATTAACTCCTAAACATTACTTCTCTGATTCTTCCTAAAAGGCCCTAGTATGATTGTGGTTAAATCCCACGGTCGTGGCAATGATAGTCTAGGGTCATTTTAGTCCAAATTCCAACACTCCACTCTGTTTGACCTATTTGTCCTATAAATACAAAATAATCCATCATATTCCTATAAAAATTCCTGTGTACTTGAAAATATTCCCCATTTTAATCACTCAAGTGACATAAATTCATGATATATTAACATCCTCAACTTAGAATGTTTGCATGTACTTAACCAAAAAAACACAATAACTTAAACAAGATGCTTAACCTAGAGAAAACAAAGAATAATATGGTCGTCCATTTTTTGAGAAAAAAAAAATTTTCAGCATGCATACAACAAAACATAGTTCAACACACTCCAATGCATTCAAATAAAAAAGTGTAGTGTGCATACAAATTAAACACCATACATAATGGGATCAAGACATGACATTACATTATTAACAGACAACCTAATGCATTAGACAAATGACACTACCTAAACAAGCAACGACTAAAATATGTCCCTTATGTACTCATAATAATGAAGTTCCAACACTTAGTATATGCGATGCAAAATAAACACCGAGACAAAATTAAATCTCTTACTCTCACACTAAAGTATAGATGTGTAAGTTTAGTACCATAAACTTGCCCTTATTTTCTACACCATAGCTTTCGAAAAGTTGGATTAGGCTCATTATAGGTCTTTATTTGCTAAGAATGTAGACTCAGGGGTAGGTATGGTAAATATGGGTATAGTGAACAATCCTCCTTAACACTAAAATATTTTTTGATTCCACGTTATCATCGATCTTTTATTTCTTTCCCTTTCTCTATTGTTCACTTTTTTGGATACTGGGTAAGGGATATTGTATTCAACTTTTCCTTTTCTTCTTCTACATAACTTTTTTATTATTTTTTTCACAACATAACCATGTCCCTTTTCCTTCTTACTACACATTCTTCATACCTAACTTTCTATGCATCCCTACAATAGCCACCCTAAACTTAGGCAATTTACTTGAGTTCTGATACACAGTTTCAAAATAGGGACTAGGGGAAAAGTATGTTCATTGTAAAAATTGGGGAGGTGAATAGTGTAAGTTAAATAAAAGGTCCAAGTAGGCTCAAAATTAGGTTTAAGGGATATTTTATCCATTTCGCAGGTTTATCAGGATTTTTGTGGACTTATTTCAAAAATGGCCTATAACCCTTTCCTAACCTTCTATCCTACAACATTAGCAAGACAAACTGAGCAAGTTCTAGAGTATAGAAACACAATGACTGGGTATATCCTAACACACTCTCACCTTAGGGTTATTATCTAAGCATATATTATGTTCATACATAGTCAAAACAAGTTATCACTCTAATAATACCAATGCAATGGAAAGATCTAAATAGTAGTTGTAGTTCAAGAGAGCACACAACACAGTACAAAAACAAAATTCTTAAAGGGGTATCATTTACAAACTCAAAAACTATTTGCATACTCTTTATTTCTCTCAATTTAATCTTAGTTACACATAAGACATAAACTAAGACAAAACAATACAAAAAAACATAAATAAAGGCCTAAATATGCCTATTCTAACTAAGAGAGCATAGCCAAGGAAAAATATGACAAGAAAAACCCTCTGATATGGTAAACCCTCACCCCTAACTTAGAAATCCTGTAATCTACCCATTGCATAAAATTATGGAAAATAAATAATTGGGCAAGTGTAATACTTAATGAATAATAGATGCCTAGTGTACTCTATTGAGTTAGGGTTTGAGATGGTACCCGTCCATTATCTGCTTGTCTCATGGCCTTAATTATGGGTGGGGTACTCTCAGTTATATGGATGTTGGTGGTGGGAGGTGCAATCAAGATCTTAACTATGAGGGAAGTATGTTTTGCCCTCAAACTCTGCGCTGCCACCACAACTATTAGTGGTAGCTCAACTCCATCCAAAAGTACTATCTCAGAGGTCGGTGCATCATTTTTTTTCTTTTTTCTTTTCTTCTTTCCACTCTTCTCTTTCCTCTTCTCACTTTCTTCTCCTTTGGAACTCTTTTGACCAAGCAACATATATTTACATATATACTCTAAATATGTATCATTTACCTCAACCCTAGAGGGCCTAGTGTAAGTTTAGGACCATAAAGTCCACGTCCATTGTAAGATAAACTAGTGAATGGATAGTTGGAGGTCGAGGAGGTGCAACCGGGATGGGACGCTCAATAGGAATCTAAATTGCTTCTTTAAGTGTGTTCATGTTAGCAGTAATGGAGATAATGTCGATATCTAGGACCACATCAACTTTATAAAAAATTTATCTTTAAAGCTAATCAAACCTGGCCTGAACCATATATACCACTTTCTTAATCTTATCACTCATATAGGGTCTGACCCCTACCTCTAACTTTTGAATCCATGAATTATTTCGCACCCATGTACCCTAAATATTCTCTAGCCTAGAAGTTAGTATCAATGTATTATTTATTGGAGCATGTGTATGCACACCGAATAGTATAGTAGTTAACTATGAGTTGGATGAACTAGCACCAGCCTCTGACATTAGAATCTCAATATGTAATGACCCTATAGGTTATTTTTCATAAATCCAACATATTTTTTCTGTTAGATTATTCCCATAGCTGCCCAAGTTAGTTGGGACTTGCTAGAACGGATAGTTTGGTAACTGGGTAGTTCATTTGGTTTTTAGAGACATTTCCTAATTTAGAAGTCTTCATTGGTTCCAAATGGCCACTGAGTGAAAACCTCAATGAAATGACCTTGGATGAAAATTCCAACTTCTCTAATAGCTCTAAAATATCAATTTTAGACTAGGTAGATCTTTGTTTTGGGTTCTACTATACTCGAGCTTATTTGGACCTATCAGTCGAAAAGTGGATAAATTGGAAATTCTGGCATGGGATCCATATTTGGTCAAAATGACCTCGGATAAAAAATCCAACATTGACAACATATATGGAATATTGAAATTAGTCTGTGGCCATAATTCTTTTGCTTATATCAGACTTTGAATGCATCCCGAGGCACTGGCCAAAACTTGGAAAATATTCTAAGTTTCAGGTGTCATCTAGTGTAGTAGAAGGTAGCGTGATCATGTAGGGAACATTGTGATTGCAGTGCCGTGATTGCAGCTCGTGTGCATGTAAACAAGGTAGCCAAGTACCTGGAAAGAGGGTATTTAAATGCCATTTTAGTTGAGAATTAGCCATTTTCCAATTCCTTTGAGTTCTATAAACCTTAATAGAGTATGCAAGCTATAAATTGAGTCTTGGGTGTTGATTGGGATCTTGAATAACTTTTATATTTGTGTTTAGCAATGAATTTGAAATACTTCATTTCTAGTGTTGATTCTTGATTATGTGACCCAAAACCCCATTTAGCTTGAGGGCATGAATTAAGCCCAAATGAACTTGGATTTCACTTGGTTATTGAGGGTTATGATTCCCTAATGGTGTTTGAACATTGGGTTGACCTCGAAAACTTGTTTTCCATATATAGGTCCTATTTGGGGGTTTTGGTGTCATTTTTAGACCCAAAGCATAATGGGTAATATGGGTATCAATGTTCTTATAATAATGAGTAGATTCTATTTTTGATAGCTTGGAACCTTGAAGAATCTTCACAAAAAGGAAAGGCAAAGGTTTAATAGTTTGTGGGCCTTATTCAGATTTGAGATAGGCTAGGCTTACTTCTTGTTAAATTGATCTTTATTATAGTACAATAGTTATAACTTGTTGAGATTGAGAGGGGTTTAGGTGATTGGAATGATAAAAGATAACCTTTGGGACTAGTTAAACCATTTAGGACATTTGAACTCATATCATGGAATTCTTTACTTGTAGTTTAGAGCCTTGAATTATTGGACTTGTTCACTCATCGATAGCATGAGGATATTCTAGTTGTTCTAATTAGATGGGAGTGACCCTGTCACTCATGATAAGGCGGGTGGACCTTAGTTTTGCATAGCTGAGAAATTGTCTTAGTAGTTCGGGGATAGGTTAAGGGTGATGCATGAAGAAGAACCATATCATAGAACTATTATAGGTTGATAAACCTCTAAGATATGATTTAGGTAACTTAGCTTATCCTCAGATAAAAGTTAGACTTAAAGTGAAATATGTGATACTAGAAGTCGAACTTAACCCACCTTATGATTGGATTTTGTAGTTTCATTAAAGGCCCAGGTGCTTGTTAAATATGTAGAATATGCCTTCAGTAGTATAATGGCTAACCCCGAGTAAATGAGTCATCCATGATTTTAGTTCTCGAAGAAATGTTATTGATTGATTATTAAATTATTGTAAATGCCTGGTTAGAAATAGAATGTCCTAAAATTGAGCTAATGACTATGTCATCTCTCGAATCAATTGGCTAGATTATTATGTGGGCTTGTGATTTTGTTGTTATTAATATCATGTTCAAGTCTAGTTACTAAACTAGTGTTTGTGCTAAAAATACCTCATGTGTCAATATTGTGAGTTGTAATGATAAAGGGCTCTAGTAAGTATGTCCTTGGTTTTATAAGTAGGCATGCTACAAATTATGTTGAACCCAGTAATACATTGAATTTCCATGACATATAGATATATCCATATATCTATTGATAGATTATTTTTGGCAATGATGTTAAGATAAGAAGGTATTATCCCCCTTACCTCTTCTTTACATTATCTCTTGTGAGGATTACCAATTATTATAGTATTTATTGAATATAGATATATTTATATATATATATGTGTGTGTGATGATATTATTGATACTCTATTTGATTCCATAGGATATGTTGATATTGTTGATACTTGATTTGAGTCTAGAGGATATGTTGATATTATTGATTCCTAGTTCATGTCTGGAGGATATGTTATATTGTTGATACCCAGTTTGAGTTTGGAGGATATTATGGTGATATTGCTACACCCCGGTTTGAGTTTGAAGGATATGATGATTCCATGAATGGAAAGTACTTATACATATGTGGTTATGTTTTTTTATGATTACCTCCATATGTGCATTAAGGATATGGTGTCATTCTTAGGATGTTAAATATAGCTCGCTAATACTAATCACTTCCTAAGTGGAAAAATTCATGTTATTTTTAACTAGTAAGTAAAAATGGAACATGTCGAATAATGAATTGAGACTGGTCGATGAGATGGGGGTTTACTATAGATATTCGAATCCTCCTAGTAAATATTACTAGTATTAGATAATGGTTAAATAGGAATGTTGGTGGCTGAAATTGGCCATGTAGTGACAAGTTACCCATTAGATAATTATCTTACTTGATGAATAGAAAACTAATAGAATAGATAATGACTCTTGATTAAGAAAAATATGGTAATTAGCTAAGGTGGTTAATGAGTAGTTAATGGAAAGTATAATATGGAATAAGGACCTATTAGTGATTTTAGTTTCTAAGGAAAACTTGGAAAGAGGTTCAATTGATGATAAATGTAGAATATGGTTGGATAATGTTTGAGATTTGGTTATGTTGGTAATAAACTTTGTTATTATCTTTTTGGGTGTACTCTCCGGATGTATGGGATGCCGTAATGGGTTTTTTTTACTTTCTAGTTGGTGTATGGGCTCCAACTTTATATTTAAGTGGTTGTGAGTGTATTGTGTTGATTTATGCTTTTGGATCATTTAGTTCCTACATGTGATGGAATTGGCGTGTATTGATGTTATATGTCATAATATTATTCTGGTTTGATAACTTATTATATACAGCAATGATGAAGATGATTTGGGTTTGATTCTATACCTTGACTTAGATGTATTATCTTGCTTTATATCGTCTTTATACCATGATTTAGCTTAGTTGTACGATGATGCCTACTGAGTACCTGTTGTTTTGGTACTCATACTATACTTCTGTACCTTTTTGCTTCAAATTTAAGTACTAGTTGCGGTCGTTGAACTGAGTTCATGCAGTGTTGATCTTTAAAAGAAAAGGTGAGCTCTTGGAGTTCCAAGTCTCCCTTTTTCTCTATCCTTAGTTCATTTTTTTGTGTTGAAGATGGATGTATTAACTATTTTAGATTTCTGGGTTGTATTTCCTAATATCATACTTAGATGCTCTTGTACTACTATTACTAGGTTGTGGGGTTTGGTATCCGTGTTTGACTATTTTTGTTATGTTAGAACATTGTTTAATTATGACTTGTGCTCATACTTTGGCCTAGTTAGGCATTACTACCAAAGTAATCTATTCTGTTAGCTTTGGGTTACAGTGTTGGCTTACCTGCTGGTGGGATTTTATAGATGCCATCATGAGTAGTATATCACATCGTGACAAATTAATATCATAGCCTAGGTTTCACTGGTATTGTAGGTACAAGAGCAAGTGTCTAATAGAGTCTTGTGGATTAGAACACTGATGATAGTTTCCTATCTTTGGAAAGATATGGGACATTTTTTGAATTCCTTCACTTCATTCATTTGTATTATGCTAAGAGTCTGAGTTGGTTTGTAAAAAAATGTTCCTTGTACTTTATTATTTTGCAGATGCTTAGTACACGTGCTAACTCTATGTGAGATGAGGGTCCCAACAGTGGTCCTAGGAATCCTACTCCTATTTTTGGACAACCTAGAGATTGAGGATAGCCTGGTGATATGTTCCCAGCTAGGGGACAAGATGGGCCACCTTCTTTTGAGCCTATTGTTGCACCTAAGCCAGAGATTCCTCCACCACAATTAGCGATAGACCAGGGACCATCCCAGGATCCACTAGGGTTTGTTCCTTCTTTATTGCTCAAAGATGCCTGAATTCAAGTGTTGGGTATTATTGGTGGGGCACCATCAGATGGTGCACAATCTACTAATTAGAGTGCTATTGAAGGAGGAGGACAACTTGCAGTTGCAACTCTCAGAGTTAAGGTTCCTCATGCACCGATAGTTATTCAGTTGGTGGTTGTTCAATCATTTGTTACCCAGTTTGCTATGTCTGCTGAAGAGAAGATGTTGAGTAGATTTGTAAGGTTGGCTCTACCCAAGTTTGCTTGTGCTCCTGGAGAGGATATATTTGAGTTTTTACTGCTTGTGAGGATAGAGTTCATGGTTTAGGCCTTGTTGAAATTAGTGGTGTGGATTATACAATATTTCAGTTGGACTTGTCTACTCATTAGTAGTGGATAGGTTTTATGAGTTCTAGGCCAGCCGGATCTTCTCATTTGTCATAGACTTAGTTCTCCGAAATATTCTTAGAGAAGTTTTTATCGTGTAGCCTTAAAGATCAATTGAGGGACTAGCTCACTATATTAGGACCATTTCCATGAGTTGTCCATACATACGACTTCTTTTTTAGATATCGAGTATGAGATAGTTTGTTGCTTTATGAGAGGACTGAGACCTCCTATTCAGATGGCTACTCAAAATCTAGTTGTTGCAGGTATGACTTTGGTTGAGGTTTTATATCATGCTAGAGGGATGAAGAAGATACATCATGATGGTCATGATAAGAGGCCTAAGTTTTAGGGCAGATTTGGTGGGATCCATAGTAGTTCCCAATTTAGGAGTGGTAGTTCTTATGTTGGGTATCCTCTGCGTCCATCTTTTCATCCTCAGGGTCAGACTAGTTAACCAGTTTAGGCAGCTCTTTAGACTACTCATGGAGGTCAGTTTGGTGCCAGTGGTCGCCCTAGTAAGGGTGATAATCATTCTTTGAGTGCTTCACTTGCGGGTCATTCTAGATGTGTTGGTTATCTTGGGTCAGGTGGATCTATTAGATCTAGTTCTGCTGATGATTCCTGTTATACATATGGATTTCCTAGTCACTATTTGTGAAAGTACCCTAGTCGTGGGGCAATAGTTGTATTAGCTCAGGGTGTTTCCCTTATTAGGGAAGTTCATCCCTTAGGTAGAGGTGTTTTACATAGTCATGGGGGTGGTTATTAGGGTGCTCAGGGTGGTACTCAAGCAGGTAGGATAGAAGGTCAGTCAGGTACCCAGCTATGTGGCGGGCGTGGTCAGTTATATATAGTATCTTCTAGACTCGAGGCTGAGACTTTAGATGTTGTAGTTACACATATAATTTTTATGTTTCGTAAGTTGGGTCTTGATTTATTTGATCCCAAATCTACTTATTCTTATGTATCTTCTTATTATGCACCACGGTTGGAGTCTACTAGTGATTTATTATTTGTGTCATTACGTGTATCTACTCTTTTGGATGATTCTTTAGTAGTGGATCGAGTATTCGGATCATGTGTTATGATAGTTAGTGATTTGACACTTATGATGATCTTATTATTCTAGGTATGTTGGATTTTTATGTGATTCTAGGGATGGACTGGTTATCCTACTATCATGCGGTCATGGATTATTTTTCCAAGAGTGTTACCTTGGCCATGCTCGGCGTTCCCCTAGTTATATGGCAGGGAGCAGTCAGCCATAAGTCAATAGGGATTATTTCTTATATTTGTGCTAGGGGACTTATATCGAGGGGATGTAAGTCCGATCTCACTTATATATCTGATACCTGTGTTGAGAGTCCGTTGCTTGACTATGTCCCTATTGTTTGTAAGTTTTTTGATGTGTTCCCTACTGACCTGACTGGTAATACCCTTGACCGTGAGATTGAGTTTTCTATTAACCTCGAGCCTGGCACCTGACCTATTTCTATCATACCTTACCATATAGATAATGCCGGGCTTAAGGAGTTGAACTCTCAACTTCAAGATCTTCATGGTAAAGGTTTCATTAGACAGAGTGTGTCCCCTTGGATATCTCCTATTTTGTTTGTGAAAAAAAAATGGTTCTATGTGTATATGTGTTAATTATAGGCAGCTTCATAAGGTGCCAATGAAGAATCATTATCCAATACCTCACAGTGTTGATTTGTTCTACCATCTTAAGGGTACAACCATGTTGATATAATCCAAATGGCTATCTTAGCTATCGATGACATCATTGGAGGCCAACACATAAAGACTCGTGATTGAGAGTTTGCCTTTGAAGCCTAACCGAGAGAACAAATGTTGAAGTATGAAGAAGAGATTCATTACACTCCAAGGCCGTCCCTCATTAAGGGCATTTTTATCATTGTTTTGGAGCATAAGATGCACCTATGGAGTGTAGGACCTATTTAAGGGCCTTTGGGTCACCTCATTATTTAATAGTTTAGCCTAAGACAATAAATAGCTCTTATTAGGTTGATTTTCTATAACTTTGATGATATTTTTAGAGAATACTCTTATGAATATTTTGCAAATGTGGAATCATTTGTGTTGGCTACTTGTTTAGCAATGTGGGTTGCTTGGGAATCTGATTCCCTTGAGATTCACGTAAGAGCTTGGTGTTTCTTTCTACGAAACTTAGGGTTCTTAGGATTTGATACACCCTTAGGTTCTTATCTCTTTGTCGATCCTTTTGTCAAGTTAACTATCTTTCCTTTATTGTATGTTTTGAGTTTGATTCTTATTATTGTGTTCTCGGCTTTATCTTAGTATAATCTTCTCATTTTCAGTTTTCTTTGTTAGTCTTGTATCATTTGGTATCATGGCAAAGTTTGATTTATTCCAAAGAAATTAATCTTAGGATTGTTAAATAGAAAATCAACAAAAATAATTGTAAAAAATCCAAAAATCACAAAAAAATAATTGTTCCCATTTTTGCACTTTGGCCGAAATTTTGAGCTTGGATCTAAGTGATTTTTGTGTGTGGTTTTTCTATTTCTACAGTTAGATCCTTGCTCCCTAACACTAATGGGGTATATATCTAGATTTTGAGCCATTTTTCGTGTTGTTTTGAGCTATCCACCATTGTTGAACTTGAAGATTGAAGAAACTTGAAAGGTGGATTTCAAAATTGGATGGGTTGTTGTTGAGATTGTGGCTTGAGATTGTGATATTAGTTGTTGGGAGTTCACGTGTGCTTGAAAATTTTAAAAAAATCATTCAATTTGGAGGTCATTTGCTTAAGGTGTACTTTTGAATGTTCTTGTGATCTTCACCATCTTTATATTTTGTTGAAGAATAATCTTCAAAAGTAGTTGTTTGATAAAAGAGTGGAGAAAGAGAGTGTGGCCCTTGTTAGTCTTAAACCATATTTCAAGGTCATCCAAAATAAGAAAGGAGACAAAAGAACTTTAAAAAGGCATATTACCAAAAGGGAGAAAGGGCATATCCCAAGACATACAAAAAGGGAAAGAAGTTAAAAGTCTTTCAAAAAGATGTATTGCCAAAAAGATGCATAGGAAAGTCAAACTCTTTGAATTTGAAAAAAACTCCAAGTCTTGGTGTATCCCCCCCCCAAGGCCGATTCTCACTCTTTTTAGTGAAGATTGATCAAGTTTCAAGTAGAAAATAAGAAATTTTTCAAAATTTCAACCAACCAAAAGCCACCACATCATCAATCCATACAACTCACCCTTAGGCTCAAATATTAGATTCTAAGTTTCTTTTCCTTGTTTCTTTAGTTTCTTTTCTTGATTCTAATACTAATTAGAAACTAGTAATCATTTACTAGGTTATGGATTAGTTTTTGAATCCGTTTTCTTCTTGTTTGCGTTCTTTGTGTGCTTTTATCATTTTTGATTGATTGTAGTTTATCGATTTAAGTCCATACATAGCTTTTGTTTGATTGAGTCTTTATATAAGTATCCACTCCAACCTTAAGCCACAATTGATACCAAGTAATCTCATTGGAGTACAAACGATATACCAACACTTGCAACACCAATTGAGTGACATTCAAAGGTGTGAGCTTGAGAGCTTGTGATGTTGTTTTCTTTTCTAACCTTAACTTGTTTGTTGTTCTTTTTTTCTTTTATTATTTATTTGCTTGGTACTACGACATCGGGAAAGGTAACCATGTGAGCTTTGATGGCCGCCATATTAAGTATTAATAGTCGATTGGAATCTCTTGAAGGAATAATAGAAGGAATGGAAAACTCTCTTTCAAAGAGGTTTGATAACATAATAGAGCATCCAAGTTTTCCCAAATCCACCCTTTCCAGTACACCAAATTCTCAAGCTCCTTTGAGTGGACATGCTCCAAATGAACTTCAAGGTAATCAAACTAACTCTTGCACTCTAGTAAATGAGACTAGTAGCCAACTAAGGGTAAAAGATAGTTTATATTTAAGTGAGCCTAATATCTCTTTACTTCATAATGATAATGTACAACTTGAAATCATGGATACACTAGTTGATCTTTATGATGACAAAATTGACTCTGCTAGTAAGATCGATTTACGTCCACCTAGTGTTGAAGCATTTGTAATGAGTGATGGTACAATGTCTTATGGAAATTATGTGGACCAACTTGTGTGTCAACCTATCCCATCACTTAGGAATGTTTTTGAAATATTTAAAGGGCCTCAAGTGAATGGTGATATTTAGAATGTTAGTCGATTGAATGGGAAGTACCCTCTAATTGCCTTAGTTGATGATCATGCTAGCATAGAGGGTACAAATGATGGTATTCGTGTTAATCTTAGGGGAAAGAAGTGTTTCTTAATCCTATGTCCATGTATACTCTACCCATTTGATCCCTGTGATTATTTAAAAAATGGTGGTTACATGATTTGTCCCGTATCTTGGATTCATGATGACATTTATCCTAAGGTAGATAATATTTTGAAGGTAATTGACTTAAAATCCCACCTAGGTGATGTTAATGCCTTTCAAACCATATTTGGGAATGACTTGAGTGAATTGTTTGAGCATGGTTATGATGATGCTAAGTTAGTTTTGTGGGTAAATCTGGTTTCCCGTGATTGGAAGGGTAATTTACCCCTTAAAAACTCCTTGATTCAACCCTTATTTATTCCAACATGTGATGATTTTCTTGGTAACATTGCTAATAGAACTAACTTAAGTGAAATTCTTGATGTTTTTCGTAGCCAACCCCTTTGCACTTTAAATGTTGACATTTCCTCCAATATCTAGAAGGATTCTTGGTTATATATGAAGTGTGTGCAACCTTGGCATGATGTTATGATTGCTTCTTCTAACCCTAACCCTCATGCTATGAGGATGTTGTGTTTGTTTATCTGTTCCTTGGTTTTTAAAGGTGTGGATTCGAGGTCGAATCCTTTTCAGGAAGGGGAGGATGATATGAGCCAAATGTACATCTTATCTATCAATGAGATCATTGGATGCCAATACATAAAGACTTAATCTTGGGGGCTTTCCTTTGAAGCCTAATTGAACGAACAAGTGTTGAAGTGTGAAGAAGAGCTTCATTACACTCCAAGGCCGCCCCTCATTAAGGGCCATTTTTTTCATTATTTTGGAGCATAAGAGGTGCCTATGGAGTGCAGGACCTCATTAAGGCCCTTTGGGTCATTTCATTATATGATAGTTTAGCCTAAGACAATAAATAGCTCTTATTAGGTTTATTTTCTTTAACTTTGATGATATTTTTAGAGAATACTCTTATGAGTGTTTTGCAAGTGTGGAATTACTTTTGACAAATATGGAATCATTTATGTTATTTACTTGCTTAGCAATGTGGGTTGCTTGGGGATTCTGATTCTCTTGAGGTTCATGTAAGAGCTTGGTGTTTCTTTCTACGAAACTTAGGGGTCTTAGGGTTTGATACACCCTTAGGTTCTTATTTCTTTGTGGATTTTTATGTAAAGTTAACTATCTTTCCTTTATTGTATGTTTTAAGTTTGATTATTGTTATTGTGTTCTCAATTCCATCTTAGTGTTCTCTTCTCATTTTTTGTTTTCTTAGTTAGTCTTATATCACATGTTCTCTAAGATTAGCTTAAGGTCTGGTTTCCCTAAGTTGAGGATTCGGGTTGAAGATATCTCGAAGATAGCTTTTAGAACCCGTTATAGCCATTATGAGTTTTTGGTGATATTTTTTGGGTTGATCGATGCCCAGTCATGCTCATGAACTTGATGAATTGTATGTTCAGTCCATGTCTAGACACCATTATTATTGTGTTCATTGATGACATTCTTGTTTATTCAAGGAGTAATGAGGAGCATGCACAATATTTAAGAGTCATACTCTAGATTTTAAGAGATCATATGCTTTATGCAAAGTTCTCAAAGTGTGAGTTTTGGCTTGATTCAATGTCATTCCTTGGGCATGTGGTGTCTAAGGGTGGTATTATGGTGGACACGACTAAGATTGAGGCAATTCGTGATTTGTCTAGGCCTACATCACCAATAGATGTTTACCATTTTATTGGCTTGGCCAGTTATTACAAATGCTTTGTTGAGAGCTTTACGACTATTTCAGCCCCTATGACTAGATTGACTCGAAAGGAAGTTCCCTTTCGATTGTCCAAAGAGTGTGAGTTCATCTTTGGAAATCTTAAGGATTGTCTTACTTCAACTCCAATGTTAGCTCTTCCAGTTGAGGGTGAGGGATTCATAATATTTTGTAATGCTTCGGTGTTGGTCTTGGTTTTGTTTTGATGCAGCAGGGATGTGTCATTGTCTATGCTTCTAGAAATATTAAGGTGCATGAGCATAACTATCCCACTCAAGATTTGGAGTTAGAGGCGGTAGTTTCTGCGTTCAAGATTTAGAGGCATTATTTGAATGGGGTGCATTGTAAGAGTTCCACCGATTATCGTAATCTCCAGCATCTTATGATCCAGTGATAGGTTAATGCTCGATACCGTAGATGGATGGAGTTGCTTAAGGACTATGATATTTCCATCTAGTATCATTTGGATAAGGCAAATATGGTAGTGGATGCCTTGAGTTGCAAGACAGTGAGTATGGGTAGCTTAGCTTGCATATCAATTTCTCAGAGGCCTATTGCATGGGATAATTAGTCCTTCACCAATTTGATGGTTCATCTTGATGTTTTGGATCCTATGAAAAGGTTTGCTTTAACAGAGGCGAGATCCTCCCTATTTGAGAAGAATCGTGATCATCAGTATGAGGATAGCAATATTTTCCTACTTCATGATCAGGTGATGAGTGTTGCTTCTAAGAAGTATACCATTGATTCTGAGGGTATTTTGAGATTCCAGAGGCATATTTATTTTTCCTAGGCTGGTGATATAATTTTGTCAATTTTACATGAGGCTCGTAGCTCTAGATATTTCATTCATCCCTGTACAGCTAAGATATATAGAGATTTTAGACAAAATTATTGGGGGGCAGTATGAAAAGAGATGTGGCAAACATGGTGGCTCGTTGCCTATAATGTCAGTAAGTAAAGGTCGAGCATTAATGTCCTGGTGGCTTGACTCTGGAATTTCCCATTCCCAAGTGGAAATGGGAATGGAATACTATGGACTTCATTAGTGGTTTGCATCGTGCCTTCTGTGGTTCTGATGGCATTTCGGTTATTATGGATCTTTGACCAAGTCAACACATTTCATTCATATTCAGATAACCTCTAATGTTGAGAGACTAGCCATATTTGTGTTTAAGAGATAGTTTGTTTGCATTGGGTGTTAATTTCTATCATTTTAGACTTTGGTTTTGTGCTTACTTTGAGGTTTTGGAGAGAATTCCAAGAGGAGCTGGGCAATCAAGTGGATTTGAGAATAGCCTTTCATCGGCAGATCGATGGTTTGTCTGAGCGAACCATTCAGGTGTTCAAAGATATGCAATGAGCTTGTGTTATGGATTTTGGTGGAAAGTGGGATCAACATTTAGCATTGGTAGAGTTCGCATGTAATAACAGCTATCATTCAAGTATTGCTATGGAGCCTTATGAGGCTTTGTATGGTAGGAGATCTCTCTCTCCAATCAGTTGGTTTGAGACTTTTGAAGTGAGATCTTATGGTACAAATTTGCTTCAAGACTCATTGGATAAAATCATGGTGATTCAGGATAGGCTGAGAGCATCCTAGAGTAGGTAGAAGGCCTATGCCGACTATAGGCTCCATTCCTTGAGTTTTGGAGTTAGTGATTGTGTTTTCCTTTGGGTTTCACCAATAAGGGGTATGACGAGGTACAGAAGGAAGCGCAAGTTCAATCCTCGATATATTGGTCCTTCTGTGATTCTCCGCATAGTTGGTGAGGTGGCCTGTGAGTTAGCTTTACCTCCATATATTGCTATTGTTCAACTCGTTTTCCATGTATTATATTTTAGAAGTATATTCTTGACCTTTCTCATATTCTTACATGGGACTCAATCCAGTTAGATAAGCAGTTTACCTTTATGGAGGAGCCCATACTTATTCTTGCTAGTGATGTGAGGTGGTTGCATACCAGAGAGATCCGTGGAGTTAAGGTTTAGTGGAGAGGAGGCCACTTGGGAGATCAAAAGGGTGATATGGTCCTAGTATCCTCTCCTGTTTGAGGCTCCAGGTATTTTCATCATCTTTAACTTTCAGGGATAAAAGTTCCTTAGTAGTGGATGTTGTAATGACCCTTCTGGACCTTTTTAGTAAATGCCACTTATTTTCCTATTAGAGCTTTCCCAAAGATTCCCCAAGTCAGTTGTGACTTATTGGAACTGATAGTTTGATTATTGGGTAATTCGTGTGGTTCTTAGAGCCATTTCCCTGTTTAGAAGTCTTCGCTGGTTCCAAATGTCCACCAAGCAAAAGCATCAGCAAAATGACCTCAGATGTGAATTCTGACTGTGCCAGCAACTCTGGAATATTGATTTTAATCTAGGTAGACCTTTGGTTTGGATCCTACTATACCCGAGCTCATTTTGACCAATCGATCGAAAAGTCGATAAATTTGACATTCTGGTGTAGGACCCACATTTGGTCGAAACAACCTTGGATGGAAAATCCCACTTCTCCAATGTGTCTGGAATATCAAAATTAGTGTGTGCACATATTTCTTTTGCTCATATTGGATTCTTGATGCATCCCGAGGCATTTCCC